>CM019215.1:43354438-43471666 GCA_009741485.1 Malurus cyaneus samueli
GAATAGAATAGAATAGAATAGAATAGAATAGAATAGAATAGAATAGAATAGAATAGAATAGAATAGAATAGAATAGAATAGAATAGAATAGAATATGTCAGTTGGAAGAAACCTAAAAGGATCATCTAGTCCAGCTGCTAGTGGGACCTCTTAGAGATGAATCAGAAGAAAGCTCAGAGCTTTTTCTCTGGCATGAATTATACTGAAACCTAAAAGGATCATCTAGTCCAGCTGCTAGTGGGACCTCTTAGAGATGAATCAGAAGAAAGCTCAGAGCTTTTTCTCTGGCATGAATTATACTGCCATCGAGAGACAGCTGCACTTGCTCCTAGCCCAAAACAGGTTCTGTTCTGTTCTCTCACTCCCTCAGCAGCCTGTCATGGCAGCAGTCACCTGCTGCACTTCCAGGTTTTTGCCCTTACCAAAAATGAGTAACATCTGGTGGCAAACACAGTTTGTTACTTCAGCTGTCTACAGCCAGCCCTGAAAGTATTTTCAATGCCCAAAATTCTGCTTCTGTGAAGAAAACTTAAAACTGGATTAATCTCAAGAAACAAAACAAAGCAATGAAGTGTTGTCTAGCTGGGAGCCACTAACAGCTACAAACATGAGATTCTTGGATTAAAAGTGAAGGTTCTTACTTGGATAAGTAATAGCATCCAAACCTGTACAATAAGCATGGGAATAAATGTTCATGTTTTCCAAGAGAGATTTGCACTGAATATGCTTTTCAGAATATTCAGCTATTTGGGGAACAATATAGGAAGTAAGGTGGAAAGGTGTCCTAACAATGTAAAGTATTCAAAGTAAGAGAAATCCTGTGAGAACTGGTGAAAGAGCTGCCTGAATAAGCTGAGACAAAATGGCAGAAGAAAGTCACTGTAGATAAGTGTGAAATGATGTAAAGAGAACTCCCACCCCAAAACCTAACCTAACCTGTGCAGCCAGGCAATTTAACCAGCCGTTCAGGAATCTGATCTTAGAGTTATAATAAATAGTTTTTAAAAAACTCCATTTCCAGTAGCAGTTGGAAGCAGATAGGATATGAAAAGTGATTAGGAAAAAAATCATGGTAAAACTACTCCTTATGTCTTCTTTCAAATCATGGGACACTCTGTGCCATTCTTGCTTTTTTATGTCCTCAAAAGTATTGCATCTTCAAAGGGCTCAGGAAAGGGCAGTAATAATGATCAAAGGAACGAAATAACTTCAAGTGAGTAAAGAACTGCTTTCTGTCCTATAATTATTCTCTTCCCAAGGCATTTCCTATGGGCTTCTGTTGGGGACAGGATGTTGGGCTCTGAGGACCTTTGATGTGGCCTGGTATGGCAGTGCTTTGGCTCTGTTGTGGAGAGAGGAACATGATACCAGGGAAAACCAGCAGACTTAAATTCCTCTGAAACATAATATTCCCCACTGCTTTCCTTTGAAGAAGTGCTGCTTTCCTTTCGCAAGGGAAGTGTAAGAGTGAGTAAGGCTGCAAAGGAATTCAGATTAAGCACTGCCTCATCTTGAGAAGTTCAAACACACACCTTCAATCTCTAAGGGGATTTCCTCCCTAAAAGGCTGGAATTAAAGCTATTCTCCGAATAAATATTTAATCTGGCTTTTGAGTTGCATTTGGCTATGTCTTCATTAGCAAGCAGCGCAGCACATCTTTAGAGTGAGTCAAAGAGAGCCCAGTTCATGTGCCAGGGATGGCTCCAGGGATGGAGCACGTGCTTAAGTGGTGGGTTTGTGGGTTTCACTTCACAGCCATAACCCTGATACAACCCTACACGCTAATTTGGGCGTACTCTATGGGAATCTACTGCTTAGCCCTGCGTATAATCAGGCTAGACATTAACAAGAGACTGACAAGCCTTGTGTTCCTTTCCTCTGATACAATAATTATTCTTCTACAATAATTTTATTTTCAGTACAGCCAAATTTGAATGAAAGAGCAGTGCAGAATTGTCTGTGAGCAAGTATCTAGGACAGTCACCAGAGGACAACAGTATGGGTTTGAATGCCTCTGGGTTGAGAACAGAGCTGCTCAGCAGAGTCCTCGTGAGGTATTGCACTATTTACATCAAAATCTCCTCTCAACTGCTTTACAAATGGAGGTATAATCCCATCTCTTCTGCCAAAAGAAGACATTTTAGTCTACAGTGAGTAGGTGTTTTTGAATCTTAAAGTGGTACATGAAGCCCTCTCGTGTTCTTCCTAAAAGAGTGAAGAATTGCAAATCATTTCAGTTTCTTCAGTGTTTTTGAAAATCTAGTTCTAGTGCCTGGTAAATCTTCTCAGAGGTGCAAATTTTTTTTTCTAAAATTACAGGTGAACCCTACAGTTTCATTCAGAATAAGAAACCAAATTGTGACTTTCACCTTACAGTTGTAGAATAGAGCTTTTTTTGGTCTTTACAAAAAATAAAAAATAACAAGGAATGAAAATAGCATTCTGTCGAGGTCTTTCTGTCATATTTGACATCTTAGAATCTTCCAAACTCTTACATTATGGTTTAAGATTACTCTTTCCATTTATCAAACAATGAATTGTTAGAAAGAGGTTTTCCTAAAGAATATGTAAGCAGTAACTTGCTTATTTTCACTCATGTCTGACCTACCTCCTCTTGGATCACAATGCTGACAGAAGTTGCATTTGTGAGGCAAAGGGCCATTTCAGTTTTCAGTATCCAGAGTGTTACCATTTGTTGCTTTTTTCACTGAATTGTTTTTTGAAGCAAGATGTTAAACCTAAAACCCATTTTCACCCCAGTGAAAAAGTAATTCCTTCTTCTGCTGTTATTCTTGCAGTGCTTACATACTTAATTTTTCTTGCACTACTTATGAGTTTAAAGACTCATTTGGGGTTAAGCTGCTATAGACGCTATTGCCTTTAGATACTAAACAAATTCCTCTGAACAGTAACCCCTATCTCATTTATGGACATAGGTGCTGTCTGCATTGCAGTCATTTCCTGGCAAGGACTGTGAAAGTAAGAGCTTTAGCCAAGAACACAAAGAATTTCTCAGCCTCTTATGTTTGGGGCTTTTTTTTTTGGTTGGTTGGTTTGGTATGGTTTTTTTTATTTAATTTGTTTTTAACTCACAGCAATTTTCAGACTGTTTTTCACAACAGAGTTCATTAACTAGCTCATTTAAAAAATATCACTCAAGAGTACTACAAAAATACCTTTTGGTTTAGCCATTTTGTTGCCAGGAAGTAGGATGGTTAAGTTCAGCCAGAACATGCCCCAAGTTCCTAACACACCCACAGGAGTAATGAGGGCTTGTTGCACAGCACAACACTCATTGTATTAAATGGGGAATGGCTTTAAACTTTTCTGGAGGCTTCCCACTCTATGCAGCCATCTATCCTGTGTTGTTACCTACTTTTTATCTTCTACTGATTTTTCCCCTGGGAGAGAGAGCTGTCTGGCTGACAAAATATTGCAGTCCTCATCTTTGATTTCAGTGGAGAAATATTTTCCCGTTCATATGGGCTTGATGTGACTCAAAGAATTTACTTTTAATTGCTTTCTAATAAGAGTTTTGAATGACCTGTAATTGAAAATACTTTTCTCTCAGGTTTCTCCTTGATTGCAGCATTAGCTTTTTCCTCACAGCATAACCACATGAAACAAGGACAAATGCTGGACTCTGCACCTGGACAGAGCAATTCTGGGTGCCTGGATATAAGTACAGACTGAGGGACAAGAGGCTGGCATGCAGCCCTGCAGCAAGTGATCTGGAGGTTTTGGTTGATGGGAAGTTCAGCATGAACTGTGAGTGTTCCCTGGTAGCCAAAAATGGCCAACTGTGTCCTGGGGTGCTTTAAGTGCAGACAACAGGGCAAAAGAAGAGGTTGTCCTGCTACACCTCAGCATTGCTGCGGTCTCAGCTAGACTATTCTGTACAGTTTTGGGCTCCACAAAATAAATAGGATATAAAAATATAAGGTGATGACCCAAGGTGGGCAACAGTGATGGTGAAAGGAGTGGAGGACACGATTTGGAATGAGTGAATGAGGATGCTGGGTTTGTTCAGTTTGGAGGAGATGGAGGGTGACCCTGTTGACAATTCCCTCAGGATGGAGACAGAGGTGGGGGTGCTGATCTCTACTGTCTGATGTCTGGTCACATGAAAGAATGGCTTAAAGTTGCACCTTGTAATTCAGATTAGATATTAGATAAAAATTCTTTGCTGAGAGGATGGTCAAGCACTGGAACACACTCCCCTGGAGAGTGGTTATGGCCCCAAGCACATCAGTGTTCAAGGAGCATTTGGGCAATGCTATTAGACAAATGTACTAACTTTTATGTTACCCTTTGTGAAGTTAGAAGTTGGACATGCTTATCCTTGTGGATCCCTTCCAGTTCAGGATACTCTATGATTCTGTGGTCTCAGTACAAAGATAAACTTATCCTTTAAAACGTGAAAAGGGAATTCACCTCTTCTCTGTGGTTTTTTTTTTACACTTTTGCTTATACAATTAAAATTGATATACAAATTACTGAATTTCCCCCTCCTTTACAGAATTTTATAGAATGGTTAGTAAACGTATACACCAAAACCTGTGACAAAGAAAATGAGAATAAAGCAATACTAAATGTACATTTTCAACTTTAAATTGTGTTTACTTATAACAAATACTTCTGTGTGTATTAATACTTATAGCACTTCCACACAAGCTTAATTTACAGTGAAGTTTGTTCTTATAATTAATATAAGCCCCAAACACAGTGAAGAACAAGCTAAAGCTATTCAAGTTCAAAATATAAAAACCTACATAAATGTTGAGATAAATATTTTCTAATTTATAACATATTTTGAAACAAAAATCTTATTCATTTGAACTCTGTCCTATTTTGAAAACATTTGTATAATGAAAAACTACTTTAGAATCAGACTGTTGTAAAAAATAAATTGTATAAATATATAAGTATAGCCACAGATCTTTAAGATTTGCATATTTCCATTGAAAACTCGCTGATATTAAGCAGCTGAGAAACTGGACCTTTGAAGTATCTTAAAATTAGTCTACAAATAATGAAAATGTCACCAATTAAATTAATCTAAAGCAGCTCATGCTCCATTTCAAAAACAGCTGTTTGTGTAATAAAAGACAAAGCATAAATCCTAAAAGTTCACTGGATGAGATATATTAGTAGTTTATGGACAAAACTAACATTTGCATTACAAGTCAGCATGTGAATTCCTTTGAAGTAAAAAAATTAAGTCCTTGTAGTGTCAAAGTCAAACTGTTCACAAAGAGAAGAAGCTTACGTGAAAGATTTTTAATCAGATATGAAAGGATAGAGAAGGAAGACTGACAAGTCAATTCTTTTTAAATTTGCTTGAATTTAAGCAGTTGGTACCTTTAGCTGAGTCCAGATTGTCTCTAAAGTGAATCTCCAAAGGCAAGAAGAAAAATGAATTTATTGTGTATAATTCATGCTGGTTTGGATAAAGCTGGATATAGTTTGAGTGTCATAGATATCTTTTCTTTTTTTTTTTAAATCTAGGGAGCCTATTTTCTCCGTTGACAGTTTTCCCCTCCACACTTGCATGATTGGACTTGGATCAGGGAAGACAAAAATCCTGCTGCCTTTGTGTGTCACCTCTTTCCTCTTTCTCACTGTTGTTGATGCTTTATCTTGTTTCTGAAGATGAGATATCATTGTGATTTTTCCATTCTAGACAGTCTGTTTACTCCCACTGGATATTTTTAAAATTATGTCTTTAAAGAAAAGTCTTTCTTTTCACTAATATCAGGCAGAAGACAAAGTAAAGAACAATTCAAAACATGGAATGCTCAGGTCCTTGGTTTCAGTTAAGTGTCTCAGGAATAATAGAGTTTTATCTATTAATTTTAACCTGATTTATCTTCATTGCTTATCTAGCTATTTAACTATCCTATTCACATTTAATGTAATTATGTTCTTAAGGACAGCAATCTTTTGCCACAGCAGCATTGTGGTAACTCAGCACTTCCCCACAATAAAAAAGAAACCATTTACTGTCAAGAGCAGAGTTTGCTTGAATAGTATGATAAACTTGCATGCAACAGAGAAATCTGAGCATAACAAAGAGCTTAAAACATCTTTATTTCCACAACCTCAGTGACATTGCCATGAAAGCAAGGTCTGCATTTTATCTCTCTTCTTATAGTTTTCTTCCCATATTACTTGGATTTATATTCAAAAGGTTGGAATGTTTTATAGTTAAAATTGTGACCTATTACCAATCACATATCAAGCAATACCTTTTTTGAAAATAATTTCCATACATGTCATTTTAAATCAGGAGAAGGTGGTTTTTAGAAAGCATAAAAATACATTTCATTTTTGCATTTCTCGTATATATTAGATTAATAATATGGTATTAATATACTAAAACTGAGTGTGGAATAAATGCTATTGATCTCATGGGAGACTTGTAGCTTGACTTCATGAGTATGAAGGATTTCTTTATTGATATAAAAGTACTTTGTTAGATGCTTGAGAATTGAACTGTAATTTGGAAAGCACCTCTTACTTTACTGCTTCTTGTTACAAAGTAATTGAAGAGTGGATTTTTCTCCAATTGCTTGCAGTTTTGGTAGTCTTTCAGGATATGTAAGCATTTATTAATTAAAGGAATAAGCTATATTTAAAATTTTGGATCTTTTGAGTTATCCTTCTCATGTAAAGTTAATGGACTCCTGTATGTAAACTCTGGGAGCTACTGAAACAAAATGAAAGTTCCAATCAATTTCTGTTTCCTTGCAGAAGGGGAGAAGAGTGAAGAGAGTTGTTAATGTACTGGTCATCTGGAGACCTTGCCACCTTAAATCTTTTTGTTCCTTTTGATTCTGAGTTCCTGAGAAAATGCAAAATAGGAAAAAAAAAAAAAAAGGAAGGAATTTGAAGTATCTGTTGGTAAAGATGCTGTCAGAACTTTACTTAAGTAAAAGATGAATAGAAAACAGTAAAGAAAAATCAGTGTTCTCAGCCTATTACAAAATCCCTGTTATAGTATCCTAATTATTTAATTTGGAATTCTGTAAATAAAGTGAATTTCTCAGTTTCAGGATATCAGTTTCTACAGACAATTTTAGTTATTAATAGCTAAAAAACTAGACATCTGGAAAAAACTGAATATATTAGACTTGAACTTTTTAATTCTTTATCTATACGGGAAAATAAAAGGAAAAGGTGTTATCTGAATGATGTTCTCTATCATAGTATTTCAGTGTGTCTTCCACAACATTTTGGGATGTTATCATGAAATCTGGATGTTCTATATAAATATCAACAAATATTCAAAATATCAACATAAATATCAACAATATCAAAAAATCAAGTTATTTTAGGAATTTCTGTCTGATTTAATTAAAAAAAAACCCCACATTTTAAATTTTTTTTAGCTAAATATTTGTTTATTGTTTCATGTGTGCATCAAATGTTTAGAAAGAATGGCAAATTAAAGTGACTTGTCTACCTTTCAATGGTTCCTTGCCCCTTAGACTGACTTAAAATTATTTGCTTCTGCTTATGTAACACATAAATATGTTTATTTTGTACAGCTTATTTTTGTTTAACCTTAATTCAAAAATCAATGAGACTGGACCACTTTCATGATACTGTTAGATATTAGATTTCTACTTCTATTTCTCTATTTGTTTTGGTTTCTGTTTTAAATTGATGCTAGTGTTATTAAATACAGCAGTTTGATTTTTTTTTTTTTCCACAGAACTTCAGTACCACAGAGCTGATAATTTTTTTGTCTCTTTCTCTTTGGCTGGACATCTGGTGGCCATTAACAACCAAGCATTCTGATGTGTTATTCATCTGTGCTGATATTGCACAAAGGATTTTGCCACCTGTTCCATTTTTATTTGCTGAATAGAATTATTATATTTAGATGGGAAACTTTTACTACTTTAAGTTAAATGTGAAGGACGTAGCATCAGAATGTGAAGTTCAGCAGGTGGTGCTCACAAAAGATACTAAATCCCACAATTTTGCATCTCAAGAAGCTTAATTCTTTAGGAAAGGCTTGATTGCAGTTGTTTGGAACTAAACATTCATTTACATTCATGTACTGCATTGAGCAAGTCTCAGAAAATGCAGCTGAAATTTTCCCCTCTGATTTTTGAAGGTTTGCATTTTTAGAATAGGAAGGATCCCACACTCTGACCCAGCTGTTGATCTGCAGGGTGACACTGATTATTTCTCATTAATCTGGCATCCTGATTACAAACAGTCTGAAGATAATGAAGGAACAAACCCACCACCAAACTTAAAGGAAGGAGAATTACAGATCCAATCTCTCTTTATTAACTGTATGACAAATACACCAAGAGGAGTTGTTAAAAGGGAATATTTTGCGTGTTTGGAATAACATAGTTTGCATATGATTGAACAAATAAACAAACTTCACTTGCTAATGAGTTTTCTACAGCTGTAAATATGTTTGTGTGTGTGTGGCATCATGAGACAGATGGAGACATTTCTTAGGTATTTAAAAGAAAGCAAACATCCCTGGCCTCTCCAAATTCTGCAATAACTGTAATTTCAGAAGCCTAAAAATTTTATATTTACCTCTCATTTCAATTAAATATACATCTTAATAGCTTTAGATATTAAACTTTAAGCTTAATGTCTTTAGCTCTTACATAAGGTGCAAGGACAACATGTATATCAGTTAAATACATAATTTCACTTGAGTTTTAGGTATGTTCTTCCTTCACACTTACAGAAATTCCCTGGAATTAAATGCTGTTTTCAGTAGGGAGATGACTGAAAGCTTTAGAGTCTATGCCAGTTAGGATATCTGTTACACATTAAAAAACTCAAATTTTCATTTAAATGTCACAGAATCATCAAGGTTGGAAGATACCTCCAAAGTCATCTAGTCCAGCTGTCAACCTAGCATCATCCTAATCACCCCTAAGCCTGTCCCCAAATAAATGTAAAAATAATAATACCAAACCTTTTGTGCCATCTGAAAAAAAGTAACCTCACTCTATTAAATCACCTATGCTACAAAAGTGACACTTTAAGATTAAAATGGTTTCAGATGTTGTAAATTTGAAAGCCATCTTGCATCCCTGGTTATATTCTTTGCTACTCCTATTCACAGGAAAAAAAAATAGTTCAAAGAGGGAGAAGAGGCATTGTGGATCGTCTAGTTGAAACTTGTCTAACTTCAAAGCTAAATTAGGATGCTCAAGGCCATAGCTGCACAATAAGTGATTTCCATGCTACATTTCTTTGATGTTTCTATGTACAAAATAGAACTCAAATTTACTAAGAATTTTGCAAAACCTGTTTGATGTTTTAAAAGTGTGAAGGTGAGTTGTCCTCCTATGATTTTATTTTATTTTCCCTCTGATTTCAAAATCCCACAAAATAAGCAAAATAAATTTTGATTTATGAAGACAGAACGATACTGTTATTACAATAAAAAAGAACAATCTTTTCACATCAGCTTTCAAAGACAAATAATCACCTAATAAAGTCCGTAAGAAGTACAATTCAACAAGGTAGACAAAATTCGGTTAACTTTGGTTAGCTTAGTTTAAAGTACAATAGGAATGTGTCTTCTTTCTTTCAGGGTAAAACACAATTTTAAATTTATTAGAATGGTAAGACAGCTATGTTGGTACAGATCTAAAATAGTGGAACACTCTGTAACTAAAGAAGGAGATAGAGAAAAGGTTACAAGGAATATCGGTACAAAATCTTCCTCTTACCAACAGATGCAACATTTTACTTTGCTGAAATGATTTTCACATATGTCTCTATGCACAGAAATACCTTTAATGTAATTTTTGCCTCACAGGCAAACTCTTGATCAGCCTCTAACACAGAACATATTTTCAGTCTTTGTGTCTGTCATCCAAGAAACCTTCATTTCCATATTGTCACATTGTCCTTCAAACACTTTTGCTCATATATTAGTAGGGCTCCTTAGACATTTCCTTCCACTTCCTGGAACCTATTCTAAACCAGATATGTATCCATTTCTGGAGAAAAAACAAAGTTTCTCTGATATTTTTTAACCTTTGAAATTTTAAATGATACCTAAAAATCATATTATTAGTACTTGGTATAAGGACAAGTAGAATTTAAAGAGCTGCTTTGCAAATATTGTAGAATTTATTTGAGAGGCTGGATCAGCCCCTTTTTTCAGTTTCAGTATTAACAGGGAGCAGGGGTACAGCTCCATTCACTCCACAAAACTGCATACAACAAAATATTTTAAATTGGTAGCCAGTTCTTTAAATTTCAAAGTATTTTGAAATCCAGATACGGTTTTAGATTTAATTTTATCTTCCCAGCAACCTGTTTATTCTGCTTGAGAATAAAGGGATCTTACAAGGTATTCAAAGCTGGATCATTGTATAAACAGTATCCAGCTTTTCTGCCTCTGAAGTAAGATAAAACAAAAATTGCACTTAAAATAATATTTCATTACCTTGCAAGTGAAATGAAACATGAAGTAACAGACTAAGATATCATAAAAACATATTTATTTGCAGACAATACTAGCATATAACAGGTTTGGATATCTGATATAAAGATGGTGTTATGGTAAGGTGGCACAAGATATTTCTTTTAAAAAGTTATCTATTACTTATGGGAACAATAGATGTGATTTTTATTATTACATCTTAACTGGAAGGGATACTTCAGTATGTGACATCTGAAGGTTTTTTTTTTTTTTTTTCCCAGAAGTTGGCTTAATGCCACCGTGTGTAACATTAATGTTGTCATAATAATGTGGAGATAGAGTGTCCAAAATCTACCCTCAGTAAGAGCTGCTTTAATGGGCAGCAGAGCCGCTGGTGTGTGCTCAGGTCACTGATTGGCCCATGATTTTCTGATTATCTGGATTTAAGTATTGCATCTTCATTCATTTGAACAGTTATACTGAATTGTGACCTCTGTGAACAAAATACATCTACCTTTAAAAAAAAATTGGTTTATAAATATATGTTTTCAATTTACAGACAGTAGTAAACTTTCTAATCTGTCCTGGACTCAGAAGACTGGATGTGTTCTTAGCTCATCTATTCCTGCAAGGATTTAGACTCCAAACAAGGAAATATTCAGTGCAGTCTTCACTTGGAAAATTCGAACTTAAATAAAAATATGCCCTGCATATTTTACTGGCTTTAACCAGGACTTTATCCAACATCTTTTGAGTACCCATGTGGTGAGTTTGGATGATAAAAGGACAGTCTGTGTGAGATTGTGCCTCTTATTACAAGGCAACTTCAACATAGAAAAAACAGTTTCACAAGAGCTGATTGTAACTTAGATGACAAAATGCCTTATTGAAAAATTATTTCAATAATTTTGTATTTACAGGTGGAAGATATTTATTAAAAATTTCTTTGGCTAAATGGCTCGCTCCTTCAACTCCTTTCTGTCTGAGAGTGTCTAAAGCATAAATTCATGCTCTTCCTCTTCAGAAATCGCATTGATTTTCCTTTAAAGGTTGTTGAGACTTGTTGGTGACAGCTACAAATAAATGTGGATTAGTGGCACAGGTCAGAGCAATTGTAGCTTTATCCATAGGGAGATTCACACCACCTAGATCCATAACTCTGCTCCCGGGAGTCTGTGTCTCCACTAACTGAAGGCTCTATATTAGCTTGTCAACACAACTCTCACTCCAGCACTCTGAAATCTGGTAAATAGCACCTAAAAGGGTGGACAACTTTAAGAGAGGAGTTGAACTGCTGCAAAGGTTCAGGAGAAGACTGTAATTCATTCCTCGTTTGAAGGCCAACTACCATGCTCTCATGGAACAACTCTTATTTAACCCTACTTCAGATTCCTGAAGAACTTCCTCTCTTCTTCTGCTCATTTTTACAGGTACAGAAAGGGTTTAAAAAATCTAATTTCCATGTGATTGCCTCTCTTTTTAGTTTAATGGTTTTTGACACCAGAAAGGCTAGATTTTATAGCAGCTATATCTCCTTAAATCTTTCATGACTTAAACTAACATTTTTTCTGTAGTTCTTGTTTTCAAAAGTTACTTATCACTGCCAGCTTTTCATCTACTAAAGAAATCAAATTTGTTCTGCTTTCATAACAGTACATTATGAATACCACATGGTGTCTCTGGCATTTGCTATTTTGTAAATTAGTTTAGAAATACCTGTGGCGTTTCTCAGCAAAATGGTTGTCAATAAAAGAATTAGCAGTGATGACTTGAGATATTTATAGAACCCACTGCAGCTCAATAAGATGAGATTATAGCAAAAAAGAAACCCCTGTGGATTAAACGCACTGTGCAGCTGATCGGTTACGTGCTAAAATGTCCCATTACTTCATAATGTATATTCTGTTAGTAGGTTCTGCCTTGCAGATCTCTGACTAGCTGCCAAAGCAGTTCATTACCCAAATGAACCACAGTGGAGGGTAGATGATGTGCATGTGTTGGTGATCATTTATGTCATTTGAAGTGAGTCTTGTTACCGAGTGACCACCTTGTTGCGTGACTTTTCCTTATCATTTCTCATCTTTCTGCAAGCTGCTGAGAAGAATTCAGCACCCTTGGTAATAACCCTGTTGCTTTCAGCATGTGTGGCATCAATCAGTGCTCCACTCCTGACCAGGAGGGGTGGAATGAGCGTGGGGTTCCGTGGTAACTCTGCTTAGAGCGGTGTGTTTCCTGCCGGGGAGGCTGCACTCAGAAGCAGATCACTTGGAATCTGTGAGGCACAGACATGAAGTTTTCTGGCACTCAGTAGCAGGAAAATTTTCCCCACAAAACCATTTAAGCACAGCCTGTTTCATTCTTCCCAGATACATGGAAGTCTAGGTCTAAGTAGGAGTTGGGGACAGAAACCTAATGAAGTAATGGTCAGAGCTGCAGTAGCAATCCTGGAGAAAGAATCCACAGGAAAATGCTCAATATTGAATAGCAAAGATGACAGGGCATCTGCAGAACTTTAAACATGAGATTTACCTAATACTTGACCATGTCAATCTATGTCAATGCAAACATCTGCCAGTTTTCTGGTGTCAGTATAAGAAGCAGTCAGTTTAGTTCATTGATGAACCTTTCTCAGATTTGAAATACACCATTGCAGTCTACCTTCTTCGTTCTTAATAAAATCTGAGGTTTTGCATTACCTTCATGACAAGTTTACACAGACAACATTAAAGTACCACAGAGGTGCTTTCTTTCCCCCTCTTGACTGATGGAAAACTCTCAGTTTTAATAAATTATCAACATGCAAAAATTTTAGTTAAATTTATTATTTGCTGTTGATCATATTTCTAACTAATATAACAGGAAAGTAATTTGCAGGTTGATACCTGTTGTTTATATGAACATTTATAATATACCAAACTGCACATGAATTGTTTAAAGTCTGTATCTGAATTTTTCTAACACTTTCTATGGATATCTGTTTTCAGTTCCTTACAACTTTGTTACAGTTTAATAAATTTAAGCAGATATTTTCAAGAAGATATTTCTGGAATATGCAGAACATTTCAAGGAATGGTTCAGATTAAAATAATTGACATTTCTGAGAAGGAAAGTATTGGTATATCCAGTTAAGAAAAAAAACCCAAAAAGTTCAATTTTACATTTAAAATTTACATTTACAGCTAAAAAATTTTTAGCTCAAAATTAAATAATGTTTTAAAACAATAATGTGACTTACCCAGCTTCAGTCACATTATAAAAAAGAAAAAATTCATTTGTTACCTATACAGACATCATTTTATAACTTATCTAAATTACAAGAAAATATAATTACGTAAGTGTTGATAGCAGTGTAGAAGACTTACATTCTATTTCCAGGCCTTTCTTTTCCTGCTTTTCCTTTCTAGCTCTTCCTCTAACCTGCTAACCTCTAAGTTGGGGAGTAAAAGAGCTGAAAAGACCTGGTCAGAGTCTGTCTTCATTTATCATTACATCTGCTGCTGACAGCTAGCAGGCATGAAGAATAAGAGGATGGATGTTATAGGAAAGGTGAGAAAGGAGGAATGGACAGATTTGGGAGTAAAAGGGAGAAAAACTTTCAAGGACAAGAGTTGGGAAGTAAGTGAATGTAAGTGGTGAAGTATGGTATAAATCAGTTCAAGGCTGAGAACCGACCAGACCTAAAGCTGAGAATCTTGGGAGCACTGGGAGCATGGGGTGGGGCTGTAGAAGGAGGTAAGCAGTACACTGTGAGGGCAAAAACTGGGGACACAGCAGGGACAAAGAGCAGTGCAGAAGGCTGTGGGGTAGGCAGAAGCATTGTTGGTCACTGAAGAAAATTTACCTTAAAACCCAGAACTGAATCCTCAGCTGATTATATCTACACTTTGCTGCTCCTAGCATTGAATGATGGAAGAAGAATACCAAGTGTGGAAAATAGGATTTCAGGCTACAGTTTTAAAAGCATGAAACATGTTTTTGCCTCTAATGTTTTAAAAACATGAATTTAAGAAATCCATCCACATCAGTTTCAGGAATTCTTAACTAAGGTCTGAATTTTGAACCCTACATTCTTTTTTACCTTTTTCTAGCTATTACTCTTAGTGTTACTATAAAATATAGATTCCTATTTTGCCCATTCAGAAACACAGATTGAGATTTTGGTCTTTTGCTGTTCCTATGACAACACACCCAGCTCAGTTTCTGTCATTTTCTAATCTAGCCAGCAGGCCCTTTTTCTTCCTTTTGTGGTTTACCTGTCACTCAGTAAAATCAGTTGGCAATGCACAGATAGCTAGCAGAGGCTGTTCGCTTCTTAAACATAGAACTCATAGCAACCAACTACAAGAATTAAATTATGTAGCTGTAATTTCAATTCCATGGATGTACAAGGATTTTGTTATCAAACCATTCTTGTATGGAAAATACATTCCACCAGTCACTTCTAGCCAATGGGGAAGTAGATTGTATGGACTCAATGTATATCAGGTTATCGGATGCTTCTCTAAAAAACTAGAGGTGGTGTAACTCAGCTGTGGCCAGTTGGTATTTCAGAGTTGAAATCTCACCTGAGTGTTCCTCTTTCAATTTATCACCTGTCATGATAAAACAATCATTAATTAAATATCAGAATGAATACATCAGAACAAAACAATCTTTTAGCAACAGAGAAACCCCAAAAAAATCTCATTGATCAATAAGTCTTCTGAAACTGGTTTCTTTCAGGGAAGAGATAGAGATAATTCACCTATATTATTTTTACCAAAAAAAACAAAAACAAAGACAAAAACAACAACAACAACNAAAACAACAACAACAACAACAAAAAAAAAACAAACCAAAAAAACAAAAACCAAAACCCAACCAAACAAAAACAAACAAACAAACAAAAACCAAACCTTTTAAAAAAAGTCCTGTATTGCAAAAAAATGACAAATAATAGCATCCTGGCATGCAATTTTGAATTTTCCTTCAGTTTCTGGGTTCAGAGTCTATTTCTATAGTGGAACAAGCTGTGTAACATACTTAATGGATGTTGGTGTTTCTATTGCAATAGGAAATATCATGGAAAATGTGAGTATTGCTACTTTGACTTTGTTTTCTCAGAATACAGGGCAGCAGAGAGGAATTGTTCTCTGCTCAGAACACTTCATATTTAGCCATGAGGACTTTTTTCTGTGCAAGATCTATATGAAGCAGTCATATTCCCTCCAACCTTTCATATATTTATATCTCATGAAAATGCCATTGATCTGCAAATGGATATAAATTAGTGAATGCAAAAATCTTTGTACTATGAGGACCTCAGTATTAAGAGCTTCACCTTCTTTCTTTTTCAAGGACAAGGCAGATTTTCCTTTAAAAGTAGTGGAACTGAAGTCCCATTTATTTGTATCTTGTTATCTTAAAGACAAAATATTGCTAAAATGTCATATAAAGAACACTTTCTGATGAACACTGAATGGATCTGTTCCTGGAGGTCCCAATCCTGAAAGTCCTTTTCAGTGACTGACAATTTTTTTAATCTAGTGAGTTGCTTCAGGTCTATGAAGCTTCTCTTTTTTCCTATTCCATGTCAACACCTTGTGCCACTCAATCTTTTCCCCATCCTCTTGCTGCTAGCAAGCCTTTAGCCTTTTTTCTCCTTTGCATTTTCTGTCAATTCCTCTTCCACCAGAAAATAGATGAAAACTCTAAAATGCGGTAAACCCATAAAAACCTTAGGACTTAAAATGTATTACCATGACCCTTTTCCTTCCTTTTCCTTTTTTCTGTAAAGCCCAAATTACAGATCTCTTTTCCTAGATATCTCATGACATAGCTCTGGTCTCTCATAACTAGTTTTTATTTGATGCATGCCAGTTTTATTTTCATCTCTGCTGCTGAATTCTTTGTCACCTCTGTTAGGGACAAAATAAAGAATGAGTAGATGTTTGCCATCTCCCAAATGGCAGCATTGTAATGGGTTTTGCTCTCTGATTGACAAAAGATTAATTACAACAGTGCTGGAAAGTGCAAGTTACCTTCTAATGCAAGCTATCTTTTCTGGTGTTGCATTAATGATGTAGTACAGTGTTCTTCCTGCCACCTGAAATGTATTATCCTACAACAGTTATCATCCTATGTCTTATCTAGGCCAGAGGCTACCTGTGTTACTTTTTCATTTGTAGGAATTTATCACTTCCAAATAACTTCTATTTCTGTGCTGGTTACCCTTTGAAGATGTTGTTACACTATCTCTCAAAACAAAATCTGAGTGCTGTTTGGAGAATACATCTTAATTCCAGTCATCCTTGCTATTTGCATATCACACATTCCCTTGTTATCTGTTACGTTCTCATCCTGGGTTATTATTAGGCTCCATCACTTTGCCTTAGATGTAGAGTGCTAGGTTGTAAATGCTTGCTGTCAGCTGTTGGGAACAGTTTTACTAAATGAAAAAGAGCCTCAACTAAGTTTTGACTAACTTTTTCCTGTATCTGTATTAATTCCAAAGTTATTACTGGCAGAACAATGACATTTGGATATATCAGGGTAATTATCCCTTGCTTTGGCATATTCAGTTTTCCGTAGTTTTAATTGAATGGTATATAGAAGTATTTAATGTGTGCTAAAGAATGCATCATAAAAAAATCATTGCGTGTTCTAACATCTGTTGATGTCTAAAGATCTCATTTTTTACAGCCTCCAGGGCAGTTTTACTCTTTCTAATTCTAATACAGATTAGAAATATTTTTTGACTGAGATCTTTATCTTCTTTTTTGTATTCTCTTAAATCTTCCTTAGGCAGTTGAGGTTCTTATCTTTAGACGTATAACAGACAAGGCAATCCCAGCTCACTTTAGACACTGCAACCAGTTTTCTGGTCTCTGTTGGGTTCTTATTAAATTTCCATTTCAGAGGATCGGTCCCAGTTTCTGATATGTGTCCATGTTGCTCCAGGCCAGCCATTCCTGGGGTGCACCAACCAACGTGTTCACAAGGGAACACACCCCAATGATACCTTCTCATTACTGCTTCTGTTTTAACACCAAATATTGCAGTGAAGTGGAAATATATGAACTATGCACAATGGGATTGCCATCTGCAGTGCTTGTGAATCAGTCACAAGGCTTTCCAGCCTCCTCCTCATGTGATTGCAACCTACACATGATTTAAATTTTGTCTCAATCATCAGGATATCATTAGATGAGCCACTGCTGCCAACCAGCTGCTTCATTCTGGTGGAAAGAGTAAACTAGAAATTTCAGAATATGGAATTACATTTCAGAGATACTGAACCCATGTTTCTGCAGGTCTTAATGAATTGCATTTGCAACCATGTCTGTAGGGAAGACATTTTGGATTTTGAAAAGTAGTGATTTATAATAATTTCATACTGGTTCATATATTTGCTATGGTCTTCTGTAGTTCTGGAAATCTAGAAGAAAACAAACATTTGAGATCTTTCTGCATGTGTTATTCAGTAAAGGTGTACCCTGACACTGGGAAGTCTGTCTTAGTAGCAGAATAGTTTAGGACAAAAAAGTCCACTACAGACATGACTTTGTCTTCCCTCCATATAGTGTATGGCTCCTGGAATGATGATAACAGATCTAAGTAGCTGGGGCCCAAAAACTGGGATTTGTGATGTCAATAAAGTGGAGAAATAACTATTAAAGGAAAAAAAAGGACAAAAAATCCTACAAGACCTGACATCACTTCTGGCTTGTATTTATGCCATTGTACTTTCTGTATGAGAACTTGCATTTCTCCCTTCGAGAGCACTACAGACAATTATAACATTTCTCAAAGTAAAAAGAGGGATTCATATTCCAAAGTACATTTACTATATTTTAAAGTGAATTTGTGGTTTAATAGTTCCAGATGATTTACTCTTCTGTACTTGGACTCCCAAATACATAACACCCTAAGGTTTTGTATCTTCTATTCCATACCTACTGTTTTCTTGGATTTATGTTTATGCTCCAGCAAGATGATTAATAATAACTCAGCATCATCACCGATGTGAGATTGTGAAATTTAGATTATAAAAGAATTTAACACTGGTGTAGTAATTTATATTTTCATGTAAAAGTTTGAAAAAATGTATATTCAGTGTAATACAAAAAAGATAAAAACATTCATAATTTCATAAATAATATTGATAATATATGACCAGATGAAGAGTAAATATGTGCATGGGAGGAATATAGAAATTAGATGGTTTCCAAGGCAAAACTGAAAGATTTACATATGATCCAAATTTGGATATTGAAATTTAGTGTGTGAGAGAAAAGCTCATACTTCATTTAAGTAGGAAATTCACAGCACAGCTGTGAACAATCATTGTGACAAGGAAATTGCTATATATCAGAAGGCTGAGAAGGGTGTATCACGAAACTCTTGAACACACAGAATGCTTCTCATGATGTTTTGTTAACAGCAAATATTTCCTTTGCAGAGCTGTTTTGAAATAAAGTTTCTGAAAATAAATTGATTTAGTTTTTATATATGATTACAATTTTAATAACTTGAGGTTTACACATTTATATTTTATCTGATTAACAAGCATCTAGAAAGACAGGCTTTCAAAATACATGCAGTTTAGCTTAAAGGAAATGTTTCCAATCTTTATTGTATTTGTGAACTGCTTAATCCTGCATTGTGGAATTGCTGTTCATGGTGTATATTTGGTCACTGAAGTTTTTTTGCCTAGATGTGCCAATGCCTTCAAATATGAGGATAAAAAAATGGTGTTTATATGGTTTATAATTTCAGAAATCTGAAACTTTGCAGGTCTACTAACATTTACCAAAATGAGAAGAGACCAATCAGAGAAGAAGCATTACCACTATAGGGAAAAGTAATTTTCTGAATTTTAAGAATGTTTTGTAGTGAGAGAAGTAACAATTGCAGTAATTGTAAAAGAGCCAACAACCCAGAAGACAAATGGTAGAACTAGAAAAAAAAAAAACCAAAACAAAATTGCCATTTTATAGCCCTTTTTCTTTAGACCAAAAAAAACCCCTATACTTTCAGTTTGGACATTAGATAAAAATCTATAATAAATAACACTATTTCTGGAAAGAATGAACCTTTATTATATTCACATCTTTTAATTTCAGGGATCAACTATAAAATGACAGAAATATGAGACTTCTGAGAGAATATACCATAAGGCAATAGAAATTATCCTGATAAGAACTTATCACATGTTTTTTGACTTTTGCTGTAGCACTGCTTTAATATTGTTCCCTGATTATAACAGTGCATGTATTTTTTCCTTATTAAATACCAGTCTACTGCAGGGATTCTGAGCTTCAATGTATGTGGTACCAGATGACCTTAATAGCAATTGCCCCAGACAATATATTGTCAAATATGTTCTTGTGGTAAGACAGACCTTTAACAGCAGACTTCCCTTTGCACAGATGTGATTTTAACACTTAAAAAGAAAGTGCATGCTTAAATTTAGAAGAAAATATAAATAGAAAAGAAGCTATGTTATGAAATAAAATGCACGCTAGTGAATATATTATATTTTATTTAATCAAAGCATATTTAGGATTCTGATTTTGTTGGTTTTCTCTCGATGTTCTTGTCTATATTTTTCTGTGATGAATTCTATAGATTTGAAATTATAGGCATTAACTATTGCATATTTAGTGAGAGAATGGACTACACAAGAACCATCATTTCCCTTTTCCCTGGTTAAGAGGCAATCGTTCACTTTAATGATGAAAGAAACAAATGTTTCTGACCATGAATAAGAAAAAAAAAAAAAAAAGCATGAATAGGATATGGAAACACACAGGGTGTGTTAAAATCTGACCATCAGCATACTGAAAAACTACTGGGAAACCCTTGGACATGTTGCTGCAAGCTATTAACACACAGTCACACTGCTAATGAGTTATTCTATCCTGAAAAGCATGTGATGAAAGCCAGTACTGAAAATCTGACTTGCAAATCTCTTTGATATGAGATATTTTATTGCTAGATTTCATATCTGCCTGTTTCACATGATGAGTAACATAAAGTGCAACAGGCCAATGTTTGGAGCCTGACTCTTTTAGGGACAAGAAAGCTCCATAGTTTAGTTGGGATGAGTTGGAGGCATCTTTTTATATGAGCTGGACATTTTATCTGGAGTTAATTTTGCTCAGATTGATTGTGGAAATTTAAGAGAAATGGAAACTTTAAAAATACTGAATCTTGATGAAATCCCAGATACACTTTGTGCTTTTTAAAGTCCAAATACTTTAAAACTTTTGTTATTGTCTACTAAATCTGTCTGGGATGGAGTGGATTTCTTAATAGCAGTCTGTATGGTGCTGTGTTTTTTGATATGATTTTTTTTTTTTTCTGTTTTCCCATGTTTATATTAGGCTGGGGGGTTTTTTCTTCTTTTTTTTTTTTTTTTTTTTTTTTCTTTCTCTTTTGTCCCACTCTGACCCAGCATCACAAAGGCTGGAAATGCCTTAGGCACAGCCAGCTTGAGCTGACCAAAAAGATATTCCCTACCATATGATGTTAAGTTCCACAATGGACTCTTGGACAAAGGAAAAGAGGAAGAGAAGGACAGAAAGGAAGTTGAAGATATGAAGTTTGTCTTTGCAAATAACCATGAAATGTGCTGAGGCCCTGCTCCCCAGAAAGTGGTTGAGCATCTTTGTGCTGATGTGAAGTAGTGAATAAATCACTTCTATTGCTTTGCTTGGGTGTACAGATTCACTTGATTTTTTAAGCTGTCCTGAAAACATTTGCAAGTAACAAAAAATTACTTTATTCTTAGTCATTATGCCAAGTCCTACTCTGTCTTAGAGTCGAGTCGAATAATCAAATCAAACACATTAGATGCATATCTTTGTCCATGAAGACTAGCCTCATGGGTATTCACTTCGTTGTGTAGATCCGATACTAGTCAGATTGTGATTTTCACTTTTGAGAATTTGACAGTATTTCAGAAGCTACAGGAGATATTCCTAGGTTTGCAGAAACAGAGACTCTAGTCTTTGGTTTTATAGTCCATTAAGGGCAAGGAAAAGATATTAAGCATCCCTGGGAAACTTTTCCTCACCTGACTTGGCTGTATTCAGAAAACACAGGAATGAGCTGAAGCTTGGTTTTATTTGTGTGAATAGCTTATAATTAAGTTCTTCAAACAAACAAAATGTTGTTTTTTAAAAAAATCTGCAGTTAAGGGAATTCCACAACTTCTCTATTATTTATCCTTATTTTAGTAATTGGAAAGTTACTATAATATATAGTGCAATCTTTACCATAGAATTACTTTTTGCAGAATTATTTTACTACTGGACATAGAGATATTGAACAGAATTATCAACCTTTCCTATCCACTATTTTTTTTTTTTGTGAAATCATGTTTCTCTTTTTTTTCCTAGATAACTTGTGAAATAGCTATTAAAAATAAAATCAAATAACCTGATAATAACCCTGCACTTTGTTCTCTTATATTTTTGCTGCTCATGTAGATTTTTCTCACCTCCTCTAGATCTTCCTTTATGAGGATGTGTAGTTCTCATGCTGAAGTTTTAATTAGCAGGTTTAGAGCAGGGAATGGTAGTGACTTTCCCTTCTCTGTTATTCATTACAGCAATAGATCCTTTCCTGCTGTGCTGCTTCTTCCATATCTGTGCTTTGGTTTTCACCTCCCACCTAAGGTAAAATACAGTACACTTCATCAAAGTTCATCTCACTGATCACTCCATTG
Organism: Malurus cyaneus samueli; assembly: GCA_009741485.1. Classification (NCBI taxonomy): domain Eukaryota; kingdom Metazoa; phylum Chordata; class Aves; order Passeriformes; family Maluridae; genus Malurus; species Malurus cyaneus. The sequence continues at coordinate 43,376,575 of CM019215.1, forward strand.
TGTATCAAGACAATTTCGAATTCTGATGCTGTCCTTCTAGTTGACACTTTATTCCATTATTTAGGTAGTTAATAAGGCACTAAATAGGATTGGTCCAAGGCAGATTGTAGGTGACAGTTCTTAGTTTAAGACATCGGAGGTCAGTTGAGATTCTTCCTCCAAGCAAGTAAAACAATTAATACTTTTAAACTAAAATTCCAAGTATCTGTGGTTCAGTCTTTTTTTAAATGAAAAAAACAGAGCCTTATATTGGAGTTGGTGTTGGCCTTTTCTGTTTTATGATGGAATTATAAGATTGAAAATTTTCATCCTGGGTGGGCTTCATCTTAAAACAACATATCATCAATGCAACTGTGAAGTACAAACTCAAAGACATGGTAGTGGTTCCAAAACGATCCATTACAATGGGCATTGTATTTACCTGTGAACAACATTGGAACAAATACAGAAACAGATGTCCCATTTTTGTTCAGTATGTGCAGAAATCAGCATGTCAGGGGCTGAACATAGATGCACTGCTCATTTCCTCCACTGAAGTGCTTGACTAAAAAGCATATTTCTGTCTCACTGGACCCTGAATATAATTTTCAAACTGAACAGCTTTGGAAAGAGATTGTTTAGATCAACACAAATTTATAGTAAAATGTCTGGGGCAGGATTTGTATCTATGGCCTTCTAGGACTTATTTTTCTTTCCCCTTTGAACTAAGTGTTCCACATTTTAAACAGATTACTTCGATTTTATTTTATCTTTAATGAGATTTAATGCAATCCTCTACAGCTGAGCTGCTGAGCAGCAGTAATACAACACAAAATCAATTTATTGTTTTCTTAGGCATTTAGAACATAAAATGCCAAAGGTGTTAATGTGTTTGGAAAATGTCTACAAGTTTCACTACTAACAAAGTGCCACAATTCTTGTTTCAGTTTTTTCTCACAAATACTCAATTTCTCATGTTATTGCAAGTGCTCTGAAGATCCCAATGTTTAGATATTTACTTACCCAAAAGAAATTAAGACTTTTTCAGCAATTTGTCATATGTACAAAAAACCTTAGTATTAAAATCTGATAACTGTAGTGACTATTAGACTCATCTTCTCAGCCCAGAAAACTCTGCTTTTCACTGCTGTGTTACTTATTATGAAGTCTTCTGTAAAACTGAGACATTTACTTGCACCGATCCCTGTGCAGTTTTCTTCCCATTCTTATTTCAAATTACCAAAGGATTTTAAGTGTTGAAATGAGCGATATCTGGATAGCAGAGTATCTGCAGTAGGCTATTTCTAAACACCTTGAAGGGGCAAACCTCTATTTTACAACAATAAGCAGAGATCACCTAAGCCACTATCCTCTCCAGGACTGTGAAATTGTAAAGCCAATAATCAGGAATCTGATGAGAGATATATACAGTCCTTTTGTGTCAGTAACCAGGGGCTGAATTTGTAAATAACACTTTGGTGGGTACACTGAGCAGCAGAGAGGGATTACATTCACTTTCTCAGCAAAAGGAAACAGATGGTTTTGTCAATGACACAAGCAGGTGTTTCACAGAGAAATTATTGTCGAGTGATGTCAATGAGGTGTCTGCCTGTCTGTCCAAGCAGGTAAATGCTTCAATATGATATACACAAGAGTTGCAAGTATGGAGACAATCAGTCTAAGATTAAGCATGAATTTTCCACAAGAAATGGGGGAATGCTGAATTACACTGGTATGTTTAATGGACCAATGACTTTATTCTCAGTTTCCAAGTATTTGATATTATATCACCATTTTAAAAAAGGCAAATAAAACCCTCCTAAACCCAGTATTGTTCATTAATTTAGCTAATTTAAATAGTCTGAAATATTTTTCAAAATTAACCAGTTCAGGCCATTTTTCTTCCCAGTGCACAAGTATTTTAGGGGCCTGGGTTCAGAATTCTCAGCATACAGAAGCATACAATTACCAGGCATCTAGTTTTAGGTGATTTTTTTCCCCTATAACACTCAGTGTATCTCAGTCACAGATTTAGAGAAAACCATGCAATTTTTCAGGGAAGCAGTTAACTTAATAATCTGTAAGACTATGGCTTCTTTACTCATAATTTCTGCTCCCTTCTGTATGCTCTTGCCACCTTTGGTGACATAAAGTTCCACCCCAGAGCACAGTCCAATCTAAGTGCTGAATGAAGAAGCAATCACTGCTTCAGGAAAATTAGTGTGAGCACATAAAAGCTGGAAGAGTATCAGATACAGTACACTTAATTTTGATTGCATAGGAAACGCATTGAGCATACATTTCTAATTCTCAGTTCATTTAAATAGCTGCTTTTAAAAATTTCACTTGAAACATTGTGGCTGGAACGAAGTAATATGCCTAGTCTTTGTCTTTGGTTTTTATGTACAAGTTCAGTTTTACATCTTTTCATACTCTCATTGACACACTTGCAGCCAAGCAAAATTTCTGTGATGAAAGTGGTTAAAAATAAAGAGTTTCTTGCCATTTCCCCCCTCCTTGTTTCCTTAGAGGGTAATTTTACTGCTAGGTAATACTTTAAATCAGCTTGACTAGCAAACCAATAGATTTTCACACACCATTACAAACAAATTTTATAGTCACAAAAGAATGAGTCACAACAAACCAAGGGGATAAGAAGGCTGCTCATGAACTCACCATAACCTTACAATCCTTTCATTGATTTCATGGAACATGTCTAAAATATCTGTACCAGCACAGCAGGAAATACTGAGGACCATCAGAGATGCAATTAAATAGAACAAATCACATTAATTGATTAAACATTCATTTTTACTGGCCTAGTGTTTCAAAATAATGTTAGACTAGCTCAATCTGACACTGTTAAGTATATATAAAAGATACGGGAAATTTTTAATTTTTCTTCCCATTTTTGGATAGGGCAATAATAAAATCTGATTTCAAACAATATTGATTAACCTTTAATTTATCAGTAGAAAAAAAAAGGAATTTAAATAACTGACTTCATATTTCTTTTTCTTCTTCTTTCATAATTTTCTGAACAAAATTTTATCTAAACATTGTCTCTGTTTTGAAAATCAGAAGTTTAGAAAAGGAGTAAGAATGCATTTCAGTGTGGAGTGTATATACACATGTACTTGCTGTCTGATCTATGGAATCACAGAATCTCAGAAAACGGTGTGTTGGAAGGGACCTACAAGGATTATTGAGTCCAGCTCCCAGCCCTGCACAGCACCATCCCCAAGAGTCACACAGTGCCTGAGAGAGTTTCCAAGCAATTGTTGAGCTCTGACAGTTTTGGTGCTGTGACCACTTCCCTGGGGAGCCTGTTCAGTGCCTGACTATCCAAGGGTGAAGAACCTTTTCCTGATATCCAACCTAAACATCTGCAGACTCTTCAGGCCATTCCCTCAAGTCCTGTCCCTGGGCACCACAGAGATGAGATCAGTGCCTGCCCCTCCTCTTCCCCTTGTGAGGCCACTTTGGAGTGCAATGAGGTCTCCTCTCACTCTCCTCTTGTCCAGGCTGAACACACCAAGCTAAGTCATTCCCCATACAGCTTCCTCTCAAGGACCTTCACGATCTTTGTTGCCCTCTTTTGGACACTCTGGTTATTTAGTATCCTTCTTGTATTGTGGTGAACAAAACTGCACACAGGACTCAAAGTGAGGCACCACCAGTGCAGAGCAGACTAACAAGAATCAAGCAAGCAGAGGGACAGGAATCACTGTTAGGTTTTCCTCTGAATGTTTTAAGCTAAATGAAAATTCAGGTTCCCTCCTGCTCATGAGTGTCACAGAGCCACATCACATTAACTGGTTTTGTTTGTGTGGCGAGGTTTAAATAGCAGAAAGCTGCAGGGGTAGTTTCTGTGAGAAGACCCCGGGAGCTGCCCTCATGTTGGACAGAGCCTGTTGTGGTCGGCTCAGAGCCACAGTGGCCAGAGCTGAGCCCATCAGAGACAGCTGCAGTGCCTCTGTAATAACACAGATGAGAAAGGGTGAAACCTGCTGTGAAACAGCAGCTGGGAGAGAGAAGAGAGAATATGTGAGAGAAACAGCCCTGCAGACAGGATCAGTGAAGGAGGGGCAGGAGCTGCTCCAGGCACTGGAGCTGAGGTTTCTCTGCAGCCCCTGGGGCAGACCATGGTGAGGCAGCTGTGCCCCTGCAGCCCATGAGGTCCCTGCTGCAGCAGATATCCACCCACAGCCCAGGGAGAGCCCACACTGGAGCAACTGGGTGCCTGAAAGAGGCTGTGACACCATGGGAAGCCTGCAGCCCTCTGTTGGGGAGCCCACGCTGGAGCAGGTTTGCTGGCAGGACCTGTGTTCCTGTGTGAAGTCACTCTGGGGCAGACTGTCCCTGAAGGATTGTACCCTTAGGAGAGGACCACGTGAAAACAGTTTATGAAGAACTGCCCTGCCAGGGCCCCACCCTGCAGCAGAGGAAGAGTGGGAGGAGAAATGAGTGGCTGAGAAAACATTATGAACTGGCCGTAGCTCCCATTCTGCATCCCACCCTGCATCATTGGGGAGAGGAGTTAGGAAAGCTAGGAGTGAATTTGAGCATGGAAAGAAGTAAAGAGAGGGAGAAAGTGTTTTTAGATTTGATCTTAGTTCTTATTATGATACCCTGTTCAATCAATAATAAATTGCATAGAATTGCACTGGAAGGGACCCCTAAAATGAACAGGGACATCTTCAACTAGATCAGATTGGTCAGAGTTCTGTTCAACCTTACTTTGGTTGTTTCCAGGAATGGGGCATCCACCCTCTCCCTGGGCAACCTGTTCTGCTGTTTCACTGAGTCTTCTCTAGGGCAAGACCATTTTGCCATGACAGTAATTATAAGAGCTCTCCTATCTTTATCTTACTCCATGAGTTTTACACAGCAGTTTTTTTCCCTGTCCTGTAAAGGAGGAGGAGTGATAGAGTTCCTTCGTGGGCATCTGGAAGCCAGAAAGGATCAGCCCACCACCTAAATGTTTCATTAGAAGCATTATCATTTCTGCAAAGTAAAAAGTGAGAAGAGAAGATATGGGGAGCTATGGCCTAAAATGCAGAAGATTTGAATTTTCTTCTGTCTGGCAAAATCTATCGAATATGAAGATGGTACTGTATTTTCTCTTTCTTTGCCTTTTATCAAATCCTTTTCAATCACACTTGAAAAATAATTATTTTGCAGATATATTGAAAAGAATCATCGACACCATGTTGAAACTGAGACAATACCATTAAAATTTGCATCAGGAAGAGAATCATATTTTTCCACTGGGCTTCACACTGGATTATGAACTGGACCATAAAGAATAACTCCTGAATCTTGTAGCGTGTATCCCCGACTCTTTACTGAAAATTTCAGTACTACAGGTACCACTTGTAAGAGAATTTCCAATCTCTTGATGTTATTACATTCAGGACAAGCTTTTCCACTTTCTCTTCATTCATATTTGATAGCCTTAACCATAAGAGATAAAGTCTTCTTTGGTTTCAGCAAATGGATTTTGCCCACTGAGGTAACAGATGGGGACATTAGCATACCCAACACATAAAAAGATAATGACTCATGTTTACTGTTGGCCTTTTGTCTTACTTTCCTTTGCAAAGGCTATATGGACTATCTGACAAAATTCACAAAGCAATAGAGCTTAGAGGAGATACTTTAATTTATTTTAATTAAATCATTCTACAAAATGTTTTGCAGCCCATATGGTGGCCTCCTGCTTTTTTCATACACTATGGAGAGAGACTTGTGTCTTTATTTCCCTATCTTTCAGGTTTTAAATTAACCCCATAGTGTTACATTTGTTTCCTCCACTAGTCACTTTAATTGAAACCAAATCACTCCTTCCTTCCTTCCTTCCTTCCTTCCTTCCTTCCTTTCATTTCAAATCATCTCATTTCTTCTACTGAAGAATTCTATCCTTCTATTTTTTGAAGTCTGTTTCATAAATCATATTTGTCAGTGTATTTTTCAAACCTCTGGAAAATCACTTGGCAAAAGCCTGCAGAATCTGCTGGATAACAACACTATGTCTCAGATTAAATCTTCTGATGTCTATCCTAATGTTTTCTGATGGTGATGTATTAAAATTTTATGTTTCAATTCATAGCCATGGATGGTAGGAATTCGTGACAGATGTCATGACACTTAATTGCCTTTCACTGGTGCTCTGCATTATGGACATTAGCTTAGCTTGTGCTATTACTTCATAGGTGACACGAGAGCTTCTGTATTTCTAATTAACTGCTGGGCTCTGAGCTGCAGTCATTACCTAAGCAGCAGAATGGAAATGGCTGGTGACAGACAACAGTCATTTCCTGACCAGGTTCTGGCTCTCTGCTGCACTCCTGTTGTCATGCTCTGCTGGAGCAGGGATACAGGAGCAGTGTCAACAGTGATGGTCTGTTCAAGTTAATTGCAGCTGCTGCAGAACAGGGTAAGGATTGAAGAGTTTGGGGGAGAACTCTGAGTTTCTGCTCAGGACATTTTTTTTAAATACAGTTTGGGAATATTCTATAAAACAGAGAAGTGAATAGAAGGTGAAAATCTCATTAAGTTTGAAAGATGGACATGGAAACTGCCTGCTAACTCCTGAATTGTTGTGTGGCCAGGATTTCTTACTGCAAACTGGTGGGGATGTTTCTATGAGATTGGATGAGCAACTTCTGCTCCATGACTTTTTGAACAGAACAGATAAGACAAAGCATTTACAGAGGGGATTAAAAGTTGTTCTCAACTTCTTCAGAATCTGAAAATGGGTAACTTATTAGGGGAAGTGGGAGGAAAGGAAGATCCCTGAAATTGCCAGTTGATTGAGATATGTTTCACACTATACCATGGAAATATTTTCTAAAAGACGGTTAGACTTAAAAAAATTGCTTTGCATTTGTACTCAATCTTTACATTGACCTCAGTGTGAAGTTTTGAATGCTCAGCAGGCATGTAGTTTTGAATTTAGTGGTGTGAATTTGAGTGCAAATGTGACATTTTTGTCCTTTATGTTTATCTCAGCTTTTTCTCCATTTGACTCCAATTTTAACACTTATGTCCTTTCATTTCATCCATTTATGATCAATTAGAGCTTTCAAGTCCCCAGCTTTAATGAAGAACTCTTAACACTTGGTCTATGATATTCATAAACATTTCTTCATCTTGTTCCATTTTTCACTCACAGTACACAGCATGAGAATACAGAAATCTACAAGGTAGAAAGAGTCAATAATACCCAGCTGCAAAAGTGACATTTGTTTGACAATTTTCCTGAAGACTGGAGTGATATATAAATATACAGCAGACAAATGGGGTCCACAGGGACCCCTTTAAGATCTTTATGAATATTTGAAAGGGCATCTGGAGCCGTGGCTACACAGGGCAATCAATTGCTATGAATTTTTATTTCCCCAAGCACTCAAAGGGAATGGCATGACAGGTATGTATTATCAGCAAGATTCATTTAAAGAAACATGGGGCTTATTTTTATAGGAACAAGGGGGGAAGAAAAAGCCTCATTCATAACCAGTCTCATTTAAATTGTGGTTGGCAAAGCTGGTTACTTAATTATTGGAATTATTGTAAAACTGAATGCTTCCTATTCTTTTTAGATGCTGTACAGTCTTTTGAATCCCATCACCACTTCTTCAGAAATTTGAAAAGCAGTCTCAGGAGCCTGTAGAAATGAATAATGAAGAAACACTTTTTTATGTAAGAATTGAAAATCAAATTAGAAATTGGAATTTTGAAGGTGTCCTTCCTTCCTTTCTCTGTAGAGACTACTTTTCAAAAAACAATGAGGGAGATGAGTTCAGACCTTTAAGCTTATATTGGGAGTTATCAATATTTTAGAATTGAATATTATTTCAGAAACAATTAAAAATATTATTTTGTCATTGGAAATTCCATTGTCCATGTCATATATGTACATCTTTTGTGGTACATATATGTAATAAACTAAACCACAAAAATATTTGTTCATGATTGTAGTAAAGCTGTAAGAGAAGTATTTATCTATTTAAACTAAAATATAGCACAACTTCCTATTTTTTTTTTTTTTTTTTTTTTTTTTTTTATTTTTTATTTAGAAGTCTGGTCAGTTCCCAAATGTAGTTCTTAACAAAGCCCAAGTTCAAATGGTGTAGAACTACTTGCAGTAAAAAAATAAAAAAAGGAGTGGGTATACTGCAAAAATACAATACAGTACACCTAGTGTAGAAATGAAGACTGTGTTTTGCTTGTGTGGGTACTCAACCAAATGTATAAACATAAATGTGGTGTGTAGGCAGCTTGCTTCTTCAAGATCTTAAATTCATTCCCAGAAATCCAACTATTTAATCTTCCATGACATTACTGTCTCCAGAAATTATTTGTAGAAGACACAATTTAAAGAATTTGAGGCGGAAGACATCACAATTATTTTAAGTTACTCCAGGACACGTGCTCCTTAGTTTTGACATTTGTCAGTTAGCTCAAACTTTTAGGAAGACCATAATCCAAAACTGTGGTTGCTATTGTGTAAGTTGCAAATAGTATAAAATAAATGGCAAATTCTAAGAAGTCAGTAGGCGTGGATTAATACATGAAATAAAGTATTTGCTTGGTGATTATTATGTCCATAGGGCAAAAAAAAATTTCTGAAAAATCAATCTTAGAGAGAACTGTTTTCTCTTTACAGTATTTCATATCCAGAGGCCGCTGGCCATAAAAGGTATTGAATCCATTATAAGCTTGCAGAATTTCTGAAAATCCTGTCACAGCTGAGTTTCTTGCAGTTTCCTCAGATCAATTCTAGAAGTAGTAGTTCTATAAAAGTAATCTTTTTTTTTTTGTTGTTGTTGTTGTTTAATGCCTGAAGCTAAAATATAGCTAATTTATACATAGATCAGTGATCTTAGTTTAAGTGGAGAAGAAGATTTAGTTTGGTGGTTATTATTTCTAAATATTGTGTACTGAGGTTTCAGCTCAAGCCATTTTTGGTCTACAGATAGTCATTGAATGATTGTTGACCTATGTACACATAAAAACCTTGTTCAATACTCAGATATATGACTGACTAAGAGTCCTTCTGATTAAATAATAAACAAATGTAAAAAGCACAAGACCAACTACAGAAATCTTCGAACATCTTTCGTCCTTCCCCTGTAGGCAACACAGTAATTTAAACAGGAGCTTGGCTACCAACCTGGTTAGTTGAACCTCTCCCCACTCTGCTCCTTACTTTAGCTGACAACTGTATCTCCCTGTTATTTTCAGATCCTTGCTTTCTGGCTCCTCTTCTGCATTTAGCCCTTTATTAGAAAGATGTTTAACCTTCCATTTTCAATTATATTGATATATGTTAATAATTCAAATTGCCACATTGCAGTACACTGCATGGGCAGAATTTGCTTCCATGGCTTCAACTAAATGTTATGCTATAGAACTGAACAAGGAATTTTTGTCATTTCAGTGTGTTTAGGGACAGCTACAGATAACAGTGATTTATGCATATTGCCCTCTGGAGGCTATATGTATATGATTCAGGCCTTAGGACAGAGTTCTTAGTAAAGGACACAGAAGGAGAAGGGTGTGAAGATGATTAATGTAAATAGAACAAGCGAAAACTGTGTTAAAATGTCTTTTTTTTTTTTTTTTTTTTTTTTAAGCGTACCTGGAGAAAAATATTGCCATGGTGGTCACATCAGTTATCCAGAGCTAACCTACAGGCCCATAGACTAAAAGCAGGCTTAAGATTTTCCCGCCATGTAACACTGATGGCAAGACTGAAGGCTTGTTTCCAGTGTCCTTTCTCTCACTCTTTTTGCTCTAAGCCCTTTGCTCTTGTTGAATGCAAAACTGTTTTGTCACCTTTCAATATTCTCAGCATTTAGTCAGTTTACTTACCTCTTCATTTCTCTGTCTTTTCTCATAGAAATCTTCTTAATCCTCTCTTCAGAATGAGAATATGAACATAGAATGCTGCTCCTGTCTATAAGATTTGACTAGGTTCCTTGTGATGAAATATACTTGAACATAGCAGATTTATTTTCTTAACTTGAAATGCCAATAGAACACAAAACAATAGAGTAAAGGCACTCTAGTGACATCTTCACTACCAAAAGCCAAATCCATTGACATTTTAGCAATGAACAATGACTGAAGAAAGCATATCTGAAGTTTTCCTGGCTCATAGTAAAATCTGTGATTTGCTGTAACTGAATGAGAAACTCAGACTTAAAAAGAGCCACGAAGATAAAAGAAAGGTTTTTCTGGCTGAAGGCTTTCACGCAGAAAAGGTATGAGTTGAATTCTCATACCTGAGTGCATGTATACTAACAGAAAATTACTACATGGTCTGGTGTTTCTCTAAAAAAAAATGTCCATTTTTGTAATTGTGATTTAGCTTCATTTGGTGAAGGCAGTTATCTGAAAACCACAGTAAAATCCTTGTTGTGGGACTGTTACGATACCGCTTCTTTTATGTAAGTAAGACAAAGGGGCTCGGTTATACACTCATGTAATTAAAGGAGTCCCTACATAGGATCCACCTGTCTTAACAGCAGGCATTGCATTCTAGAAGCTAGTTTAGGAGCTGCAACACAGCCCAGAGGCTCAAAGGAAAACTGATACATTTAAATCAATTTGCAATCCAGAAATCAGTCTTATTTCATGGAGAAGTTCCTCAAAAATGGGTGGGAATGCAGTGTACTTCCTAGTTATACAGGTGGGTTTTTTTATTATACACGTGGGTGGATAATGTCGCATGCCTTGCCAGGACACAGAGGGGCTTTTCTTTAGATTTTCCTTGTTCACCAGGTGAACGTGTCCTGTCATTTGGTTAGACTAAACACAGAAATGTTGTACAGATATGGCTGTGAAATTGAGTAGTCCTGACTGGAAGGAAGATAAAAATCCTCAGATTTCCGTGCTTGTTTTCAGTCTGCATTTCTTTGCTGCATTTGAATGTTCCTTTGAGTTTGTCTGGTCTTTCAAGGCCTTGAAAATCCCCCTCCTGCAAATCACAACCTTTTTCATACTATGAAGTTTTATGCTCAGCCTTCAAGATTCTTTTCATTTTCCCCTTTTCTCTAAAATAGTTAATGAGAATCTCTGCTGTATGTGATCTGACTGTTAATAACATCTCTGGAGAACAGAGAAGAAAGAAAGAGTTTATTTGCCCTGATGAGTCTTTTCTGATTCTTCTGCCTCCGAGTCCATTCTGTTAAAGCAGACAACCTTTTGCTATCAGTTCTGTGCATTCCTTATCACTCCTTCCTGATTTTTGTCTTAAACAAGGAGCAGCAGAGAAGTTCTGCTCTAGTCAGGTGCAAATATCAGGAAGGATTTGTGCCAAACCATAAATGTAAGAAGCTCCATACAGACAAATTCTGCTGTTCAGGAGTGTGTCTGTGTACATGTATACACACATACGTATCATATTTATGCACATGAAAAGATAGTATAGCAGAAATGAAGAGCAAGTAACAGGGAGAACCCCTTAGGATTTGCACACAATAAACACAAAACATCATTAACTTCTTTACATATCCCAGCAATAGCAGCCAAGTCATTGCACTGACACTCTACTATGCAAACCAATGAAAATTTAGATCATCTTTACCACAAACTATGTTTTTGGGGATTTTTTTTTTTTGTAATCCACAAAACAATGTTATTTTTGGTGTATTTGTAAACACTTTATTGTATCAGTTATTGTTTATTCATAATTAGTCTCCAATAAAAGACTTATTCTAAGAGGAAATAGTTCTGCTACAAACCATTAATTTCTATTGACAAAATTTGACAATCTACAGAAATAATTTGCAAGTCTAATGCAAGTTTTGGATTTGTTTTCTCTTTTCTAACCCCCTGCCCTGTTTCTGTCTTATTTACAAGCATCTTGCAGGAATTAATAAATAAACAATAGCTGAAATCTTTCACATTAATTATCATAAGGTGGCGTTTGAACAGAGATATTTAGCAAAGTGATCTGATGTGGAGGATTAACACTGAAACAAAGATGTGAATAAATACAATGTAATTGAGACCAAATTCACTAACCATGCACAGGATCACACTTTGAGATAAAGGTTTATCTATGCATTTAATATGAGATGGTATAACTCTGCTGCATGGACTGTGATAAATTGCTTAGTGTGTGTCTGATGGGATGGAAGACAAGAAGATATTATTCCTGAACCCCAGAACTGTCAAACCCGATTATTTCTGCAGAAGCTTGACAGCTTTGGGAGTGATAAAAGGAAACCTCTGTAGGGAAGAGGGGAGGAAGGAGACTAGAGGAACATTCTGAAGGTGTTTTTCATTGAATCATAGAATTGTTAAAGTCAGAAAAGACCTTTTGAGATCATTGAGTCCAGCTGTTAACCCAGCACTGTCACGTCCATCACTAAACCATGTCTCTGAATGTCACATCTGCATGTCTTTTCAATACCTCTAGGGGTGTTGATTCAGCCACATCCCTGGGCAGCTAGTTCCAATGCCTGACTTTCAGGGGTAGGAATTTTTCCTAAAGCCTCCCCAGTGCAACTTGAAGAGTGTGACTTCAAGCCATTTCCTCCTATCATATCACCTGTTATTTGGGAGAAGAGACAAACCCCCACCTCACTACAACCGCCTTTGGGTAATTGTAGAAGTGACAAGGTCCCCTCTGAGGCCCCCTTTCCTCCAAGTTAAACAATCCCCACTTCCTCAGCTTCTCCTCAGCAGACTTGTGCTCCAGACCCCTCAGCAGCTTCATTGCCCTCCTCTGGACAAGCTCCAGCATCTCAATGTCCTTCTGATTCTGGGGGACCCAAAACTGAGCACAGGATTTGAGGTTTGGCCTCAGCAGAGCTGACTACAGGGGGACAATCACTGCTCTGGTCCTGCTGTTGCTGAAAGTAGCCATGAAGTCATTGGCATTCTTGGCCACCTGAACACGTTTCTGGCTCGTGAGCCAACATTGCCAGGTCCTTTCTGTGGGGCAGCTTTCCAGCCACTCTGCCCCTGCTGTAGCACAGCATGGGGTTGTTACGACACAAGAACCAGGCACTTTGCCTTGTTGAAACCCATGCAATCGGTGTCAACCCCTTGATCCAGCCTGTCCAGATCCCTCTTTTGAGCCTTCCTACCCTCCAGCAGATCAGCACTCCCACACAGCTTGCAAACTTTCTGAGGGCACCCTTGATCTGCTGGTTCAAATCATTGATAAAGTATTTAGCAGAGTTGATTCCAACAGTGAGACCTGGGTACACAACTTATATGACTGCTGTCAGAAGGGGAGAAACCTTAATTCCTCTGTGACAATTCACAGGCTGTTCTGTGGTTTCTAACACATCAAAAACTCTTGCATCTCTGCTGCCATGTGGATCTTCATCCCCTAATTCCATAGAGACATATTCCTGCTGAAATGAAGTCAGAGCCTGTGTAATAATAATGGTTTGACTTGTTCTGGGTTTTTTTTGCTCATGGAAAAAAAAAAATTAAAAAATGATATTGTCTTCAGTCTAGAAAAAAGGTTGGCTTTTACTAGTAACTTAAATCATATATCTGCAAAGGTAAAGAAAGAGTCAGTTTGTAGCAGAACTAATAGAAGAAACCCTTACTTATGGAGCATCTGTGGTCTCAATAGATAGATAGCATGGAACAATCAGGGTTTATAAATACATACCTGTGTGTATATATATATAATTTGGTTGCAATGGAAAGGAGGTATGTGGCCTTTTTTGGGTTTTCTTGTCATGCCTGTGTGTGAATGTGAATGTCCCAATGTCCTGGATGAATGTCATCTTCCCAAGGAGGAAAACTGATTAAAAACACTCTCCTGTCTCCACAGTGTCTGCTTCTTATGTGGCTCAAAGCCTGGCTTGTGTCACCCTCTCTGTCTTATGTGCACCAGAGGTTTCGCCACCACACTCCTAAAATCTCACCTCCTCCGCCTCAGAGCAAACTTGAAATTTCTGGTTTTTTTCAAGCATCTAACTGTCCTGGAAAGTTAATACCAACACTTCAACTTGTGCTTTTCTGTCCTTATTCATTGTGTTTACGTCAAGAAAGTGATCTTCCCTGCTGCTCTTTGCTTCTTGTTGGGTTTTTGTTGGCTGTTGTAGTTGTCAGGAAAAGGAAAGGTCGCTGAGGATGTTCCATGCTGCATGCCAAAGTACACCAGAAATTTAAGTTCGCTATTAAGTGAAACTTAGTGTAGCGTTTAACAGAGCAGCAAGCAGCAAAAGGACCTTCAAGAAGCACACAAAAAAAGGCTGAGAAAGAGTTGTTAATTATGGCCTTATCAATAGTTCAGATATAAACTATATGAGCATGAATATTAGCAACATTCTTTGAAGATAATTGAAGATGAGTAAAAGGGAAGGGGAGCACCTGTAGAATGCCTGTCCTAGGTGTATTGTCACACTAGAAGATAAAAAGTGTCCAAGTCTACTTTTAGCCCAGAGAAACATGACTGCCTGGTGAAAATTTTGGCCTAAATTTTTAGCTTTTCAGAAGCAATTCACTATCAATTAATTACTTGATTCTCTTGTGGCAGCTACCTGCCATTACATAAAAATGGTCTAGTAAAAGTTTTTGTTGTCAATTAATTAGAATGTTGAGGGAAATCAAACTTCCTCAAGATATTTGAATTATTTACAATTGCTAGACATTGGAGAAAAGACTTCTCCCTTCTAATATAGCTAAATAAAGATTTCTTTTATTTTTGATGTGCAAGAATTGCAGCAAAATTGAGCTATATCACTCTCTTTCCTCCAGGGCTTCCTAGCAGAGATAGAGCAACCCAAACACTGTTCTAAAATAATATTAAGAACAAATGAGATAAAATGAATAAACCCAACATGACTTAGAGGTAAACCTGTGGGAGAAAAGTAAAGCTGCAGTGGAAGTGCTTCGACTGTGAATTGGCAAAAGGGGTCCCAGGCAACATCTCCTGTAGTGCATCACTGTTCTGGTCCGGGGAAGGCTGTCTGTACTGGAAAAGAGGAGTCTGAGCAGAAGCACAACCAATAAAGGAAAAGAGATGCATGAAGAATACAGCCACAGTAATAGATCAGGAAACACATTTGAATAGGGATATTGCATTTATGATTGAAAGATTAATTTAAACTTTGAGAAGGAAAGACATAGACTGTTTTTGTGCACTTAAATGTTAGTGTTTTCCATGGAGGAATCAATATTATACCTTTTTTCCTTTGTTCCTTTAATACTGAGTTGCCCAGGCCGGTTATGTGTCTTTAGCTTTCGATAGAGATACTCTGCCTGAAGACATCTTTGCTCTTGCCTCCTACAGTACTCATAATTTTACTAGCTACTTTAAAAACTTTGATTTTTTTTTTTTTTTTTTTTTTTTTTTTTTTCCTGCAACAATAAGGCATTTATGAGGGAGATGCACTGTTCTGCATTTTAGAGTTCAAGCAACAAGGAAACCATTAGATACCTGAATATGTTTCTTATTGCAAAAACAAAACTCAGCAAAAAGTCACGCTCTGTTTCCTAGCTTTGATGGGATGAAGTATAATGAATGTCTAGCTTTAGTTTTATACCCACATGTAAAATTATGCTTGTATGGTGCTTACACAAGATGACTCAGGCCCCTGCAAGTGTAGACAATCACCAAATTCACTCATTCCCTTCACTTGGCAGGAAGTCTAGCTCTCTGTTACTGTTCCAAGATTGTAAGTATTTTTTCAACTTTGTTTTAAACAGCTCCTCAACTGAGAAAATGGGAAACAAAAATACAGTTTGACATTGTGCTGTTGTTTCTCTTTTTTTTATTTTATTTTTAGGGGAGAAAGGCCCCATTCAATTTTTTTTTATGAGAACTGATAAATCAAATAAGGAATTTCAAGATTTCTTAACTAATGTATGTAACCAATATGTGTAATGTATACATACAGTTATTTAATGAATCTTGAGATCTAAGAGTATTATAATTAGTATTATGGTTAAAACATATGTAAAGAAGTATGTGCCTACAGGCTAATTTAGATGCAGAAAATACTTATGATGATTAAGACATGATTTTCTATGCATCTCATCTTTATTTGTGGTGCACTTTGTGAATGGAGCAAATTACTCCATACATCCTTTTTTTTGTTGTGATTTTTTTTTTACATTACAGTAATTGCTGAACTACTTACCTTTCAGATTGCAAAAAGCAAAGGTGATTGAAGCAGTTGTAACACATTGCAAAATATTTTCACCTCATCATATGTCTTTATTTCCAAATATCATAGTACATTATAGAATTTTAAATTAGAATTACAATTTTGAATTTGAATTACATTATAGACTTTCTTTATTTCCAAATTTTGATAGTACATTATAGAAATTTCACCTGGAAATTTTGGTACTTCTTGGGATGTAAAGTCCACCAAATGCAGGGATAAAAGAACAATGGTAATTCCCATGAAATTTGTGCCAGCTAATATATAATGTAAGAAAAAAGAAAAGTGTCACCAATACTGACAGGTTGAGTGCTTTCCCTAAAATTCAATTAGTTTCACTTCTCATTTGAAAATTGGAATATAATTTCATTAAAACTATGCTACTTGGAAAAAAAATGGCACAGAAATCTCTCAAGCACCTTCATTTATGCTATAATGATACACTGGTTCAAGATGGCTGCTTTTATTGCAGCTTTCTGTTTTATTGTTTGAATCCCTCATTGCTCTGGAATGGATTGCAACATAAATCCTGTGAATGCTGGCAGCAAATAGAAATTGGGAGTGCCAGATTTAGAGATGTATCTATGGAACACACACTGCAGACTCATCTGGGCTTTAAGAATTAGCAAGACTAAGAATGATATTATAGTTCTTAAAAGTTCAGGACAGGGGAACATAAGAGAATTGCTAGCAAAGTTCCTAAATCCTTTAAACTTTAGAAAGTGAGGGCTATTTAGAACCAGATTTGACTTCTATATCTTTTGAGTGATGCCAAAAGCTCAGGCTCAAATGTAAAGGATCTTTGACCATAGTCTGAAGATTATCTCAGCTTCCTTATCTTACTCTCATTCACTTGTTCTTTCAGATTTTCACCCTTCTGCTCCCTTGTTTTTTCCTTCTCAGAATTACTTATTGTAAACGTTCCTGGATTTAAGTGGAAGAGTGTGACTACAAAAAATGCAAACATTTTGCCAAAATTTTGAAAGCGTGGAGGGGAATGATCTCTGCTACACCATCAGTGTTGACACACAGAGATATAAGATGGCTACCAGAAATTAAGTTAACAACGACTTAAGGAGCAAAACATAATGTCATATATTTTGTATAAATAAATGTTGCAAAAATAACCTAGTATCTTTATTGTAGCAAATGACATAACTTGGTGATGAAACACTGATGATAACAAACTGTTATTACACAGGCTTCTGCTAATATTAGTAGTGCATAACAATCTTGGTTTTGAAAACTGAATGATACAGTAACACAGAGTCACATTGATGTTCATGGCTTAAAAAGGTTAAAATTTTTTTTTTTAATGTATTCTGAAGAAGACACACCATACAAACCAGGTCCATTTGAATTGTACAAGGAACTAATTCAAGAAAACTTCAGATAATAAATGTTTTTTAAAATCTGAAAGTTTTCATTTTTGGATCACCTGTTCTGCTGTAGAAGTTTTCATTTAAAATCTGTCTTTTGAAGAGTTAGAGGTTTTTATCTTCAGAAAACATTTTGATGTCTGATCATCATCCATCTTCTGAAAGAAACGTAGCATTTGCTTGATGCCACTGAATAATGGCTTCCTTTGAGCTTCCCAGTGACAATATTTTAAATGATTTTACTCCTGCTTTCTTTCCTCCATGGAAAATTTCAAAAGTGGGCTGTCTTCTCTATAAAAGTTTCAAAACTTTGAAGGGAAAGGTAATTTGAAGGTTGACTTAATAAAAATTATGAAAGCTCCTGCCAAAGTATCCAAGATCAAGGTAACAGCTGCAACTTCAAAAGTGAAGCTTAAAAGCTTCAATGCACATGAAGAAGAAAAGGTTCCCTTAATCTGTCATAAAGCATCTTTTGTAGTAGCAGGCAATAAGAAGACTGAGAACTAAGCATTACCACAGAGTATACTCATACTTTTGAGTCACTGTGAGCTCTCTGCAATCCAACTGAAAAAAATTTGTCTTTGGGCAGCCACACTGTCCAATGAAGGGAAGTTAAAACTTGTCACAAACAAACCAAAACACGGACACGCATCAAGGAAAAAAAACAAATTAAGTCAAAGAAGAGTTGTATTTTGGGCTATCTTTTTATCCTTACCCATGAAAAATAAAATGTGTCATCTATCCTGTTCATGAAATGAGCTAATGTAGTTCAATGTGAAATAAAGACAACAAATTTGACTTGGTTCTCTGGACATCCAATCAGATGACAATCCACTATAACTGGTTATAAAAAGACTACTTAAAAAGACCAGATGTTAGAAGAAATGATAAATAATGAAAAGGAAATGGAGAAAGACAATTTGAACTGGTAGCATAAAACTGACCTGACTGGAATAGCTTTCAACAAAGTTACAGTGTTTGAAGTCTTTTCTAACAGCTATAAAAAAGTGGTACTGTTAAGCACGTTTTAGTGAACACTTGAATCACCTAATGAATTTGTTAAATGTCAATTCTATTTTCAGGTAACTCCCATATCATGAGTAGTTCAGCTATAAATTCAAGTAAAATAAATTTTGAAGCAAAGCCCAGCCTGTAGTTCATATCTAACTGGTTATTTTGCCAAAAAGGCAAAATTGTCTTTCTCTTCCTGTGAGGTAAGGACATAGCAGCCAATAAACATCTCCATCTACAGAGAATATTCTGCTGAATATTATTGGATCTATTGGTACCGTTTCAAACAATCTCATTGATTATTTTTAAAATAAGTAATAAGAATAATTTCTTTTTATGAAATAAACCTATCTTCTAGTTGGACTAGAGTTTTCTCATTAAACTCCTGCTTTCTTAATGGTTTTTTCTGTAGCCTTATAACAAAGTTACTTTTATTTTTTTTTTTGGTAGAGCCCTTTACATATACTGTGAGATTTAGTGTATTAGTAATTCATGTGATGAAGCTGTGATTAAATATCAAAATCTGAAGCCAAATGGTTAATTGAATTCTTTGTAACTGGCCTAAGACAAGTGGGGTGAATGCTTTATTTATTAATGCATGTACAAGTTCTTTCTTTGCAGAGCTATTGAAGGGCATATTTTCTCCTCCTAGCAGGGGGACAGATACCTATAAAGCCAACTTTGCCAAAGCAAAGTACATCAGCAAGACTTTGGTGACTTTGCAAAACTAATTTGGTAAGGAGCTACGTGCTCAGAGTTCCTGAGAAAGAGTTGTCTTATAAACAGGTTAATATACAGTTTAAGTGTAGCCAAGAAAAGACAAATCCACAAGTAATTACAAAACTCAAATAGCATTTTTGTAGTACGAAATGAGGAGATAATATATTCTGAAGATGTCTTGCAGTTTTATTGAGTATTTTTGGCTAATGGCTTGACAATGGAATAGGGTGGAATGGGGTGTAGCCTCATAAAATTAGCTGATGATTCTCCTGTGGGATAAGCTGCACTTACTTTGAAGGTCAGTGTCAGAACACAGTAGAAGAAAACAAGTTTCTCAGTTATACACCTAATTCCCTGATTCATATAAGTATCCTTCTCCAGGTGGTTTGCTGTTCTTGGGTGAGAGACAAGACAAATTCCTGTTGTTTCCTTAATTTTTCTTACCATAATGGTAAGCAAAATGCTCTCCAGCTCTCAAATGTGTAGAAATATTTGTAATTCAAAATACATCAGATACTCAATAAGTGAGCTTTTAGGACCTACAATTTTCAATGGCATTATAAAATGTTATTAAAGATCACTTTAGGCACATATTTAGGTTTCTACTTCATTCTTAATGATGAATGTTATAGCAGTTCAGTTTAGTAAATCTATACCTGCTGACTTATTTTCTTCCTCTTCACCTTAGCTATGTTACTGTAATGAATTGTTTTCTTTATAATATTGTAAATTTGACTACAGTGAAGCAAATGTTACATCATAGTCACACCTTCGAGAAAAACCTCCCTTAAAAATTAATGGGAGACAATGTTTCAGAGTAGGGAACATAATCTGATGTTTTAGGAAACCTTTTAGTATAAATCATTTGAATGTATATTCATGCATGTCGTTCTGGCAAACTGAGGAAAGGGTGTAATCTGGAATAATTTTCTATAGTCCATAAATTTTAATAGTGCTCAAACCAAGTACCATAGAGAAGATGAAGAATCCAAGCAAAATATGCAAGAACAAGAGTATTTAGGATGCACATATTAGGGAGACAGATAAATGAGGGGAAATTGATCACATAGAATTATTATCAACATAAAATAAAATGGGATTGGAACACTCTGCTCCATTTATCACGTGCTAAACCTGTAGGCAGGATTTTGCTAAAAATCTTGTACTTATACCCTGATAAGATAGTTTAAATTTAAATTCTCAGGTCAATAGTTTTGCAGCATTAAATTTGCCTTCAGCTAAATTAAACAAATTATATTTTCAATTTTATTTAGAAGGTAAGGATGGAAGGTCTATAGATACAAATGACAGGAATATATCCAGTGGCTCTGAGGAGCAATTCAAATAGGTTAGCCCCTAAGTGGACTTTTTATTACATTACTCTCACAGGAACATGCAGTAAAAGCCACTTCTCTGTATATGTCAGGAAAGTAGACTGCACATAATTTCACTTTTTGCCTGTGAAGCAGGGTAATGAATAATACCATTGCTCTACAAAGAAAGCAGATATCTGAAAGAGAAAAGGGCCAACAAAAAAATGGTTTGGATCCCCTTAAAAGTGTTTGTGCTGTTAATGTGCTTGTTTAGAACAACTGAATGATCTAGTGAAGCACTGAGACAAGCTCAGAATGGGTCCGGCCAAACTGAAGAAGAAAAAAAGAGATTTTTTAGCTTAAGCTTAAGTATAGAGAATATAAAGAGCAATCCACCATAACAAAGTCTGCTTACACTGTGGTGGTCAGAGATGCAGATAAGAGAAAATTCTCTAATCAGGATTTGCAGCCACTGTCAAGTCCAGTTTTTTCCAGGTGCCTTTAAACTTTGAGGGTATGCACCCCAAAGCAGGTGTGATGTTTACTGAAATAACATCCTGAACTTCCCTTGTGGGCATTGATGTTATGGATTTAGGCTTAAAAAACCCCATGATCCATACATTTTTGAAAAAGTCATCAAAATTCTAAGCATCTTGTTCACCTGATTCATGTGTAAATATGACTAATCACGTTGATAATGAGGATCAGCCATTCAAACCCCTCAAAACAATTTGTAATTTTTTCAGGACACTGAGTAACAAAGCTAGGTATTTACATTATTTTCCCTATACAAAGACCTATTGCTTGTTACTCTGATGCTTGATCATGCTGACAGGGTTGGATTGTGCTAACAAAGAGGTTTGATTAATTGGAGAGTATAACCAATACACAAATGGAATTCAAGTACTCTTGTTTTAACCATTTGTACTTAAAATATGAATTTTACCAATAGAATAATTTAGGAAATTAGGTAATAGTTAAGAATTTTCAGTTTTCTGAATGTAAACAAGCTAATGTTATAAAGGGCTTTTTGGGGCTGTTTTATTATAAATTTTTTAACAATGAAATGCTACTGCCTTTCATGATACATGGGGTGTATCATGGGGTTAGTGCAGTAAATACTGCTTTTCTCTAGGCTAGAGGATAGTGCAGCAAAGGTGTCTAGATGGCTGTTAAGATGAAAGAATGACTAGTGTCTAAGGTCCTTAGAACTCTGAAATGTGTGCATAACATTTCAGGTGTTTTTTTCCTCAGTATAATTTATTTAGTGGTTTTCAGAGCAAGCTGTGGAAATGACAAAATGGGCAGGTGGTGAAACTGCTTAAACCCTGTGCTGTCCAGAATAACAAACTCTATAAGGGTTGTTTGTTGCTCTTTAGTTTATGAGGAGAATGGCAATAATCTCAAGAGTAGCAGGCATAAGTAAAATGCTGTTGTTGAGTGCTTCATAATAACAATTTCCATGAAACAGCCTTAACAGAACTCCCCTGATGACTTACAGAGGCTTAACCATTACTCTAAATTATCTGCAAACACGTAAATGGTGCTGAAGTTGCTACATTTTAAATCTGGAAAACAAAGTCTTTTTGCAACTGCTTAGGTGTTTTTTTTTTTCTTAAATATGGCACATCAGGGATTTGATTTGTTGTTGTTGTTGTTGTTTCTGTTGTTATCCTTCAGGAGTGAGGACCCACCTGCAGAGGCCGGATTATTACCTTGACTGAAAAAATCAATTAAGAATTTTTTATTCTTGTCAATAGCTCTACAAGGCACGATAGATTTAGACAAAGCTCTCAGATTTTTATTTTCCTATTTATACACATAATTATAAACATTCTAACTATTCATGAAATCTTTCTGTCTTCAAGAGTCATGCTTTATTCCACTCAGTACTTCTGAAATTATCTTCTTCCTGAAATATCAGACTGAACAAGGCAAAAACGTGCTGCAGACCTAAGAACTGCTAAATAGTTGTATGAGGAATGTGGTAGAAAGCGGAAAAAAATATTCAGTTTTGCCTACAGGTACATGTTCTGTTTTGATGTCTACTAGATTTTACAGAATGAAGAACACAAGAAAAATTTTAATTAATTTATTAAGGATAATTCACCTGTCTGTACATAACTTTTTAGTGCTCCATTGCAATAACAGATTGATAGTGTGTAAGCCTTAGCATCAGGGACATTGACAATCTTGAGAAGTGCAAACCTCAGCAAGGGAAGGTCCAAGATCCCGCACCTGGGTTGATGCAAACTCCAGAACAAATACAGTCTGGGCAGAGAATGGGTCGAGAGGAGCCCTGAGGAGGAAGACTTGGAAGTGTTGGCTGATGAGAAGCTGAACATGACCCAGCCAGTCGTGTCCTGGGCTGCATCCAAAGCAGCATGGTCAGCAGGGCGAGGGAGGGCATTCTGCCCCTCTGCTCTGGTCAGACCCCAACTGGAGTGCCATATCCAGGTCCAGGGTCCCCAGCACTGGAAGGACATGGATCTGTAGGAACGAGTCCAGGGGAGGCCAGCAAGATGATCAGAGGGATGGAGCACCTCTGCTGTGAAGGCAGGCTGAGAGAGCTGGAGTTCTTCATCCAGGGGAAGAGAAGGCTTTTGGAACACCTTATAGCAGCCTTCCAGTACCTGAAGGGGGCTCACAACAAAGGTGAAGAGGGATCTTTTACAAGGGTGTGAAGTAATAAGGGGGAATGGTTTTGAGCTGAAAGAGTAGGTTTATATGAGATACCAGACAGAAATTATTTACTGCGACCCTGGTGAGGTATTGGAACAGGCTGCCCAGAGGAGTTGTGGATGGCCCATCATGGAAGGGTTCAAGGCCAGGTTGGATGGGGTTTTGAGCAATCTGTCTATGAAGAAGTGTCCCTTGTCCATGATAGGAGGGTCGGAATGAGACAATTTTTAAGGTTCCTTTCCTACCAAAACCATTCTGTAATTCTATGAATCTATGATAACCTTTTAAATTCTAGGGATTATATCAGACATGGGAAGTAGTTTTCATTTGCCACTGATACCAGTTTTTTTTTTTTTCTAATACCCTGGCTTGAAATCACTCCTCAACAAGCAATAATTTGATGGTATTTCCTGTAATTAGCACTGGCTTCGGAAAAGTAATACTGTCATTTTCTATCCAGAAATTTTCATTGTTATTTTAAATACCCTGATATTATTTCTATGGATAATTTAAGAAGTCCTGTGTGTTTCAGGTGTAAAGAAATTCAGAGATAATACAGCAGTCCAGGAAAAGCACTGTATGAATATATACTTTTCTAATAAATCTAGAAAAAATATTTAGATAATATAACAGAAGGACGGAAAGTGTGGTCCAGGAGAAGCCCACTGGCACATTGGAGAGGAGGTTAAAGTACTTCAATATATTGTATTATGTAAAAAAAAAGAAAGGGAAACAGTGAACCACAAAGAATTTACTGACTCTGGCATTTTCAGAGCTATGAATTCTCATTTTTGTCATCTATTTATTCATTCACTCTAAATTCTTCATCCTGTGCATAATGCAATGTGGATCCTTTGGATTTAGTGATTCTGTATTTACCTGCAGTCAAATTCCCTATAAAAGATAATGGGGTAAAAACTGGATTTATACATATATTTTAACTACAGTAGTTCTAAACTCAAAGAAATTGCTCATGTGAGAAAAACTAGACATAAAAATAATGTGCCCAAAAACAATTAAATAACATTCTGTTTGTTTTCTTTTTTTGGATGCTGTATTTATAAAGATGAAAAGCCTCATACCTTTAGGGAGAAAAAGCTTTTCTCTGTAGCTGGGCTCAAGCTGTTTAAATTTTTATCCAGCAGATGTTTCCACTGGCTTATTTAGGTTTCCTTATATTTGCAATAAGCAACTTTACACAACTTTATGGTAAAACATCCCAATCTGTAAGTTGCTGCTTCCTATGGTTGATTTGCCTCCTACAGATATCTCTCCTTTTCTTCAGCCTTTGAATGGCTCTTATATTAAATTACAGATAAATTCTGCATTGCAGGCAATTTACGTTTCTCGATAGTATGCTTGTCTCATGTCTCATGTCTTATTAGCAATTGTGAGGATAAGTGAGACATTTCATCTGCAATGTTCTCTTTTGTCCTAAGGTTCTTGAGCTGAGCAGTATTTACTGGTGGATGAGAATTCATATGGATTATTTTTGATTGATTAAAGTGATGCCACAAAGTACAATGTGGCATTGTACTTTATGGAATTTTACTTGTTAAATTTGTTGTGCTACATTTGAACCCAAGATTTATGATTACATTGCAGTGCCTTAATGAGTATGAGTTTTTTATTATTTATTTTATTATTATTTTATTTTTTTATTTTATTTTATTTTATTTTATTTTATTTTATTTTTTGTTTCACAAACCAGACAGATCTTGAACTCCTAAGCTATATGTGAGTTATGAAGAAATTGGAAACTTAATAAATGAAATAATGAGAAGATTTCAATGTTCTTGCAGGTGTCTTACTGGCAAGTCTTTCCATCTGTCAATATTTCTGGTTTTTTAGGCATGTGCTTGTTAACACAATAACGAAGTTTCTTTTGGGGGAAAAAACCCCAACCAAAAAAACCCTCAAAGAATCTTGGATTCAAAAAGTAAAACTACAGTCTTAAAAAATGTTTATAGAAAATCAGAAAATAATTTATTATGATTCAAACAACCTTCTTTTCCTTGCATCAAAGAAAATATTTTAATGGATGGAGATCTAAATTAGGAGCCCATAAAATATTTCTGATATATTAAATAATGTGGTAGTTGTGTTACCATTATTTCATTTATATGATATGCATATTCATTTGTATTTCTTTTATAATACACTCCATTTTTTTCCAAGGGTCTCTCAAGCTAGCTACCATTCTCCTCATGAGACAGAACAGTAACTAGAGAGGAGAAGATTCATGGGAAGAGTATTTGTACCTTGGCCACACTTGGGTGTTCAGAATGCTGGACTCGTTATGTGTAAAAGACCTCATAAATGCCTATAACAATGTGGCAGACACATGTTTTTGGGTTCCTGAACCTCAATTAATTCCTTTAATGTAACCTGTTCTTTCAGTCCTTGGCAGGGCCAATTTGGGAAGAACTCCTGTGGTTGAACTCCTTTACAATGGACCCTGGCTTCTAATATCTCATAATGAAGGAAGAGCTGTGCTTGCTTTTCACCCATCACATCTCCCATCACTCCTTAAAATCCTTCACACAGTGTGTCTATCAGAACCCAGAGTGACTCTTCTGAGTGATAAATTGCCCTTTAACAGAGTAGTAAGTGCTTTCAGTGAAAAATTATGCAACAAATCAAAAGTAAGTTTGGGGACAGTCTTTAGTAAGCAGAATTTAATAAGAAATTAAATCAAGTGCTGTACTGATTATGTTTCTCATTTGCCTATATAAACCTCCTTCATTCTCAGTGTACTGGAATTCAAGAGTTTTTATCCTCCTCCAGTGATACAGAGTGCAAGGGCTTATTGGCTTACTCCAGTCAAACTCATCACTTTCACTGTCATGTATTCCAGTTAGTGAACATTTTGCAAACAAAGGAAATTAATGACTTGGAAAATATTTAATAGATGAAAAAAATATTATGGTTTAAGGGAGGAGTTAGATTTTTTTTTATTTTAATCCATTTATTTGTAAACATCAATTCTAGGGACATCACACAGGTTGACTGGAGAAATACAGTTCATTTGAGATGTTATTCTGATGGCTTTTACAGCCAAACCAGTGCCTCAGGACTCCTAATCTTGTATTCAACAAGACTTAAATATCCTAAATAATATATATGAGTTTCTGTAAGCTTTGTTGCCAGTAATTTACTGGAGACTGGATTTAATCACAGAATCTTTGGAATGTATGTTGATATATGGTACTATCTAACTCCAGGAGGAGGTGAGAGATTTAGGAAAAAGGAAATACAACTACCATTCCATCTTCTGTTAAAGAACAGTTAGGTTATATCTTCAAAATTATTTTACTGACCTATAGAATAATTCTAGATGTTTCAATGACTATGGATATATTTTATATGTAAAGATTTTTTTTAAAAAAAACAGAAACCTCTGTCTGTGAAGCTCAGTTGAGGGTATTTATTATGCCAAACGAACATACTTTTCTGTTGCATGTGTAACAGGAACAGCTTAGAACAAATTGCATTGATCATGCACTTATTTTCATTTTCATTTGGCACACTAGTCCACCTCCTGTGTAATGGATAGAAGAGATGTTTGTCTCATCTTGATTTCAATCATCCTTCATTTCAATTCTCTCTTTGCCATAGTCTTGGGTGACTATTTCAACTAATGGTTGATAATTTATCACTAAGAGGCGAACTTATATGTAATTGGATGAAAGAGAGATTGCTTCTTCTACAAAAATCTGTGTGTGCTTTTCATTCCTCACAAAAGCTCCAAGTATATTTGTACTTGTTTAGACTTTTCATGTCATAGGAAATGTTTCTTTCTGACAAAAGTTAGTAAGGAAAGAAATGTTTCTGCCAGGATAAGCTACATATAATTTGATTTAGGTCATCATTCTGTGGTTGTATGGAGGATTTTCTTGGTTGTTTTTAGTATGTGCTTGTTGGTTTAGTGTGGTTTCTGAAGGTACATTGAAATCATCAGAATTCTGCCTATTTAGTATTCTTCTCACATAAAACTACAGAGAGAAAGTTTTTGTGCCCAGGAATAACTCTCCAAAAGACTTTTTGGAGGCTTGTTAGAAAGTTCCCATAAACCAGACATAGCTCTAAGGAGATGGATTGGTGGGCAGAGTGAAGGTGAGGAGACACACATGATGGACACAATTTGTCTCATGGCTGTCCTTATCACAGATGCGTACAACAAAATGTATTCACTGAGCACAATAAAACGCAGTCACCTTTGCAGCATTCCTCATGCAACAGCTGTTTAATTGTGCACAACAACATAGCAGTAATACACAACCACTTTAGTGGCAAAATATTCCCTTCACTATTAGAAAATTATGCAGAGAGTTAATAATAAGGGGCACAAGGCAATTAGGAACATTCTATTTTAGTGCATGAAGTACAGAGCATCCAACTGAATATATGCAATGGGATGTATAATGACCATAATGGCCAGGACACCAATTTGTCTGAAAGAGCAGCCCCGAATGTGGGTTTCTTAGTAGTGTGAAGAATTCTTAAAAAGGGTGGAATTCAGAGCACAAACACCCACATATTAAAAAAACGGGCAAGACCTCTCCCATAGTTTTGTATGCATGCAATTAGAAAAAAACATTTTTAAGTATGCCCTTTTATGACATTTTACTTATATAAAAAGAAGTAGAAGCTCAAAGTCCCAGTGTAAAGCAGCTAAAAAAGATCAAAGTATTTGAGGTTATGCAACAGTGAGGTTTGTGAAATTAAGTAGCAATTTGAACTTTGACAGCTTAATTTCTCAAATCAGCCTAAACTTCAAAGGATTTATCTTCTTTTAGAAATATATTTGAGGGGGGGAAAAAAATAGAAGCACAGTCTGACATCTACTTATTGTCCCCATATTGGAAATTCCTTTCCTTTGACATGCCTTGTCTCTGAGGCTTGGATTTACAAGCAACTAGACACTGCTACACAGCAATTTTCAAACCCATAAAACTTTCTTTGAGGGGAAAGGAATGTGTTAGCCTAAGGTTTGTGCTATCAAACACAAAGAGGACTTTCATCCTCAGCTGTTTCTTTTCATTATTTGAGGGTTAGTGCTTGACCTTGCTTTTCTGAATGTGAATCAGAACTAAAATGATGCAAATTGTTCAGGAGGTAATTGTCCAATTCATCATTAAGAACACAATTATAAAATAAAACTGCTGTCTCAGAGAGTAAAATAAGTAGGTGTTACCAATGTTAAAAGTCAATGAGGATGGAAATGGCTTTGTATTTGTATCACTGTAACAAACCAGAAACTTCTGAAAAAAAAAAAAAAAAAAAAAAAAAAAAGGTAGTTGCATGTAATTCCAGAAAGAATCCTGTAAGCACAAAACCTTGAGGCTAAAAAGTTATTTTTGGCAAATGTTTAATAAAGGCTTTCAAGCAGGCAGAAGGCACTTGATAAAATGAAACTAGAGTTATTATTTACATTTATTTACAAAAAGTAGACTGAAATGTTCTACTTATTATGTCAGCTTTCTTTTAGGAGCTGATGCTGCCTCTTTACTCAGATGCCACTTCATCTGGACCTTTATATTATTTAACATTCTGAAAGCATCCTCTTTTGATGGGTTTCTATTTTTTTTTTTTTAAAATTAACTAGAAGTAAGTAATAAAAAAATGTTTAAATGATAAAACTTTCAAAAGGAAAAGGAATAGAAAGTGGAGATTTCTGGCTATGGAAAGTTGAATGTCAAAAGCAAAATTGTGTGTTTATGCGGTGTCAATGTACAATGCGGTATCAATGTACATTTATTTTTGTTTGCTACTATCTGTAATCTCTAAATTTTGAATTCTAATTAGAGATTCTAACCTCTAATTTTTGAATTCAGCGTTAATTACAAGCTAAAAGCCTCAAGTAGCTCTGATGGTATTAAGAAAAGACAGGATTTGGCAGTTAGTGCCATGGTGTGGTTGACAAGGTGGCTTAGGTCACAGGTTGGACTTGTTGACCTCAAAGGTCTTTTCCAGCCTAGTTGATTTTGTGATCCTGTGATAGCAGATGGCAGAGGTGAGACCTGCTTTTTAAGAATGAAAAAAAAGAATATTTGTGAGTCTGACTGCATTCTTATAATAAATATTGTGGAGTAATAGGAGCAAAGCTGTAGAGTGGAAGCAGTCAGTGCTGAGGATCCAAAATCCACTGTGCCTGTTGGGGATTTTACTTTGTATCTAGTACAACCCAGTCTGGCCTGTTGGATTTACCAGGAGTTGAAGCACAATAAATTAATTTCGGTAGTGTATCTTCCAGTTTACTTTCCTCTGAAATGACACCTATTTATATGCCTCAGTTTTTATAATGTGGAATATGATCCACAGATCTGGAATATGAAAATTCAGGAAAAAAGTTAAAATTTGAACTGGAAACTGTGTCTCTCTTCCACATTAGTTGAGTGCTGTTCTTTGAATTTGTGATATATACATTTAATGGTTTTTTAAATTTGTATTAGTTTCAGTTTAAATACCCTTTAACATGTACACTCTATTACAATGGACTCTGGCAGTGCATCTTCCAGTTTCATTTTATCCAAAAGGAATCAGAAATCAATGGACATCAAGTCAGAGATGTTTGCAAAATAAGGTTCAGAAGCAGCCCTACCAGAACATTGGTGAAGTAGCCTCTCTTATATGCATAGCTCTATGAATGAAAACCAAACATAATTTCTGCTTGCAAATAAATGTAAAGTCTATAGTGAATAAATAAAAGTAGCTGCATTAAATGAATGACTAAGTCTTGCACGTATGGCTCCCTGGCATTCGCTTCTTACAGATCTTGCTCTATTTTCTAAGATATCACATTAAAAATATTGGCTGATAGTCTTATCCTGATTGTAAAATAATAACAGTTACAATATCCTTAGCATAATTACTTTATCAGATAAAACGAAGGCAGAATGGGGTATGTTGGTTTAAAGCTGAGAAGAATGTTGGAAAAATAAGAATGTTTTTAAGGCTGCCTGCTTTCAGCTGTATTTCAGTGGATTCCTCTTTTGATTATGTGAGCAATTTTTATGGCTTTCATACTCTGTGGTGAAAGCACCAGGACTGAAAACCAGAACTGACTTTTGTAATCTCTACAAATTTTCAGTTCTGTATTTTTGTCATGGATGATTTAATAATGTATAAATTCCAATTTGCATGAAAAAGTAGATTTCTTATATCAATATAGAAGTAGGACTTCAGTAAGATTGTGCAGAAAACGGTTCCACTAAGCCAGCTGCAAAACATATATATATATATATATCCCCCTCATTAACTGATAAATTTAATTTAGTATTTTAATCTTGTTTTCATCATGAAACAATAGTTGTTACTTATTCTTAATTCCTAAATAGGAAAAGAAGTTTCTTTTATACATATAGATATCAAATGTGTTTTTCAGCTCGTAATTTTGCTGCATGGATGTATTTTTAGCCTTCATTTCAAACAACTCCCATCTAAAAGAGAGATGGCAATTTTTTCAGGTGATTAGCCTGCTCTTACTTGTTTTTCACTTCACCTCTCAGTTAATATATGAGCGCTGAACATAGATGTTTACTAGCTGATTTCCAGATATCAGCTGGAAATTCTGTTCATCCCAAGTAAATTTTCATGTCAACCTTGCCATAGGACTTTGATACAGGAATACTAAAGATAGATTTCTAAATAAAGCCTCATTATAATGATGAAAGGCTCTTGTATCTGATTTGCATTATACACTTAGCCTTTATTCAGTTACTACTATTCACTAATAAACTTAGATTAATTCAAAGTATTTCTCAGATAAGAAACCAAACCCAAAAATTTTAATTCAGAAGATAGTGCATTGATGAAAATTGGTATGATTGCTTTCTAAAATGGAATATCCATGTTGAAAAGACAGACAACACCTGAATCCAAACTCTTTTCTTTTGGCTATTAACAGAACGTGGTTTCATAATTTTTGTAGTGCAGTTAAACATTTCAATTTTATACTAAACCTGAATATTCCAGGTATAAACCTTAAGGCAATATGAAAATAGAATATGTTCTGATTTACATTCCTTTAAAATCTGATTTCAGATTTTTTTTTGTCATGCTTTCTCATTATTCTTATCACATTGTAGGACTGAAATTATCTCTCAGAAGTCTCAAGGGTTTGACTATAGACTTTTTCCCCTTCATTAAAATATTACACAATTTTTAGAGCCATCTTTTTAGATTGGAACTGGCAGAGAAAAGTCCAGATTAATTTAGGAAAATGTTTATTTGAGGATTGAAATAGTTTAATCAAAGAAAAAAATGAACATTTCTTTTCAACTTGCAGAAATAGCCCTGCTGCAAATATTTGAGTGTTAGTTACTGTGTTTGTCTAGAAAAAACAAAAGAATGTGTAGATTAAACCTCTCACTGTCATTGATATAATTTTAATTTTATTTTCCTTTTTTCTTCATTTTTTAAGGCTCTTCTTTACAATAGTTTTATTCTCTTGTCACACCAGCTTCTTTCTTTCTCTCCAATACAGTTACAGCCCATTTTGAGAAGCAAGTACTAAGTC
The DNA here is from genome assembly GCA_009741485.1 of Malurus cyaneus samueli. Lineage (NCBI taxonomy): Eukaryota > Metazoa > Chordata > Aves > Passeriformes > Maluridae > Malurus > Malurus cyaneus. The sequence continues at coordinate 43,408,331 of CM019215.1, forward strand.
CCCAGCTGGTGCTGCTGTTGTTTAAAGACAGTAATTTCTATTTCTAAGAAGTGTTGCAGAATACATTTTATAAAAAACTTGATTTGGTTTTGGGGGATGCAGCTTTCTGTTGCAGATTTTACTCTTTGCTGGAATATGGCCTTGGAAAAATCATACCATGCCTTGTGTCTAACCTCTCAGAATTTGTCTGCAGTTTCTCCTAGCAAGTACTAAGGCTAGGATGTGATTATAAACTTCCATGAACTTTTAAACTGCACTGTAGTGTGATAAAATACTGGAAGGGAAGAGTTGAGAAGAACAGTAATGATTAAGCATGTTACTCTGTGACGAATATGTTAAGACCCTTCTCTTAATCATTTCTGAAAGTGCATACTGGTGAAATTGCTCAAGAAGAGTAGCAATGAAATTTTAACTTACTTATATAACTTAAACTTGGCATGATTTTCTTCTCTTTGATTAGTTTATTTGATGCCTCAATCAGTGGTTTTCCTCTGGAAGAAAATGGAAAATGTGAATGTAGATTTAAAAAAAAAAAAAATCCAGAAAGCAAAAAGAGACCATTCACCATAAACAAAGCTACTGATTAGCTGGCACTACAATATTTGAAAGTAAACCAGTCAGAATGTTTAGAATATTTTGTCATAAGTATTTCTTTTCAAAAGAGCAAGTGTCATAGAAAATATAATCTCCCCTAATTAGGGCAATCTTATCTAATCATTCACAGTGAGACATACCCCTTATTAGTCCCTCTGTATGCGACACTGCTGATCACGGTAATGTGTGTATCAGTTCTGCTCTGTGACACTGCCTGAACCTTAAACAATCAGCACGAGACTGTCAGTCAGCCTGATACTCATATTTCATATATACAGCACGTCTTGACCATTGCCCACTAAATAGCTTGTACCATTAGCAGCCATCCTGTCTCTCCTTTGACTATAATTTGAAATCTAATGATGATGAGAGATGATAGATTTACAGCTTCATGTGGCAGCTTGTTTCCCTGGTACTGAATAACCAAAATAAAATCTTTTAAATTCTGATCTTTATATGTGCTTATCACAAAAATTACACATTGTTATTTGATGAGTCCTCATCATGACAGCAGGGAAAATAATTTTCTCTCAGTAAAAATTTTATACAATGAATAATAAATAGTTTATTATTTATATAAGTGAGTTAGATCAGTCTACCTTATATGCAATCATTTTTTAAAAACTCAGGCTCAGATTGCAGGTTAGGTCTTGCCCAAATGTTCCTTAAATTTGTCAATTAGATATCTTCTCTGGAATGTCTAAAACAGCTGAGAAATAGATGTACATGGCTCTAAAGAAATGCAAATAAAATACGCTAATGCTCCCAAGAGACCGTTAAGAGATACCACAGTTTTGTCATTCAAATTTTGTTAATTGCTTCAGAAAAATGTACTCTGTGCTGAAAAAAATGTTACTTTCTTCCTAATAATATGTATTATTTGCTGGCACAAAAAGTTTTGTTTGATCCATGTCATGCGAAGGACAAAATGTAAAAGTATAAAGGGGTTGCATGATGATCTGTTTCCAATGTTAAGCCATACAAACAGACTTTTCAATACACAGCATCTTACTCTGACATTGAAGATGCCTGTAGACATGGGAAATTACCTGTGAGCAGTGAGTAGTAAATAAATACCCATTTCTTCTGGCGGAAGATGTTAAAAATAATGTTATGTTTTTGTGTATTTGCACTTAAAGTCCATTATATAATCAAAGAAAAACAGCCCACAGGGACATGAACTTTGTCAGGGTCGCTATTGTGAGGCTGTCATAGTTAATACTTTTTGGGATCATGTTTTTATTGCAAAAAAATTCATCTGCACTTTTGCTGTCATTAGAGTGTTGTGCATATTTTATTTTTTCAGGGTGAATTGATTCCATTTAATGCTTAAAAAGAGATTATCAGAGGCATGCAGTCATTCTGGTCTTCCTTTCAAACACACACTGTATTTAGGCATTAGCCTTCCTTAGTTTTACATTTATGTTCAGTCTTTTTTCACTAAGCTGTGGATATTAAATACAGATGAAATTATAAAGCAATTTTATTTTTTTCAGTCTTAGTATCTTACCCATCCATTCAGTTAACGAATAAGTTAATTTCTGTAACTGACTTGCATTTGAGTATCTTCTGTAACATTAGAAAAACATAAAATTATAATGTTGCCCTTTTCTTATGTAACGTTTTCACAGTTATAAAGCACTGCATAGTATCAAACTTTAAACTATTGCCAGGCATTTTCATGATGAGCTGGAAGACATGACCTCTAGAGGATGAAGAATTCTAGGCTTCCAGCCAATTTAAAGTACTTTTCCAAAATACTAATATACTTCCTGAATACTTTTGAGTTTCTCATACATTGTGTGGGAAATGGGAAATCAGAATAGATTTCGGGCCTGAAACTGATTGACTGAATAATTTAAAGCAGCAAAGCAGCAGCTTATTTTTCTTTCCTGGCACAGGTTCAGTAATAACCTTGCTCTAATTTTATTAAAATACTTTAAAGGAGCTTAAGGTTCTCTTTGCATCGCATAACTCTATCCTCAGAATTTGCACAGGAGCCTTGGAAAAATTTCTACTGCCAGCAGGGTGAAGTAATGTACAGTTGCCAGTTCCCATGTATTTTCCATCACAGAGAGAAAAGTAAATAACAGAGAAGCTCTAAGATACTATTTGCGTGATTAAATTTATACTGTTGTTTTAGCTGTGTTTTGAAATAACTTAAAAAAGAATTTGAACATACTTTATTTTTTAATCTCTAAAATTTTGAGGGGAAAGAATTTTCCCATTATTGTACTGCTATCATGTTAAAACATGCAGAAAAATTCGTGTACTTTTGCATCAGTGATGCTATTTGATTTAGCAATTAAGATTACTATTCTCCTTTCCCCAAACCTATCTTTGACTTTAACTGAGGTTATGGAATCAATTAGGCTTTCAAGAGAGGAATGGATTAGACTAAAATATATATTTCAATAAAGGGACTACCAGACCATGATTAGTAAAAAATATATATGTTAAAATATATACTTAATGAAATTATCACATAATGAAATTATGCTTTGCTGTTTTGGGTTTTTGTCACAAAGTTATGGTAGTGGGGGAGGGTCTGCAGGGGTGGCTTCTGTGAGAAGCTGCCAGAAACTTTCTCCATGTCCAACAGAGCCAATGTCAGGTGGCTNTGGCTTCTGTGAGAAGCTGCCAGAAACTTTCTCCATGTCCAACAGAGCCAATGTCAGGTGGCTCCAGGACAGACCTGCCACTGGCCAAGGCCAAACGTACCAGTAACAGTGGCAGGCAATGTCCCTCCCTCTGGGATGATGTATTTAACAAGGGGAACAAAACTGCTGTGCAGCAGTAACAGCCTCTGGAGATGAGTGACAATACCTGGGAGAAACAGCTCTGCAGAGACACCAGGTCAGTGAAGAAGGAGGGGCAGGAGGTGCTCCAGGAGCCACAGCAGAAATTCCACTGCAGCCCATGGAGGTCTACAGTGGAGCAGAGATCCACCTGCAGCTCATGGAGGACCCCACTCTGGAGCAGGAAGATGCCTGAAGGAATCTATAACCCCATGGGAAGCCTGCCCTGGAGAAGGATCCTGGCAGGATTTGTGAACCCCATGGAAGAGACCCACTCTGATTTATGAATTGCATCTCATGGAAAGGGCTCACATTGAAGATGCTCATGGGGGACTGAGTGTCTTCCGTAGGAGGAGTCCCATACTGAAGCAGGAGAATAATTGGACATTGCCTGCCCTGTGAGTGTCCCTTTGGAATCCAGAACCTGCGCAGTTACATCAAGACATCATAATATAAATATGTAAACAAATATGTACATATTGTGGAGGAATCTTCAGGCTTCCAGTCTGGAATCACTTGTGAATACAAAAGCATTTGAGAATGTACAAAACACAAGCTCTTAATATTTTACCTCTTTACTATACACTACTCAGTTAAATTGTCCCTTCTAGAGCCCCAAACAAAATGCAATTATCATTCATTGAAAAACTGTAAAATGAAAACTTTGTCCTGAAGAGATGAAGACAGGTGGGCTTTTATTCAGGAGATTTCATACATTTAATAAGACCGAGTGGAATAATTGTTGTCAATGAACTAAGAAAAACATCTGAAGAAATCAGCAGTTGGAATGATTGGAAGTCCTGGATTTAGCTTTCAATGAATGCTCATTTACAGCATGAATTTGGCTTCTGACTGTCAATAGGAAAATGAAAATTAATTGTGTTTTTAATCTTCTTTTTCTTTCACAAAACTGGTTCTAGGGCTTTTTTTTCTTCATGAATCATCTTAAATTCTTCTAACCATGCGAACTACCTAAAGGGAAGAAGAGACGGATGGAAAGATGATTTGTTTATTTAAGAGGAATTTGTTTTCCTGGCTTTCAGGAGCTTGTAAGCAATATAGAGTCAATCCATGAATCCAGTCTTGGATTCATATTTTCAAGGTCAAATAAATAGTAAATCTAAGAAGAGGGCTCGACCGAATGAGTCAAGATCCCCTATATGCAGGGAAAATGCAGAATTCATCTGCCTTTAAAGGGATGTATGAGGGAAAAAGCAGCTGCAGTAACTGGATTCTCAGGCAATAAAGAAAAAAGGGACAGGTACCATTGTTTGATCTTATACACAATGCTGTGAGAGAATTTCAGTCCATAATTTCTATTTTGACCTATGTATTTAAAAAGACCTCCAGACATGATGAAAATTCTGATTTCTGCATCAACACTTGACTGAATGAAGCCAAGTGCTTTATTCGCAAAAACTTAAAATAAAATGGAAAAAGTGAGCTAAGCCTACATCAAATACAGTCTGATGCCTGGGAGGTAAGTATTGCAATAAATAAGTTTGGCTTCTTAAGTAGTTTGGTTGACTCAAAGTGTTGAGCTGAGCAGTGCAAAACCATTCGTAGAAAATGTGAAAAGGCTTATATCCTAGGATTCATCCTTCTCTAAAGTTTAGATGCTCAATGGATTTCAGAAAATACTTTCATCCATTTGAGATCCTGACCTGAATGCAGCAAGTTATAGCATTTGAAAAAGTGAGCAAATATCACTGCACCCAAAGTCAATGAAAAAAGGGAATGCTGAGGGAGGGAATAGAATATTTTAAATTCTTTCTTTATCTTGAGGAAGTTTACACTCTGTGCTGGTTATGATTGGGATAGAATTAATTTTCTTCTTAATAGGTTATATAGGGCTGTGTTTTGTGTTTGTGCTGAAAACAGTGTTGATAACACAGGAATGTTTTCATTATGGTTGAGCAGCTCTTACACAGCCATGGCCTTTTCTGTTCCTCATCACCCCTGATCAGCGAGGAGGCTGGGGCTTCATGAGGAGTTGGGAAGGGACACAGCCAGGACAGCTGACTCCAACTGGCCACAAGGATACTCCATGCCATGTGGTGCTGAGGGAAGAAGAAAGAAGGGGAGACTTTTGGAATGATGCCATTTCTCCTCCCAAATCACTGCTACATGTGATGGAGCCCTGTTGTCCTGGAGGTGGCTGAACACCTGCCTGGCAATGGGAAAAGGTGAATGAATTCCTTGTCCTGCTTTTCTCGTGTGTGTGTCTTTTATCTGTTAAACTGTCTCGACCTCAACCCATGAATTTCACAACTTTTCTGAATTCTTCCTTCCATCCCACTGGGGGTGGGGAGTGAGCTGTGTAGTGTCAAATTGCTGACTGGGGCTCAACCATGATACTCATCTGCTATGTCAGGGTTCAGATGAAGACAAGATAAAACATTACTGTAACTGATGAGATACTCATTGTTTCAATAATAAGTTCTGAAACAGTCACAGAGTTGATATTTTCCTTATCCAACAGAATATTGAGTCACTGATCTGCAGAAACATACTATTCCCTGTACTGCTTTAATCTCTTAATATCTGAATGAATTTTCTAACTGAAAAAGTGTTAGAGTTTGGAACAGATGAAGTCTCAATTTATCCTGGTGGTCTGCTTTCTAATATTTCTAATATTTACAGTATTTCCACATGTTGCAATGATACACATGGAATTTTCAGCTGTACACCTAGTTTCAAAACCTTGTGTTGATTTCATCTCCCAAAGCACTAGAAAATTTCAAATTTCATGTTGACAAGGAAATATATGTCCTACTTTTCCTTAATTAATTCTTTAGGAGAACAGGGAAGGTCTAACATTTTATAACAGTTCTCCATGAAATTTTTCAGTGTGAGTTCCATCCCACAGGCAACAATTCTCCATGAACTACTGCAATGTGAGTCAAACTTCCACAGGGCGCAGCTTTTAGGCTGCTCCAATGTGGGTCCCCTACAGTGTTACAATTCCTATCAGGACTCCTGCTCCAGTGCAGGCTCCTCTCTTCATGGGTCTGTGGGTCCCTGCCAGGACTCTCCTCCAGCATGGGTCTCCCATGGGTTCACAGCTTCCTGTCAGGCATCCTCCTGCTCTGGTGTGGGTGATGTCCGTGGGCAGCAGGAGTACAATTGCTTCACCATGGTCTGCACCATGGGCTGCAGGAGAATCTCAGCTCCAGTGCCTGGGCCACCTACTCCACCTCCTTCTCCACTGACCTTGGTGTCTGCTGAATTGTTTCTCCCACATATTCTCACCCCACCTTTCCCTGGCTGAAATTATATCTGTGTAATGCCTTTTCTTGTTTTCCTTCTTAAATATGTTATCACAGAGCTATTACCATCATTTCTAATTGCCCCAACCTTGCTCAGCAACACATTCATCTTGGAGCCGGCTGGGATTGTCTCTGCTGGACATGGAGGAATCTCCTGTCAGAGTCTCACAGAAGCCACCCTTGTAGCCCCCAGACTACCAAAACCTGGCCATAGAAACCCAATGCACCATCAAATACAGGGATGACAGTCTTAAATTTACCCATAAATACATTCCTTGTCTCTAAAATGCTGATGTTTCATTTGTTTATTATTGTGGGGTTTTTTTTAGGATATTGCTTTTAAAAATGTTGCCATGATGTTTACTCTATTTTCTCATTACCTAGACTGATACTGAGAGACCTCATTTTCCCGATGTGTTGAATCGACCATATATATCTTTTCTCTTCAAATTTTGCCCAAGCTACAGGTTTAGAAGCTCTTGCAAAGGAGGATATTCATTGCTACAATTGTATGCCTATAGGGAAAGGCATTGAGTGGGTAGTGGACAAAGTGAGTAGCTGATTTTTAAGGGTTAGGCTGTTTGCCTAGACCCAACAAACCTGTATCCTCTTTGCTCTGTTGGCTTCCTCATTTTTCATCTGAGTTTGATTTCAATGGCCTGCAGGGAGACTATAACTGCAGTTCTCATCCCTTCTCCTGGCTACAATGTGTTTCCTAGACTTTCCCTTGGCAGTAGAGGGAGAGAATACCTCCTTCTGAGACATGGACCTTTCCTAAACCTGTGTGACATACCTGCTTGATCCACAGTTTCGGAAGCATTCTCCAGAAGGTAAACTTGATGGACTCTGAAGAAAGAAAAAAGCTTATTGATGCATTTGAGGGCACTTTCAGCTAAAGCATGAGTGGACTTGTAACATCTCATTGCACACATATTTGTACAATCCGGTGTACTAGTTGAATGTCTCTCAGTAAGGTTATGTACTTAGCTTCATTGTGGCACACTTCTCATTAGTATATTTTTGTCATGGTATAATCCTTTAGATTTTAATACTGTAATATTTTAGTTTCATTTTTGAAGGGAAAATCAGGCCATGATGTTCCAACTGCACAGACATAAGATTATATAACATTGAAGTCAGGAGAAGACTCAAAGAAACAGCTGCTTTACAGGCACCCAAATTATGAAAGAACTTTCTAATTCACAAACATGCTATTTTTGCTGTATTCTCTCGGGAAATTCAGTAAATTATTAGTATTGTACAAGTGCAATGTGATGCTGCATACTCTATATAATAAAGCAGCAGTAGTAATTTCATGATATCTTTTTGTCATTTGAGACCATATAAGAAGACAGACCACCTTCAAATATGAGGAGTGTGCATTTTAATGAAAAGAGAAAAATATTTATAATAAAGAAAAGCTTAGCAATTTTCAGGTTGCTGCATTAAAGCTGTTTGATACATCAATCTGTTTTTTGTTTAGTAGGTGAACTACATCCCCATAACACTTAATACACATGTATGACAAGGTGATTTTTTATATTTTCTTCTCTTTTTCATAGGAAAAATGCACTTTAGAAAAATGATTACTTCTTCCCAATGATTTTTTCATATTGATATAGTTTCAAGTCTGTAAAGTATTGTTGCAACTTGTGACTTTCCCATGCAGAAGTTCCTCGCTTCATTGACAGGTTTCTGCTGCAAATCACTTAGATCTGAATGGATGGTCCCCAAAGTCGTTTTGTTTAGATTTGCTTAGAGGCATCTGACTGGAATGATTTTCAGTTTTCATAAAAGCAGGAATCCATTGCCACTATTGCCATTACTTGCTATATAGATATCCAACACAAACATACTGATGATACAAAGGGCTCCAGGGACCTTTCTAAAGACTGAAGAGTCTGAATGAACAATAAGTTTCAGACAAATTGGGATTTGAGGTTTGGTTTGGGGTTTTCTTTGTGTTTTGTTGTTCTTGTTTCGTTTTAGGGTTTTTTGGGGTTTTTTTTCTTTGGTACTTCTGTGAATATTCTTAAATGTTAATTTGAATACTTTGGGAAACTACGTTTTATTGTCAGCTCTCATTCAAAAATATAAACCCAAGGTTTAGTGTAATCCTTTAGATATCCTGTATAGTCTTTATACAGCTACTGTAAAGGCTTTAATAAAAGCTGCAAAAGAGAAAAAGCGCAAAGTTAAGATATATTAGGAATGCAGCAGATATCTATGCACGCTTAACACTTTAAATTTGATAGGAAAGTTCTATTACATATCTTAAAGCTTTTTTTTAAAACTTGGTTGAAAAATTTTCCACCAAAATAGCTGATACAGAAATTACATCCTTAACAAAATAGTTTATATTTTGCTGAGGTATCTATTTGAAGAAACTGCATAACTTAATTTAAATAAAATATTCCAATTTTCCATTTGAAATTATTTTTGGCAGCTGCAAAAATAGATCATTTTACAAGTATATAAAAGAACATGTTTTATTCAGTGAAGATTTAAAAAAAATTCTTCCTTCATAAAGAGCTTAATAACTTTTTTTTTTTTCAAAATTAGTACAATGGAACAACTTTGATACATGAAGCTCTTGGAAAAATGGAACTTTGGCTCTCCTTAATTTGATTAGGAATTCTTTATTTTAATGTTTTATTTAAAGCATAAAAAATTATCATTTTAAGGGATAAGGAAAATGAAATCGAAAAGATGTCTTCTAATACCCTACTGAATTCTTCCTTAACATAGGAATCAGAAGACACTACATTTCATTCAGATTTGCATTATATCCAAACAGAGATGAAGAGAAGTGTATAAATCCATACAGCATAAACTTTGCAACTCCAAAAATAAATTTGTGGTAGTTGCAGAGATTTCAAATCCCATCCAGCAATACTTCATCATAATTAACGTGACTGTGGTGGGTTTCTTTTTACCTGCAGGGTCCTAGAACTTTGAGATTTCCCCTCTGATAGCCATTGTTCACGTGTGCAGTGAAAAGATGATCTTTGCCTCAAACAGCACAACAGAGTCACACAAATATAATGCAGGAACAGTTGAAGAGAGATGCAGAGAAACACTGGGAACTGTGTTGGTCAGAACAGTCTTCACTATCATCCTGGGGCAACCACAGCTGTACAATATCACTACTCTTAAAGCATTCCCTCAAGGAGAGGAACAATGAAAGGAGAAAACAGAACTTTTTAAACATTCATATTTTGTGTAAAGCAAATAGCAAGCTGAAAACAGAAATCTGGTCATAACTTCTCTGGTATGGTAGAATTCAGAGTGTATGAAATACCTGTATTTTTATCCAGTTTTCAATCATCTTGTAACAAATCCCATTCTGTGCTATTGCAGTATAGTAAAATTAAACTAATATAAAACACTATTACACTAGACTTGCTTTCAAATTTTAGAGGTTTGCTTTAAAAAAAAACATTTCTTAGTACAAAAATAAATTTTAGTCAGTTCACTTCAATTACAGCAAATGGGAAATTATCTGAGTTGGGATTTTAATACCACAGACCCTAAAGTTTTCCTGGATGACTGAAAAAATATAGTGTGGGACTTGTACTTCTAACTTCTAGTAGAGTTAGTAATTTGTCTTACATGTCGTTTCTTTAACATACATGGCAAATAAGAGTACAATTCTTGCTATTTAAACTACTTAAGGTGCTTGCAAGTATAAACAGGCATGAGAAATTTATAGCAGCAACATTTATTCATGCAGGAAACCATAATGATTAAAAATGTCACTGTTTCCAAGTTTTGAGTGACTGAAGCATCGGAATAACAATATTTCAGAATCAAATATCCAAGCTTCACTGACCTTTTTCTCCACGATTTAGTCTTTTTTAGGTCTGGGCCTATGAGAATGGTCTGTGAGGATGGAAAGGTTTTCTTTCATCCCCTAAATCTTGGTGAAATTACGGCGTGTTTCGACCACATGATCATTGATTTAATTGATCGGCAGGGAAATGGCCGGGCCACCTTTCACATTACTGTTGTTCAAAGTCGGATCTGAGACAGCAGAGAGAGGATATAAAAGTGGTTTCCTGGCTCTGTTGTGATGTGAATGGCTCTTACAACCATGAGTATATTGATGATTCAGTTTCATGTGAAGCCACCTAAATAAATAGTTACATCGGCTCAGCTGAGAAGAGATTAGCTGAAGGCAAGAAAAGAAATGGGAGTGAGTGTTTGGGAGTGGTTGCCAAACCAGCTTTTTTATAGAACAGGAAGTTCATGTAATGGTGTGAGTTATTCAGTACTCACAGGACTCAGTACTGGTTTTCTTTTGCATATGTGAAAGAAAATGTCAGCCTGGAAATTAGAAGACTTCAGGGTGACCTAATTGCAGCCTTTTAGCACCCGAGAGTACAAGAGAGCTGCAGAGTTGTTTTTATATAAGAGCATGCAGAGATAGAGCAAGGGGGTATGGCTTCAAATTGAGAACAGGTTAATGTCAGATATTAGGAAGAAATTCTTTATTGTGAGGGTGGTGAGGCACTGGAACAGGTTGCTCAGAGAAGCTGTGGATGCCCCATTCTTAGAGGCGTTCAAGGCCAGGCTGGATGGGGTTTTGAGCATCTTAGTCCAATACCCCCACCCATGGCAGAAGAGTTATAACTAAATGATCTTTAAGGTCCTTTTCAACCCAAGCCACTCTACAATTCTAGGTCTGCTGTGAAAAACAGAACTTGCAGATCGAATTTAGGTCTTGAACTTCTAAGTAAGGAAATTACTAGCATGTGAATTAATATGAATACTTGGCAATGAATATAAAATATATTCAATCTTTCCGAAGAAGAGAAATTTGCAGAGTTTAATGGAGTCTGATGTCTTGAACATTCTAGATGGGTTTCTCTTAATTTCTCTTTTTTTTTTTCTTTTTTTGAGACTTTTTTGTCCCAAGTGGTCCGAGCTCTCTAATTTCAATTTTTTCCAAAAAAAACCCCAAACAAACAAACAATAAAACAAAAACCAGAAACAAACAAACAAAAAAGCCACAACGACCCAAACAAAAAACAAAGAAAATAAACCTCAAACAAAAACCTAAATAATAAAACCCCACAACCCACAGCATAATCTTTGTGGTTTTGGTTTTTTTGTCTTTGTTATCTTCCGGAGTGGAGACCAATTTTAAGCCAATCACTGGACTACCAGTAGCCATCTTAAGTCACATTTTTCTGTTAGATATTTCTATTAGCTTTAAGATTGGGAGCCCTTTAGAACCAGATAGATTGTGATTAGCTTGGTGCTGTATATCATCAATAGAAGTCTGTTCATCATTAGCTGGAAAGAAATTGCTAGAGAATGAGTTCTCAGGCCAAGGTGAGTAAGATATTATTTTCAAGTCAATCATATTTTTTTTTTTTGAAAAGAAGAATGCACCATTTATGATTTGTTTTTGCATTTCTTTTCCTTCCTTCCTTCCTTCCTTCCTTCCTTCCTTCCTTCCTTCCTTCCTTCCTTCCTTCCTTCCTTCCTTCCTTCCATAGCTTTTATATATTTTTTCTTTAGAAACCTTGAATAAATATTGGACAGGCAAATTAGAAACAAAAACATTGTAAGGAAAGGTAAGTACAGTATAACCGCAAGCAAATTCAAGACAGTAGGATAAAAACTGACAGAAAAAACCCACAATATAACACCTTCCTGAGAGGAAAGTTTTGCTCTGAGGATAAGGGTTTCTAATGCAAAGTCAAGAGGCATAATTTTAAAAAGATACTTCTCTGTGTAAAGAGGACTAGATTAGTCTATTGATATTTTTCTGTTTCCACTGTGCCTGAAACCAAAGTGCACATACCATATGCTTGCATATGCTAGTTGTAAAATCATGTGTGATATATACTGGTAGTGAAAAGGCTTTATTCCACACCAATTAGGCATGCCTGGTTAAAGATATGCATGCAATAAAGGTAGTAATGGTTTCACAACAAAGACTGCTGTGATCATGCCAATCAGCCACCTGAAGTTCAAGGATCTACTGCTTGGAGAAAAGAGGTAGGGGGAATCAAATAAAAACTGTTATAATGGTAATTATATTGCATCTCTGTGATCTGGCTGAGACATGGTTTCAGGATAAGTTAACAAAATATCATACGTGCTATGGAGTGGAATATGCAGCTGAAAATTAATAAGAGGGGAAAAAAACTATGTACTGAATGTTCGACCTGGAAATGTATGAAAGCAGAGGGTTTAAAGAGAAATAAATGCTGAAACATCTGCTGTCTTTGTAATTTAGTAGATACTTTTGTTTTGCAGATCATTCAAGTTCTTTCTGATTATTTTAGTCTTCTCTAATGTATAGCAGTAGCTGAAATAGTGAATAAATGTTTGTAAAATGTCAGCTTGTTTTCTATTTAAAAGAAGAATCCTTTTATGTTTCCTCAACAGCTGCTACATTTAATAACTCTACCAGATGTCACATTTAAATTGTGTTTTGCATTTAAGGCTTTGAAAGGCATTGGAACAGAGAGAGTCTTTAGAATTTCAGCAGCTATACCACAGTTTCTTAGAGTTATCCAACTTTGTGATTCTAGGGGAGAAAAAAACCCTAATGGTGAAAAAAATGTAAGGACTAAATAAAATGTATAAAAACCCTAATGGTGAAAAAAATGTAAGGACTTAATAAAATGTAGATATGATACTCCATACTGCAGATATGTTAAAGGGTGTATTTTAGTTGAATCCAGTTTTTTGAACAACAGATTTGGCACTTTCTCTGGAAATTTGGTAATGGCAGCAAGGCTAAATATTAAAAAAAAAAAAAAAAAAAAAAAAAAAAAAATTAGCTGGTGTAAGGCATTGGTAGTATCCAGAGGATTTTGCTGAGAAAAGGCATCATTTGCAAAGTCATTACTTGGTGGCTACTGCTTAAAGACCCACTTAATACAATGGAAAATGGATCAGAACACCACCTTATCCCACAGAACTTACTAAGTAAAGTCTCTGGAGTTCAAATTCTTTAACAAATAACACCAAAAAAAAACCTAAAAAAAAAACCCACAACCCACAAAAAAACTCCCCAGAATTCTTAATTTTGATTTGAGACATTTTGTGTTGTTTTTCTTTCAGTTCATTGCATGCATTCACATGCACAAAAAAAGGCACACTCAGTCCTGAAATTTATTACCTGTTTTTGTCACATGTCAATCAGTATACTCTTGAAATATTTTATGATTTTTTGTGTGTTTCTTTGGTGGTAGTGAGTTTTTTCTGGTGTGTGGCTTGTTTAGTTTGGGTTTTTATTATTTTTTACTATTCATTTGATTTCTAAGGCACCAGCTATCAACATCAGGTTTTGAAACCTCATCAGGGTTGAATTGTTTGTGTTAGCATTTTAAATAGTTGTAAGCAGCAATTTCATCCCCTGTTGTCAAGCAATAAGCTCAAAGCAGCAAGTTCCTATCTGCTAGGGAGTGATTGAATCCTAAAATATCTCTGATATCATCACGCATATATGACTCTGTGTTCATTTCCTCATTGTAATAATAGAGCAAACAACACCATGAGGTAAAAAAGATAACTTGTTCAATTTCTAATTTTAAAGCAGTAAAGGAAATATTTTGCTTGATATTAAAATACTTCTTATTAAAATATTTTTGGGGGTATAGACTACTTTTTGTTGGGAGAAAATGAAAATATTATAACAGTAATTTCGTAATTTGTTAGTTATTGTACTTTTTAGTACAATTTTAGTTTTAGTTGCATGTGTCCCTGCAGGCAACATTATAGGAAAGACTTTAAAGAGGGAGAAAAAAAATAGTATGAATTCAAATATGCTTAATTTTACCCCTGATTTTTGATTTCTTCTTTGCTTATGCATTCCACTTTTTTCAGAGTACAACTGGATGAGTAAACTAATCTCATTTGCACTTGTGATGTCACAGTCCCCAGGGCTGAAGCAAAGGAGGATAACCAGCCCTTCAGGTTCTCTTGAATGATCTGCAATCAGTGCTGGCCAACAGCAAGACAGTACCACAGGGGGAAAGATGATGACTCTATGAAGAGTGAGAAGTGAGAAAAATGCTTTTTCCATTTCTCAGGGCTATTAATGCTCTCTGTGCCAGAGCAGATATAAATACTAAATTCTTTAATCCATGCTCTGGATAAGCTGGCTGAAAGACTTTGTGGTGTCTCTGTGGTAGTCTATTAAACTGACAAAGTTCTGAATAGATATCTAATTTAGTCTATGCATTTCTCAGTCCAGAATTAAAGTTTAATCAAATTCAAATTCATCAAATGATACACTTGGAGCATGAAATTCTGGTTACATTTTACAGGAACTTTACCACTACCATCAACAAAGAAAGGATATTGTCCTGTTCTCCTGTTTTCAAACTGTCTCTCATTTATAGGCAGAAACAAGATCTACCCATGAAACATTTTCTATTTCTACGGTGGCCCAGAGGGGCAAAAACTGTCTCTGATTATTCTGAAAACCAGAACCTCTTGAATTTCTCATGGAATTTCAAATTTTGGAAAGAATTGCTAGGTTGATTGTTTAGTTTATTCCTCTCTGGTTAAATGGATTATGACTTTGTAGAAGTACAGCCCTGAATCTGGTAATGAAAAACTATTTTTATGAATCAGAGGAGCCTAGTCTGGTTTTTATCATCCTAAAGCAGAACATCAAAGCAAGCCAAAACAGTTATTCTACAAAAGTTATTAGATACAAGACCCTGGGGAGAATACTTTCTACAAACACCTGTGCTTTTCATATCTGAAATTGGGGGAAAGTAATACACTCAGTAAAAATAAGGGCTTTCATTTCATGCAGTATGAAGTGTTTGTCAAATTCATAAATTTTGAAGCATTGTGATATATTTAAATTCAGGAAATCTGTTCAAAATGCTTATATTGAGAAACACACCCCTCCCACCCCAATCGCCTTTATTTTCTCCTCAGTTGTAATAAACATAAAATACATTTACAATTCATATCAATTTGAATATCTTTTAGAGTACATGCTTTTATGCTTGTGGAAAAGAAATATGTATATATATTTCTCCAGCTGGAGTTTAAGGCTTTTAACACCTTTTTGGTGACCAAAAAAAACTTGTTTTCATATTACTGCTGTTAGTTTTTAATTTAGACTGTCAAGATGCTAGTTTGCTGTTACCTAAGAAGTTGCACACGTATACCACAAATGTCCTAGAAGATTACAAGTACAGACTGGATATGGAAAAATGCAATTAATCAGATCATTTACTCTGGTGTATGAGTATCAAACTACTCAGACTCTAGCAGCTGCAATGGTTTTGGAATATACTAGACTATATGAAACCTCACACACTTTGAGACTTCAGAATATTTTTCAACAATACAGTGTTGGAAAAAGTAATTTTCATTCAAATACCTTACCTTATTCTGTAATTTCAGGGTTTATCTGAAAAAAATAGCAGCCTACATGCTTTTTTGTTTTGTTTTGTTTTGTTTTTTTAATTCTAACATGTTTGATAAGCACTTTAAATATTCCCCTTCAATGAGAAAGAAGGCAATTAATTGTATTTAGTAGCACGTGAAGAAAATACTAGTTTTAATTTGTTTACTGCAAGTGTTAACATTGGAGTTTTTCTTGGATAATACATGCTTTTAAGTTCAATACTAACACTAATTTAAATAGAAATTCTATTTTGCTAAAGCTGTGATTTTCCCTAGCTGTGTTTCTGTTGGTAAAAAGATATCACTTTATATATATGCCCAAAGACTTTACAAAGAGTCATAAAAAATAATTTATACTTGAAGTACAAGCCAAGACAGAGTGATTCCATCTGTGTTCTGCCTCTCTGTATGGAAAACGTACAAATTATTGGAAGAAATGCCATTGGAGGAAAAGCTGGGAAATGGAATTCTTCGAAGTGTACAGCATACAAAAGCTGTCAGCTGGGACCCTGATGATGTTTCTGCGTGTTGTGCTGTTTTTACAGAGTAGGTCTGGGGAATAACAACAGGGCTTATTTTGTATTAATGGGTAATAAATAACTACTGAGTTGTCTGTAAAAGTTCACATGGTGAGAGTCTATCAGTAAAGTCCTTATTCTTCTGTCATAATTTTTACTAGAGAAAACACTGTATTCAGACTTATCAGGCATTTTTGAAAATTTTGATTTTGGTGTCTAGCTTTACTGTAAGGTTTAGGTCGGTTTGGTTTGCATTTTCTTAACAAGAAAAAGTAAGACACATGAACAACAATAATTGCTTAAGGAGATAACTAAGAAAAATCATGTAAGTTGAAGAGAAGAAACAAATATCCATTGGATTTCCACAGCTGCACATACTAGAAATGTTTGCCAGTCATGCACATCAAAGCACTGCTGCAGTACTCCTAAAAACATAGATTTCATTTTATAAAAGTCACAGTTTCTAGCAAGAAATCCCATAATCTGTTCCCTATAGCAAGCCACATGCTAATATACATAGGATTTTCCTTGTTTTTATGATAGTCATGAGAAAGGTATCCTATGTATCTGAGTTATGAGGTCTCTGGAACTGAAGATTATTGCAATCCTATAAAGAACTTCTGAGCTACCAAATAATGCAGTACTGCTTGATAGGTCTGGTGGGGCTTGCAATCCAACAAGCTGCTTAAAATGAAGAATTGTGCCTGGGGACTTGTAATCGTAACAGTCCCTACACCAATAAACACAACTCTTCAACATATCTGTAGAACATAGGTCATAAATTGATATGTAATCTAGGGAAGGAAGGATGTATTTTATATAATTTTGTAAGTTATTTTAAAATTGTTTCTTTTTCAAATTGCTCACCATGCACTGCAACTACATAGATAATGAAACAGATACCATATTCTATATGTGCACTTATTTGGGTTTAACTGGTTAAACAGACTTTTTTTTAACACCTTGGACTTAATATTGTTTGGTTTTCAGTACATATATGTTTTATTCCCATGCATAAGAGCAAAATTAGTGAATATTTTTCTCCTTGGTGTGTTTATAATTCCCTGTGTTCAATTGTTCTTATAATGTGCATAAAATTAAAAAGGCATGCAACATGTCATATAGAGCTTATACAAATTGCTCAGGGTAGCTGAATTAACTTCTAATATTCACTTCCTAGATGCTTGTGCTTATGATCACAGAAAGGCCAGAAACCTCCAAAATACTGTACAGAGAACATCTAGAAAACTGAGCTTTTAAAAGACAAAAAAAAAAAAGNGGGTTTTTTTTTTGTTTGTTTGTTTTTTGTTTTTTGTCCTTTGCTTAATTGTAGCAAATGTGCTGGTTCCCTTTTGGTTTGTAGCTGAGTGATGAGCTCTCTGGATAGGAATGTGCTTATCACAACACGCTTTGTATTCATACAGGGCACTACTGGTGCCAAGAAATCAGTGTAGCTTTAACACCTGGATGTACAATAAAATCAACACACCTCTATTGCATCTAAAACCAGAAGCTAATAGGGGTTAGCAAAAATAGCATTGGACTATTTTGCACCAGTACTTGGTAAAGGAAGGTAAAATCCATGAAAGGAAACCTCTTGAAGGTGGCCTCTAGCAAATGAGATATATACAATTGTCTTCCTATTAAGCTCCAAATGTCTACAAGGAACAATGGTGCTGCTGATTGCAGTGGTCATCCAATCCAGGCTCTGAATTCAATCATTTCCACTTTTTTTAGTCTAGAAAAAAGATGATGTTATTTTCTTGTAGAGTATTTCAGCCACTTGGGCTTGTTTTTTCCATTGCAAGAAAATACAAACAAAATTAAGAAAGTTATTAAATATCATGTTTATTCTTAAAATTAAAAGGGGGCAACAAAACTAAGAAAATGGTTTTTAAAATACTTTTTTCTTTTTCAGAACTAAGCAAACCAGGTTAGAGAGTCATAATTAAAGGACAGTGAAGGACATATATGCAAGAAAATATAAATATCCTTAAAACTAAAATATATTCTTTAAAACTAGAGTTATTAATAAAAATGTATTCAAAGTTTTATGTTTAAAAGAAGCTATTCTGGAAGAATCAGGAACCTTAGTTACATGGGTGTTTGTATCATGTGAGGTCTATTTAGGTTTCAAGTTAATGATGGCATCTGTGATGTAAATTTAATGAGGGTAAATTAAATCAAGGTTTTAGTATCCCATTTATAAAAGTACAAGAAAAAAATCCTCACACTGACATCATCTTCCCTTGTGACAATGGTTCTCAATGATAGCTTATTTTATAAACACCGCCCTGAACACACTCTGAATCTGTGTGTTACGTTTCATTCTCTGTATTTTTGCCTGACTGTCCACCAGTAATATGAATAAATAACAGTAACTTTAAATCTGAATAGGAGCAGAGGGAGACTTCCCTGTTCAATTTAGAAGTGTTTGAAAAATTTTCCTAATATCTGTCTCAGGCTAAATGCATTTGAAATTTTTCAACACAACTCCATGCTGAATTAATCTGTGTAACATTTTTGATAACATATTGTATGTTTGATGTGTATAGAAAACAGTGGGGATTTTGTGGCTGAATGTTTCCCGACAATCTCTGCAGTAGAACTTCTTTAGTTTTTCACTTTTCTAATACATTTTCTGAAATTTGCTTCAGGTTCAGTCATAATTAGCAATTAAAATTCTGTTGCAAGAAAGTACAAATGTTGTTTACAAAGTGATATTTTGACTGTCATTAGAGTATTCTCATTTGATTTTTAAATACAATTTTTATATTCGAGTAATATTAAAAAAAATAAAAAATCCTCTTTCTCTTTTGGAATAGCCATTTTTGAGTTCGCAAGTAAACTTGGCTATTCCCAGTGCCTATTGAGATAGATATTCTGTATTGCAGCTGTATTGTTGTTTTTAATTAGTAACTAATTTAGCAACATCACTGCAATTTTGCATGGTAATTTTTACCATTAACACTAGAGAATTATTACATTGCAAATTTTCATTTAGATAAAATATGTACAATTACATCTTTACCAGATGAGAAATATTCTGTAATTGTATTCCTGAACTGAAAAATGAGTGGCATATGCTATTTTATCTGTAGTTTAATTAAAGTTTTTAGTAGCAATGGTGCTGTAGGCATAGCAGTGAAATACAATTAGGCTTTTGAGAAACCTAGCAAAAATCTCTGCTTCTTTGCCTCTACTTTAAATAGTAATGGCATTAGCATTTAAGTTGTTATGAAAAAAACCCCAACTCTATTTTATTTGGTAGTCTTATTTTTGTATCAATATAAGTGTTTGATCTTATAAAAATAATACTTAATAAAAAATGACTGTGTTTATGTTTAATGTTGTGCACTTTGGGGCAGAGCTTGAGGAGAATTGTTTGGATTCTTGGAGGTTTGGTTCATTTTTCTGACTAGGTCATCCTTAGGCAGAAACTTCTTGAGAAAATTTTGGACAATTTGCACAAAGAAATAGGAAACTTCCATTTAGTGATCACAGCAAATACGCAGAATTAATCATATTAATGTATTTAGTTCTTGATTCACAGGAAGGTATTTTTTTCTCCTTGTTCTTTCCCCTGTGCAGCTTTTAACAGATTTTCAATATTCCGCTACTGCTATTAATGAATAAATGTCCTTTCAGTATTTTGAAGACACCCAAGGTGCAAATCACCCCTCCAGCCTCTCTCCCTCTCATTCTGTGACAGTGAAATAGTGGTTAATGCCTGCCATTCATCTCTCACAAGCTTCATTACAAGGTGTAAAACACCTTGACATCTTAAAGGATGTTTAAAAAAATGTTAAGATAAAGGTGAAATACCCCAAATGTTTAACACTGTTGCCTTATGACTGATCCAAAAAAAGGATATATCAACACTTCCTGACTGAATTTATGTCTTCTTCCTCGTCCATTTGCATTCCAGTTTGATTGTAACTCAGCTGTAAATTCAAATTCACCTTTAATGAACCGTTCTACATACCTTCGTCTCAGAGAACTTGGTTACTTGAGTGATTATTCTTTGGATTGTACAGTTACTTTATGCCTTGAATAAGTTTATTTAATTCAGCTTGATTTCTCTTTTACATTTTTGTGTTGTCACTTCAATTTTTTTCCTTTATTTTTCCCAGCTACTCACTGTTACATTCACTTTATTCCACTGCTCCCCAAACATCAGAACAAATGCAGAACATTGAATGTGTTACAAATTCAGTAAGCAATCACAGAAGTTGGAAGGGACCCACAAATCATTAAAAATAGTTACCTGGCCCTGTGCAGGACACACCAGAATCCACTGCCTGAGAGCACTGTCCAAATGGTCCTTGAACTGTGTCAGGCTGGTGCTGTGCCACTTCCCTGGGAGTCTGTCAGCACCCAGACAGCCTCCGAGAAAGAATATTTCCCAATATCCAACATAAACTCTCCCTGACTTAGTTCAGGCCCTTCCTCAGGTCCTGTCATTGGGCATCACAGAGAAGAGATCAGTGGTGCCCCTCCCTTCCTCTCGAGGAAGTTGTACTGCAGTGAGGTTTCCTCAGTCTCCTCCAGGTAACAAACAAGTGACCTCAGCCACTCCTCATATGGCTTCCCTCAAGGCCTTCACCATCCTTGTGACTCTACTTTGGATGCTTTCTAATAATTCAATATCGTTCCTGTACTGTGGCACCCAAACTGCCCCCAGCACCATGGTGAGGCTGCCTGAGTGCAGAGCAGAGGGGACAATGCCCTCCCTGCCCGGCTGTGTATGCTGTGCCTGATGCCCCCAGGACAGGGTTGGCCTCCTTTTTATCAGGGCACTGATTCTTACTGAACTTGCCATCAACCAAGACCTCCAGGTCCCTTTCCGTGGCATTTCTTTCCAGCGTTTCATTCCCCAGTCTGTCTGTACATCCAGGGTCGCCCCATCTCAGGTGCAGAATCAGGCATTTGCCTTTGTTAAGTTTTGTATGGCTGATGATTTCCCAGCCCGCTAATTTGTCAAGGTCTCTTTGCAGGGCCTTCCTGCCTTCAAGGGAGTCAATGGTTCATTGATTCTCAATGTGATCAAACACAAAGAAAATAACTTACTTATTGTTGAGATAGATGCAGTAAGTTTTAAAATTTAGATTGAAGTGATATAAATCAAGCAATAAACTAGCAGACTCTCTCTTTACCAGAAGAAATATGTTAACAACTCTAGGAAATGAATAGTTCTCCTAGTTATTCTATGTTAGGGAAAAAAGAAAGAAATAAACCCACAAAAAAATACTCCACCAAATAGTGAAATTAATTTTTTAGCATTGTTACAGAAACATCAAAATATGATTACTGCTACATGGTGTGTCTGTGGTGCAATGTAGTTAGTCATCGTTAAATAAGGACCTGAACAAAAGTGAAGTGTGTTTTCTAGATGGTGTCTATTACCTTGACCTAATCTTGCATTTAGGAGGTTTCCCACAAATGTGTAAGGAATTTGTATTTGTTCATATCTCTTTTTTAGACAGACACATACAATGAATCATTAAACTTGGAGCATTTTTATTGTTAGTCACCCAATGTCACAGCTGCTTCTATGCTGTGAGTGAAATAATTTAGAAAACTGCATCTGCATTGTCTCAGAATAATGTAAAAAATCTGTAGGAAACTGATGAAGAGACTCTGTCACTTGTAGTGGCAGCAAAGAATGACAGCTAAAAGTAGATGTGCTGCAATATTTTCAAGGCAGTAATGGATTTTGGCGTTTTTTTC
This sequence comes from Malurus cyaneus samueli, assembly GCA_009741485.1. Lineage (NCBI taxonomy): Eukaryota > Metazoa > Chordata > Aves > Passeriformes > Maluridae > Malurus > Malurus cyaneus. The sequence goes on from CM019215.1 coordinate 43,430,633, forward strand.
TGTATTCGTAAAATTTTATTTTTTAATTAGTGTTTATTTCTGTCATGAAGGTTGGAGTGAAGTTCCTTAAAACAGAATTAAAAATATACTTAGAATACAGTTCTCATGTTCAAATTATTTACCCTGGCACTACCTGGCTTATATTGCTTCTTAGCATCAAAGTAAAAATTGCTTTTCATGAAATGCCCCACATTCTGTAAATCAGTAATTTCTTAAAACAGGTGCACCTTCTGACTGGATTAATTTACGATCAGTGCTGATCATTCACCCCACAGATATCCATCTCATTATCAGAAGTTAAATCTGAAATTGTACTCAGAAAGGCTTTGACCTGTGTTTTCATTCCCTTCTTAGATTACATCTGAGACAGCTTTTATGATCTATCTTTTCTTTTGGCCACAAATGGCTCCCTTAATCTTTTTCCAACTCAAATAGCATGAATCCTCCTTGTGTGCTGAAGGTTTGCAGTTTAGAGCTCAGCAGGAGCAGATTTTTCTCATTTTAACCAAATTGGAGATTTCAGTCACCTCTGAGTTGAGTTTGGTAGGGTTTAGCTGCTCCAGTACCTGCTGAAAAGGCAGACGTGCCAAGCATTCACTAAACTGGAAAATGCACCTTGCTATTTGTAAAGGAGTGGGGAAAGGCATTCTGGTATTATAACCTTCAAAATAAGGACATGGAAAGAGGAATACAGTGCTAGCAGCTCACCCATTTCTTAATGAGTCAATGTCACTCGTTGGAGGCAGTTTCTCTGCTGGAAACAGTTTTCTGACACAAGTGCAGGAAACAGTCCTACCCTTCTAAGGCAGGGTGTGTCACATGTCCCCATCCTCATCAACACTTCAGGAGAGCCAGGGGTGTCAAGAAAACTACTGTCCATGACCAAAGGCTTTGAATTCACAAGTCTGAAAGAAAACTAAGAAAATACTTAGATAACATTGCTTGCTATACTAGGAGGCTGCTTTTCTTAGTGTTCATCTGCAAAGTGCTGCTCCTGAGCATGCTTGTCTCGTGTTCCACAAGTCAGATAATTTCTTGAGTAACTTCAATGATAATAAGATCAGTAAGACATTACATTAAGGGTGAATTTGACCCAGAAGAACGCAGAGCAGCCTGTCCTGAAACTGCATTCTCTAATTATATTTTCTTTTCCTCGTATGTGTGTTGCTCAGGAAGTAGCTTATAAGATAACATGATCTTGCAGCTCTATTTATTTCACATTATTTTCCATTTGCCCATCACAAATGAATACGCAGTCAAAATATTGCATGAACATTGAAAACAAAGGTATTAAGTTTTTAAAATATTTTTAAAAAAAACAATTGAACATGGAAATATAGAGGTTTTATTGGAAGGGAACAAAATGTAGTTACTAAGTATTGGTCTAATGATTATATTTAAATCAATCCAAATGTGTCAGTACATTATAAAGCTAATCTAATTTTAACACTGCTGCATGCTGGAGGTAATCAGGATATTGCTAACTGCATTGACTAATGCCCCAATTACTTTTGGTTTGGTTTTTTTTAGAAGGGAAGGGCACTGGCTTTCTTTGTTTTATGTTCTCTGCACAAAGAATAAGAAAAACAAACACCAGAAGAAAAAAAATCTCAGTAAAGGCACTTGAAACCTCCTCAGATCTCACATTCAATCCACCCTGAAAGGTGATATTGTAGGAATGCGTGTATATGTATATATTTTATTGTAACATTGTTTAATAAGGTTATTAATCCACTCCCTCTATTAGTTACATCTCACTCCATCTCTGATGGTAGGGCTCTGTCAGCGTAGATGCCAAAATGGGTTCTGCTCATGTGTGTGAAATGACACTTCTAGTCTTTCAAATCACTGTTTCTGTTACACAATCTGCAGCGGGTGTTTCTCTGAGATATTTATGATTCTTTATCATTACATGTGGTACTTTCATAGCAATTATTCTCTACTTGACCATTGTACAATAGTGTATTGAAATAAAAGCTTTAATTAGTATTGGTATTATTTTCTTCTTAGTTTAATAAATAGAATGCACTATGTTTCCAATATTTTTTTATCATTAATGAATGACACTTTTATTTTTATACAGTTGGATCTAGAGATATATTTGCAATGTCTTTGATAATCGAGTTCTGCTTCTTGACCATTTGGTGCTTCCTTTCCTGCTCAGTTTCCATGTCTGATTCCCTCTTCTCTAACAGTGAGTTTTCATTTCTGTCTTTTGCTCAGGGACTGCAGCTTCCTAGCAGCAAATAGGCTTGTTAATGGTTTATCCCAGGTTTCTTCAAACAAAAATCTTTGTAGGTCTCTCATCATTTTCTGTTCCTTAGCTCTGCTCTGCCCAGATCAGACACACTTTGTGCTCTATCCTGGAGGCTTGAATCAAGGATGGATTTAGTTTAGCAAAAAATTTAGTTGCAGAGGGGTGTTAAAAGTCATCCATTCTGCTTATTTTTCTTACTCTTAGAGGAACATATTTGATCTGCTGGTGGAACAGGTGATAATTTTCCAAGATTTCCTGGTGTTCCTGATTGCTCTGTTTTGTTAACCCTTTCTTTCCCCAATATTTGAAGTTACTGGAGGCTTAGGGGATGCACAGAATAGTATATTTTTATGTATCATTGTATCAAGCAATTTTGAATATGTTTTTATATAGCCAATACTGAGTGTTAGACATAAAGATTGTCTTCTGAGCAGAACAAATGATTGTGGGGTTTACTACAGTAGCAAATAATGATGGGGTGCTGCATGTGTAATCTTCCTAACCAAGCTCCTTGACTGTGGGGCTCAAACCAATAATTTGTCTAGTCAAACAGAATTTTTGCTATTTGTTCAAGGTCTAGAGCCTTATGTAAATTTCAATTTGTATGAACTTTACCTACAGTTTACTCAATTAAGTAACTAAAATATGTATTTTATATTACATAAACAATTTAGCTTTAACATAAAATGATAGATTATTATAATGCAGCACATAGTTCTGCAGTTACAATGCCCTGTGAACATAATGCATCTCTTAAATGGATTTCTAAAGTCATTAATATTTTAAGCCATCTGAAACCTTGAATTCTATATGCAAATAAAGACTTTACGGTCTTTACACTTATGGACAGTGTGACCCAGATTTCTGTTTGCATGAAGAAACCGAACACCTTGATTATTCAGACAGTCTTTGAGGGAGTTTTTTAACTTTGTTATTTTGGTTTTCTTTTTACTTTTCTTCTTCCAGTCAACTTGGATAATGCAGGAAATACATGCAGATTTAATGAAAATTTAAAGAAAGAGAAGAACTGTTGATAGGATAAATTTTTATGTTACTTTCGAGGAGAGCATTTAGTAAAGTAGCCTACACTGAACTCTGGCTGAGAGTGTATGTACCTTTATTTTGCTTTTATTCTCATCATATATTTGACCTCTTTCTCTGTTTTGAAGATTTTATGTTGCATTATTCAGAATTGCAAATTCTTAGTCTTTCACATGAATAGGAATGTTTTGTCTTATAATGGCATAAACAGAAAATGTAACAAAACCCAGCAGCTTTCCTTTATGCTTTTAAAATAGGGAAGTTTAACTCAGTATCATTTACATTTTCTCCTTTGCGTGTGGTTTTATAGGAATATTAGCATTTCCCTTCTATCAAAACAAATTAGCTTATGCTCTTCTGTATTTGGCACATCCTCATTCAGTTCAGAATTAATGCTCTGAGGTGTTTTAAGTAAAACCATTACTGTACTCCTCATTAAGGTTATGCTCATGTCTGGCACACTGGTTGTGTTGTGCCTAATGATGGCATAAAAAATTTAACAGGTTTTTCCTTTCTCTTCAAAAAGTAAAGAGATTCTCAGAACTGTGTAGTTTTTTTTTTCTTTCTGTATGTATGTGTTTTGTGAATCAGAATACATTGACCTTTCTAGCATGTTGTGCACACTTCTGTACTTCATGCTAGAGCAAAAGTAAGAGTGAAGGAAAGGGATCTCAAAATTGTCAAGGCACAAAAAGTTCCTCTACTTAACAGGTTTGTCAAAAAACTATAAATGGCAGCTTACATGTGTCTTCTGTTGTAAAAATCCAGACCACAAAATCAAGAGACATTGTGCTGTCGTATTCCTTCCTTAAGAATAAGTCTTGGTTTTCATGTTTTATTTTTCTTTTCTCAGTTGAGTGAAAAAAAAAAAAAAACAGACCTAAAAACACAGGATTGGAAGGGATTTCCCATGAGCTGAAGTGGAGCCATGGGCAGTCATAAGAACCACCTTGGGAAACACACAGCATTGCTTTATAAACTTCCATTTAGAAGTACAGTTTTTTATTGTACTTTTACTATCTCTTCTGTCTTCTGTAAGCCTGTAAGAGGCTTGTTGTCAGCTTAAATTTATTTATGGTCAATCTGTACACATTTGTTTCTGTGCCAGTATTGTTGTCTAGTTAAATAATCTCCCCTGCAGCCCTTATGTGTTCTCAGCTGAAGCACTTATAAAACCATAATCATATTCCCTCTCATTCATCTTTTTGCTGAACTAAGCAAGAACTTTTAGTACATTGAGAAAGTAGGTTTCTGACTCTCCTTATCATGATTAACCTTTCACTGCTGCTTTAAAAATTTTAAAAAATTATATAACTATATTCAAAGGGGGTTGTTTTGGTTTTATTTAATGTGAGATAGAGCAATATTGTACAGGATAGTGAACTGTGAAAGCAAAAAATGCATTTGGACTATGACCAGATTTATATGTACAGATTTTTCATCTGGGTGTTTAGAAAGATAAAGATATCTGCTCATTTGTGTTTTCCCTCTCAGTTTTTCCTTTCCTTTAGCTGCTTAGACCCCAGAGCTCAAACAGAACCTCTGAATGGCATGGTGCAGTTCTATAAGCATTTCAGGGCCCCATCCCACTAATAACCTTTTCCCCCGCTTTTCAGAAATATCATCATGGGTGGAACGCTGATCAACACTCACAGTGTTCCCTTTTCCTGCTTCTAAGGCATACTAAAAACAGTTAATGGTATATGTTGTTACCAAATATTAAATTGTTATCAAATTGTTGTAATATTTTACCTTTCTTTTTTTTTTTTTTTTTTTTTTTTTTTTTTCTTAAAGAGGTACAGTGTAGTTAATATAAATATTTCTTTTATATGTCTTTATTGTTCTGAGTTTTTGGTTTTTTCCTGGCATTAATATTGAAGGCCAAACTAAATGTGAACTATAACACATTATCAGCTTTATTTTATGTCAGCTTTTATTTTGAAAATAAACACTGGTTTTCACTAGAAACCACAAAGCTGCATTTTTGTGAAGCACAGAATTAGATATAGTGAAAGAACCTAAAGGAAAATTTTATAATTTTATTACAATATCTTATTTGGTTATAAATAAGATGTCCTGGTTGATAAGTATCACAAACCTGGGTCTTGTGAGATTTCTTTTGATGGTCCCTGCTGGTTTATAATTATACAGTCAGAAGTTAATGCAAGAAAGTGCCATAATAGCACATTTTAACAAGAAAGAAGGAAGTTGAGCTGCAAAATATGCATAATAAAGAATTTTTTTCCAACCAGCAGAATATTTATATTCATGACTAAATTAGTTTCTAATAAATTATGCATAGACTTTATGAAGTTAAATGAAATAATGAGCCATACTGCTATAGATATGTTACCACAACCAACAGCTTTGCAGCAGTTTCCACAAGCCACTATTTTTGTTTCCTTTGATACCATTAATATAAGCATTTATTTATATTCTAAAGGCTTAATTTCTCAATTTTACCTTAGTATTTTTAGCATCCTAACTCAAACGCTTTCTATTCCTTTCTTTTTTTTTTTTTTTTTGAGAGTAAGATTTTTAGATATTCAGGTTCCAAGATGGCTTTTAATACATCTATAATGAGTTTTATGACCCTTATAAAAAAAAAAAAAAAACAACAAAAAACTGATGAAATTAGGTTATATCTTAATTACTTAAAAAAATCGAAGTAGCAGGGGAAAAAGGGTCAAAATCTCTATGTACTTTTATAACACCAGTGGTTGATCTTAACTTTTTTTAAAGATAATTTTTTTCTCTTAAGAGTTTACTAAATATTAATTCATTAATTAGATACCGCTGTCTATTCTTTATATAACTAAATTAGGGCATATCTATGCCCTTTAATTATCTTAATGGCATGCAAAAACCCAATTACATTTTGCACAGATATCCCCTGAATGATCCCACAATTTTGTATGGAATTAGTTGTGGCTTTACCCACTAATGGCTTTTCACCTTTACAGCATGACCACCTCTTGAGTAACGAGAATGACTCCAAGTACTATGTCCTTGTTTTTAAATTTTTAAGGAAACATTTGATACATGCTTTTCCTTTCAAAGCAAATATTTTATATCACTTTCATAGAAAATAATAATATACAAGAAATAATATATACTGTAATATATATTGTAATATCTATTGTAATAGATATTACAATACTCTCGATTGTAATAATTCAGCTTTGAATAATATGTCTCAGGCAAAAGTATGAAATATTGTTAAGATTATTTTTGTAGTGTTTTTATTTTTATTTTTTTGAGGGATTTTGGGTTGGCTTGTCTATTTTTTTAAGTTCCTCATTTGGTTGCAACTGAATTTCAGAAGCATTTTTTTCACAGATTACTTCACTGGTTAAATTTGCTAGGACAGAAGCCACCTCCTGAATTCGGTTTTGGTCCTTGTAACTGAATACAGAGAATTCTCTCTCTGGAGCATATGCACAGAAAGGTAGAAAGTTATTCTACTAATGACATCAGGCCATGTCCTCAGTTCTGAATTTCTGCTTATTTTTGTTACTGTTTGCTTTGAACTGATGTTCCTAACATAGGGAGATTTTCCTAACACCGTAACTTCATTATTACTTAAAAGATGTTTGAAATAGGTTTTTGCAATAAGATTTATGGTTGATCACTGGATAAAATAAAAGTTTGCATTTTTTTTTGTATTTTTTTTAAAAAGTAGTGTTTCTGTTGTAGAGAGAAACCTAGATACTAAAGTGAGGGGGTTTTTCTGCTATTGAATTATAAGAGTTCATTCTGTACTAATACTTATGTATCTTTCAAAAAATTGTCTGAGAAGATTCTAGGGATGAAATTACTGCCTACTATGTATTTCATATTTAATTAACTCCCTTTTTGCTGTTGCTGTGTAATGTTCTACTTTCATTTAAAATGCAAATAAATACCAGTTACGCAAGCAAACATAAAAATGAGAGGTATACTGAACAATAACTTTGATTGAACATTGCAAGGAATAAGAGGAGAAGGAACTGGGGATGTAAAGGAAAGACTAACTAATCAGGACTTTCAGGGAATTTTTAACCATTATTTTTAGTCAGAAAAATATTTGTGATGGGGAGGACACTTGTCACACTGAAGGGACTGTAGTTGTTCCCCTGATTTTGTGGCAAGGCTTTAGACAGAACATTATGCAGCACAGAATTGTCTTTGTTTTAATGTGCTTGAGCTTTGACACTGTCAGTGGTAATGCTGGTAGCTCAAAATAGCCACACTTTGCTGCCTGCTCTGACAGCAATTCCAGTGGATTATAGAGCGTGTTTCATAGAACAAACAGAACCATCATTTCCCCCAAGCAGAAAGAATACTTGCAGGCAACTACCTTTTTTGAAAAGAATATATTCTATTAAAATTCATACCTGTTCTTGCTTTCACTCCATTATTTGAAGTGACATTAAGAAAAACCATGTAAAATGTATTATTCTCTGCAGCTAGACAACTAGCGAGGCAAAGTTAATGGGATTAAAAATTCAGGGTTTGGTTTGGAAAGGATAAAACATTCTAATTTTGGTGAAAGAGGGCATAAATTGAAGTAATATCATATAGAATCATCATCAGAAGAGTTATGCTACTTCCTACATAAAATTAAGTAAATTTACAAGTGATGTAGTTTAAAGCAGAAATGAGAGGAAATACCACAGTAACTTCAGGATGGTATTTTTCAGTTAATAGCTCTCTCTTACTGTTGTGCTGATTCCAGAAAACCTTCATATACACTTTGTATAATGGGATAGTAATAAATTGAAATCAGATTTCTAACCTTAATCAGCATGCTGGTTTCCCTTGGCCCAGTTTTTGTAGTGGGGGGGGGCCACAAAAATGGTTCTCGTGAGAAGCTTCTGGAAACTTCCACCATGTCCAGCAGAACCAATCTCTGATGGCTCTGAAGATGGACATGCTGCTGACCAAGCCTGGGTCAATTAGAGATGGTGGTTTATGTTTCTGTGAAAACATGTTTAAGAAGAAAATCAAAACAAAGAGTCACAGAGCTTTCTTTAGCCAGAGAAGAAGGTTGAGAGCATGTGAGGGGACAACATGGAGACACCAAGGTCAGTGGAGAAGGAGGGGCAGGAGCTGCTCCCGGTGCCAGAGCTGGGATTGCTCTGCAGCCTCTGGTGCAGACCATGGTGGAGCAGCTGAGCCCCTGCAGCCCATGGGGACCACGGGGAATGCAGAGATCCACCCACAGCCCACGGGGAATGCAGAGATCCACCCACAGTCCATGGGGAATGCAGAGATCCACCCACAGCCCATGGGGAATGCAGAGATCCACCCACAGCCTGGGAATGCAGAGATCCACCCACCAGCCCATGGGATCAGAGATCCACCCACAGCCCATGGAGGAAGTGCAGAGTCCCCACAGCCATGGGGAATGCAGAGATCCACCACAGCCCACAGGGAATGCAGAGATCCACCCACAGCCCATGGAGGGAATGCAGAGATCCACCCACAGCCCATGGAGGGAATGCAGAGATCCACCCACAGCCCATGGGGAATGCAGAGATCCACCCACAGCCCATGGAGGGTGCAGAGATCCACCCACAGCCCATGGAGGGAATGCAGAGATCCACCCACAGCCCATGGAGGGTGCAGAGATCCACCCACAGCCCATGGAGGGGCCCATGATGGAGCGGGCAGTGCCTGGAGGGGCTCTGATCCTTTGGAAGGTCTGGTGGAGAGAGGGGCCCTGATTCCAGGCTGGAGCAGCCTGGGCTTGGGCCTGCACCCCATGGACGAGTGAGCCACACCTCAGCAGTTTCGGGATCACTGTCTGTCCATGGGAGGGACTCACGTTGCAGCAGTTTTGGAGGGCTGCTGCTGGAGAGATTTGGATCATGGTGGAGGAGTTCACAGAGAATTGTATCCCATGGGAGGGAGCCCACGGCGCAGCAGGGAAAGGACTCCTCTCCCTGAACAATGGAAGATCTCCGTGATGAACTGACCAAAACCCTTACCACCTGCCCCCTCTGCTATTAGTGGGAAGGACGGAGGCATTGGGGGGAAGAATGGTGTCTTAAGGGCTTACTTTTACTTCTCATTACCCTCCTCTGACTCTGTCAGTAATAAATTCATTTTGCAGCTCTAAGTTGAGCCTGTTTTACCCTTGGTGTGTTTCCTCCCAGTTTCTTATGAACTCATGAACCCTTTGTTAATTTTTTTCCCCTTTCTTCTACCCAGCTGTGGCAGGGGAGAGCTAGTGGGTAGCTGTTGTGGGTGCCTGGCATTTGGCCAGGATTGAACCACAACAATAATTTATGTATTTGAATGTTTTGGTGTCAAGAAAAAAAAAAAAAAATACCCTGAAAGTAGTCTTTCTCATGTGTCTGGGCATAACTGAGAAAGATTAGACATTTTGAAATGGGCTTCACATTAGAACAGTTTATGAATTTTCAGTTTCTGGATATTTACTCAGGCCCAGTTAAGGAAAAACGCTTTCAGGACTTTAGTAAGCAAGTACTGTCTGACTAACTCCACATATTTCTTTTCAGTTTCTCAGATCTAACCTGTGAAATGAATATAACAACATTTTGAAGGTACTAGGAGATAAAAATAAATGATTAAATGATAATGATAATAATGATGAAATGCTATGCAGAATGACTTTTTCTTCTCCCCCCTGAAGAACCTTTCTCTATTTTATTCTGCCCTTACCCTGGTAACTATCTGAGCTAATGCAAAGCCTGTTGTGTATGTAGAGTGAAACATCTTTAATGTTCCTTCTAGTTATGACATGTAAAGTTTGTACCCCACTTGCTTTAAATGTCTTAGTGCAGTATTTGAATTACTGTCGTGAAGAAAGAGGTGCTCGAAGTACAAAACTGAGTACATGCAATAAAATGTGTCTTCAAGTTCCTGTTATTCAATAATCTGGAATTCTACAAAGAAAATCAAAATAAGCTGAAAACAAAAATTAATGCTCCCCAGCTGAATCTAGTCTATCCTTATTCATGCTACTTGAATTGAAAGTAACTAACTTAATTAAAGACCAAAATTGCAGAGTATGAAACTCATATCAGTAAGCTCAGGCTAACCAGCTAAATATTTGAGTTCACATTTGAGTGAAAAGCTCTGTGTGCTTATAGATGCAGAGCAGGATCATTTGTCAAAGGAAAGGAAATATAGGGGAGAGTGTCCTTAGAAATTGTTTCTTTCTTCCTGCTAATTACAATCATTAGTTGACTAAAGATGGTGAAAAGCACCAAGTTTTTATAAAGCTTAGGTGACTTGAAGGGTGTTTTAGTTTTGGGGGAATCTGGACCTGTCTTTTTTGGAGCTTGGTGGGTTTTATTATGGTTTTTTATGTTTGGCTTGGTTTGGGGTTTTTTTGACAGCTATGATTTTTCACACACTGAAGATTGCTTTGTAGCTTTCCTGTCAACACAAGGAGACTATTCTCTGAGGTGACCTTCTCCTGAATAGACTGAGGGTAGAATATAAATTGCACATAAATATGATAGGACTCTTCAAGTGACACGTTATGATACATCTGGTGTATTAGCACACTTAAATTGAAGCCGTCACTAAAAATTAAGTCCTAATTGTCACCTATTTATCTGGATCAATCTGATTTGGGGGATTTACAGTCCTGTCTTTCCAAGATGTTGAGTGATGAGTAATCAAGAATATGCAAAGGAAGAAAATTATAGCTAGGATTAATCATATTTACATGTGATTATTAATATTTAACAATTATTACTGGATTTTCATTATACTGGTTACAGAATATTTAAAATTAGAGAACAGATAACAGTTTGCTATGGTAATAAACCTCATAATGCCATGTAATATTTGACAAGCAGTGAGATGTTCCACAAGAAAGAAACAGTTTGTTTTTTTTTTAAAAGAAAAAAATTTAGCTTGCAGCATAATTTGTAAGTTGTATTCAACTTTACTTGCTGAATTAATAAGAAGCGAAAATGGACTCAAGACTCACAAAGGATTGCAAATTAGGTGCACTGTTTAAAAAGAGTGAACAAGGGAATAATGCATCACCAAAGCAGCAATTTCCTGTTAAATTCTTGGGGATAAAAAATAATTAAAACAGGGCTTGATTTACTGTCCTTAAAGATTTAAGATAATGAGAATGAGCACTTTTAATAAATAATGAGAATCAACAGCATGTTATTCAATTACCTAAAACATTACAAATATCTCACAGGAATGGGATTTTTTTTGTTAGTTGCTGGTTAAAATTCTTCAACATGGCATTTTAACAACAGTAAAAAAAAAAAAAGATTGTGAAAGTGACTAATGTAATATTTAAATTCAATTTCATGATAGGTCTCCCCAGTAAGAAAGGATTTCTCTTCTTTATACTTTTAAGTTTTACATTTACAATTTAAAAAAAAATTAGTATCCGAGAACTTGTCACGTGCAATTGCAGTTGATTGTTCAATTGCACGATGTTTAGAATTTTAAATAAAATATCAAGGACTTTCTTCTAAAACTAAAAATGATTCAACATATCAATCAGTGGAAGACAAGAAAATAGTTTTGTCATGTATGAAGCTGACTTTTGTGCTTTGAAACAGACTAGCAATTGATCTTAGGAAATGTATATTAATTTGTCAAAGAACTTCTCAGAGAAGACTTCCAGTGACAGAACACTCAAAAATATCTTAACCACAAAATAAACTATAAATCAAAAGCACATGAAGAAACATGCATTTAGCATATAAGACAGGGACTAAATAATGACAACAAACTTTAATGAAAGTAGTGAAAGTAACAAATCAGAATTATTTTTTTGGTTAAAATTTCCATTGAATAAAAAATATTCAAGTATTATTTTATATCAAAAACATGCAAATGAATTAAAATATCAGAAATAGTATAATATTTATATTTTAGAGATTTCATGTACCACAGTTTCACAAAAAAAAAAAAAAATCTTTAAAAGAAATGGTTCACATTGCTATGAAGATCTCTGTCTGATAACTCCTAAAGAAGATAAATTTGAATACTACAGACTTCATTTTTCATCTAGAGGTTGTTCACTTCTATCTGAAGGCTGTCATTCACTTTATATGTATATGTATGTATATATAAAACTCAAAATAGTATCTTGATGCAGTAACTTGATAATTTCTAAGAAATCAAGATGACATATTAAGTGATCAAATTGTCCCATGGATTTAATAGTATAAAAGATCTCAAATATTCACAGAAGGAATCAAGTTTCATGATCCAAATTGAAAATTTGTCTAACTCAAGCTTTTGTCATTAAATTTTGTATGTACTTGACAAGCAGTAGAAATGTGCTCACTAGACTGGAGACTTGGTCAGATGGAACGTGTTTGTCTCTCCAAGTTTCACCTTGGGTTTTGGATATCATTTCCAATGCTCTGTCACAGAATGCAAACTCCCTTGGCATTTGCTGTAAATTATGAATACCTGTACTCAGACTGATAGTGAGCTCTTGCAGAGCAGAATAATAGCGACTGTGACAAAACTACTTTTCTTTTTTTTTCCCCATTTTGAACAAAATCACGGAATGCTGTCTCATCTTTGGCATGTTTTTTTTCATTTTTTTCATGCTATAGTAGCAGAAAAGCAAGCACTTTCCTTCGCATATTGCTTTCCAAGCAGCTTCAGTGTATGTTAATGAAGGAACCCAAGGTAACAAAATGACTTATATAACTTCCACAATTTTGTTATTTGGAAGCTGTGCTCAAACAGGATGACTCTTGATTTATGTGATGCTGGAAAATAATAGTTTCCATGTAAATTGTGACATGCCAGCATTAAACTGCATCAGTACTATGGAAACTTCTTGCTGAAAACTTAATTGCAAAAAAAATCTATGAAACCAAATGTCAACAGCAACCTTATCTGGAATTCTTGAAGAACCTTCTTAGAGCAATATGATTACCACCAATAGTTATATCATTAGGGGTAGAAAAAAACAGTGTTATTGCAGCAGTGAATAAAAATACTATTACTGAAAGTAAATTACTAGAATGTGGTACATGTATCTTTTAATGATTTTATTTTAAATCATTTCCAGTAAAATCAACTAAGGAAGTATATTTTCATTTGTAGCCTGCGGAGGGTTAACCTCAGACAGAAAATAAGCCCACACACACATACCTGTGCACTCAGACCCTCAAAGGCTGGGATGCAGGAGAGAATAGGAAGAACAAAAGAAAATTTTTGGATCAAGATAAGGACAATTGAATCCAATAAAGAAAGAAAAAGAACTGATACAAAGACAATCCCTCACCATCTCCTGCAAGCAAACCAATGCTCAGACAGTCTCTGAGTAGTAGTAGCCACTTTGGAAGATAATCCCTGTTCTGTGGTTTTGTTTTTGTTTTTTTTTTCCCCTATTAATTCCTGAGCACAATGTGTGGAATATCTCTTTGTCCAGTTCAGGTAATCTGTCTTGTCTGCATTCCCTCCCAGTCTCTTGCCCACCCACAGCCTACTTACTGGGCAGGAGAAAAGAATGAGAAAAGTAAAGGTGGAAGAGTGATACTTCTGGTTAGAGAAATTGCAGTTAATGGCATAAAAATCTTAATAAAAACACTTTTTCTCCTGAACACATGCTTAAGCTTGCAGGAAAATGGTCTCCAGGTATGTTCTACTCTTTTTCTAAGGAACGTGATTTATTTTTGGGAAAATGAGAACTTGTATATTGAATTCTAATGGAAATAGGAAACTCTCCCAGGAGTTGGGAAGCCAGGTTGTTTCTGACTTCAGGAAATAACAATATCAAGTCCTGCAATGCAGATTGATAACAACATGAGCGCTGTCTTAGGAGTATTTTCCGTAAATATACTTTTTGTGCCTTAGTTATACTTTTCTTTCAGGAAGCTGACACTGCTTACCTGTCCTTTCCCAAGAAGGATTGCCTTTTTAGAACCTCCTGAGGTAGTGGTGGCTCTCACATAGAAACTGGAGAAGGTCTTGATTGAGGGAGTGAAAGTCTTGCAAGATATAAGTAGAATTCCATGACAATATTTCAAAATTTCAAATCAGAGGAGAATGTCTGAAGGGATTGAAAGTGCTAATTTATGATGGCTGTCTATCTTCCACTAGATAATTTTTGAATTATCCTGTCCTGAGTGTAAAAATTATTTCTGAAAGTGGTATATTCACCTCCTGGTATTTTTTAACCACTCGAGGTCAGAAGATGCACTTGAATAGTTTTCAGTAGTGGTTAATTCTCCATTTGCCTTAAACCAGCTCCTACAGAATTGTGCCTAGGTTGGTTTCTGATGAATTTACCACGTGAATGATAAGTCAGTAGCCTTTCTCCTGTCTTGAGCACCTAGATTTGGAAAGAAGGATGCTGTTTCTATGATACCAGTTGGGAATGGTGACATTTTAATGGTGATCTGTAAAGCATTTGAGCTTGAAGACAATTTACTGAGCTGCTGTCTCTTTTTCTATCTTTACCATATTTTTTATAAAGATATTTGGTAAGAATGAGTAACTTATTTTAGACCAATTAAGAATGGCTTATTTCTCATATATACATACTGATGTAGCTTTTTATTTGTCTTATCTTTGTATTTTCATTTAGCCTTTTTATTTTTTTTAATTCTCAGAAATGTAATTTGTCTTTGTTTGTGCTGCTTCAGTCCGATTATTTAAAAACTAAATTTTAAATCAAGTGTTAGAAGCCTCCAGAGGCTGGATTTTCAGCTAATAGCATGTTTGTGTTAATGGGGTAGTGGTGGAGAATCAGTTTTCAGTTTCATTTAAATATGCCATTCTTGTTTGCACCCTGTTGCTCCTTTTGAGATAGCCATAATTTAAATAATTGAATCGATGAAAAAAATCCAGCAGTGTAAAGCTTAACAGTCTATTCCAAAAAGGTCAGATAGCAATTACTGTAATTTTGCATAAAATGAAATAAGAAAGCCTGTCCCTTTCACTTCCAGAGAAAATGTTAGGATAATCAGAATTCTCATGGGGCTTTTTCAATCAATAAATGTTTCAGTGAATGATTGCAGCAGCAAAATTGAAAAGCATTGTTCTCGCTTCTGCAATTATAATAATAACCCCCTCCCTTGATCCGACTGGGAGGGGTAAAAGAAGAGATGGGCAGCACAAGAGAGGAAGGAAGAGCAGGCAGTGGCTTATCTAGCTTACCCCTAAGAAAGGCTGTTTTTTTGTTGTCAACAATGCTAGTAAATTTGCTTTTTTTACATTGTATTATAATTGTTTTTAATCTTTTTTAGTTTGTTTATCTTTGCATTTGTGGTTTCACTTTTTCGAAATACTTTTTGTATGGTTTGACAGGCACTCTTTACCTAGTTCTGGTACCTGTAACATAAAACAGGAGACAATATGTTTTGTAAATTTTATTTTAATCCTTCATGCCGTTCAAGTCCAGCCAGGCATCACAAGACAGAGCCATCTGGAGACAGCATAGCAAGCTTAGAGCCAGCTCATTTTAGTATCAGAAGCAGTCCAGTCACGTTAGTGTGGCATTCTGCCTGCTTCATTAGCCTGTTGAGTCATTAAGTGTGTTGTTCAGGTGAAGCACTGTGCTAATATACAACTTTCAGCATGCAAAGCATTTTCAGCATCTCAGAGAAGAGCGGGATTATGACATAAACATGTTCTGTGCTGATCCCTTGGGTGGGGATGGTCTCCATCAGTTCATATCATACAGCTCGATCTCTGGCAATGTTTTTACCTGGTCCAGAACTCCTACCAGGTAGGAAGTTGAATTTGGTCATTGTTTGGTTTGGTTCTTTAAGAGCATCTGGAATTTGTCTGCACCCCACACGCCCCCCCAGCAAAAGAAGCTTATGTGCAGCCTTCCTACTGTTTCTTCTTTCTGAGTGCCATCTCCACTGTTTCCACCCTCTCTCTAGAAACCTGAACAGAAGATTGGGTAATTAATGCACAGGTCTATTTGCTTTGCAAATAAGATGTATTGCTGGAAATACTTGGCAGAGACAGCTGCATAAAATATAGCGAAAGAAGATGCCATATGTAGTTTTAGGCTAACCAGGGGTAATTTAAATATCTAAATAAAGAGTACTTTTTTTTTTGTACGACCTGTTCTGCCTACTTGGTTCTGAGTGCTGTTTTTCAAGCTGTTTTTTTTCAAGTTGATTGGCCTACGTGCTGCACAGTATTTGTTTCAGAGAGCTGCCAGGACCTTGACACTAGCATGCAAATGTGGGTGACAACATTTTGTGGACAGGTTCTTTTCAACTGTGTATTGGATAGAAAATGCATGTGCTTTTAAACAAAATGCGAAAGAATTCCTATCAATAACAATATGTTACAAAATATTTTGATCAAATGCACTGCAGTATGGCAATTCATACATTGCCATATGAAAATAGTAAAAAAAAAAAAAAATATTTTGCCCTTCAAAATATTCTTCTTCTCTTCATACCTTTCTCTCTCTGGAGCCTTTTACACAAGGCCACTGGTACAGAGTCATAGAATTTCTCTGGTTAGAAGGGACCCACAAGGATCATTAAGTCTGACTATCGGTTGGACTCCTAGTTGAGTCTTCACAGGACTATCTAAAACTTAACCATATGGCTAAGAACATTGTTCAGATGCTCCTTGAACACTGACAGCTTGACAACATGACCACATTCCTAGGAAGCCTGTTCCAGTTACTGAGCACCTTGTTGAAGAACATTTTCGTCATGTTCATTATGAAATTTGTCTGATACAGTTTCATTCCATTTCCATTCTAGTGGATACCCTGCTACAATGGAATTTGATCCTAAACAAAGTAGTGAGTTTTAAAAAAATATTAGTAGCATTATTTTTTCTTGCATAGTGTCTATACTGATTGGTTTTGTGAATTGTCTTCAATACAGCATGTCATATTTTGAAAATCTTATCTTCACTGACATTATTTTGATCTCAAATGAACTTCTAAAAGTTATCTAGAACCATCTGATCAGTTGTGTGTGTTCCAATTATTTTTTACGAAATTTTTTTCTGGTCTGGTTGTTATTTTGCTTTGGTGGTTACTTACCTTCATCTCAGTTTTGCTTTTTCACTTTTCTCCTCACTTTACTGGGATTCAGATCTGAGAAAGAAATAAGGAGAAAGTGACAGATCAAAGAGCTCTAGTGTAGTTCGTTGAATGTACAGATTCTTATAGGACCACCAATGAAACTTCTAATTTACACTTAATTTATATTTTACATAAAAATCTTTTTGTAGTCTATTCAGCCAACAATTTCTGGTCATTTCTAATAATACAATTTTTTCACTCTTCATTACTCCTTATGTGTTAACATATTTCTTCTGCACTGATTGGATGACATTTTTCTTTTCTTTTTCATTATTTCTGGATAGCTAACATTTCTGCTTAAAAACCCCCACCAAAATCAGATTGTCTGACAATGTCTATTATTAGTGATCCACTGATGTCAAGAAATATGGAAAATAGTGAAGCAATACCCATTTACACTAGCTGTGCCTAGTTAAATTTGTTTGACATGGATTTTCAGTTCACTTCTTTATTTTTGAAGTCATATCAGTGTCAATGATAGAAGAATATGAAAAAATTGTTTTGATGAATAATTTTCAAACAGGGAAAAAATTATAATTCCTATAGTAAAAATAAATTGCAATATAATGTCAAAAGTCCTTTCCTCTCAAAGCTATGCATTTTTGGAAAGAATTTAAATCTTGAACCAGAGCCACTGGGTGAAGACCTGAAATTTGTTATGTGGTATCTATACCTCATTTAATTAAACAAATGTCCCCATTGAGGGCCTGCAAGTGCATCTTTATATTTATGGGTAGTTTTGCCTGAAGAGATTTTTTTGTGTGTGTCTCTTTTCTTTAACTCACAGTGTCACTGTTCAGAGTTTCATTCAACTGCCTTTCTTTTTTCTTTCTCCTTTGTTTCTATCTAAATCTTTGAAATTTTTATGTTATTCTTAGTTTTAGTGTAGATACCCATTTCATTTCTTGTTGCAGAAAAAAAAACAAACCTTTCTACAGTTTGTGAGTGAATGGAAAAACACCCCACAAATTGCTAGCGATAAGAAAAAATTTGGAATTAAAGAATGTTAAAACATAAGCACATGAGTCTTGTCTCTCTGTGTAGAATGATTCCACAATTCCACAGGTGTTGTACTTAAAGCAAGCCAGATGGAGGAAAAAAACTGACCCAAACCACAAAAAAAAAAAAAAAAAAAACAAAACTTACCACAAAACCACAGCCAATGAGAAAAAAAAAAAAAAAACCAACAAACTTATTCTTGAATTCTGAAATATGTAGATTTCCCCTTGTTTTCAAATGTTTTGTCTTCTTTTCTATTCTATAAAGAAAAAAAAATGTTAAAACAACCCAAACAAAAAAAAAAAATTAGGCTGATATAATATTTCTTCATTTTTTATCTAGTCACCTGTTAGTATCAGAATTCATAAATTTTGCTTAAAAGGGTGTTGCATGCTCCTCATTTTCAAATATCTGGTTCCTACTGTCAATTGTATAAACAACTAATTTTACGATGAACAACACAATTTCAGTTGCTACTATTTTATGCAGCAATGCATTTGCTGTAAGTTTTGCACAAATACTAATTATTAGTGACTTTGTGAAACTGTTTTAATGAAGTAGATCCATAAAAATCTTTGTAGCTGAATGTACAAGTTGATATGTGTTTTGTTTCAAAGTGCAGTGGCAATAATGATTGAGCTTGCTTACCCATAAAGTGACAATATCATATTCCTATCACAGACATAATTTAATCATTTATTAAACTTGAAGAAACTATTTGTTGCAGTGTGTAAAAGAAGGCAAGATCCTTTGTCGTTTCTGGACATCCCACATTGAAGGATTTGTTAGAAAATAACCTGTCCGTGCCAGGGAGAGAATTGCAAGAGTGAAAATGAGAAAGCTTGTGGGTTGAGATCAAGACAGTTTAATCAGAGATCACACACAAGCAAATGCATGATGGCATCATGACAAATACATCCATTTTGTCAGGAAACAAATAGTGTAAGTGAACATTTTGGCTGAAAACCAAATTTATGAACAAATATTTACATATGCAAAAAGCCAGATGAAGCATGTTATTTTGCAATCAAGAAAATACTTTGCAATGATTTGCAGAGAAATTATTTGCTGGAGAACACAGAAAATCAGACAGCTGCAAATTTTTATTGCCACTTGTAGCCAAACCCTTCCTATTCATTAATGTTTCCAGTCAATAGCCCTGCAAGCTCTTACAGGGACACATAGCCAGGTGCAGTTCCTTCTGTCTTAGACATCATCATAAATTCAAAGTACTAGTTCAACTCCTGTTTTTTCATTTTACTTATTTGACTTACTGGAGGTTTCTTCAGGAAGCACAGGACTAGAGGAAGAAAAAGTGTGAAAAAATACTTTCTCCTTTCAGGAAAACATTTCTTGGTGTCAATACTTAATACCAGTAAGACTTGTCTATATTATCATAGTTGGTGACTTTTCTGAATATTTGATGTGCCCAATAACCTACTTCTTGAGATCATTTTCCAGTCTGCATTTGTGAGGTAAAGGATTTGAAACTGCTGGACCTATTAAAAAAAAAAAAAATCCCTGATGGAATCAAGTTTTCTCTTTTCCTTGGTTTGAGAGAAGGATGTGTCATCTCTGTGCTCATGCGGTCTGTGTGAGTCACAGAAATGCTTAATTATGTTAAGCTACGAATTCCTTGGGCTCTGGTGCAGTCTTATTAGCATGTTGAAACTGTTATAAGACCATAAATAATGAATTTGCTGAATTTTGGTAATATAGAGAGATTTGAATGTCTCTGTGGCTGTCTTGGGGATTCTTGCTTCATGTTTCAGTGATGGGGTGGCATATCTCAGGATAACAAGTTGTGAAGACCAATCACATTATAGGTTCCAGTGAATATTAGGTGTTAAGCATATTAGCAACTTTGTTAAGCAATTAGCAACAATATTATTGTTGCTGTCCTTTGATTTCCTAATCTTGCTTCATTTAAAATGTTGTCACTTAACATGAGGCTGTACATACCAGTCTGAGATGCCCTGCCAAGATAAAACACTGCTCCAGCTTATGCAGGTGTACAGAGACCAAAGACATTCTGTATAACCTGCAGAGCTGGCTATAGTTAGAATCTCTTTCTTTTTGGCTCTCAGAAAGTTTCTAATTAACAGCACAGTGTGTGCACTGCATAGCTATATGTGTTGTAGGGGTTATGATTTCCCCCAAAACCATGAGGTGTGCTGCTTCTCCAAGCAAGATCTAGAAAAGCAGAGCAATTGCAGATGAGGTGACAGTTGGAATTCTACCTGTTACAAAAGAAGTGGTTTTTGGTTTTTTTTTGTTGTTGGTTTTTCAGTCCTAGACATGCCTCTTAGAATACTGGGTATCTTGTAGATTTATGTACTTAACGATCTGTTATCTGGGAAAAAAATTGTAGGATAGTATTCTCATTTGTACTCTCCTTCCTTCCTTCTTCCTTTCCTTCCTTCCTTCTTCCTTCTTCCTTCTTCTTCTTCTTCTTCTTCTTCTTCCTTTCTTCTTCTTCTTTCTTTCTTCTTCTTTCTTCTTCTTTCTTCTTCTTCTTCTTCTTCCTTCCTTCTCTTCCTTCCTTCTTCTTCTTTCTCTTTCTTTCTTTTTTTTTTTCTTATTTATTTTTTTTCTTTTTTTTTCTTAATTTTATTCAGAATAAGAATTTCTGCAAATAATTTGGTTATTTGCAGCCTTAATTCTGGTTATTTGCATCCGTAATTATTTATATCTGAAGACTCTGCTGTTATTTTTTATGTAAGTGAGGGACAACATATACTGTGTAGTGTCCTGTTCATAATTGACAGTAAAAACATCTTTTTGCTTCTTCTCACCATTTAAAATCCTACGGAAAAGTATCAAACTGTTCCAGAATCTTCTGCTTCTGTAGTTTGAAAGCAACATGGAAACCTGTGGCCTCATTTCTATCTCTAAATAGAAAACAGCACTTTCAGTGAAAGCACCTTTGTCCTCCAACAACACTGGGTGTTTGAGAGTCTGAGCTCTTTGCTTTTTGTGATTCAGCAGGACCTGCAGAATCGTGATGGATGGCTGAAGCACTGTTCAATCTTTCCTCCATATGTCTCGCTGATTGCACTGAGGTTCACTTAGCACAGTCTGGAACTAGATATATAATACACTGAGATATAGCTGAACATACAGCTATGATGATGAATAGTTATTTTAGGCTTCCCTTAATAAGATAAATGAGTGAAATCTTCCTGGTTTGTAGCTGTTAGTTGACACTTTTTGATCCAGTGCAAAAGACTGCATTGCATGTGATCCTTTTAACAACAGTCTGATTTATCTTATTTTTCAGAAAAGTGATACTATGAACTCTTGCAATGTAGAAGAATGACTGGCCAGGAACGAACTGGAAGTGCACAGTCAGTGCAAATATTGATATATGTATGAAATTGTATCCCAATAATATAGAAACTGTACTCTTCAGTTTAATAGAAAAATGACACTAGTAACAATGCTCTCCTACTTCTTTTTTGTTAATCAAAATAGTCGAAGCTAATGAAAGCTTTGTTGATAGTGGTAATATCAAGCAGTGAAACAAAACTATATTTTTCTGAACACCTCCGTTTTTCATGAAAAATTAAATTTATATTGTACTTTTGTTGGGTTTTTTTGTTTTATTCATTCCTAATTCTAGTGACACAAAATTCAGGGACTTCAGTCATGGGCAAGACTAAACAGCTGCAATTCCGAGAATCACAGAATATTCTGGGATGAAAGTGACTCTGAAGAATCAAGTCCACCTTTTGGCCCCACACACAGAGGAAAACCCCAAGAATCACACCATGTTCTTGAGAGTGTTGTCCAAGCGCTTCTTGAGCTCTCTCAGGCTGGTGCCGTGACCACTGCCCTGGGGGACCAAGTTCCAACACCCAAACAGCCTTTGAGGAACAAACATTTTCCTAATACCCAACCTAAATCTCCCCTGATAAATCTTCAGTGTTTTCCCTTTGATCCTATATCACCCTATTTGACCGTAACCCTTTGTACCCAACCCATGATCCAGTCCCTCACCCATCACATGCTGTGTTTATCCAGCTGTGTGCTGGACATTTTGTCCAGAAATGTACAATTGGAGATGGCATCAAAAGCATTCTTGAAATCCAAACAGATTGCATCAACTGGCTTCCCTTGGTCAACTTTAGTGGGTTACCTAGTCAGAAAAGGAAATCAGATTTGACAAGCAGGACATTCCCCTTGTGAAGCTGTGCTGGCTGTATTTTCCTTTAGGTGTTTTTCAATATCTCCCAGAATAATCTTCTCCGTAACTTTACCAGCCACTGAAGCGAGACTGACAGGTTGAAAGTTTCCAAGGTCATCCTTCTTGCCGTTTTGAAAATTGGGATGTTATCCAGCTTCCAGTCAACTAGGACTTATTTAGATTCCCAAGAAATGCCTGTGAATGAAGGAAGAAAGAACAAAAACATTCCTTTTTTTTTTCCCACATGTCCTATAAGCTAAAAATCTCACATAATGTTTTATGAGCTCTCCCATTTTGAAAGCAGCAGCTGCTTGTGTCTTAGCCCTCTGGTAGATCAGGCAAATTGAGAATAAGTGAAAGTTCTGGAGCCAAGAGCTTTACTCCTGGGTAAATGGGATGTCACCATTAAGTACTCAGCTCCTGTGTCTTCACAGCCATCTTCCTTTTTCCATGATGCACTGAAGCTTGCGCTCTTTTCTGCACAGTTGCTTCATTTCCCCAAGGGCAATGGAGCGTGACTCTTGCGCAAATTAGACTTGATGTTTGGGGAACTGTTATCAAAGGCATGAAGCATCTCAGGTGAAAACAGATATGAAACAGAACTGCTCACCTCTAGGATAAATGTTCTGACAAATAGATCCATCGTCCATGCTTTCAAGAGTTACATTTGGAAGAAGAAAAAATGCAGATGTTTGCTAAGAGAAACATAAAGCGCAAAAAATCTTACAAAGGAAACAAGTATCCTGCCTCTGTGCAGATAATAAAGTTATTTAAAAACAAACAAAAAGAACAAAAATTATTTTTCCTACTACAATTTCACTAACTCCTTAAATGATATGGAAGATATTTTTTTATGACTGGTTTTAAAAATTATTATTCCAGTATTGTCTGGAATGCCTCACCTTTATTTAGTAACATTTACATCAATGGCTACAGCATCAGACTAAAAAAGGAAATGCATGCAACAAATTCTTAGATATGAGAATTGAAAAGAAAAACACCTCTTTTTTTTATACTTTTGCTAAACAAATTTGCACTTTTTCAGTGTGTGTAATACTTCCATTACTATACAAAGCCTTGAAACACCTGCTAGAAGGTTTTCAAAACCAGAATAAGAGCTAACAACTGTTGACTTGGAATTGTTTTATATCACTGTTGAGTCTGGAACACTTATTTTTATTTTTTTACTGCGTGTTAGGGGCATTCACTAGTTCCACTGGAGTGTGAAATACTCCAGTATTTCCCCTCCAGTATACCCCACTTAGAAAAGTGTTGCAGTTCTGCTGTTTGTGTTTGTAGTCTCCTGAAACACCCTGACAGATTGAGATTTATAGCAAAGTTTGGGTCAATCCTAGATGTATCTCCTTATACAAATCCAATGACATGTAATGATTTCAGCTGGGTCAGAGTTAATTTTCTTCACAGTTGCTGTTATGGGGCTGTGGTTTGGATTTGTGCTGAACACAGGGTTGATAATATAGAGATGTTTTTGTTATTGCTGAGCAGGGTTTGCTCAGAACCAAAGACTTTTCTGCTGTTCATACTGCCGCACTGGTGAGGGGGCTTGGGGGTGCATGGGAGGCTGGGAGGAGACACAGCCAGGACAGGTGACCCCAACTGTCCAAAAGGATCTTCCAGCCCATATGGCATCATACTCAGCATACAAAGCAGGGGAAGAAGGACAAAGAGGATGGAGTGATGGTGTTTGTTTTCCCAGATCGCCTTCACATGAGATGGAGCCCTGCTCACCTGGAGATGGCTGAACTTCTGCCTGCCCATGGGAAGTGGTGACTTAATTCCTTGATTTGCTTTGTGTGTGCAGCTTGCCCTATTAAACTCTCAGCCTATGAGTTTTCCAGCTTCTACCCTTCCAGTTCTCTTCCTGGTCCTGCTGGTGAGGGAGTGAGTGAGCAGCTGTGTGGGGCTTGACGGATGGCTGGGGTTAAACCACATCGTAATACTATATAATAATTCATAAATTATTATCAAGTTTGTTTCTAAGGGGCCCTATGCAGAAACACTAAGAATTGTGCAACTTCTGAAACTTTTACTTTGAATAGTAGGTTAAGCAAGAAATGTTAATTCAGTCAGATACATGTATAAAGACTTACAACACTGTAAATCTGAATAATTATAAACACTTTGAAATAAATTAGACTTAATTAGAATTTCAACTCAAAATTGTGGCAACAGCATTGCTTGTCTAAAGGGTTGTTTACTAAAATGTGGCTCATTTTGTAAATTGAATTGTAGATGACATAGGTTCCATTAAAATCCCTTTATTAGTTGCTTTCAAACCACTTTTTAGTGCAAAGAATTTTGACACTGGCTTTACAGTGAAAATAGAGATTTGCTCTGAATTGATGCTCAATTCATTTGAAGATGTTTTTTATTTTTTTCAATTACACTGTAATTGAAAGATGCAGTAATTTTCTAATGCATTAGTCCAGGTTTCTGTGTGAAAAGCCACAATTCATTTGAAGCCTGAGGGGCTTCAAATTTCAGATACTGATTTTTAAGAGTAATGCTATTTACTCTTTGAAGAGTCTGAAAAATTTTATATTGGATTTTCTGTGACAGTGAGAATTCTAAAGACACACAGAATTACTAAATGCTTGTGAAATTTAGTGTTAAATGTCAATATTAAATTCTGCAACACTCAAGCAAAATCTTATCCAAACAATATTTAAATAATTAGAGAAGGCAATCTTCTATGGTTTCAACAGTTGTGGGTTTCTTTATTTGTTTGGACTGCAACTGGGTTATTTTGCATCTACTGCTTTGAAGTTCATAGTTTATTTCCCACCAAAAAAGTCTGTATACCAAGCCAATAAACAGTATTCAGTTTCAGCTGTATGTGTTATGATTTGGAGGGAGTTTAAAAATCAGATGTGTTGAATCAACTTGTTCAGGAGTTTTTCAAAAGCCATTTCTAATTTTTGTTAGGTTCTGCTTGCAAAATGGAGAATGTAATCCTGATGTTCTCCCTTCTGTGCTTCAGCTCAGTCGTTAACACATGAGAGGATGGGATGGGATGGGATGGGATGGGATGGGATGGGAGTGCAGGTCCCACAGCATGTATGGGAGATTGTAGTGTTTTTTCTTTCTTTAAGATTCACAGTGAGGATTTGAATTGTTATGTGAAGATCTTGTCCACTGAATTTTGGATCAATGAAGTCTCTAAGTCTTTCCACATCATATATATGGAATCTGCTTTTTATAAGATTGCCTTGAAATCCATATACAAATGTGTACTGTATAGTCTCAGAGAATGTAACATGATGCAGGTGGGCTAAGGAAGTAAATTTTGGTGCTAAAAATAGGTTGTGAATTCATTTAAATCACTACAAAAATTGATTCCAGCAGAGCTGGCTTAAGATAAACCACACTGAAGGTTTAACTTTTATGATCCTGGTACTTTTCACATCTACTGAATTCAGAGACAGTAGGTGTCATGAAGAGTAGAATGGAGAGCAGCTCCCTTTGTCTATTACTGTGAATGAAGTAAAATTGCATAAATACTTGATAATGTATTGTTACAGCATGCTGAGACCAAAAAGTGTGCTTGAGAACTGATTTATCCTTTGGCAAGGAACATTTGTGCTCAGGCTTACAATTGCAGCAGTGCATCTCAATTGATTTTCTGTATTTCCACGAAGCTGAAATAAAGGACACTGCATTAGTTTGCTTAACTGCCAACTAATTTCTTCCTAGGGCTGATTAGACATCTCAAATGTGCCTATAGCATTTATTGAAGCTGTCCCCAAATTAGTGCAAAGACTGGATTTTCCTATATTCTGTGCTGAATGCTTTAGATGTGACCTCAGCAAATGGTGGAATCACATCAGATTTTGTGCAGCAGCTCCAACAGGTTCAAGATGGCTCAGAGGAACTTGGCCTGACTGGTGGGATGGCAGACAGATGTCAGCCTGCTGATGTCACCTTGAATACACCTGGTGTGTTTGTATGTGGTGCAGCAAGGATGTGAGCGAGCCAGAGCCCGGGGAAGCCATGGCCTCTTCTCTGCCTTAAGGCAGTAACTGCATGATGGAGCTCATTGGAGAAAAGATCCAGAGAAATCTCTTCTAACTGGGGGGGCTTATGTGCTTTGGCAAGCACTGGGGAAAGCTCTTCAAATGAGTAGCCACACCACCCATAATCTGAGGATATATAAGGGTTCAAGATATGTCAAGTTTATAACTTTATCACTACTAAACTGACTCTCGAGATGCCTTAGAAAATATCTACCAGTGCAGACAGAAAATGAAATAACTTTAGGCATCTGCATATTTTTGTATTTACTTATGTTTACTATTACTTGTTGGCCTAAAGAAGAATTTTCAGTGCTTTTGAATTACTGGCTGATACCATGTCTATGATCTTTAATGTTGCAAAAAAATCAATAGGACTAGATATGTCTGCAGAGTGTTCTTAGAAGCCTTAATAAGTAATCATGTAGACAAAAGACTCTCCAAAGCAGAAGGAGAGGTGGAATTCCTTTTAAAATACCTCGTGGAGAAAACTTGTATGGGTTGGGTTTACTCCTGTTTTCTAGACAAGTTTCTTTCTTGGGGTTAGGAAACTAAGTAGCTCTTAGAGATGAAAAGATATAAATGAACTCAGAAGGTACTTGAAGACAAGTCAGTTATTTGGTGTTTTGTTTCACTATGGCTTTCATTGAGTCATCCTGGGTAAATGGTAGTCTTTTACGGACAAATTGATTTTTTAATAGCATAGCATCAATAACTCACTGCTTTTAAGAGGGAGGAAAAATAGTCTAAGCAAATCACACTGTACATGTCAGTGTCTCTTAGTGCCTGCTTTCCTTTTTCCCCGCTGGGATTCTAGGGCACAATTAATGGCTTTTGTCTCTTAGTTGTTCTCAGGCAGCCAATAGTGCAGGTACTGACAAGTCGCTTGTCAACTCTGAGAGATGATTTGAATCCAGGGGTGGATAGAAACCATGCAATGTGGACTCACTGCCAACATCGTGGGCTATAAACCGCATAAGCAGATGAGAGACAGGAGTTTGAAAAACATTCTAATATCTCCAAATATAAACATCAAGACAGATGTAGATAAGAGTTAAAAAAAAAAAAAACCAAAAAAAACCCAAAAACCAGTTTTAATCTACCCAGCCTCCCAAGTAACAATCTGAAACAGCATTCTGCCTGGGTGCAGTAGCTGAGGTAGTTTTGGGTTCAGTGATTCATATTGCATTGCAAATTTAGATATTTGGACCAAAACTCTCAGTGTTGAGTCAAATTTGCATGATTTCAGTCAAGTGCAATAAGAACTATTGAATAATTTGATTTTTTTTTTTTAAACTAACAAAGCTGTATTTAGAAATAATGTTTTTCCAACAGGTTCAAGGAGCTCTTTTCACAGTCTCTTAGAAGTGTCACAGTAATACTTAGTGAATGTCAATGTAGGCAGATTACTCTTTGTGGGTGTTAACCTGATGAATGCTTCCCCAAGTTAATTAATCCATAGTTACCCTAAACATCTGTGGGAGCAAAGTTAATTACCCAAGTTGAATTGATGGGTTTGTTACCAAAAGATTTGAATCATACTGGCATGATCAGTGGAGCAGCTGATACATTATAAGATAACATCATCCTACACCCCTGTAAATTGTCTGTGAGCTTTTTATTAGGAGAAAAATAAATGAGAAAATATTTCATAATTACTTCTCCTTCTCATAGAGGCAGTTTATATTACTGTAGAAAGTATATGAAACTGGTCTAAATCACTGTGCTTGAAGTAATTGAGCTAGCACTTTGTATGAGAAGTGTGGAAGATAAAATGGAATTTATAGCAGAGTTTCTGCATATCATTGCTTCAACAACGACATTGGTAGAGGACAATATTAATCTCTGAGAAGTTAATAATTACAAATAAACTTGTAACTGTATTTGGAACTTAAATATTTTCTAATGCATTTTTGAACCCTAGGCCTTTGACATTTAACTTCTTATACTGATTCAATTTATAGTGTCCTAATTGCCCTTTGTCACTTTCTCCTGTATAAATTTCTTCATTACATTTCATAACTGTAGCATGGATTTTTTTAAAAAAACCCACAACCCTAAAAACTCATCCAAAAAGACCCTTGAAACCAGGATTTTGAAGCATTTGGAGTGCAAATTATGAAAGACTCGTGAAAGCACATAATGTACTTATGCAGATTAAACCAGTTCTCAAAGGGATTCTTACAAGTTAAAAGAACATGCAGAGATAAAATTTAAAGAGCTCTGCAGTCCATTTAAAATTAAATTTGAATTGCTTTCAAACTTTTAAAACCCTGTCTTTGTTTCATTTTCTGAAGTCTAGTTATCTCATATACTGTTTAAGTTTCCTTCAAGACGTATTATATTTAGAATCTGACTTTTTTTCAGGTGAAATGACCTTTGGATTTGCATTATCTGGGAAGATGAATGACCTCTGATACTGGTTCTCATTGATCCATTCTAACCACAGTACGGTCACGTATTCAACCTATTCCTATTTCAGATTTTTTTCACTTTCCTTACTAATCTAATAACATGTTCAGGAGGCCTCCACTGCAGTAAAACATTGAAATAAAGTATTTATCTTTATGTAGCAAAAGGAAGGTGCCATATTTTGCCCTTGACTGTCCAAACAAACAGAAAAGCTGAACAGAAATTGGGTTTTGAGCCTTGATTTTGTGCAAAAATGTATTGTGCATTGAGAGAAGAAATAACTAAATCTGGTACGTAATTCATTTATTTTGAGGTTTTGACGTCTATTTGTGGTATTTATTATAAGTAGTAATAGCAGTAGAAGTAGTAGTAGAGAGTCACTAAAAATTGTTCAAATGAAATAACTGAATGACTTAGAGGATGTCCAAAACAAAGTTCCCTCTTGAAAGAGTGGGGTTTTTTTTTAATATTTGAATATATGAAAGTTGAACTCTTAAAGTATTTTCTTTTATTCATATTTGGATATTGACAATCACTTGATTTATTTCATATTTTGTCTTTTACAAGGTCCTTTTCCCATTATGTTTTTCCTCGTCCAATTGCAGGAATCTCTCTTGAGACATTTAAGAAAAAACTTTCTACTTAGACTTTGAAAGAAAATGAGGAAGTGCCATGATATTTCCCTATAATTAGCCAGATATTTCAGTTGTAGAGCAATTGCCAGTTTAACAACCAAAAGAATTCAAGAAATTGTTGAATAATTAGAAAGTTATTTGGGTTTTTTTGCAGCTGGGGATGTCATAGCAAGGTTGGAACTTGTAATGATGACAGATGCAGGATATTTTACTCTGTAATTTAACAAAGTCTTCATATATGAATATKTTAGGTAGGTTTACTCACTTATCCATTTTTTATATTCTCTGGGAGTTAGGAGCTTGGATTTCTGATAGATATTTCATTTTATGAAATATTATTCTCCCAGTGGAGAAGTTTATGTAGCTGACAAGAACCTGATTTCTCTAAGAAATAAATAAATAAATAAATAATGAAAAAAGAAAAAAAAGATGAAGATGAAGAATCTCTACACAAAAGTGCACTGCAGGTGAACAATCAGCCTAAAAGTAAAAACATAGAAGCACAATATGGATGATGTGACATTTTAAGCTTTTCAAAGATTAATTTTTGGTAATGGATAAGGGCTTTTTAAGAAATTTATTCGTGTTGTCAGAAGAGCACAAAGCAAGATCTTTATTTTGAAAGAAAAATAAATATAAATGTATCATGTTTGTAATGTCAAATAGAAGATTTTACTTTAAATTATTTCCATTCTCATCTAGAAAATTGTGCAAAAAATGAGGAAAACATGGAAAAGCAGTTTCTGACAATTGAAGTTAGTTTTCAATTTTTTTTTTCTTTTGAATGAAGAATGACAGATTTTCTTGAATGTATGAAGATTTTAAAAGAGATTTAAGGCTTTTTCATGTGTAGTCATATTTTTTTCCATTCAGTATGTTATGCATCTTTACAGTCTGACTTTTAACCACTTTTTTGAGTCAGACTGAAAAGGACAAAAAATTTCATTGATTTTCTAAAGAGTAGATTTGCCCCCTATCCTTATCCTGCATTTGCTATTGAAACAGGTTCATTTTAGATACTTTTTTCCTTCTGCTTCAAAAAGAGGAGTTTTTCCTAATCATGTGTATTTGACCATTTTTACCTTTACTAATGTGCTCAATAATGCTCATTATTATACAATTAATGGATTAAATATATCTACCTGAGGTATAAGTGCATGCATAACTGATTACTTGTAAAAATTATAGTAAAGTATCAGCCACTTAAGGTATCCAAGCACAGTCAGAATTTAAATAATATTGCAATATACTGTAATTACATATGATAAGCTTTTGCGTTTTGGTTGATGAGTAGGATGCAACTGAAAAGAAATCTGCAACTTGTGACAATTAGTTAATTAAATCTGAGTAGATTCTATAATTTTTTTAATTTTAATTTTTCCCTCAGACTCACACTTCCAGGACTTGTTTTTTTTTCTTGTGGTTTTAGAATTCCACAGTGTTGGTTAAAAAACAAAATTGGCAGCAGCTTTTTAAAAGATATCACTGTCTCCTCAAAAAAAAAAAAAAATTACAAAATTAACTGATGTTTGCCTGAGGTTATCAACCACCCTCAACACTGAAGTATGTGATTCTACCCTACATTAAATAGCTTTTTCTACTTAAAATATAAAATCTAAAACCAAAATGACCTCTCAAATGTGATTGACCACTATTATCATGTGTTCCACCTTCTCTATAAAACAAGCAAAGGAAAGATTACAAGTTTGGATGCACAGAACTAAAAGATAAGCAGAAATCAGAAGGACTTTATCGTGATGATACACAATGGAGATTGTGTATCATCACCCCAGGTTTCCTTTGCAGCTGCATTAATGAATGGTCAACAAAAACAAACAAAAGTGCTATGGGATGACTATTAACAGTTTAATGCTTGGTATGTTACTTAATTACTTCATCATGCACCAGGTGAGGATATGCTTGCAGCTAAAGAAGAAAAGATATATTGTGCAGTTTCCACTTCTTTTTCCCTAATTAGTTCTGAAAAGAACAAGGAAAGCCTAATAGGGAGAAGTTATTCCTTATTATGGTTGCCAAATGTAAACACTTGAATTCAAGGTTTTGCTTGACTAGGATCCTGTTCATGCTCATTCTGCTTACAGGTAGTGCTCAGGTGACCTTACGATAACTCTCAGGCTTAGTCTCACTGATTGGCACAATCATACACCATCAGTGCTCATTATTAGTCCTTTTTTGTGAGTTGCTCATTGCCTTTCTTCTTTTGCAGATGAATCACATAGTAAAAGTTTTAGGCAACTGAAAGATATGTGCAGAGTAATAGCTACTAATGTGAAAAATGCGCTTACTGCACTGAACATCTATCCAGATAAAATGAAAAAGGAAATATAGACGTTTGATTATATACCTGTATCTCTCAGAAATAAGGAGAGGTAAATTCTGAACCTAAGGTCTTGGTTTTGTCCATTTCTTTTGATTATTACATTTTTCTTTTTACTCATTCCTCATGAATCTAATTATTCAGCTCAATGCTATTACCACATTACTCAGTCTTGGTGAGTTGCCTTGCACCCTTTTTAACCCTTCTTTCATAATATTGTAGATTGGACATATATGAGTGACTTTTCTATGCAAGAGTCTATGTTTTTTTATGGATTACAGTAAGTTTGGTTAGAAGAGAGTGATGTGAGATGAAGTGATGATTCTCTTGCCTTCAACATCATACACCATCAGTATTTAATCTGCTGTGAGAGGTTTTTTTTCTGCTAGGTAGAATATGAAGCATATCACCTGCCTCAGAAGACATGCTGAAAGCAGGTATAACCTTTGCTGCAGTATTCTGCATTTCAGAATGTATCCTTTTGTTCATCTATGATGTTATTTCCTCCTCAAGAAGAAAAAAAAAATTTCCATTCCCTGTAGCGCATTCCTTAGCTCTGAAGCTCTGCTGAAAGACTCTGTGAATGTCTGTGTGAATGCATTTTATACAGGTGCATTGCTCCTTGCAAATAATGTAAGAGTTTTCATGTGAGGGGTATAATTTACTGCCCCTTCTGTAGTGGTTGAGGTGTTACCATGTGTTTGCTTACTGTGTTCTTAATGCTTTAAGGTGGGTTGCAAGAAATTTATATAAAGTTATCACTGCAGGAAAAATATTATCATACACAAAACAAACTGCAAACCAGTGGTGTCTAGGGCCATATTCAGGACCAAATGTATCATATAACGTTTCTGAAATTGGTAGAACAAGGTGATTTATACTGCTGAGAATCTGGCTGCTCTGTCCCTCATTTAAATCACTTTGACTGCATTTTGTCAGCATATTATTTTGTCTTTACATACAGAATGCTTGCATGGATGAGAGTGAGATGATTGATGTTGTATATAAATACCAAAAAATAGGTAAATATAATAAAATATAATATAATGTAATAATAATAATACAATTTATTTTAAATCTATGGTGTTTTTTCTGTGTGTGTGCACAGTGTTTTTCTCCAAACACATTGTACATGAAAATATGTTTGATTGCATGAAAAGCAGACAAAAATTAGGAGCTTTATTTCAATGATACTTTGACTATGGGGGAAATAAAATCTGTGCAAAGAACACTAAGACAGTAAAAAAGCAGGTTGTCTCCAAGTCTTCTTAATAATGTTAGGACTGCTGATTTCAAGGATGGCACACAGCCTAGACCAATACTGAAATTCTGCAGTCATGCTTCCTTAAGATCTGGGATAATGATCAGTTGTCCTGCAAAGCAAAGTTTATATGGGGTAACCAGAAATCTGGACACCCATCAATGTAGAATCAGATTGTTGAAAAAGGATTTTGCATATACTGAAACTGTGATGAAAGTAATGTTATCACAGGTATCACTGCTATAGTAAATTCTTCTTTTACCCTTACCCTGGTCTATCTTCTGAAATGACTATTTCCGTGCCAGACAGACAATACACAGCATCATTCATCTACAGTCTGTCACCTGAGCCAAAAATCAGTGGCACTCTCTCTCTAGATATATGAATGCTGAGGATTTCCCTTCAACATTTGTTAAACCCTCAAAGCTTTCAGCAGGACTTCTAGTTACCTAAAAGTTCTGTCCAATTATAATTCCATTGATTTCAGTGCTTCAATCGATACCAAGATATATTGGACCTCATGGGAGATATCGACCTTGGCTTCACTTAGTCCGTGTGTAACTTGTAGCCCGATGAATCATAACACTTAAGAAGGATTTTGCTTCTGTAGGGTCTTGAGAATATTTATGTGTTTGGTTAGAGGAATGGAAAGAGACTCTCCTGCCTGCATCTGATCTTGGAAGATGTAAACAAGGTGAAAGTGAAAAGTTATTTCTGGAATAAATAGTGCAGAAAAAAATTTTAATTTTCATCCACATTCAAAGGAACTCTGAATGTAAATCAGCAAGGACAACTTTGAATCTTAGAAACATTATCTGAATCTTACCATGTGATGGTAAGTCTGTTTTATGGGTCAAGGAGAAGAGACACTACCCACAGCACGAAGTGAGCTGTTTGGCAATTCTCCAAGAAGTGAAAATCCACTTTTCCTTAGAATTAGTAAGAGAAATGTGGCCTAATTTCATTTATTGCTTTCTGTGCATCTTTACTCTTTCTCTCTGATCAAACATAGGTCATCTCCTTGACTGGAGGTAAGAATAGCTAGTGAGAGATGCATTATCCACCTTTACTCATGCAACAGAAAAAGAGGATTTTGATGATCCAGCTTCTTGAAAGGCATTCCTTTTTTCCCTTTTTTTTTTTTCTTTTTTTTTCCCTAGAAAGAATAGATTAATAAGCAACTTTTTTATTTGTTATTTTTAGGTTTGGTTATAAAGCTGGTATTGTTGATCCTACAGCAATTGTAAGCAATCACGGCTTTTGACACCGAATAACATTTTGCAAAGGATGAAAGTGACGGAAAGGGAGAAGTCAAGCCACAACATGTAAGTAAACATTTATCTGATTCTCTTTTATTATTGTTGATTAACAGTTTGTCTCTCACTGAGTCCTTACAATAAAAATGCAAAAATTATTTACACCTTTTATAAAGAATTTTCAGAGTATAGCAAGAATTAAGTAGGAAGAAAAGAAGCAGTGGGAAGAAACTGATGCAGAGGAAGTTTCACCTGAATATGAGGAAGAACAGTGTGTGTTAGAACAGGTTGCCCAAAAAGGGTGTGGAAACCCCCTCCCTGGAGATATTTAAGAGCACAATCCTGTGCAATGTACTCCAGGATGATCCTGCTTGAGCAGGACGAGATGACTATGGTTCGTTTCAACCTGACCCATTCTGTGATTCTGTAAATATGATCATTTTTTCCTTTTGCAGTAAATACTGTCGAAGCACTTACAGAAACATTTAGTTCCCAGCACTAAGTGCTCAATTTGAAATTTCTGCTCGCTTTCAGGTATTGCTTTGAGTTGTGCATGATTTGCTCTAGAGAATTCTCAGTTCTGAATCAACAGCAATGTGTTGGCTAAAACTCCACTAGTTATGTATGATAACAGCAGCAATTGGAGTGGTAGATTTGTAGCAGATAGAAACCTAGCTCCTGTTAACAATAAAACAAAAATAGACCCCATGTTCTTTAACAGCAAGTCCCACTGGAGGGATGGTGGTAAAGCTGTGTGTGTGTGAGTGCACACATAGATATGGGATAGAAAGAGAAGAAACTGGGCAGTGACAAATGAATCTAATTTCCTTCCATGAGAAGGAGAAGGGCTTATGCATTAAAGACTGACAGAAAGTACAGAATATTTTGACTCAGCTTCTTTATACTCTGTCTTGATTTTCAGTTAGGGGAAATATAGTTTGCAAAAACGTGTTGCAAAGTATATTCACAGGCAGTTGGAAAATTGTCCCAGGAGAGAAGTAATGATTGATTTGCTGTCAAAATGAAAACCAGTATTATATAACCACTTGTGATTCTGTAGGGGTCTGGTCTGGTAGCTTTTTTTCTTCCTTTCTATTTTTTTTTTCCATTTTAATTGCTGTTATTTTAATTCATTTAAAGTTTTTTTGATGAATAGGAGACACTGCCTAAATTGTTAACATAGGTGAGGAAGGGCAGCAACCATACTGGCTAATAAACACACTGGATAACTGATTCCTTAACTAGATGTATTATAGGAATAAATGTACAATCCTGCATGCAGGTAAGAATAATCTGACATATAAACAGAAAGGTCCCTGAGACCTGGTCTAGATGCAGCCTTTGGAAAATAACAAAATTAACAAAGTAATTAATAACTTTTATTTTAGTCACTAGCACATAACAATAATGATGCTGTTACTAAAGAGACAAACATTCTTCTCAGCTGTATGGATAGGTGCATTTTTTTACACACACATGGAAATTATCTTACTCTTGACTCTGTAATGGCAGTGCTTTACTCTAATATTGTGACCAAAATAAGACACTGGTATCCCAAGAAAAATCTAAATCAATTAGAGTCCCTGGGAGCCAAATAAGAATGACAGTAATTTGGAAGTGATTATCCAGGTAGAGAAACTGAAGTAACTGAGCATGTCTAGAGAAGAGGTGTTTTAGAAAAGAACTGGATACATTTTTTTTTTTTATGGACACAAAGAATTTGCAAGAAGATAGGAAGCAAGTTGCTCTTTGTGTTGTCTTCATCTACAATACAAAAGCACAGGGTTTAAATGACAATGACAAATGATTTCTTGATTATGCAGAAAAAGCTTCTAGCACTACAGTAGATGGATTAGGAAAACTTTGAAATATTCATATTTTCAGGCTCTTAAAACAAATTTATATGACATGACCTTGAACAGACCAGTAAATCTGGGCAGTAGATTTTTAGGTCTAGTTTTCTAGAATTCTGTGGTTATAACTGTCATAAACACAAAGCAAACATTTTGGACACTTTGAACATGATTGTCCTTGTGGTTTAACCACAGACAGCGACTAAACACCACAGAGCTGCCTGCTTGCTCATTTTCCCCTGGAGATATGGACAAGAGAATTTGAAAAGTAAAAGTGAGAAAATTCATGGGCTGAGACATAGACAGTTTAACAGGTAAAGCAAAAGCCACTCACATAAGCAAAGCAAAACCTGGAATTCATTCCCCACCACCCATGGACAGGCAGATGTTCATCCATCTCCAGAAAAACAGGGTTCCATCCATCCAGGGTTCCTTAATGGTGATTGGGAAGAACACCATCACACCAAATGTTCCTCCTTCCCCCTTCCCCCAGGTCTATATGCTGAGCAGGTTGCCCCGTGGTGTGGAACAATCCTTTGGTCACTTGGAATCAACTGTCCCAAATGTGTCCCCTCCCAGCTCCTTGTGCACCCCCAGCCTCCTTGCTGGTGGGGTGAGGTGAGAGGTAGAAAAGGCCTTGGCTCTGTGCAAGAACTGCTCAGGAATATCTAAAATATCTCTGGGTTTTCAGCCCTGCTTCCAGCACAGACCAAAATCACAGCTCTGTATTAGCCACTGTGAAGAAAAGCAGCTCTATCCCAGTCAAAATCAACAAAGCTGCCCAGACCTTCTGACTTACTTGAAAGCTTAGGAGGTGAACAATGAGTTTTGGCAATGGATAATTCTAGAGATCAATGCAAATTTATTTCACAGTAGCTTCCTGAAAACCAGTTTCTAACTCTTTATATTTAGATGCTCAAGACAGCAAGTCTAAAAGTCTCAAGATCCCTGCAGTAACTTCTGTGAATTCTTAGCCTTGTTTAATAAGAATGTATAGGATTAAGATACTTTATCATAGATTGAATTTCAAAGTTTAGGGAGACATTCCCATCTTTCTTTTTACTATCTAAAAATACCTTGCCTTTTCAAAACTTTGATCAGTTCTAAAATATTTTTTCATTGCAGATGTTTATACCCCCATGTTAACTCTTGCTCGAAAGGCAGTATTACAGCTGTTTTGTTATTTGGGTGGTTTTTTTCAGACTGTTATATAATGACAATGCTGCCTGATCTAATTTGTATTTCTGAATTTTACCTCTTCTAAAGTAAAAAGATATATATTTACTTATTACATTCATTCCATTCTTAATGTGGATCTAATTTCATATTTTTTTGTATGTGTTTTGTCATAATTTCTTCCATTCCTTTGAAAATGCAGTTACTGTTCATAATTAGACCACACATGAGAAGAGTCAGAGCTCAAAATCTACACATTGCTTATTTAAATTGCAAAAGACTGGTTCGTAAACCCAAGGCAACTCCTTGTTTTCTCCCCTTCCCA
The DNA here is from genome assembly GCA_009741485.1 of Malurus cyaneus samueli. Taxonomy (NCBI): domain Eukaryota; kingdom Metazoa; phylum Chordata; class Aves; order Passeriformes; family Maluridae; genus Malurus; species Malurus cyaneus. The sequence goes on from CM019215.1 coordinate 43,468,426, forward strand.
AAGTCATTGCTGAAGAGCTGCCATTTTCAATTCTAGCACTATGATATTGAGTGCTTTCCTTTTGTATATTTCATTAATTGAAGCCAATGATTAATGTTTAAGCTAAATAATAGGAAATGAAAAAAAAAAAAAATCATTCCCTAATTGACTTGTCATGTTTATTGATTTGTCCTATGGACATCAGAATTATCATTCTACCAGAAATGGCAGGATGGTCATGTGAACTCATGACCAATCAATTTCATCCTTTATTCCTTCTTTTGTCACTGAAACCAGACACCTGTAATAGCTCAACAGAGACAAGAAACAGACATTCACTTTTTGGTTTGTCTGAGTATAAAAACTGAAGTTCAAAAATGTATACTGCATCTTATATTAATCTTAGCAGTTTTGAATAAGGCAAAAATGCAGTACCTTTTTAAAAATTGACACTCTACTTGAAAACAGCTTCCAAAACAAATTATTTTATGATCAAGGTTATCAAGTTATGAATTTAAGTGCCATTTTAAATAGTGTAATAAAATATTGGTTTACAAACTATGAATTATGATTGATATGTGATACTAATATAACACAAATAGCAGCAATGAAAAAATTGCAAGTACTAAAATTTTATGTTAATCTAAGAACAGTATAGTTTCTTGGTAAAATAATGCTATAGAAACTCTGCACATTTATAGGATATTCCAAGTGCTCATTGTATTAACTAAAAGTAAAAATTCATTAAGTATTTTAAATATAACATATGAAAGTTTTTAAAAATCCAAAGGGAAAAATTGGGGGTTTTACAAATATTCTGAAATAAAAAATTCTGACTTTTGTGTGTCACTAGTGTATTTTTCTTTTTTTTCTAAAAGGTAACTTTAAATCTTTTCACTTTTTTTTCCAAAAGTGGTTTTATGTTAATGACAATTGTCTGCATAGTCCCTTTCTTCTTTCAAGACTTTGATCTTACTTACTTAATTGGGGGGATTTATTTTTTTTTTAATTTTATTTGATTTTAGCCTGACTTTTCCACTTAGTTTTCTGTTGCACTTTAGATTTACCATACATTTGTCATTTTGCTGGCATGACTGTCTTTTCTCATTGAATGAACTCATATTCTCTGGATAGTTGTGTTTATTGACTGCATTTTATGGAGCATGTTGTAGTCTATCTCTGCTGTTTTATTTCTAAATTTATTTTTTTACTTCAAAACAAATTAGCTCTCTGGGCTGACTTGCTGAGTTTGCTGCTGCCAAAAATTGCAGTCTTGTTTTGTTCATCACTGAATTCTCTGAGGCTACAATGTTGTGTTACTGTATTTACATCTCAGTATAAGGTCTTTGGTTGCTACTTTCTTGGATCATTTGCCAGGAACTTCATTCAAATAAATCTCTGATAGTGCAGCCAATGTATTTTTGATAATAACTTCAGGCTTGCTGTTGAATCTACTTTCAAATAAGAACTTTCTGCAGGGTTTTGTGTTGCTGTCATACAATTGCTTGTTATTATCTTTTATTGTTGTTCTTGAAATAGAACCTATCCTTTATTTTCTTGATTTATTTGAAAGTATGAATTATCCCTCACTTCACCCATACAAGAAGGGCATGAAGAAAGGAATTTTTAGAGTTGTGCTGATTGATAAAATATTATGGGAGACATTATGTTTCCATGTAAGGCTTTTATAACACTTTGTTATTAGAACATATTTCTTCAGAATTTGTGACTATAATACTGTTGAAAATTTTATTAACTTTTTACTCCATTTATGTTCACATGCAGTTTCTTCTCTTGGATACTGTCAAGTAATCTCTAGATCACCACTAATTACCATTCAATATGTGCACATCCAACATTTATTTTCTTTCAACCAGCTGGTGAAAACAGTGGTTTGAAATTTTATTATTATATATCCAGTAGCTATGAGACATTAGAACTCCAAAAGGCTAATTTGACTACTTTTTCCTCATGGAAGGCAGCAGCACCATGATTAAATTTTCTGCAGTGCAGAAACTGCTGCAATCGAGGCTTTTTTGGGCATTCATCCCCTTCACCACTATATTTATTTAGGGTATCATAGAGATCATAATGCTGTATAAAACACAGTGAAAGAACTGTGAACTTCCTTGATGAAACAGATAATAATTAATTGTATTAAGACACTCAAAACACACTCCAAGTCTGTTTTTTGTTTTTTTCCTTGAAGAAAATTTACCAACGCAACTTTTTTCTCTCTCTTAACATTCAATAAGAGCTGTGATCAATGAGTTGCTCTCCAAAATGTCAGTTAGAAGTTCATCTATCTATATGGTTTATAGAACAATTTTTTCAGTTGTTAATGACTGGAGTCCTTCCTGCTCAGAAGGTGTGCTGGTGTCAACAATTAAAATGGTTAAATAGTCTTCTGTCTGTTCCCTCTCTCAGTGTCCTTGCCCATGCGTTCTTGTCTCAGGGTGCAGGAACAACTGCAACGTCTCTCAGCAGAGTCTAGACTTCTAACACTGAAATGATGAATTGAAGATATTTTAATTTAGGCTTTGGACAAATATGTAATTTTTAGGTGGCTGAGTTCAGTTCAATTATTTTCCCTGCTTTTCAGTGTTTATGCTTTCATTTAAGGATTGATTTAATTTTATGTAAACTCTCTCTGTAGAGGTGCTGTCCTTCACTGGATGAAATGAAATTTATACACTCATTTTAATACTCAGAACGATTTCATCTTATTTTCTCCCGCTATCCTGTAGCAGAGGGACAGTGACAGAGCAGCTTTGATGGCCACCTGGCAGCCAGATGAGGCTGATGCACCACACTGGCCAGCAATGATAAATAAAACAAGTCTGTCACTATTCCTCATTTGCCACTGCACAAACAGCAGCAGCAGCATGTGTATCAGGAAATAAAATGTGCATTACATAGGGCAGGTCTAATGGGGTGCTATATCAATCCTCCTGTGCCCAGGGATACAGAAACAGCAGAGCATATCAAGAAAAGGGAAATTATGATAAAGGTGATGTTTTCCTCCCTCGCTGCCATGTAGGCAGAGTGAAACCTGGAAAGAAACCCCGATGGAATCAAAACTGATAAATCACAGATGTGTTGACATTCCAGGACTGTGCAAGCAAATTAATCCTGGGGAAACTTTCTGGACTCAGTTGTTGATGGTAAGATGGTAAAATTGATTCCAACAGACCCAGCTTGCACTTTTGCAGACAGCCTTGGTTAGGAGCTGATGTATAATCCAGTGTTGGTTTTTTTTTTT
>CM019215.1:43477361-43568513 GCA_009741485.1 Malurus cyaneus samueli
ATGGCAAATGATAATTTAAACATCATGGCACAAAGGTCTTACACATGAGTTTTATGTAGGCGTCACTTCTCTGTATGTGTGTGTGCGTGTGTGTGTATAAATCTTAGAGAAGGTTTGATTTCTAATCTATAAACATTTCTGATGATGAAACACATTCTTTGTGATATTGTTATCAGTATGATAGTCGACAAAAAGCAAGATTTACACTGCAAATTGGAACAAAAAAAAATTGGTTCATAAAACCTTGTAAATTCAAAGCATGCAGACACATCACCAATGAAAGGGATGTTTGTTGTGAAATAAATGTAAGACTGAGACTGGATAACACTGGAATATTTGCTACTTTTTCTAAAATATTCTGGATGATTTGTGTTAATAGGTGTTATTGTATATAGGCTTTTTAATGCATCTTTAAAACAGAAGAATGAAACCAAGATTCATCTGAAATAAAGAAAGCAATGCCACAAGTATGCTTTTAGAATTCAATTAATTTTTTAGTGTATTCCTCTAACAATGTAACAAAGTGGATTCTCTTTTGCATCAAAGTGCCTCTTATTTTTGCACAAATAATTTATATTTCATTCATATATTACATATAATTTAAAGCAGGGAAGTAGGATATTTAGACATTTTATTTTTTTAGGAGAGGGATTTCCACCCCCCCCCAGAAGCAGTATAATCTGAAATCTCAGAGCAGAAGTGGTTACTTTACCTATGTTGTTGATTATCAGAAAATAATTTGTTTTTAAGAGGGAAATGTATTAAAAGTTCCATAAAAATAATTTCTGGGTCTCAGTTTACATTAAAAGAGCTATTGAATATAATAAGCTCTTCACACAACATACCCGTATTCTCAAATTTTCAGACTCTTATTATGATGATGAATTAATAGGAGCCATAAGGAAGATGCACCCCAAGGTTTTTATGAATCTTTTTCTTTTTAAGGAACAGATTGTGACATGCAGTGCAACGGTAGAGCTGCATTAGCATAGAAGTGAAGCTGAGGGCAATGCTGCAGCTCCTCTGAAGAATACAAATAAAAGGACAGTCTTTGTATCTAAGCAACAATCCTGCCTGATGCTGAAAGAGGACATCATCTCTCATGCCTAACTATTCCTTTAACATGAATGAACCACTGGAGGCACTTGTATGAAGACTTGCTTGTGCTCCAGGGCTGCCATTCTACAAAATCTAAAATATAGTGCAGTATTTCCTAGGTTTAACACAGTTCTCCACACAATCACAGGAGAATTGAACTAGCTCAATAAATGACTGCATTCTTATCAGTTGTTTAGATGAATACCACGTCAATCCCTACTTCAGTCAAAACAGCTGGGATTCAGTGTATAAATCATGACAACCAGGTATGATTCCTACCACACAAAACTCTCTGCTGAGGACCAAAACTAATCCAGTCTGAAGGATACAGAAAATCCTGTGGCTCTGAGATGTTTATAGACTGCACTATTCTTCCTCAATACCAATACTGTAAATTTTGATAAATTATTGAGATTTCTTCTGGAAAAATACCAATAAAACCATACAACTGAGAATAAGAAGTTATCTTTATAATACTTTTATTTAAAAAAAAAAAATAAAAATTGAAGATCAAGTAGATGGTGCATCAGTACATTTTCTAGTAAGATTTTTCATAGTTCCTATGAGTTTAAAATGGAATAAATACTGTTCTTCATGATGTAAGAATCATGGAAAGGAGAGAAACTGTTTAAGACAGGCTAGAAGTATTGCCATCGACCAATAACAGGGTGTTGATGGAAAATGAAGTGGTAGCTATGGCTTAATAATTGCAAACTGAAAGTATGAACATGGAACCGTGTTGTGTGGATCTATGCATTGACAAAATGTTTGAGGTTACAATGCTTTTAATCCCAAAAACAATAATCATACTCTTCCACATTGTCTCTTCAATGTCAGAAAACCCTACTTTTAAAGCAAATTTTGTATTCAATCTGCAAATTCCTTTTAGATCATGAGCAAATTGCAAATTACTGAAACTGATGCTAGCTTTGCTTACACTTGAGGAAAGATACTTAGTGGAAGAAATAGGGAAGAAATGTTGTCATTTACTAAGTTTCTAGCTTTGCTTTGAGTCCTGGACATAACTGCAGAATGCATGTGAGAATTTAATTTCTAGGGTAGGCAGATATTTGTCATTTAACTTCTTTGACTTTTGAGAGAGCAGGTTTTTGAGAGTTTATGAGGGTACTAGAATGTCTCATTCTCATTGATCAAAGCCATGGTTACCTAGACTCTGTATTATGTCAAGGACAAATTCTGCTAAAGTAGTTTTATCTGATTTTTGCTTTAATATCTGAAGAGTAATTACATTAAGTGCAATGCTCTTTAAGTGAGAAAGGTGTCTGCCATCCAAACAATTGTCTGAATGAGAATAAGCCAAGGAGCCGAGGTCTTGTTTGTATAAGCATTTCCCCAGCAACAAGTTTCATGCAAGACTGTTAATTAAACCACAAATGTCTGTAATTTTAAAAAGAACTAGTGGATCTTGCTTTAAAAGCTATATAATGCGGGTTAAAACCATGATCTGTAAGATGCACTGTTTTCCTTTCATTTTTCCACTGTAACAGCACATCTTGGGAGAGCAGCACTCTCGGTAAGTCTGACAGATAAGGAGGTGGTTCGCTTTCTGTGGTTGCTGAGCCACTGTGAACACCTGCTCTGCTCCTGTGTAATTTCTCTGCTTACAGCTTCAAATAGTGTTTGATGATCACCCACAGTATTTTTCATAAAACTGAATAAGAGCTCCGTACAGACAAAATGAATGCATCTCTAGTGAGCTTGAGTGTGGATTTGAGACAGAGAAGAAAATATAGTTCTTCAATATTAAATAAGGCTTTCTCACTGAACTAGAGGTAGACATTGATCTCCAGTTCTGCCGTCAAAGAAGAAATACAGCAAAGTATGCTTTTATTTTGCTGAAACTGGCAAAGGAAATTTAATTCAAGAATGAAGAGCAGTCGCAGGGAAACAAAGCAAACAAGGAAAATCTTTTCCACTTGACAAAAAAACTGCATCATACTATTCTGTATGTGGACTTTGCAGTGGAAATCTGGGCTTTGCAGTCCCTGAGCTTAAATGGAACCATGGCCAGGCTTGAGAAGCAGTTAAATCCTGATCCAAAGAGTCCAAGGGGATGAGTACCAGCACAGTGAGGGTGACCTCCCTATTTTGTGCCAGCTTGTGCACCTGCCTAAAATGTAAGGATTCTGCTGATTTCAATAAAGCAGTATCACTCACATAACCTTGTGCTTCATTTGATTTGTCAGTCAGTTCCTGCAATCAAGTTGAATGTTTTTGTTTGAACCCTACGCTCACTTTGCAATCACTTGAGAAAATGGATGATTTTTTTCAGAGGTTGCCCTTGAATAATAATGGGGCATTGGGGCATACCTTTCCAAGGGGTAGTTCAGGGGTGAGGGAGAAATAGTGTTTTCTTAGAGCTCTCATCAAAATCCTTTTAGCATATTGATTTTACCAATCTTGCCTAGATATCTCATAAATATTTAGATTGTTTAGATTGTTGTGGTTTGAGCAAAACATTTTTAAAACAAAATATCTCAAGTCCCATAGTCTAACCCAGTTTCATTTTTGAATTTGAAAACTGTGATAAGATGCTACCAGTATTTAAGGATATTTAGTCCTGACTTAAGCACTCAAAGCCTGCTACTATAAATAATGGATGATATATTGAAAAGTAAATGTGAAAGAGTCCATTCCTATATAGAAGTCAATCCAATGTCATCAAAAAGATTTAAGTATCTTTCTTTCTTTAGCAAAATATTCTGGTTTCTTTTTTCTTTAATAAGTGAATTTGCTGAAGACAATCTTCTTAAATAAAAGGACCATCTGAAACCAACCATATTTGATTTTTGCTGATGACATTTATGAGAAAAACCTCCCAACAACAACAAAATTGACAAAAAGCACCAAAGATTTTGTCAACAGAAGAAAACTCTGGTGGTTATAAATCTCATTTGGGTCTGATAATACATATTTCAAATCCCATTAATTAAATGCCTTCAGCAAAACCAATTTGCCTTGTTGGTGTTTCTGTTAGTCTATCTTAAATGTCATCAACATACAGAAGAGACCTCTGTGCTGTTTGTGCTGCTGCAGCACAGAGATTGTGCAGTGTATCGTGGAAGGGCACAGTCTCACCACAGTACCATCTGCTTGAAAATGCAGAATACTTTCCTGAATTTCATGCCATAAAAAGCAGTGAATAGGAGCTCATTAGCCTACAGCAGTTCCTATTGTAATCAAATCATATTCATGCAGAGAAAATTGCCTGCCTGAACAGTAAGTCCTTCTTATTGTTTAACACTGGTTGGATGCTTCCTGCCATTTCTGCAACCCAGATCACTTTAATTGTTTTTGTTACTGGACAAATATTGTGCAGACTTTCAAACAACATTCTGTGATGTCTAGTGAAAGTTAGCACTTTATAGAGCAATAGTCTGAATTGGAACGTGATTGGAATTTGATTTCTCACATTATCATATTTTTTGTTTAATAAAATAATTTTCAGGTTATTTTACTCAAGAAAAAAGTGAATAATTTTGATAAAAATAAAATATCAGTAGTTCAGATACCAAAAAGACAATCTTAAATTGATTAATGGGTAATCAAGTAGATTGCAAGTTCTCTGAAATATTACTCCAGTACTTGCCCTCCCACCCTGAGGCTCATAATCCTTGCAAATTAAAAACTTTTTTTATTTTGAAAATTGATGTGAAAAGAGGTACAATGTTTGAGTTTCATCCTGATAAAGGTTAAACAGAAGTTGTAGATGGACTGAACCTTTTCCATTTCACTGTGGTTTTCACTGTCATCCACAGGTTTTGCTGGTTAGCTCTACTTATAAACTGCAAACAGAATTATTAATTACTTACTTGTAGGGTTAGGTTGGAAAAGCAGGCCAATCTTTTGCTCTTCCAGCAACATATAGCAGTGAATGAAAAGTTAAGCCAGTCAAATATAATAATATTTTCCTTTTTTTTCTGTTTAAAACCTTAGCCTTTCTATTTCTTGTGCTATGCTGTTCTGTGTGTGAGGAGAGGCATTGAAAAGCACGGTTTGCTGTAATGTGTTTTGCTGTGTGCAGACTAATATGTTCCAGGGAGGTAACTCTTATTGTGGATATCAGCTACTCCATGCTAACTCTACTGTGCACTGTGAATTCAGTGAGTACAGTGGTTTGCACATTTTGTTTAAATGAAGTCATCAAGAGGCGAATATGTAGAACACTGCACAACCTCTGAGATATTTCACATTTGTAATGAAAAATAATATAACCTGCGCTGAGTGTTACCAAATGGAAAGGTTAAAATATTTAATTGTTTTATATTTTTTTCTCATGTGTCTTTGTATCTCAGTTATGACTCAACTGAAGTGTAAGAAAGCTTCTCTGTAACCTTGCAAAATCAAATGTAGTGATGGGGATATTAAATGTGGTCTTTATTTTGATGATATATAAGAAAAAAAATACCTGTTTTAATTTTGTTTCCCAACATACTCATCCTCAGAACCATGCTCAGGTTTGTCATCAGTCTTTGCCTGAAAGGGTTTTTATTTCTATGCTTCCTCGGTGAAAATATTTACAGGGAGAATTTCTGGCCTTACTCAAGTGAAAGAGAATTTTTAGTCTTTCATTTGAGACAGAGATTGAACATGAGTAATCTGATTTTTATGTAACTTTGCTTATGTTTAGGATTTTGGTATAACAACGAGTATGAAGAGGTAGAAAATATTTAAAACAGCCTGTGGTCTAGTTAATGTACTTCTACTCAGCTACAGGTAAATTCCAAAACTTTATCCTTTTTCTTGTGATGTTACGAGGAACTGAGAGGAACCTTTTCACCTACATACTTTGTGTCCTAATTGACTTCTGTTACCCTGTTTTCCCAGCATTTTCCTTTAAATTAATTTTATATCCATCCAATTCCTCTAGACAAATATTTCAGATTGTCTGGAAATAACCTTGGAACTTAATTTGGTAGCATTGCACTCCATCTGGGAAACTGGTGAATCTAGGGGTGCCACAAATCTAGGGATGAGCATTGGAGTGGAGCAGAAATGGAAAACAGATTGTTTCCATTAAAAGTTATTGTGATTTTCTTTTAAACTATTTTTATTTCAAGTAAAAACTAATGAGTCTCATCTAGACCTTGAGTTTGAACTTCATGTGTAAGTCTGTCATCAAAGATATAAATTTAATGAAAAGACCTTTTCTCTTCTAAAACCTCCCAGTTCTGTCACATAAGAGAATTAACTTATTTTAGTTTATATGGGGAAAAATGTTGAGAGTCCTCAATATTTTAAGTTTTTTTGAAAAACTTTAAAAAATCTTGATCTCCATGATATGATCAAATTGCAGAGTCCAAATTCATGCTTTTGTTGAATTCTGGACTGTTTGAGTTTATTCATGACCAATTTTGGCTGTTAAAATGCTTTTATTAGTTCTTTTCTCATTTGTTTTCAAGGAGCATAACTGTGATAATTGGTATGAATAATCAGAATTATTACTGTAGAAAATTTAAAGGTAAATGTTTTAATTCCTAAGTGCATATTCCCTATCCATTCATTTTATTTTAGCAGATAGACTGGTTTTCACAGCACTTGATGCATTAGATTTGTTTATGGTCTGAGACTGGCTAATTACAACTTTAAAATGTTATTTCTTGTGGGTAAGGACAGAGAAGTTTGCTAATATGTAAATGTTTGGAATAATTATGCTATTTTTTAAGGCTTAAACTCTTCTAATCCCCTATCTACCTTCATTAAATCTGTGAAATTGCTGTAGTCGTCATTTATGGGTATACATGTTAATCTTGATTATAAAATAAATGGGGATGTGGCTTTTAATCACCGTGTAATTAAGGAAACAATCATAATCTTGTGAAAGATAGTAAATACAAATTAAACTCTTTAAGTCTTATTTGTAAAGTGCTAATGGACTGAAATGTGATTTAAGCATGACAAAGTAGAGATTTCTGAGAATGCATTTTTGAAGGTTGAGGTGTTTCCCAGTATGGATCCAATACAATCTGCTTAATTTATTCAACAAACACTGTGCCAGTTTCCTTCCATGTTTTGGTTGTGTTTCAGTGGACTTTCTAGGGAAATAGGTTGAGTAGCTATATTCAGAGAGAATAGATGTTTAAAAAGATAGTTCTTATTTGAGATGAAACTCAGAATTATGTTATCAGATTAAATGAACAAATGTCTTACCAAGAAGGTATGAAGCTTCTAATCCCTCAAAAATACCAGTGGTGTAAACTGTCTTTTTTTCACTTTGTTTTCCATGCAAACTTCTGCCAGAAGTTTGGTTTTGTAACAATACATGGAAATGCGGCTCTCTGTTCAGTGTACAAGTCAGCAATTACTTCAGTTTCCTGCTGGCTTTTGAAATATCCCTGTTTCATCAATAAAATTTCAAATTTTGCTCTTGTGCACCACACTGCTTTAACTTCTTTTCATCTTAGAGTCCTCAAAAAGCTTTCAAAGTGTTCTCACATTCCTTATTCTGTCACCTTCTCCATCAATATAAGAGGCAGCAATGGCATTTGGGTTGCTCAAGTTGACCTTCTGCTGTCTATCTTGGATTGACAATTCAGGTTTTTAATTATCTTCAGAGGGTTTTGGTTTGTTTTGGATTAACTTTAATAAACATCTTTACATTGTCTTTTTGATAAATCAGCTAGATGCATCTTTGCTGATTACCTTCAAATGTGACAGACAGTGACAAAATATTATAGAAGAAAGATCCATGACTACTTGGTAGGAAAACCTCTCCTTACTCTTTCTCTCTGACTCCGTGATCTTTTTGTAGTGAGCTTTTGGCATATTTTGAAGTGCACATGTGTTGCCTCTTAAGTTCTGTTCTTCCAAATATTCTTCATTTAAAGCCTTTATTATCTTGTTGTTAAGTTGTCTATTAAAGTGATTTAATATTTTTAAAATAGGAAAGTGTTATTTTTACTTATTTTCTACATTCCTTCCTTTTTTTTTTCAAGCACTAAGATACAGGGTGGGGATTTTTGTGTTTGTGTTTATTTTTCAGAATAAATTCTATTTGTTCTGAGCAAGCTGGCTCATTTTTCTATCTCTAGCAAGGAATTCATTTTGCACAGCCATCTCTAAATTGAATTAGTTTGCAGATGGTCCTCTTATCTGTATGCTTTAGAGGGATTAAAACCTCTGGGTTCAGAGTACTGACTGACCTCTGCAACTTTAAATTTTTCCTTCTTCTTTGTTTTAAAGCAATTTATTTATCAGTTCCAATGTCCAGGGTTTTATCCATGAAGCTTTTAAGCTTATTAGGAACCTGCCATCTGGAACAGTATATTAGGAAAAGCTTCTCAGAGGAATCTGCTATAATTATTACATATTTGTTTCAATGTGTGTGCTTAAAAATGATGTTTTTTCTCATCGAGGCCGGAAGTCAACTGAAACTGATCTCTCAGTCAAATATGTGTACAGAATGAATTAAAATTTGAGGGGATGGGATACATAATCTAAATGAAAGAAGATGAGATATTTGAAGGATGAGGGTTGATCTTATTTTCTGTGACACACATGAAGAGAGGAAAACACAAGCTCATCAACCCTCACCAATTACTATTATGTATATTCCATTGAGTATAACTTTGATAAATAGTAAACAAAGGTGATTAGGTTTAATAAAACTGTACTATCCTTCAGGAGAAGATTATTTATTTATCATAATCCGAGTAACATTGTTGCCTATCATTAATTCAAAACAATAGCTTTTATAATGACAGAGTTCATTTTAGCAATTTTCTGAATTTGAAAGAAATATACAAGCATAATATTTTATAAATTTTGCTTTCTTCATTTGTTTCTTTAAACAATGGTTTTAGAAATGTCAAACACACAGAAGCATGAAAGGAAATGTTAAATAAATAATATACAGTATATACATGAAGCAATAACATCAAGAAATACCCAGTTTAATTTGAAGTAACATGCCTACATATTTTAGGGTGGCATTGTTCAAATATGATAATCCCACAATTTGGAAATCAGCTAGCAATGCTTATGGGGGATTGAACTCAGATATGGTGACACTGATTCTTCTGGCTCTGAAATAACCTTGAAACACCTTTGACTGTGTAAAGTTGATTTATAATTTATGTCTTCTAACTGTTATTTAAATTGGTGACAAAGAGTTACCTGAGGTGTTTTTGCTGTCTTTTTCTTTCCCTCCTGAGTCTGCCCACAACTCAGAATGTTTTTTTCTGGGCTGCTGAGAATGTTCCATGTTAAAACTTTGCATCTTCAACACCATGTTATCATGAATGGAGGATTTTAAAACTCATGGATCTTATTAATGGCTTCATTCTTGCTTTTATGGACTTGAGGAAGACCATCTTATGTTTAAGTATTTTTACAAGGACTCAGTTTTAAAAAAAGAAATCATCCAGCCTTGTAAATGCAGTCCATGAGAAACAAAACAAAAGGTAACAAAAGCCTTTTTACAGGTTCATTTTATAAATAAATTATTTCAAACATGATACTCAATCTTCAGTGATATTGTGAGTTAAGCAGGAATTTAATAATTATTTCAATACTGTCTATGTGATTTATTTGAAATAGCATTTTGGGAATATTCTATTAATCAATTTTATAGCTTGTTTTATGATGCTAAATATCCCAAATTCATCTTTAGTAATTTGTTAGTTAATGTATTATGGAGTTGAAATACCTCTTTCTTGGTTAACATTTACATTATTTTTCTTCGGGGAAACTTTTTTTCACAACCCTCTTTTTAGCAGTCTTTCAAACAAGTTCATCACTTGTGTTCTGCATTAAGAAGTTTGATGAAAATTTAAAGCTGTTTTACAGCTCAGAGGTCCCTTTTTTGGTCTGGCTGGAAAGATGTTAGTATAAGTTTAGAGGATCAGGATGTGGTTGGAAGCTAGTTTCTAGTGGTGTCTGAAGTAGTTCTCAAACTTATTTGGTTTGTGTTAAAGAGATTTTCTAGAAATTTTTCCATCTTCTGGCAAACTTGGACACTCCTGCCAGTCCTCTCTGGTTATGTGAGAGCATGGAAACTTTACCAATAAGCTCTGTGTTACTGCTGGATTTCTCTGTCACCGAGGAAGTATCCACAGGAAAAAATACATTTTCATATGATTTTATGAGCCTGGAGAAAGTGTGTGAATTCCATTGACACAACTATACATTTTTCATAGCTTCCATGTGAAGACTTCTCTTCTGAAACAATTCTGGTATTCTGGAATGCCTCAGGAAGAGTGGGGCCAGCAGGCCAAGGGAGCTGATCCTGCCCCTCTTCTCAGCCCTAATGAGGCCACATCTGGGGTGCTGTGTCCACTTCTGGGCTCCTCAGCACAAGAAAGGCAAAGAGCTGCTGGAGAGGGTCCAGCAGAAGCCACAAAGATGTAAAATTTCTCTTGTGAGGAGAGACTGTGGGAGCCTGTTCAGTCTGGAGAAGTTTGAGAGGGGATCTCATCATATAAACCTCTCAAAGGTTGGCATCCAAGAGAATGTTGCCAGACTTTTTTCAGGGTGCCCAGAGTCAGGACAAGCAGCAATGGCCATAAAATAAAACACAAGAAGTTTCACCTCAGCATGAGGAAGAATTTCTTTACATTGAGGGTGGCAGAGCACTGGAACAGGCTCCCCAGCGAGATCATGGAGTCTCCCTGTCTGGAGGGACAAAAATTCACCTGGACAAATTCCTGTGTCAGCTTCTCTGGGTGACCCTGCCTGGGCAGGGAAGTTGGACTGGGTGATCCCTGAAAACCCCTTACAGCCCTTAATCATCCTGGGATTTTGTGGAACTAGTGTTGAGTGTATAATGTGTATAATTGTGTGCCCCAGTAGACAGAGGCTTCATCTTCTTTCTTAACTACTTCTGGGGTCTTCTTTTTGTAAGCGTTGATTTGCTAAATTACTTTTGTTACTTAAATATTTAGGAAAAAAAAATGGGGGAAGGGAAGCAGACTTTCAATGCAGTTTTTCTCCAAATTTAAACTTGAGTGATGGTACTTCATGTGAGTTACAAGAATGGAACCATAAAAATAGAGTCCTAGAATAACGGTGTGGAACAACAGCAACTTTGATAATTTTTCACAAGATTTAGGACATAGAAGAAGCATGATGTCATGATGATATGACCTCTTGTAATTGCAGATCTTTCATTTTCATCTACTGAAACTGGACCAGGCATTTAATATTTTATGTAATAAAATTTGTGTTTGATGAGATGATGAATCTGCCATTCCATTTAGCAGCAGTTCCAGTGACTAAGCATTCACATTGTTCATACAAAAAAACCTATGTACATAAAAGAGAAATGGAGAGAGGTTCTTATCAGTTCTGTAAATTAAAATGGAATTTATTTCTAGTGTTATTAAAAATAAAAGCAAATCAATACTGAAAAATTAAAACAAAAATTATATGAATAGTTGGGAGACAAGAAAATTTTGAGGGGAATAGATAATTTTTTTTCCAAAACTAGGGAGAAGGCTAAAAAATGTTTATTAGAATTTTATTTTGCCAGGAATACTCTAGGTTGCTGTTATCCCCTCAGTAAGATTTTTTTAATTCTTTCAGTGAATATAGGAATCTCAGAAGTATGTCTTGTATTAAAAGTTTCAGTGTTTACTTCTTTGTGTTATTTACTTTTAATTGGTGCTCCACAGGAAATCTGGAAATGTTTTGTAAAAAGAGATTTTAAAAAAGGGCTGTCCATCTTTCATCATAATCAATTCTGTTCAATATCACTAAGTTCTGAATTGTCAATAATCCTATTATGAAACCAATGGTTTTTTACTAATGAACCTTTTTATTCTTGTAGCTTTACAAGTAATGCATAATAAAGATATTAAAAAGACGCAATCAAACTGTGTAAAAATATCCTTTTATGGTTAAAAATTCCTTTTTTCTTTTCTTGTTTTTTTTTTTTTTTTAAATTTGTTTTAGTTGGTTTGTCTTTTTTTTTTTTTTTTTTTTGCAATTATTATTTTTTAGTTTTAGCTGCCTGTTCACATTGTTTGGCTTTCTATTAATCTCCTTCTGAAACAGTCTTTTAATATCTCTCACTGAATGGAATTTCTCTGTATAAACTCTCATACATGCTAACTAGTCCTCTGTCATATATAATCTGTTCAATCCTCTGATTATTAGCTTTTAAAATTATTTCATTGCAACCCCAGAGTGGCTTGAAAACAAGCTCAGCAGTGTTCATAATCACCACAGTGACTATGACAGCCTCTGAAAAAAATGCCCCAAATTGAAATTTTTTAGAATACATGTAGTCACAGATATTAAAAAGATCCATTCCCTTAAATTTGGCTATATTTACAGAACTGGGAATACTTTTTTTTCCCTTTGTCCTTTTCAGACATATTATTTAGCATCCGACAATGTTTGTAAGTCAAAATGTAAGTCAACTACAGTGATAAAATTTAATTACTCATGGATAAAAGATAAGTATCAATCATAAAATATATGAAATATACAGGAACTGTTGTTCTGTTAAAAACTGTTTTATAAGCTACATGCATGTTATTGGAATTAAATTGGTGTATAGTAGAGGGTAGCCTCATAGATGGTCTCAACCAGATCCACAAATCAAACAATTGCTTCTGGCAAAAAATCTTCTGTAGTTGTGATATCTGCCCAGACTATTGAAAGGATTTCATATTGATAAAAACTACAATTCTTCTGGAAAATACTACATGTTGCAGTTCAGCAAATGTTCTCTAATATTGTGGTGAAATCAGATTTTTTTTTTTTTTTTTAGTTCAGAGGTGCCTATCTGTGTGAATGCAGATGAGATGGCTTTTAATTAAATTCTGTTCTTCGTTCTGTGAAGCCTGCCATCTGATTTATATTTGTTTTCTGGACCCACACACATTTTCAGAGATGGTGTTTGTGCCAAGTGAATCGTTTTGAGACTGCATCTGCAATGACATGTTTTTAACCCTGCTGTCACATTGAGGATTTTCCCAGTAACTTCACTGAAAGTAAATGAGCCTTTTCATGCAGTGAGGATAGAACAGAGCTCTCTCTTCATCTAGACATAAACATCTGTCAATGACCAACTTCAATAAACACTAATCCTTAAGTTTCTCTTCCTATATTAAAGGATTAGATATTCAGTACTGCAAAAATGTCTATTTATAAATATATATACACACATATGTATCATTACCATGTATCACTGTTTAGATTTCTAAAGCTGGAAATTATTTGTGAAAGTAAAAACATCCAGAAATCTATGCACTATGTGCAGACATTTTGGGTTACAGAAGATACAAGACAAATTAGGACCAATGTGTGCATGTTGATAGCTCTTGATCAGTCCATTTCAAAAGGGAGTGGCTTAAGTGCCCTTGCAATAAAGATGAAAATACTGCTGTATGAGAAAAGGGTCGCAAATGTTTCTATTTGAACTAACTGAACTCACACTCAGCTGTGGCCATCACGAAAGTTCTTTGCCTCTCCAGTCAGCAACTTTGATTTCCTTTTACCATTTCTTCCTGGAAAGTTATTTTCCTTCCAGATCAGAGAGATTTTTTGCTCTTATTTTATCGGTTATGACCAGATTTCTTATAAAAACATATCTGAAGGTAACAGGCAGGTTTTTTATGGCCGAAGATGAGGGAAGAGGGGAAATTGTCTCACCTCACTGTTGTTGCTGCTGTGATCCTTGTACTGAGCAGCACACATGATTGCTTTATTCTGCTCCTTAGTAAAAACAGTACTGGCAAAAGTTGCAAGATCTGAGCTGTTATGTTGGAACTTGCTACAGGGTCTTAGGATAGCACACTGAAGCATAACACCAACCTTGTAAGATTAGTAACTTTTGCATTTAGAGTCTAAAAGTTTCAACTCTTGAAGTTACTAACTTGAAAATTCCAGTATGCCCCTTATTTTTCTAATGTGTATGTAGCACTATGTAATCCGGTTATACAGATCTCCATCATCTAGATCAGCACATTCTGTGTCAGCAGTAAGGTTTTTAGGCTAAAATTCTGTGTTAGAAGCCTACTGATTTAAGTAGAGCTTTCTGCCAACAGTCAAAAAACAATAGGATTGACCAGGGTCACCTCCAGCAGACAGAAAGTTGCAGGAGTCCCATGACTGCTGAAGGGATGTGTGTTTCCTGCAGTGTAGCAGTCCTGAGCACCAGCTTGTGCTTTAGTAGTGACTCAGACCTCCTCTTGCCATACAAACTCAGATATCCATCTTCTGATGCCTCCAGCCAGGTGGGAGACTGTTTGTGGCCAGCTGGATGGAAATAAACACACAGCAGGGAATTGTGAAGGCTGTAAAGAGAAGACCTGAAGGGATTCTGTCCTTAGGCTTTAGGATAAGGCTCACATTTCTACATATAATCACTGCACTTCTGATGCCTTCATCACATTACCCAAGAGCACATTTGGAAATGGAAAAGACAGAAAAGACTGGATCACACCTTGTCAGGCAAAGGGCACTTGATTGGCTTTTTATGGCTGTATTCTGCTATCAGTGGTCTAAGGCTACACATTCAAGGGCCTTTTGAAACTACACTTTTAAATAGCTGTTTTTCATAGTTTTTAATTTTCTGTACCAAGTCTTATGAGGAACTATTAAATTTAGCTAGCTTTACTTGAATCCAGAAGTAATGGCAAAACACAAATTCCTTTATATTGACTGGATATACTGGGATTTAGTGTTTTGAGTTTGTGAATAAAGTTTCAGAGCTTTGAACTGATCTGGAAATAAGTCCAGCCTATTAAAAAAATAAAAGCATAATCCTAACAAAAATAATATTAAAACTCTCAGGTCAGCCGAAATTTATGCTGTAGCTTATATTTTTGAAGGAAGAGAAATGAAAGTTGAATGTAAAATTGAACCAGCTTGATACCTCTTGCTTTTAATGGACTACAAAATTTAATATATGTTCTTTTAAAGGCAGTCTCCCATATAATATCGACCATAACATGAACATTGAGATGTACATTTGTCTTAGAGTTTAAAAGAAGTTCATATTCAGCATTCGTTTTAAAACATAGAATAGCAGAATCTTCTTTATTGGAAGGGACTGCCAAGGATCCTCAGGTCCAGCTCTTAAGTCAATGGCTGTATGGGGATCAAACCCACAATTTTGGCATTATTAGCATCATGTAGTAACCAATACCTTGTTCAATACCAGTGTTTCTTTTTGTCCCAATGAGTTATAATGATTTATGTATAGTACTTTACTTGGGAAAACTGCTGTTCACTTGAGACTTGGTTGAGCTCAACAAAGTACATTTAATTTGGAATTGCATGTTTCACTTGAATTAGATTGATGTAGCCCAATTCCACTAAATGTGAACTGAGAGAACGAAACTTGTTTTCTTCAAAAGTATTAGAAACACACCAGGGAATATTTGACACAGGACTGTCAACCCTGTCCTGTCATGGCAGATAATATTCCCTACCTAAAGGAGGGAAAATACTGAAGGTGTCCTACTGCACTTGCAAATACATCCTCACAAACAGTATATCAACATATCAGTTTGGCTGTTGTGTTTAGTGTGCTGTTTAGGCAGTAACTGCCTTCAGAAAATGTATGTTTTTGTCCCTTGGAATGAATTGTGCTAGAGCTGAGGTAACAATAGCTTGAGTGACCTATTAAGTTTGAGGTTCTATTTGGAAATATTTCCTCTAGCTGTAGACTCATAATTTCTTTTCAGATAGGTGCTGGTCCCTGGTTAACTCAGCTGAGCACAGATCATATCATGATTTCCGCCTGAAACTGTCTGTGATCGTCTGTGACGATTCTGCACAATTCCTCTGTGCAGAAAACATGGAAAGGAAGAAAAGATGGAGGAACAGATCTTTTTGATGCTTTGGTATGGAGAGAGAAATCCATGGGAGGGCACACTATAGTATAAAAGCTAATTTTTACATTATCTGTAATTGTGCTAATGTTCATTGTGCACATTTCTATTAATTCCATGCTTTGACTCAGCACTGCACCAGGAATGTAACTAAAGGTGAAATAAAGAAGAGAAAAACTTGTGTGTGTCTTATAGGGTCTTCCCATCACCCTGGCGTCGTCCAGTATCTGACCCATTCATGTGGAATAAACTCTCTTGACAAATATAATATTTTGCTGTGGTCAAAATGTCCTCCATTGTTTTTTGTGAGTAGGTGCATTGAAGATAAATTCTATGTTCTATAAATTCCCTATATTTGGGAATTTTCATAATTCCCAAAGTGAAACTATTTGGGTTTTATTAGGAAAGAGAGAGGCATCTTAGTCTGCAACTGCTGTGAAAATCACTAGATGTAAATTACTTTCCATTTCAAGAAGATAATTTCTTTATCTCTTAACTAAGTCTCTGCAAAAGAGACAAGGTAATGAAATATAACATTTACATTTAAAGTCTTAAACAACACTATATTAAACAGATTTTGCATGTATTTTGAGGCGTTTGGAGTGACACTAATAAATTCCAGCTCCATTTGCCACAGGACACTGTTGTAAAAACAAGCATATTGGTTTTGGTTGGAAAGAATTCTATTAAAGATAAAAATAAATTTCCATTTGTTTTGGAGTTCGTGAGGCAAAAAATACAATCAAAGAAAGTCATTAACAGCCCTGTAAATACACAGTGCAGAACTGGATGGTTGGAAGTTGTGTTCAAATAGATTCAGAAGATGAGGAATTATGACAGTTCAAAACTTCACAGTTGAATTCAGGCAGTATATCTTGAAAGAGCCTTTGCTTTTGATAAGAAGCACAACATTATAGAGATGCTTCAAGCATTTTAGAAGGGATTTTTTAAATGTATGAAGTTAAAACAGATATGCAATACTCTTTTCACATGCTCACTTCTTGGATAAAATAGAGGAATCAGTACTGAAGAACAATTTATATTTAAGAACTATTAAAAAAAGGAGGGGGGGGGGGTTGTCCTTTAGAAGGCTAACCCTTCAGGTGAGTTAATATGGATTCTGATATGAGGGAGACATTTCTCTCCAGAGTAAATAATACAAATCTGATTTTACTTTGATTCATAGCATCTGTCTCAGGCACATCTGCTACTTAGCTCCCTGCTTAGAGCGACACTTTCTTGTCGGAGCTGTAAACTCCTCCTATATATTACACAAAATTTCAATGGCCCTTCAGAAAGCTATTACAGGACTGGAGACTTTGCATGCTTGGGGGCATGCTAAAGTCCCTTAAAAGACAGAGCCCAGCCTTTAGATTCAGCATGCTGTCTCCATATCCACCCTACATCAGAGCTGAGACCCTGTCCCCAAAAGAGAGCTGTTGCCTGCTGGGCAGGACTGGGATCAAAGGATTTAAGGTATACAGCTCAAGGCAGCAGCCTGTAGCCTGGATGGAGTTCTGTGGGTTTAGCCTCTTCTAACCATTCCAGCTCACAAATGAAACAAGCATTGCAGTGTCACTTCATGTCAGCAAGAAATCAGGATCTATTTGTACTTCTTGCCCTTGCAATGAAACTGAGCTGTCTAAAACATTTTTTTTTTTTTTTTTTTTTTCCCTGACTATGCAAGCGTTGAATGGCTTCCCAAGTATTTTACATTTATTCAATTAGTCAGATGGATTGTTTTGTTGGTTTGTTTTTCAGTCTCATCCTGTAGCTGGCTGTTTTTCTCAGAGCCTGGCTGCCAACAGCTTTCCCTCCAGACTGGTGGTGCTGCTGTTTTAGCCAGGTGCTGGCTGATGTTGCCAACTGAAGCATCTCAGGGATAAAGCTATGCTTTTCAGAAGTGTGCTCTTAATTCTGACTTCTGAGACTATTCCCTTGGAGGCTTTGGCATCACTGCTTTCTCTATGAACTTGTTGGCCTGGATACAAATTCTCCCATTCTTTCGTCAATGTGATCTGAGAAACAGCATTTTCATTATCCTCCCCTCTCTTATCTGTGTGCAGTGACTTGGGTATTGTAATTTTCCCCAGTCAGCTTACAGAACACATGATGGTGGCATTGCTGTGGTGTGATGACTTTTATGGGTTTCCAGCTGTTAGAGTTTCTGAGGCAAATTGTCAGTACAAATTGCTGTTTTTCTGGGTTTTTTTTCTGCTTGATGCTTTTTTTCTTGTGAATGCAACAGTATTTTCTTATCTAAGTATTACTTTGTCAGGCGTTTAAAATTTCAAGTATGGTATGTAAGTGGACAAATGTATTTTTATAACTTAGGAGATCAAAGTCTCTTTTAATGAAATAGCTTGGTCTGGGACTTAATCTCTCATGTAAATACTGAAATAAACTATGACCTACTTATTTAGAGTAGCTAATGAGCTTCTGGCCTTTCATATTGTATTATCTGTATATATCTTTATATTATGTGCTGAACTTTTCAAACACTGATTTGTTTTGGGGTTTTTTTTCTGTAAACCAGAAAGCAGTTTTGTGTTCTCGACTTCTTTCAAACAAAAATAACTGAAAAGAAAAACCTGTGCAACCTCAAACTAATTTAATTTGTCTTCTCATGCTCTCTGAAAACAACAAAGCCATTTATTGAGACACATAAAGTGTCTCCTGCTCTGTTAAAACATTCTTCAAATAATGCCTGAAGATTTTAGGTTTTGCCTATTTTCATATATTTGCAGCTTTGTAGATTGCTGATACATGGTTGTAGTTTCTTGTACTTTTCCTACCCTTTTCCTGTACATTTTAGCATGTGCTTTGTAATTCTTCTCTTCCTATGACATGATTCAGATATGGAAGAGCAGCTTAAGAACACATTTAAATACTGATGTAATGAATCTAAAATTTGATTTCCTCACAGGCATTTCCAATCACACAAATGTAATCACATCAAGACACTCAGCAAATGTATGTTTGAATCAAGAAACCCAGCACCCTAGACTTATATTATTCTTCCTGTATTTTCAAAGTGCATTAGTCCCATTTATTACTTCATCCTTACTGAGCAGGTTGAACTGAACTTCACATTCTGCAGCAGATTGATTTCTAGGTTACACCAGTTTAGTCACCATAGATGAGTCTAGATTTTATTTAGTCTGACTACAAAAGGTAAAGAACAAACAAAAATAAAAACTCATTTGACATTGTCCTGGTTCTGGCCAGGACAGGGTTAATTTTAGTAGCCAGGAGGGGTCCTGGCTGGGAACTGGAGATTATTTTATACCATTGCACTGTGTTATGGGTCCATCAGTATGTGAAATATTCTAGTTTGTCAAATCCTATTCTTTCAGATTGTTTGCAATATTTTCAAAACTGTTTTAGCAAAGATTAAACAAGATTTAATATTGTTAGAGAGGCAGATAGGGCATCTCAAACTCACAGACTCAGGCCTTTAAGAGATACTTTCTGTACAAAATGCTCTCATCAGAGACCCAAAAGGGGTTATGTTAGATTCTAAGTGCACAAGATAAATTGAATTGTTACTCTATTATTTTTGCATTTAAACTGAAACAGATCCTGTGATTCAAGAGGCCAACAGTAAAGAATAGTTTTGCAATCTGTGTGTGTGTATGTATGGAAATAAATCATCTGTTTTCACAGAAAATTTCTGGAGTCATATTTTTTTTTTAAGAACCAAAGACTATTTTATTTGTATGCAATTTCACATACTGTTTATTTACAGTATATCTGCTATATTAATAATTTCCAATTAATATTACCTTTAGCAGCATCAGAATACAATGTTTGGTCTATAAATGTCACAGATTTGTTGACAAAAAGCTCTAATGTTTAATTTACTTGTTCTGCAGATATTTCAAGCAATTTTGTTTTGTAAGAGTTTTATCAATTACTTGATTCAGAGGGACAAATAGTCTTCAAATTATCTGTGATAATGTCGTTTTGGATGTACACCTGGATGGACATTTTTCCTGGTGAGTAGTGACTTGGGTGAAGCTGATTGTAATATGATTCCACTTAAAAGTGATGTTGCATGAAATTTCAATTGTATAAAAATCACTCATTCAGATGTCAAAAAAATCCAATCTATAGATAAGCATCCTTCTTCTTCACATCGTGCATTTTTGTGTCTTTTAGTGTTGGAAAGCAAGCAGGCCCTGAAAGGAGTGAACCACAGTAATATCCTGCAAGTAGAATGAGGGCTTGGATTGAGGCCTTCCTTTCCTTTTTTTTCTCTCAGCTGTCCAGCTTCATATACACTAAATACAGACATTGCAAGCAGGGATCTGTCACATTACCTGTTACCCTACAAATCCACACCTCATACCCTAGTTGAATAGGGGACTGTGCCAGGTAGTATGATAGAGGTTGTTACAGGGGTGGCTTCTGTGAGAAGCTGCCAGAAACTTCTCCCATGTCCAGCAGAAGAGGGACCCACGCTGGAGCAATTTGTGAAGAACTGCAGCCTGTGGGAAGGGCTCACATTGGAGAAGTTAATAGAGGAATTCCACACTGGAGCAGGGGAAGAATGTGAGGAGTCCTTGCCCTGAGGAGGAAGGGGTATCGGAGACAAAAGCAATGAACTGACCCCAACCCCTTGTGCTGCTGGAGGAGGAGAAGGTTGAGAAAATCAGGAGTGAAGGCGAGTCCTAGAAAAAGGGAGACATTCAAGGAAGGTGTTCTTCAAGATTTGGTTTTATTTCTGATTATCCTACTCTGATCTGATTGGCAATAAATTAAACTAATTCTCCTAAGTCAGAAACCAGAGGCTGTAGTGAATAGGGACACCGCTGGAAGAGTGTTGTTCAGTCCGTTTAAAAGTGTCATTTTGGGAATTTAAAAAATTGTTGTGGCCGTGACAGTTGAGCACTTTCTGGGGCTGTGAATTTGCTGTGTGGTGCTAGGAAAATTACATAAACAAAGTGCCTGCAGCAAGTCACCAATTTCTTCCATATATCTCTTTATGGAACTTGGGCTCTGGAATGTATGTATAATGAAACTATTTTAGCATTCGTGCTATGAACATGAGAAGTCTCTTAGGTTGCTGAGAATCTTTACAAAATCAGATTACTCAAATGCATAGTCATGTTCAAAGATTTTAGCATAAATTTGTCTGCGCCCACCTCTGATATATTAAATAGTGCTAATAAGGATATCAAGTAATTTTTGTCTTAGATGGGACTTGTGGCCATAAATGATGTTATAGGGAAACCACAGAAAAGCCTATAACAAATTTAATATAATTTGGATAATGTGCAGTTAATAATGCATTGATCCACACAGTGAATGAGAAAATAGCCCCTGACACTAACTAGAAAACCCAAAACCCTAGCACTGAATAGCTCCACAGTCAGTGAATACCATCCATCTCAGGAACCAAATTAATTGGGGGCAGTATGTTGGTGACAGCATTCAATTCGGGATGCGAAACTTACACCATAAAACATAAAGCACCTAAAGGTAGACAGTAATTCTGGCATTTTCTGGCTTTTGAATTTTCAGAGTTAATTATGAATTTTAATACAGTTTTCATGTGCTTATAAAAAGAAAATAGTTATGTTCTAATTACAATTTTTTCCAATGTGGAATTTTAAATTTGCTACATACATTTTGGATACTATAACTGTTATTTGTTCTGCATTTCCTACACTACATGAGATGCTAATGGTTGTTCCCATATACAAATTAATTTCGTTTTTAGATGGAAGAGCATTTTCAAAAATTATGAGGAATGTATATTTCATATATAAATTAAATATTTGGATACAATTTTAGCTTAAAAAGTTCTTATCCATTCTACTACTGCTGTCTGTCAATGTATAAAGATTGATGAATTAAATTTCTTACTTTTCTAATTTACAGCATTTCAGGTATAAAGAATTTCAATGTCTATTTTTTCCTACTCTTGAATCTACTTAGAGATTAATGTCTTACCTAAGTAATGCTAAGTTATCAATCAGTCATGCTGCTAAATGTCAAAGGCAAAGGAACACACTACAGTGACTGAACTCTTGTTCTAAAGAAAAAAAATCTGTTTCTAAAAGAGAAGGAAACAATGTTCTAATTTTAAAATCATATTTACTTGAAAAATGGCAGGCAGTTAAATTCCATGTTGTGTTGTTGAAAAAGCTTATTTAAAAAAAAAAAAAAAACCAGACTGAACTGATTTCAGTTGTACTCATAGTCTGACAAAGAGGAAAACAGTCTTCTCCCTAATGAGAGAAGGGCATTAAAATAGGAACTACTAAGAGTGATGACTCAAAGAGGCTGTTGGTGATATAACAGATGAAAAGGCAGGAAAGGCCAGAGGATAAAACGTTTCAAGGTTTCTTTAGCTGTAACATAATCAAAGATGTTGGAAACTTTCATTCCTCCCTTCCACTCGCCCTCATCATGCAGGTGTGTGCCTGATTAACGCAACTAATGCAGCGTTTAACATTTAAAATAAATGTTCTCTGGCACTTCCACTTCCTGTTGACCAGGAGCTAGTGGAAACATTAACTGAATTACATAGAGAATTAGGCAGGAAGGCTCTGAAAAGCATAGTGCTTTCTTGATACCACTGAGAAAATATTGCTGCTCACTTTTTTTTTTTTTTTTCCTTATCTACTGTGTTTTATTACTGTTAAAACCTCTCTCCAAGGGAGCTCAAAATAAGAGGAAATACTTTCAAGTGTGGAAAGCTTAGGTAATTTTGTAATCTCTCTGTACCATATACTGCAGAGAGTACATCTTCCCAATGACATTTGCTAATTTCAAACTTTTTGAGTGTGTTCAGGATGTGAGGAACAGTCATTATTGTGTCATTTGGAGTCATCAAATTAACTGCTCTAAGTGATGCTAAAGGCACAGCCTCACCCTCCTCTCTACACCCCTCTTCCCTGACACTCTCCAAGTTCACAAGAACACACAGATCACTCCAGTACCACCACGACCATGTCTGACTGGCTCCTTCCCTGACTCACCAGCTGGTCCAGCCTGATGCTCGCTGGCAAATTTCTCTCTCATGAGCTCCACATTCTCAAATCCTCTGCAGCACATGGACTCCCTGCTCATCTACTACCCTGGCCCAGACCTAGGAGTCCTTTACTTGCCGTGGAGCCCAGCTTGAAGCTTGAGAGGAAGTCACCCAGACACAAGCTCACGCAGAAGTTCACACTCAACTGATTTGGGTAAGAGACAAACTCCTGTGAGCCCCCAGCAGCTGGCAACAGGCACACAGGCTGTGCCCAGGGCTCTGCTCCAGCTGCCCATGCAGGAACCTTCACTCCCCTCACTCACACCAGTCCTTCCTAAAGCAGGATTTGGGGGCACCCACCCTATTCCAGCCCCTACAGGTGGAAGTTAAAGATCCCAGCTCATTTCAGTAGCTCACACCCCTGTTACTGCAGCTGCTGACACCACAGGGCAGGGGTGTCACACCCCCAGTCTGGGGGTGCCTGACCCCAGTCCACTCAGGTCACCCAAGTGTGCATGCAGGGCACACATACACATGGGATAGAGACTGAGATCATGCAGTGAGAGAACTGGGAAAAGAATTAATGAGATTATAAAACAGACTGGTGATCTAGCACGGAAAAGTGCACTGACCTGTCCCATTCCACATGCAGCTGGCCCCTTTCATACCCTTTTCTGTCACGCCCCCCCTCCCAGATCCCCTTCACTTGGACATGGATTTGTCAGTTGAAATAACTCCCCTGCCCTCCCCACCAGATATATCCTCTTGTTTGCCTCCTTATCAGTAGCAAAGGCTCAGATTGAGGGCAGTTCCTTGGTAACCCATCAATTAGTGTGACTGAGCAGGTTCATTTCTGCTTATTGTCTTCATTAAGGCTAATTGTTCAGGTTTTATATCTCTGTCTCTCTCCCTTATCACCTCCTCAGCAAGGTCATTAGTCAGACTCTCATGTTGAAGAACAACAGAACCTTCTCACCTCCACACCAATTAGTGTGATTGTCTGGGTTTATTCTTATCATGACTTACCTTATCAATTGTCACCGGGGTTTCCCTCTGTAAGTTCTTGTTTATGGCTCCTTTGACCAGATATCCTTAAAAAAGCAGGCATTATTCCTCCACATACCCTTGCAGATTATTTTTTTTTTTTTAATTAGTACAATGGTTTTACATATAAATTTTCATTTACTGCAAGCTTTTATAGCAATGGATTAGCAATACCTGAACAGATCTTCCTTCGGACCTCAATATTTGGTTTGTTTTAGTTTTTGTTTTTGCTTTGTGCATCTAGTCAGAATTGATATTAACTTAAAATACTATATTTTATGCTGCCTTTTGTGGAATATATCTATATTTCTATATATCTATATAAAACATATAATTATTTTGAAATGTTTTCTGTGATATTTTGATTATGTAAATCAAACAAGACAGGTCACTCTGGCTCATATTTTCCTTTTTGCTATGGGACAAATCCAGAACTATGTTTGTAGAATTGCTACATATTTATGAAATGTTTCTGAAATCAGGCTGTGCCCAATGTTTTCTACGACAGTCACTGAAAACTCTAAACTTTACAAATTTGTACTCAATTTACAGTACAAATTAATTTTCATGCACTTTAATGCCTAAAACGGTGCATTTCAGGCTACAAGACTTATGGATGCAAAAGTGCTGTGGAAGACTCTTCAGCATGCATACTGAGGGGTACAAAACTGAAAGATAACGCAGAGGGAGAAGATAAAAACATCTCTTAACCTGGTAATGCTAGATTTAATTCCAGCTTTTGAAGAATGTCAGAAACACTGCCAGACAGAAAAGGCTGACTGACAATGTAATCACTGATATCTGAAGAATCTACAGTTAATTTTTTATCTGCAGTTCAAGAAAGTATTTGCAATTAGAAAAGTGTTTATCTTGCTGAAGTAACGAGAGAGACATTGATAAGATTAGATCACAAATTTAAAGAAAACAAAACTAAATATAACACAAGAAGAACACTCCAAAAAAAAACAAAACAACAACAAAAAAAACCAAAACAAACCAACCAATCAAAAAAACCCAAAACCTGAAACAGACACCAAGAAACAAAAAAACAGAAGTTTTAGAGTTTGTAGAAGAAAAGAAAGATAATGATGTACCCCCTGTTCCTCAGAAGTCAAAGATAAAATCATCACTTCCTTTATTTAGACTTTTATCTCCTTTCAGTTGAATTTAGCCTGCCTTTTTGTCCTGTTCAGAGGGTAGACAAAGTAGACAGAAAGAATAGATACCTCCCAGCTTGCTGTGCAATCTTCCTGCTTTGTATGCAGTGCACATCTTTGTCCATTCCGATGTTCTGTGTGAGCCTTTGGTGCATTTTTCCATCCATTTCTTCTCTTGTTGACGCCTTTTCCAGGCAAATGCAAAAGCAGGGTATGATGATTGCTGCAGAAAATATGGACAGGAATTAGGAATTTCCTGCTTATATCAAAACAGCTCTACTTATGTTTGGTATGCTCTTTTCTTTCATTGACTCTATTTATGATACTGAACATGGGAAGCAGAATTCTCTTTTATTGATAGATTCCAAGAGTCATTGGATAGTAATCTAGTATTCTGTGTCTAAGTAAAATCTAAAACTAAATTCACTGGCCCTAAGTATCCCAGAGCCAGATGTTTCAGACCTTGGATTGCAGCTTGGAACAAGTAATTTTCTTACTGGAGTTCTGGATATATGTTACGGCTGGAGTTTCATGATCATCTAATTGACAAAAAAAGAACATGGTTTGCTTTTCAATGGGCAAACATTGTTTTTACAGCTAAAGATCCTTTTGTTTCACAGGAGTCTTTATCTCATGCTACACTTTGTTCTGATTTGTTTCCATTTGACTAATTAAGATAATGAAAGAGGCAAGATAATAGAATTTGTGGGTGTCATGATTTGACTCTGGCCAAACGGTAAGCACCCACAACAGCTCCATCTCCCTGCTGCAGCTGCGTAGAGGAGAGGCAAAAAAAAAAGAAACTAACTAAAGTAACTGAGGGCTCCTGAGTCAAGATAAAGGACTGAGAGAAAACTTTCAAGGGCAAAAGAGGCTCAACTTAGAGCTGCAAAGTAAATTTATTACTACAGAGACAGAGGAATATAATGAAAAGTAAAATAAGCCCTTAAAGACACCCTTTCTTCACGCAACCCCTCCCCTCTGCCCACTGACAGCAGAGGGAGCAGGGGTCGAGGTTTTGGTCAGTTCATCACTGAAATCTTCCATTGTTCAGGGAGAGGAGTCCTTTCCCTGCTGCGCCGTGGGCTCCCTCCCATGGGAGACAATTCACTGTGAACTCCTCCACCATGATCCAAATCTCTCGAGCAGCAGCCTTCCAAAACTGCTGCAACGCGAGTACCTCCCATGGACAGACAGTGATCCCGAAACTGCTGAGGTGTGGCTCACTCGTCCATGGGGTGCAGTCCCAAGGCCAGGCTGGAATCAGGGCCCCTCTCTCCACCAGACCTTCCACAGGATCACAGCCCCATCCAGCAACCCACCCGCTCTAGGTGGGCCCTTCCCCATGGGCTGTGGGTGGATCTCTGCATCCCCCATGGGCTGTGGGTGGATCTCTGCATTCCTCCATGGGCTGTGGTGGATCTCTGCATCCCCATGGGCTGTGGGTGGATCTCTGCATCCCCATGGGCTGTGGGTGGATCTCTGCATCCCTCCATGGGCTGTGGGTGGATCTCTGCATCCCCATGGGCTGTGGGTGGATCTCTGCATCCCCATGGCGTGGGTGGATCTCTGCATTCCCCATGGGCTGTGGGTGGATCTCTGCATTCCCCATGGGCTGTGGGTGGATCTCTGCATTCCCCATGGGCTGTGGGTGGATCTCTGCATCCCCCGTGGTCCCCAAGGGCTGCAGGGGCTCAGCTGCTCCACCATGGTCTGCATCAGGGGCTGCAGAGGAATCCCAGCTCTGGCACCGGGAGCAGCTCCTGCTCCTCCTTCTCCACTGACCTTGGTGTCTCCATGTTGCTCCTCACCTCCTCTGGCAAGAGGAAAAAACACTCCATGCACCTTTTGATGTCTTTGATTTTTTCTTAAGCATGCTAGAGGTGTAACCAACCTCTCTAACTGGTCCAGGCTTGGTCAGCAGCATGTCCATCATCTCCAGAACCATCAGAGATTGGCTCGGCTGGACATGGTGGAAGCTTCCAGAAGCTTCTCACAGGAACCATCTTTTTGACCCACCCCTTCCTCCCTACCGAAAACTAACACAGCAAAACCAACACAGTGGGATAAATATGACTAAGTAACACTTTGGTGAAATTCGCTGGTGTTATATCCAAAACAATTTTTTTTCCAGTGGATTCCTGCTTGCCTAGAGGCAATGATGTCTAGCGAGATAATTTTTTCTCAATAGTCTTTACTGAATAATTTAATTTTATCAGGCCTTTCATACTGCCACTAATAACATCACCTGAAAAAATGCCTTTTCTTTTCAGAAGGCTTGGACAGTCTTAGGTGGGTGGTGACTTCAATTCAATCTGCCTAAATTAATAAAAATAAAGGAAAAAAAAGAAGCTGGTATCTGCTTTAGCTATTTAAAAAAACAGCCTGTTGTGCTAGTATATCAGAAACAATATTCTGTTGAAAGAGCTTTCTCTATTTTTCAGTCTGTGTGCAACAACAGCTATTAAGTTCTGCGCAATGTTTCATTGCTCTAATGTGAGATAAGAGGAAAGAGTCTTATTGATAAGAATTAGATCTCAGAAGTTGTTTCTCTTGATTTTAAAAAGGCTTTGGACATGGAGTCTGTGTCGGGAAGTAACAGTCTGGAGGGGAGTAACAGAGAAAGAGTGAAAACATGGCTGGACAGCCAGGTCAATGGACTGTGGTCAGTGGCTGGTGCTTTGCGTGGATGTCAGTAACAGCTGGAGCACATCTGGAGTGTCTCCTCAGAGCTGGCCTATTCCTTATTTCTATCAGTGACTTCTAAGAGGAAGCAGAAGGTTCCCTGGTATATTTTCCAGGTCTAAGGATGACAATATGTGAGGGACAGCAGCTGACAAACCTGGGGGCTGGGCTGGTATACAGAATGTCCTGGGCAGGCTGGAGAAACCGGCCAGCAGAGCAAGGACAAATTCCAGGCGCTGCCCTGGGACAGAGGAGGCCCTGCAATGGCACTGGCTGTGGACAGGCTGACTGGGAGCAGCCCTGAGGGAATGTCCCTGGGACTGATGGGCAGTGAAATGAGCCCCAGACAGCAAAGGGAGCAGTGAGCTTCCTGGGCTGTATGAATGAGGACATGGGCAGCCAGTCAGTGGGAAGTGTTACCCTCTTCTGCTCAGTGCTCCTTGGACACATGTGGAGTGCTGTGCCCAGCCTTGGGCTCCCTGGGAGAAATAAAATATATCTGTAAAAGAGTCCTTTGGCGTGCCAAAGGGGTGGGTGCCTTGTGCCAATGAGGGGCTTGTTCAGCCTGGAGGTGAGTGAGCTCCACAGGCCCTCAGAGTCACTTTTATATATCTGTATGTAGATAAGAAAAGGTGATTAGGAAGACAGAGCCAGGCTCTTTCTTGTGGCTTCCTGTAAGCAGGAAGTTAGGCTGGAGACCTCCCAAAGGTTGCCTGCTCACACTGGATTATGTTATGATTTTATGAGCTCCAGAAGTAGATGCTGACACTAGATATTTGGATTCTAGGAAATCAGCATTTTTAGGCAAATTTGTGTGTGTGACCTCTTGAGCTTTGTATATGAATTCTGGAACATCCATTGACAAACTAGGTCGGAAGTTAATTTCTATGGAGTTTTTTTACAGTGATAAATTTCACTTACATTATCAGCTTCCCTTTTCTGTCATTGCGACAAATGTTGATACGTGTGAGAATGTATATCTATAATTTTGTTTAATTTTATATCTATAAATTTGTTTAATTTTCTCTATGGGTGTTATTTTTTTCTCTGTTGTTCATGACATCAACTGAAGAATGAAGAAGACTTTTTTTTATAATATTAAGTAGGGATATATTAATTAGGTAGAGGTATTTAATGACCAGGTACTTTTGTCCTTTATCTTAAAAAAGGCCAACTCTTCTCCTTTAGCAGGACAAAACCATGATTGATTTCTGACAAGAGAAAAAAAATTATGCATGACTTTCACTGCAAAGAGTTTCCCTTTGAACTAGAAACTTCTTTAATATAGATGAGAACTGTTCTACTGAAGCTTTAAGATAATAACTCTAATTAGGGTTCATTAGAATTTTTAATGCCTACAGTTTGAGTAAGGATGTAAATGAAAAGAATATTTTTCATCTTTTGAAAGGGTACAAGTATGTGTGTCACAAAAAAAGAAGAATATATTTTCTTAATTTAAGGATGATTTTTCTTTCTTTTTTTAAAAGTGATTTAGATTAGTTTGAAAAGTCTTAAATGTACTGTTTCAAGAACTTCAAAAGTATATTTGTCATAGTAGAACCTATAAAGCAACGTCATAAAAAAGTGGAACGACAATAAAAAGAGTTACATGATACTCAATGTTGTGTCATTTAATGTGCTTATGGCATTTAAAATTGATAATAGAACTAGACTAGAAAATAAACTGATCTTGTTGTGATTCAAGTAAGTGGGTTCTACAGTTCACTGTAAAAGAATTGTGTAATCATGTGGGCAACTTGTCTATCATCTTTCGTTCAAAAAACAAAATGATGCAACTTGGTGATTAATGGTGTGCAATAGCTTGTGTTTAGTGAAAAAAAAAAATAAAGTAATTTAAAAATTAAATTGTATTAAGTTTATCACATACTGAATTCATCAACACGCTGTGTTGCTAAAATCTTTTCCTAACATCCAGAGAGAAAAAAGCCTGAAAACCCAATGGTGTTTCCACAACGTAATGCTTTTAAGCCCTGCACCTTGCACACCTTTTTCATGATTGGCATAAGCCGATATAGTGAATTTCTGCCTCAAAGGCTTGCTCAGCCTTGTGTTCTCACTCCTTTTTCCCTCTCCTTTTTCTCCTCATGCCCATCCCTCTCTTTCATTCTCCTCTCCCTTTCAAGCTTGAGCTCACACATAGCCCTATGTCAGCTCCAGCAGCTGCATAACCATCTAATGAGATCAGCTGGATGTTCCATCGGTTGGTCTGATGGAAACGAAAATTCCTTTCTGGTACTATCAGAGCTCCAGGGAGAATATGACACTATAGTTTTGGCATTACTGCATCTGTGGACACCTTTCCTGGAACAATTACGCCAGAGCAAATAGAAAAAAAGGCATTTCAGCACATCATTATCAGTGTGATGCAAGAAATGCAGGGCTGGTTAAAGAAAGGAGTAATGACAGAACTATCAAGGTATCTTTTTCCTGTTTTCAAGTCAGATATTGTCATCTGTCAGGAAAAACAAATGAAATTCACATACACACATAGGGAAGCACTATTTGATGTGCTGGCATGGACTGTAAAATGTTTTTCACTCTGGGTAAGCATCAAATGTACGTCTTAAAATGGTTCTCATTAAAGCATTATCATTTATTTACTTAGTCTCATGGTGCAAAAAGTTGGCTTTATTTATGAGGATATTGTCAGGTTACGTCAAAATGCATTTATTAGTGGAATGTACTTCAGGACTGAAGATGTTAGTAAATGGTGCTGCAAGTCAAGTAACTCTTGCTGACTGCAAAGACACAATTTTGTACCATCTTTGTAAACAACTCCTATGCCTGCTGAAAAAACTCTCTTACCTCAAAATAGGATATTAAGAAAACAAAGAAACAACAAAAAAATCTGATGAATGGTAACTCTGCCACAAACCAATTTAATTAAAATATAATCCTCTTTATTTTTAATCTAATTTGGTTATGATCATCCACTTCACTTCTGATGATTTTAAGTAGGTATTTTTTAGGTTGTTTTCTTTGTCCCTTTCTCTGTACCCCTTCTATTATTTTTTTCTAAATACTGAGGATTTTGTTTTGGTGACAGTTGCATTGTTGGAAAAAGGTCCCAACTGGATTAATTAGTGTCCAGTAAAATACAATAAAATTTAGCTTTCAATTAGTCATCAGGGTCAAACACTGTCCTCTTGAGCATGAAGAATAAAAATTCAATACTTTAATCTCTTTATTAAAAGATTCTCTTGGGTTACAGAAGCAGATTAAAAATTATGTTATCAAATATGATGAGTCTGCCAAATGTGCCTTTGTAACTAATTTTAAGAAGCTGGAAATATTTTCAAAATATTAGGGAATAAAATGAAAGGTAGAGATATCATCACTAGAAAACTTCATGATCTGGCATTATTGCCAAGGAAAATAATAATTTTCTTCTAGAAAGATATTTTTATAAATTAAATTTGCTTTCAGTGTATTTTTTTTTAAAATGCTGTTGCAAGAATTGTTTGCTCTGCTCATATCTGGTCCTTAAAACACATTCATTAGGCAAATATTTGATGATAATTAAAGAGGAAATGCTGTCATATTCACTGTCTAATATCAAAACACATGACTGTCATATTAGGATGTTCTGGCTCTGGATCTAGTATTATGTAGGCAAAACATGATTGTAACATCCAAAAAACAAACAAACCAACCCAATAAAAATCTCCAAACAACCACTCAGACCAAAAACCACAAAAAGCTTAGAGGTGCATGAAGTATTCATTGCAAACTATTATATATTTGGATTTTACAGCTCTCCCCTTACTCATTATTCCTTTAATATTTGGATTTTACAGCTCTTTCCTTACTCATTATTCCTTTTATATTTGGATTTTACAGCTCTTTCCTTACTCGTTATTCCTTTTTTTCTATATTTTTTTTCTCCATTCTAATATTGTATACCAGAGCTGTTTCTTTTTCCTTCCTTCCTTCCTTCCTTCCTTCCTTCCTTCCTTCCTTCCTTCCTCCCTCTGTCTTGCTTTCCTGTTTTCTTTCTCTCTCTTTCTATTTTTTTTTTGTTTTTTTGGATTTTTGTTTTTGTTTTTGTTTTTGTTTCTGTTTTCTGGGTCTGATTTTCTTCCCAGGTACGTGTATGGGCACGACAAGCCCATACTGGATGTGTGGGTATCCCGTTTCTCTGCATGCTACTGGTCATCTAGTCTTTATTTCTGTGGGAAAACAAATGCAGTCATAGGATATGAAAGTGCAGGACTTGTAAATTATTCCTATTTTGAGTACTATTATAATAGATGCTAGGTTGTCCTAGATAGGGAGAAAATACTGTTGAATAAACCTTTCTTTCACTATTTTGTAATAAATATAGCAATATTTTTATCTTCTGAAATGACTGTGTGGTTGAGAGTGAGTAGTTGTAGCTACATCTAAAATAATATTCAGTTAGTAATATATTTTGGCTCTATTGTAACAAATGAGATGTCACAATATAGAGTATATGAAGAACTGTGAAAGTAATTTTTATTTTGTGCTTATACAGGTTTCTCTTCCTACTTTTTTCTCAAGGGAGACATTAAGATTTTCTTATCATTGTCTGTAGAAATCATAAAATAAAATTACTAAGTCCTTCATAAGAAAGAATGGTAAAAGTGAGATATTGTACTGTAACCAATAAGTCATGCATTACTAACATTTTTGTAATTTAGAGGAGAATCATGCCTCAGAAAGAGCTTTCATATGACATATTTTGTAATGAAAAATAATTTGTAGAATCTGTTGTCATGAAGCTTTAGAAAAAAAGTTTGATGGCATTTAAAAATTGTTTGAATACTTCTAAGTTTCACATTATTGTCAGACATAGAATTATTCACTAAAAACTTTGAAAAAATTTGAGATTTGTAACAACACCACTTAGAACTAGATTATTGTTACAGTGTGTGGTCAGATCTGAATGTTTTTTCTGCCATCAGTGGGTACCAAATCCTGCAACAGATCAATGCAAGAAGAGCAGCTCTTGTGGATCATTTTAGCTGGGTGT
Organism: Malurus cyaneus samueli; assembly: GCA_009741485.1. Classification (NCBI taxonomy): domain Eukaryota; kingdom Metazoa; phylum Chordata; class Aves; order Passeriformes; family Maluridae; genus Malurus; species Malurus cyaneus. Next base: position 43,510,146 of record CM019215.1, read on the forward strand.
GATTTCATATTTCTTTTGAGTATAGAAAGTGTAAGCTGTAGACACTTCTTGGCTCTGTCCAATTTACAGATTTTTAAGTCTTGGATCTTGTCTGTGAGGTCAGAAACAAAAAATTATAAACTCCTGTTCCACAGCAGAATCGGGAATACTGTTGCAGCTTTTGTTCTTTTTCTTCACCTAACCTTTTTGCTCTTTGAATATGTTATACATTTTATTTTTGTACTATAGAAATATTTACTATCAGAGAAAAATTCTGCCTTCAAATACATGGAGAAACTCATTCACATCAAAGGGTGTTCTTCTCCATCTATGTGGTAACCTCCAGGTCCTCATTCTGGAGAAAGAAAGTAGTGAAATGTGTTTGTTTTAAACACGGCAAAGAGGTGTCCTGAATAACAAGTTTGAGAAAGCTTTTAAAATATCACTGCAAAAAGGTTTTAAAGTATTATAATTTTGCAAATCTCAACAGAAAATTTAGATTATTTTGCAGTTAATGTCAGAATATGTAAAATTTAGAGGTAAAAGCAATTCTTGTTTTATCAAATTTGTGTCTGAACAACAAATTCCACCTACTGCTGTCTGAGACCTTATCTGTGCCTTGAAAAGACTACTGTCAATATCAGGTATTCCTTTATCTGCAGAATTAATGGTGGCTCCCTTTTTCTTCTCTCTGTGACTGCAATATGTATTAATGTATACTGTGCAATATTTAGTGATGGATGCAAACCATATGAAGTTATTCCATAAAATGGGATTATTTTGATGGAGAGACAGCTGGTAGAAACAAAAAGGCATAAGTAAGCAGAAAATTATGAGCATATAGGATTTCTCAATGAATTTCTGTGATTTCATTTTTCCACTTAGAATGAATTTATTAGCAGCAGTAAGAACATAAACACTGCTTTTAGCTTTCTGCTGCCTCAAGCTCTGTTGACATAAAACAAGGTGGGATATCATTCTTTAGCTATAAGGCCAAACTATATTACTTATCCTTGGATTTTCTCTTGACTATTTGGTATGACAGCTGCCTTGAGATGTACGAATATATATATATATATATATTTTATAATATTTTCTCTTTTCAGAATGTCTAAAATAGGCTGAAAACGGAATCACAGGCTACTTTCATACCAAGAAATGGATGGTACATATTGAAATCCCCAATGCGATTGAGCAAATGTAGTTCAGAGCAAGTGATGTAGAAGTCTGGAAATTTGAGAGTCAATTTGAGTCGTATTGAGCAGATACGTTTAAAGTACATGGAAAGTTGCAGTTATTTGTGCAGTCTCTCATACATTATGGCTCACTTGATGACTCACGTGACATAGATTGAGGTCTGAGCTTGTGAAAGTGCCATTTCTGCTTCCTGACCCCATCCAATCCTTGCAGAGCTTTTGCTGGCTTTCTTGTTATTAAGCTCGTGTTAGCTTCATCTCAGAGAACAAAATTTCTATTTAAATAGAGGTCATGAGAAACAAAACAACCACAAAGCTATTATGGATTTTTAATGATGCTTATAAGAGCTCTGTGAAATTGCACGAACTTGATACTTATGCACATCTTTATGTACAGCAGTTCTGTACCCACAGAAACAATTCTTATGTGTATAGATTTTTCTACAACAGGTTTATTCAATCAGGTCTGAGTCACTGAATTTAAAGCATGCAATGTCTTCTTTCCTTCTGGTCTGAAAATGAGCAAAGATGTTACTTTCAAAAATATTAAAAATATTAACTGTGTTCTCCATCCTTGTTAGTAAACAAAGTATAATTTATTATTCTTTTATGTGGCCATTGGCCATTTTATCTCAGTCATATGTGCATATTTTTAAAAATTATTTCTATCCCTACATCCCTATTTTTTTTTTTTTTTTGTGGGATTTCTAATTCTCACAATGCTCTAAAAGTAAGGTAAAAATAAATGTAGTAGTAGAAGAGATTATGAAATACACTAAAATATTTGGCTGAGCTATATAAAATTATTCTGCCAGAAAGGTGACTCTATTAGGGAGAAGACAGCAATTCTTCTCATACATTAATATCAAGAATTCTGCTATAATCTAATGCCACTTAGTCTTATTATTTTGAAATGTATTACTCTGAAGATATCCCCATCAATGTGTTTATGTATCCTTCCTAAAAGTCTTCTACAGCATTACAAATGTGTAAAGCTTCCAAAATGAAAAGACTTCTAGGGAAATTACAATTCAGAAACTGAAACATGATACATATGCAAATGTAAAAGGATAGAGGGTATGCAAAAATGAAGCTTCATTTTTAAAGGGAAGGAATGATAACCACCCAAAAGGAGATAAAAGTGGATTTAAAGTTCCAATGTCTTCTTCAAATCTTTGATTTTGCCCTCATCTAAATATGAAGGATGAAAACACAGTATAGGTTTAAAATCGTGGTTAAATCACAGGATACAGTAGACTTTTCACTGATCAATATTAATGTTGAAATTAACATTTTTGTTATCAAGCTAATTAAAAAAAATCCTTTAAAAACTTCCTTTAATCAAAAACTTCTTAGGAACTGGTACTACTGAGATCACCACTGGCTAGTTGTCTATATCAGAATCATTGCAGGAAAAAGGACCCCATATCTGAGAGCTCTAAAAGAAGGAAGATTATTCACTTCTGAGAATTAAGGGTTTTTTCCCCCCAAGAAAGTACAGAGGTCATTTTCTCTTTTTGAGTCCTTTCTTTGTTTCCTATTTTTCCTCTGGATATATTTTAGACATTTTGGGGGATTGCTTGACATAGAAAAAAGTCAATTTGTGCAAACACAATTAGGCCATGTGCGCTGAAGCAGCCAGCTTTTTAGTTTTTCGGACTTCCATACTTTTTCTCTGCATTATGTACAGAGTCAACTGTAACTAACCTTTGGTCTGTGACAGTAAATAAAGTTATTGGTTAAGAAGACAAGTGCTGCTCTGTGGTTATTTTGAGAATCTATTTCCAGTGTTTTGAAGTATGCTTTCCTCTGCTTGTATCATCTCCCCCACATTAAAAGAGTTGATTAAATAGCAAACCAAACAAAATCAAAAAGAAACAAAACTACAAAAAACCATACCAAAAATAAAACCCAAACACCAAACCAGCACTTTCTGTCTATTTTAGTCAGCTAATCCATGTTTGAACAATACAAAGGTACACATTTGAAGCCTGAGCTTCAAACTCTGTTTTTCTGGGTGTTTGGAAATTGTGCAGGCCCGATCATGTTTTGGAGAGGAGTGTGCACCCTGTCCCACTGTTTTAAAATCATGTGGATATCTCTGGTTTACTTTTTATAGTAAGAACCTGTGAAAGTCCTGTTCTATTGATGTTTGTTTCATGGAGTGACCTCTTGAAAGGTTTAAACTAATTTTACTTCTGTACTAGGATCAATTCTGTGATATAAGTCCATTAGTCTTTTGTTTCATATATGTATTACCCGTCTTTTATTTCTGATAGGAAAATTTAGTCATGGAAGAAACAATGCTTCCTCTCCTCAGGAGCATGGCAGGAACACTTTATCTGTCAAATTATATTTTCATACAGATTCTTCTTTTCTGAACAGCTTGACATGAGAAGATTAGGGTATGAAATCTCCTTTATCTCTCATCTCTGAGAAATGTCATTGCTTGTACATGCCAGAAATATCTCCAATGCTGCAGCTGCTGCATTTGCCAAGCCTGATGTAAAAAATGTGACAAAAATCCAGAAATTACATCTCTTTGTAAGCAACCTATTTTTTTCTGTTGTTGTGACTTACATATTTTATATATACGTACATATATATCTATAGATGTAGTCAGCCACAATAATGCTCTCCTTTAAAGAGACCAACAGCTCCAATATGTCATGAAGTACAAGGTGCTGCAAACTAGTAGTATATACCAACAAAATTAGAAGAATAGACGGAGGGAAGGGCCACTGATATAGTCTCCTTGCATACTCTCCTCCAACAGTTTAATATATCCAGAACATAATCTGTCATCTCTTTTTTTTTCTGATGTAATTTCTGTATTTTGATTTTTCTTCAAAGTGTAAAATCCTCTCTTTTCTTTCTCATTTCACTTACTTGAAACTGTACTTTTTCACCCTGAGCTCCTACTATGTTTCTTCCACATCCTACCCTACCTCATCTACCATCTCAGATCATTACCAGTGATCAATATCCTCTCCCAAGATTTATATCTTCCCTCTTGAAGCATTCATCACTCTGCTTTAATCTTCTCCATCTGCTGGGATTTCTATCCACACATCTTTTCAATAGGCCTATGGAGAGCACCGACATTTCTTATTTCCTGCATCTTCTTTACTCTGAGCAGCGCCGTGCAGGCAGAAGGCGTGTGACGAGAGGGACAGCGCCAGGCTGATGTGTTGTGATATGCCACTGAGCAAGCTGTTATCATCTTGTCCTTTCCTTTTCGTTTCAGCTGGCCCAAGCAGAGCAAAATCCATCAAGGCTAGAGACAAAAGATAAAGCATCATCTAAAAGATCTGTCATTGGACCTGACCCGCTCGGGGATTAGATAATGTAGGAGTGCTCTGCTGGTGTTCTGTCTCTAGATGGCACAGTACGTATCCTGTAACAGGGCTGTGCTGTAAACATCTGTGTGATAACTCATTGAGTGTTTTGAACCAATCTCAGCTATGCATTAAGTTCAAAATATTTTAAAGACGTCTCAGTTGCAATGTACTTAACTGCATTCTCCTCTTGACATAGACTTTTGTGATTTTAAAATGGTTCATGAGGTATTCAAAGCACACCAGATGTAGAGTTGATCCCTACAAGGATTTCCAATTTTCTCAAAAGAGCAGTAGAAAGTAGATAAAAGACATTGGCAGGATTCAGTAATAGTTTATATATTAGTGTTTGTAAAACTCCACCTGTAAGCTCCATTTTCTTAAACACATTTCTTCTATGCCACACTGCTTAAATCACATAATTGCGTTTCAAGATGCAACACCTTCAAAGTTCAAAGTCTCTCATCAGGCATTCACTAGCCAGTACATTTTACCTTAACATATACATGCATACATAAATATTTCCCTTCACCTACAAAATTATACTAATTAGTGGTTACTCTTCATAAAAAGTAGATCTAAACAGGTAAAAAAGAGAGTGAGGAACCACCTTTTAGCCTTTTATTTCTTAAAGTAACTGTTCCTGTGAATTTTGTGTTACTGTGTTTACTGTTAGGCTTGTCGCCACTTATTTTGATTAAGATGTGTTATACAGCCTTTTTAAATGAGAAGAAATAAATCCTCCTGTCTTCATCTCTTTCTACCCCACTGTGAGGGGAATGGTGCTGTAAGTTTCATTATATGAAGAGGGAAGCTGATCTTTAATAGGGTAGGCACTCTCTGCAGAGCTACACTTTACAGCTTTTGCTCTATTTTGTTCCCCCTTTGCTATCAAGAGATAATCATATGGCGAAACACAGACTGTATAAATGCACAGTATTTTTCACAAAAATTTATCAAGTTTTCACATATAATTTTTTTCCCCTACTGGTCAGATATAAAAGACTGAATAAAAAACAGCACGAGTTGAAAAGTAGGAGAAGTGTTGAGTGAAAACAGAAATAGTTGATACTGTTTATTTAGCTTCATTATTTCAGGTATACCCTTCATTTTTTTTTTTATGTTCCTTTTCTTTTTATTGATTTTATTTTCCACTTTAAACCATTGCAATGAACTGATACATTTCAAATATGTTTGTCTATTCGGGAAGTTCTTTTTTGCTAGACTATGATTTATGTAGTTATAGTCAGCTTGAAGTGTACCTTAAATAAAAAGTAGTCTTTCAGAGATGTCACTTAGAAAATGGATGGTCTTACAGTGCTGTGCACTTATATTCTTTACACATGCAAGACTCAAAGAAAGAAATTGGGAAATAGCTTGAGGAAGCAATCCAGAGGATGATGCATACAGACAGAAAGCCAGCATGTGAAAATCGGAGCTCGTAGCTATCGGTGAGATATTCAGCATGCCATAAATCACAGATATTTAGGTAACCTTATCTGCCCAGAGCATCTCTTATGACATGTGAGCACCACTCAGTATTTTATAACAAGCTTAGAATCTTTAGCATAAGGGTGGGTGAGCTAAACACATGATCTACTTTTGTTCAGCTCAGTTGTTCATGCAGTCCTTACGGTAATGCTGAAAAGACCCAAATGCTGCCATGGGCAGATGGTGGCTGTGCATCATGAGCTTAAAAATAACACCTTTTGTGTTAGACTAATACAGTTACACTGATACTGAACAATTACTTCAAGAGACCAGGTGGAAGTAATTATCAGGCAAAAAAAAATTAATATTAATTCCAGATTCTGAACACATAACATTGAAACCTGAATGAGGTAGATGTCAAAAATATTTTTAATAGCACCTGGCTGATATTCCACTGAAAGTGAATACTTGCTTTGACCAGGAAAAAAAACAGTTTCCAAGATGATTGAGAGCACACTTTCCCCACTTTGTGTGGCCATTGAAATCTGAGTTTTTCCTTGTAAAAAATGAGTTTGTATTTTCTAATAGATGAGTAAAGATATCTAGTGTATAGATAGATTCTGATTTTTTACACCTCACTCAAAATGCCAAGGGTATTTCAAATTACACATTTCTTTCAGTTGAGTAATAAAAAGATTTTTAAAGATATGAGTTATCTAAATCCCAGTGAAAAGGATTTGATGCGCTTTTCTTCAGATTTTCTTAATTTTTCATCTGTAGAAAAAAAACCCAACCAATTCAGAACATTCCTGAGAATCTGTAACCGATGAAAATAAAAAGAATGTTGCCTTGTGCAGTATTGTGACTTATCATGTTATAATTGGACTATCACATTTAATATACTTAGTGCTTACATATGTTAACAGATATGATTTTTTACCTATAGCCAAGTATGTCTGTGGTAATGTGTTTGCCACAGTTTCTGAGCTGCAGGTTTAATTTTTATTTCTCCTCCTCTCTCTTTTTTATTTTGGTCTTAGTTTTGATCTAAGATGTATTCTGGGTAGTGAAAATATTTTCCTTGAACTGTCTTCTGTGATAAATAACCTTACAGTTGTGTTCAGTATCTTCTTTTTCACTCACCTGAGAAAACAGGAAACAGCTGGACTACTTCATGACAGCCCATAGAACAGCTGATGCCAGGCAGTGTTGTTTTGCTCTTTAGTCAGTGAGTATGATCTAACTTTGAATTTTGACCTAATTTTGAAATTCATTCTCCTTTGAGTAGAGTTAGACCAGCTGAACTCCAGAGGCAGCTCCAACCAAAAGAATTTTGCAATTTTATCTAACTTATTTAGTGGTGTGCTATTCTACCTCTTCTTTTTCCTCATTCTGTTCTTCTTCCTTTCTTATTCCACTTCCTTTTTCCTATCATCTTTTTGTACAATCTCAGTTTGTAATCTCAGTTTGTCTCTGTTATCTTGCTATCTAACAGGTATTTTTTTTGAGGTCATCATTAAGATTACACAAAGGGGAAAGTAATAATTTACATTCAGTACTTGGTTAGAATGTGATAAATTTTGCAAAAAAAAAAAAAATTACTACAGGATGAAAAACTAAATATTTACTGTTTCAAAAGAGTCTACAAAATACATAAAAAATCAAAACTGTGAAGGAACTTTTCTTCAAAAATAGCATATTGAGAGTAGGATTGAAGCTGCACAGAAGAAATGAGTTGCAGTAGATGAGAAGCTCTAAAAAGAGGATCTGTAGGTCATGTAAATTTAGTGATAACACTAAATTCCACAAGATTACATGCGGTAATAGCAGTTAAAATTATTCATTTCTAGCAACAAACTGTAGGTTTGAAACAAACCTAAGTCTATCATCATAACAGAACTGTCAATAGGCTGATGGAAAGGATAATTTGGTTAGTGCATATAATTAGCTATGGATCTTTATTTTTTATATTCTGAAGCGCAAGCAACCAGAAAAGATCACCTAGCTTTTTTTTTATCAAGTGACTTGAACTAAATTGCAATCCTGATGCACTCAGAACACCTTTTTCACACTATTACACTTCCACTTGTAGCTATTCTTTTAGAAAAAAAATGCATAGAAATGCATTCATAGTAAAAATTCTCCATATGTTTCTAGATGAAAAATTCTTTTTTCCTTACCTTCCCCCCACCTCTTTGAGCTTTGATACATCCTATTGTCTATAAACCCTATAAAATGTCTTTGCTGAATATGTAGATATGGTAAAATAAGAGAAACTTAGAAAAATAATTAAACTCCTAGTTCAAATAATGGGAAGATTTTGTTTGTTCAATACTGCCCTTCTGTACTCTATAGTACTTTGTTTTCCTTACTTTTCTACTTGTGCTTTAGTTACTGTTCTATTTCTTATGTAATTTATTTTCTCTCATTCTGTATTCTAGGTGTCACCACTGCTTAATCTGTATCTACATAAGTGTCTTAGTTCAGACCAGCATTGTGCACAGGGAGTAGATATCCTGATAATTCCATTTAACTCTCTCTGGTAGCTGGGAGTAGTCTTGAAGAGCCAAACAGATATTTTCAAGATGTAACTGAACAAGGAAATGTATTGCAGAAGCTGATAGACATTTAATTCATGGGATCAGACTAAGGATACTTTAGTCTCTGAAATACATGTGGTGTGGACTTAGTATCATTAGCACCATATGCTTTATTCCATAAATCTGCTCCAATTTGGCCACATTTTTGGGAGCAGACTTAGACTTATCCTCTTGAAAACTAATGGTTTTCAATGAAAAATAGCTCTCCCACTCCCTCACCAGTTTAACTAACTTATGTCAATTAAATCACAACTATGAGGATGGAGGAAAAGTCAGGGTTTGAAGAGGTGTGATAGAAAGACTGCCCGGGGTTCTGCTCAGGTAGATATGTCCTTTTAAGGTTGTTGTTTATAGTCTAGTTTCCTGATTATTTCCCAGTGCTACCTCCTCCAGAAGAGAGAGCTTATTTGTTGTTTCTTTCATCCAAATACAGCACACATGTGAAGTGTACTTGCTTTTCTTCAGTTTCTTTATTGACTTTCTCAGGTGCTGTTGTGAATGGTCCTGCATCAGCTATCAATCAGCCCAAGTATCTTCAGAATAAAACTGCTGCTGGTGACATATGTGTGTGTGTGCTTTTCAAAAAACTCTCCATGGGAAAATTCAAGTATCTCTATGGAAAAAATGAATGGCTAAGTGGGCAGGTTTAAGTGATAGAAGTCTTGAATCATGGTTGCCAGTAAAAAAAAAAAAGTCAAGACCTTCTATTTATTTCATAATGAAACATAATGGCTGTGTGCCAGATTTTAAAGAAATTATTCATTTGTCTTTTCTATTAGGAATTGAGAGCATAAATTAAAAGCTCCCTGCTATCTGTCCACTAAGTGAAGGAGGTGCTTTGTTTTCATTTCCATTCCAGCTCTGAGTGCAATACTGATGCATATGTCTTCATTTCTTATAGAACAAATATAAATTTATGGGCAAATGAAACAAATTTCTGAAGTGGTTTCACTTTGTCTGTAGAGTTCAAATATTAGCATGAATTGATTTGTACATTTACTGTAGTAACCATCCAGCAATGAATTATTTTCTGCTAATAACTACTTGCAATTCTTGCTTGCATAGTATATCCATTTATCAAACAATAATACTGCAGTTTTCCTTCTTCTGTTTATTGTGCAAATTTATATGCTTAGTGGTTATCAGGTCTTTTTCTAGAAATGTATTCCTCTTCATCTAATTTCTTTCTTATGGAGTGACTGAGAACCTCTTTTTCTGTAATCCCAGTTTAATAATAAAATGCCCATCTGTAAGGTTATGGGAAGAAATAGCAAAGTGAATGGAAGCAAAGGTATTAGTTTGTCAGATGGCTCAGGAATAAGCAGACAGCAGCACCATGAAGAGCCTGACTCCACTGCTTTCCTGATAAACCTATGCTCCTGATAAACTTTGGCTTAGTGTGATAGAATAGTCAGCAGTCAAAGTCAGATATTTTTGTCTTTTAACTTCTTTGAATGAACCACCCTGAGGGATTGAAATCAGCTTGTCTGATGTCTGGAGAGGAACAGCTTGTTCTGACTGAGGTTGCAATTCCAGTCAAAATTATGATTTTTCTACATTCAAAATATATTTGAAGGCATTTGCTCTATTTGAACTATGCATAAATCTGTTACTATAGAGCAACATCCCAATGGATACAAAGCCTCTGGAGAAATTATTGTGGAAACTGGGTTGAAGACCTCTGGATCATAAAACATAAGGTTTTTCTAGCGCAAGCACCATTTAGGTCAGGGTAGCATGTCTGCTGTTATCATCATGAGCAGAGGCTATCTGCTACGGGGAGATGACAAAGCTCCATGCTGCTTTGTGGAGTGCACAGTTGCCCTAAAGCATATGGTCTTGTGCCAGTGTTTGAGAAGCTCTGCTGGACAGATAATTAGAAACTTTGTGATAAAGTCTCTGCACTTCAGGCAAAATAATCATAAGAGTGGTGAATTAACTCCAGCAGCAGAACATCAAGAAACATTTAATCTTCTAAAACAAGCTGCTGTGCTTTAAAGTGAGTGTTAACAGTGAAGTCAGATATTCTTTGCCAAGGAAGACTGTAATACCACCATTTGTCTGCCACATACAGGTAGAAATATACATCTCTCCTTTGGAAAAAAGGTGGCTCTCCACTTACTGGGGTAATAATATTTTTGAAAGTTGTGATCAGCAGTGCCAAGTAGTAAGAGATATTCCAAATTTGTTCATGATTCATGGTTTGTAAAATATTTGCTGTTGCTTACAGGATTGACTTCAGAGCCTTAAGTCTTAGGCACACATGTTTCTTTCTCCTCTTCTTAAAAGAAAAGGAGAATTAAGAGACAGTAAACTCTCAATTGCTTAATGAGCGCTAATGAGTAAATGAGTGTTCCTCTCATTGTAACCTTGCTCTAAAGCTCTGTGTGCACCCCTGATAACTGAGGTTGCTGTTGCTTTCCAAAGAAAAGTGTCCTCAGTTTCTTGCTATGTCATAAGGAAGGAAATGTTGCTACAGCGTCTAATAACATGAATTATCTACTCTGACGAAGAATGGAATTAAGGGATTTGTGAAACATTTGCCTTTCTGTGTATTTACTTCTTGCAATTGTATGAAAATGGATGCGAAACACACCACTTGCAATAAGCTGACCACCACTGCATTCTGGCTGCAGGTCACACCACCCTTTTTGCTGAGCATGTTCCAGATTAAATGAAGCATCCATCTCCCTGTGTTGGTTACATCTGGGCTTTATAGAAGGAACTTGGGTGTCTGTGCCACTGGTAATGTTGCTCCCTCATACTCCTTGAAAACAAAGAGGAGGGAAACCAACTTCTCTTAAAAAGTGTGTCTGGAAAAAGTGAAATTTTAAAAAATGGATGTGGGAATAGTTACTGTGAGAGAAACCTTAATGGAATAATATGAAAGTGAACAGAGAATGATAAGGAAGGAGGAATATGTCCTAGATGCTTTTCATAGCCATGCCCTCACCCAGTAAGAGATAACTGCTGAGCAATAGGGAGGACAGTAACTGTGGCTGGGGCTATGAAAATAAATGCAAAGGAAAACACTTAAGAAAGATGTCAAGTGTTTACTGTGCCTTGAATAAATAAGGCCTGGTTTTAAATTGCTGCTTGTTAAGTGAATTTTTCTCATTTTATGACTTAAGCAAATTGGTATTCCTGCTGGCAGAGAGATGAGAAATGCTGAATTTAATTACATGGTTTAAGGAATAGGTCTTGTCTCTTTTATATTAGAGTGTTTTAAGGGCTGGATGCAATACGTTGCCTCAGTTTCTATAGAAAAAATGTAAAAAGCCTGAAACATAGAAAAAAATAGGACAAGGATTATAATTTAGATGCACACAGAACACTCTTTTCAAAAATTATTTTTATAAGGTAAATGCTTAGGAAATTACTGGGTGTGACATGCATTCACATGCCACTTCTAGTCCTGTTATATTAAATGAAACAGTTCAACATAATTGGTTTTTATAAATTCCAAAATGAGCACTGATATTTCTCTATTGAAATATTTAAAGTTGTTTCATTTTAAAATGCAGGTTTCTCCTTAAGTTTCATTAAATTCTCTCTGATTTCAGAGATTCCTAGTATGGTCCTTCTTACAGTGTGTTTTCTTGAGCGTGTGCGTGTGTAATCTGATTTGAAAATGGGATACTTAAGCCACAATTTAAAAAGTAAACATTCAATTCCCTAAATGTAAATGTTGTGTAACTGCATGAAAATCATAGCAAGGTCTGTAGATATATTGGTGAACTCAGGCCCTGGGAGGGTCATGGAGAAATTTCCGGGCACACAAAGGTCATCAGGAATATCAACATGGATTCACCAGTGAGAAGCGATGCTTGCCTGACTTGATACACTTTTGGGAAAAAATGACTGTCTTGGTAGAAAAAGGGAGAGTGGGGGGTATTATCTACCTAGACTTCAGGTAAGTTTTCAACACCATCTTCCACAAAAGCCTAACAGAGAAGCTGATAATTATGAGCTGGACAATCAGGCTGTGAGGGTGGATTGAAAATCTGATGGCAGGGCTCTGAGTGGTGGTGATCACTGGAACAAAGTCCAGTTAGGAGCCAGCAGTGTACTCCAGGAGCCAATTTTGGATCAAATCCTATTAAATTCTCCATTAATTATATGGATGGCAGGGCAGAGGGCACCTTCAGCAACACCTGGATTTGTGTGTCAAGTTCTGAGCTCCCCAGTACAATATATATATATGTATATATGGTGTTACAGAAGAAAGTCCAGTGAATAAGATGATTTGCTTACACAATCAGTCTTTTAAAGGAAAAGGTTCATGTTTCAGGGAATAAAGTTCAGACTCAGGCCAGGAGGTTTCTTGAAACACTAAGAGAAAGGGCTGGACAGAGTAGGAGGAAGGAGACAGAGTTATTAGATGAGAACAAGCTGAATTCTTAAAAATCCAGTCAACTACCAAAAATCAGTAACAGAAAATGAACTGTTGAGAATTAGAAATACAAAATGAACCAAACACACGGAATGGATCTCTGGGAAATAATTGCTCAGCAGCTCAGGCAGTGCAGCTACTCTCCACTGAGTGGCCCATGGGGGCAGATGCTGGAGTGCCTCTGGTGCTCAAGGATTCAACTTCACTGTCCTCTGGTCCCCTCTTCTGAGACACTGAATATTGTGTCTTCTTGAAAATTGGCCTCAAGTCCTGCCTTTGTAAATCTTTGTCTTCCATCCTACTCTGTTCTGCACCACAGGTACTCAAGGGGTGAGGAAGAGCTCCTGGTGATGAGCTTTGAGCGAGAAGCAATCAGCAGCACTGCCAAACTGCACAGGTGGCACCAGGCTGAACCCATCACATTTATAAAGAGCTGCACTTGGCAGGAGCAGGTGCTGCGCTGGCGGGGATTCCGTGTCAAATTTAATTTACTGGATGATCTGGCTCGGCAAACATTCAGCATAGATGCTTGCTCCTGCCTAATGTTAAGTAGCTGAATAAATGCAAGAAAAGATCTCCACAAGAGTTAAACAGCTGCTGAAAAACACAAAGTCTGGAAATGTACGTGTGCACGAGGAGTATTTTTACTCATTTGACTGTTAATATGCCTAATTTGTACATTATATCAAAGCACTATTGTTTCCAGATTACTCAGAAGATTAAAAAATTCTCAGTCTTTGTCTACAATCCCCAAAAGTCAATTTGTAGAGAAAATTTTAAGTGTGAGCCTCAAAACCAAGAGTTTGAAGCAAGGTTTCAAAGCTTTCCATGTTACTGTTCTTCAGATGTTCTCACACTCAAAAGCAAAATCTGCTCCCAAGTGTCCTATAAGTTAGTTTTTTAAATGTTGTCTCATTTTTTATATTATCAAATATGTCACTCTTCCAGTTGGATTTTTAGTGAAATAGACAATACGAGTGCTAAGAGGTAATTACCATTGCTAAATCATACCAATGCTTTGAAGAGAACTTCAAGATACATTTTGTATCAGGAAATACAAAATCACAACAGTTCTGGATTTAAATAGTTAATCTTGACAGCCTTCTCCCTAATCTCATCTTCCAACTCTTATCTGTAATTTTTGAAGAGAGAAACACTTTCAGTGTTATAGATGGTGATGTAATATGTCAGATAATTGCAATTAAGATATTTTAAATATATCACAATGTTAATAAAATAAACTTTGTGTTACAATCAATATAACAATTTTTCTTCTATCTGGCTACTGCAACACTTTTAATGTGACAGCCCTTGAACAGCTGAAGTGGACTTTTGGCAGTTCATGTGTAAATGTGAGGACACATCCTCTTCCAATCTCCCCTTAAATATTAATAATAATAATAGCAATAACAATAATTTAAGCACTTATACTTTTGTTACCTTTTTAATGCCTTGAAAAATAAATTTAGAGTGGTATAGTTTAATATCACAAATATTTTGCATTAATAATGTATGGTTAGGTACCTGCCATTCTGCTGTGCATGATTAGAAAATTCAAGGTTGTGTTTATTGAAGCAAAAAATTTTTTAAAAACATTTTTCCCAGTGTAACTGTAACTGTGATACTTCATGAAGAGAAGGTTGAGAATCAAGTTGTTATATCATGCTGATATTCTCTGGAGTATAACAAATTACGGTTGGGTTGGTTCAAGTCTGTCTTTATTTTGTTAAAATAGACCCGCAGTTCATTGTCCATGACATTAATGTCACTTTTGCCTGCAGCACAACGTGTTTGGTCCTATTGTCCACGACACATCCATTTAACAATTAAGATACTCCCAGTAAAGTATAATTTGCAAAATTATTTGGTTTTACTGCTGTCCACTTTGTAGTCATGTTTCTGGTGGTCTGTAATAATTGGCTGTTGACATTTCAGTTGTCAAGTTATCAGCTTTTTCTACTCATATGGAATGATTAGCATAGCATAGCTAATAGCGCAGATTATATGAAGGAAAAAAAGCTATTTTTTAGATGTATTACTAGTTTCGCCTTCAGCATTAACAAGTAAAATAGCTGCAAGGCATTAAAAATGTCGGTAATTTAATTTATTCTCGGTGTCCATGTAATGTTCAGTCATATTTAGGGTTTGGGTTTTTTTTCATTGTTACATAAGGTGCCAATCTGTTGCAGATTCTTGCATTGTCTGGAGTTTCTTTGGTTAACAACTTAGAAATGTATGGGAGATCAAGATGTTACTGGTGAAAGGCTCAAACATTTTGCCATTTGTGAAGGCATCAGGGTGCCCTACTGTGTCAGGGTTTGCAACCCCCCAGGTGGGAGGAAGTGAATTTTTTAGGTGTGGGGTGGTGAAGCCTCTGGTCTGAATAGATCAGGGGGGTGAGAACCCTCCACAGGAGGCTCTGGGTTTTGAGCTGGATAAGGGAGAAGGTAGATTAAAAGCAGATCCAGTGGAGACAAAGCAGTGCTTTTTATCATGCAAATTGTCCTCTTTCACACTGCTCAGCTGGAAGACTGCCCACCCGGCCCCTCCCCTGGGAAGGTGACATTCCCACAGGACAGGACATTCACATTCACACTTGAGGGTACTCATAACTGAGGGGATTAATCCCTTCTGATGGGGGCAACTGGCTCAACTGTGCTGAAATGAGGAGCAGTTGTCACATCTTAGGAGGGGCCATAAACCATCAAAAAGCCCCAAAGTGCCCCCAGACTGGTTCCTGAGTCCTTCCACCAGAGGACTGCCTGCAATCCACAGCATTGCAACAGATCCAGAGTGGAAAAGTGCCCCTCTAGGGAAGATGCTTGGGTGTCTTACACGAATATATGTGGGATATATGCACATATATTCATGTATATATGAATCTATATTAACCTATTAAATTTTATGGTTTGGGGGCTTTCCCCCATCCGTGATGGATCAAGTCTGTGACCATCACTTTGACCAAATCCTTGTTGCAGGATATGAAGGTGGGGATATATTTCTACACATATTCTTTCTTTCTCTTCCTTTCTTTTCCTTATTCATTTTCTTAAGAGTTATTTTTAGTCTTTCATACTGTTATATTACCATAGATAATAACCTAAACAGCCACATACCTCCTTTCCATTGCAACCAAATTATTCTAAAATAAAACTACTACTCTCACAAGTTCATGAGAGAATTATAAAATAATATAAAAACATGGATTTCTGGTTCTCAGAAAAAAAAACCTGTTTTTAATTAATTTTTCTTTAAAGACAAAACAAATGTAGATGCATTTTTCAATGATCTGAAAACATGCTACTTTCTAGTTTAAACTGGAAACCACAAAACCACAGGATCAGCACAGGCTGGGGGATGAACAGGTCGAGAGCAGCCCTGCCGAGAAGGACTTGGGAGTGCTGGTGGATGAGAGGTTGGACATGACCCAGCCAAATGTGTCCTGGGCTGCATCCAAAGCAGTGTTGGCAGCAGGGTGAGGGAGGGAATTCTGCCCCTCTGCTCTGCTCAGGTGAGACCCCAACTGCAGTGCTGAGTCCAGCTCTGGGGTCCCCAACATCAAAAGGTGGAGGGAGGACCTGTTTGAGTGAGTTCAGAGGAGAATCTTGGAGAGGATCAGAGGGCTGGAGCACCTCTGCTCTGACGATTGTTCAGTAAAACAACATGCAGGGGAACTGACAGAGGGATTATTTACAGCGACAAAATTATAGCAGTCTTTATTGCCACATCTGCTTGGAAAAATGAAAAAAAAAAAACCCCAAACTTCTGGTTTCATATTCAGATATTTTCTTTTTGTGTTCCTTATAAGTACTAGAAAACCCTGCAGTTCTACTGCTTTCTCGTTCTTTCCTTTGTCACATATCTCGTTTTTATGGCATGCTGTACAAAAATTGTAGCTTGTTAAAAACATATTACACAAGAACAACACAAGGAGGTTATTTGTAAACACCTGAAATACTAAAGATCTTGCCTCCACTAGACAAACACTTTCAAACATTCTGTTTGAAAGATTTCTTAAAATGGGTTTCTGCCCTTGTTTTGGCTGGAATAGAGTCAATTTTCCTTCTAGCTGGTGTAGTGTAGCCTTTTGAATTCAGTTGAGCCTGATGTTGATAACCCACTGATGTTTTGGTTCTTGTTAAGTGGTGCTTACCCTAAGTGAAGGACTTTATGAGTAGTTTGTGCAGCTGAGACATATAAGATGCTAGTTTAAAAAGAAGGGTTAGGGACTGCTGTAAGAACTTGAGTCCAAAGTCTGATACTTGATAATTCATATATTACTACCACATGTTATTAAGGTTTGATGTATTTGCTGTTAGGCTGAACAGAAAATGATCCTTATGTTTTTATTAGATAACTACTGTAACAGATTCAGTCAACTTTCTGAGGTAACAGAGAGGGGTGAAAAAAAAAAAAAAAAAAAAGAAAAAAAGCTCTTTTTGTTTTAAACTTGATATCTTCTATCAAATCTTTCACCTCCACTGCTTCCATGGATTGTTTCTGCCTTCCTAAAGGAAAGATGTTATAGCCGGTGTAAAATAAGCACCCTTTCCTCCACTCCTCTCCCTTCTTTTACAGTGGAAGCTCCAGGGAAAAGCTCTCTTGACTTTCTGAAATGGAAATGTGCTGTTCTATAGAGGCACTGAGTAGCATCCTTTCAGTGCTCTCAGGTGAACTGGGAGGAAATCAGCTGAAAAGACAAAGTTTGAGTATAGCTCTGGGTTTTCCAGAGGAGCTCAGGAATGTTATGAAGAAGAGCTCAGTGTCAAAACCTATATGCCATGGTTCTGTTTTGCAAGTGATGGATTATCTGAGGCAAGCACAGAAGGAAGGGCCTCTGGGTATCTCTTTCTCAGGGTTTCTTAACTCTGTCACATAGAAAGAGTTGTCTTTCAAGGCTTTCCAAATAATGTGACCTTATGCAATCACTCTCGGATGTGTAGATTACCTTTGGTTTGTGTCTTATATGTTTCTCAGGAGTTCTTAATTATCTGTGTACCTAATTATTTTTCTGGGGTGGAAGCATAATAAATTAATCTCTATGTTTTCCAAAATTGTTTCGAACTACTGAAAAGCTTCTGGAGAGACATGACACATACATAGATGTATGTATGTGCCTTCTAAAAATCCGGGTAAAAATTATTTTCAGTCAAAAAAACAAAGGGAATCTCATGATCTTTATTAATGGCAACTTCAAACTATGAGTATTGAGTTCTCAGATTATATTCATGGGGTTTTGGTCTGTTTAATTTTTTCACTTTACTTTTAAAAGTTACTTTTACCTTCATTTTTTAAGTACTTCCCAGTGGCAGCATCCCTCAAAAAAATGTTCTGACAAAATGTAGTTATCTAAAAAGTTCCCACCTCTGGGATTGGCCTGTTTCTGCCATTTTTCCAAAATTAAAAGCAGTTGAAGAAAGAATTTATAAAAAGGAAAAAGTTATAAATTATTTTGGTATGTGAAATTTTTAATAAATTTTAAGTTTCTTTCTTGAGCAACATGTATGTTAAAACTGAAGCTGTTTTGTCAGCTATGAAGGTCAACAGAAGGACAATTTAAAGTTGTACCTAACCAATAACTTAGAAGGGAAAAACTCTCCCTTAAATTATTTCTCACTCATATTTCTTTCTGCCATACAGTAATCCACCAAATTTTTCATGAGAAGGTCTTAATAAAACGACAAAGGAAAAGTTTAAGAAAAGTGGAGAATCTGTATCTTCAATAAAAGACATTTACCTGTTAGTCATGCAGCATATTAGTGACATACATTAGTACTTACAACATTAATCTTGTTTGTTTGAGTTTTAATTTCCTAACTGCAAAGGCTCTTTTCTGTTGAAATGTGAAGATCCAAGATGCTAAAAAGTCAGTCATTTGCTCCTTTTTATTAAGTGAAAAAGTAAGAGAAGACTATCCAGATGTCCTGGTAGGAACATGCTATCATCAGGGGAATCACCTTCATTATAAAGAATATTAACTCTGTCATGCATACCTTCAGTAAATATTCAATTTGAGTAAAAAAGGTCTGAAAACTTCTATTTTATATTCTTCTTTCATTTTTATTTTCTGTTTTCACTTGACCTATGCTTATCCAAGATTAACATTTTATGTCATTTCTGGAGGATAATGAGTTCCTATGGGAACCAGACATGGACTGGTATAAACCAATGCCCAGGCTGTTTGTGTTTTACACACAAGACAAAATGGTATCAGCCTTTTCTGTTTACCCAATATAGAGCTGCTAAGTACTTACAAAGCAGAGCGAGTTGCAATTAAATCTATTTACCAGAATCAGGCTTGTTTTAATTCATGGATTTGTTTTGAGTTGTGTTATTGACATTACTTTTTGCATAGCTCTAGTTGCAATTTCCTTTCTAATTAATCACTTATGCTAAGAGAGGAAATCCTTGTTTTCATAAAAACCTAGTGTCAGTAGAGGTGACTTCCTGAATGTAATGTACAGAAACATTTCATTGCCTTTAATAACGTTCTCTTGGAAAATAATTGCGTTGACACAGGAAATCCAAAGGAAGTATCCTAATTGTTGAAAAAGGAGAATGACAGAATACTAACTTTGGACCACAGAAGAGCAAATAGGACACTAAGCTATGAAGTCTGGAGTTTATTCTTGGTTTGAGTACATTTTTCTCTCTTTTTTTTTTTTTTTTTTTTTTTTTCACTGCTCACTAGGTAAAATTTAATTTCCTGGGTGATGTAACACTATTACTTGGAGGACTTATACAACATTTTTGGTGAGAACCTTTAGATACAGCATCGCTGATGCCTCTTTTTCCACTCTAGGTTAATTTAAAGAAAAAAAAAAAACAAAACAAAACAAAAAAACAAAAAAACAAAAAAACAAAAAACAACAAAAAAACCCAAAAAAGAAAAACCAACTTAATAAAAGTCTTGTATAACTAAATGTTACTGCTTTCTATTTTAGAAAATATTTCTTTATCTTGTTGCATATGTTTATCATCATCTGCCTTTGCATATATTCTAGCAAAGTGTGTGTAGAATTATATGTATTTTGTTGCTATGCAAAAAGCCTGATGTTACCAGAGTTCATTCAATTAGTGAACTGTAAAATCTCTTCTATGCTGCTGCTTATCTACAGTTTTGAAGGCTGCTTTCTGATGATGAGAAACAGTTTGTTTGCCACTATTTGTTCTGAACTGTAAATGGTCAGAAGGAAAACATCCGTGCTTTTTTCTTTCTTCCCCAGCAACAGGTGGAGTACTTAGAGATCATCAGGGTCTGAACTCATGTTTGAGCTGTTTTTTATTTGCACTTTAAAGCACAGTAATTCAACCAAGGAAGATTGAAGAGATTTTAAAACAAACAAAAATAATATTTACCCAATTTCTTTTTGGTAGGGATGGGACCCAACCTTTGATATACCTATTTTTAACCTTGTTTCTCTTTGTTTCTTTCAAAATTAGTTTTCCTTTCTGAATCTGACATCTATGGGACCTATTTTTATCCCCGCATGACTGAATATCACACTGCATTACAAAAATGAACGCAAAGTATTTTATCTCCACCAAGAAAAAAAAGCTGAATGCCTCTTCAATTTCTCAAATCAGTAGTTATTTCCTTTCATGTTGTAATACTTCTTTCTCCACAGCAAATAGTTTGCTTTCATATCAATAAAAGTAGGAGGAGAAAAGAAGGAATGAAGCAAGAATAGAAAATAAATTTAACCAAACTTAAGCTGTATATATGTTGATATTAATATTATGTAAGGATTTTTCAGTGCACTAAATTATTCACTTGAAATATATAATTACAGTTTTAGTTTCAAGAAATACCCACTGCCAGTAATATTCAGTATCAAGAATAACATTAGTGTAAGATATTTTAATCTTACATTGAACATGTGGCTTGTGATTCAAAATGTGACTTCAGTAGATCAACTTTCTACTTGTAGCTGTTTCAGAAATTCTGTATGAATTTAAGCAACAATTGCAACATTACCATGACTCCTTTTTTCCTGCATGCAATAAAGAACTTTCAAGTGTTAGGGATTAAAGAAAACTGCCATGGCTATACTATCCACAAAAGCTCTAGAAACCTCTAATATTTCCAAAAATTGTCACAAAAATGAATCCACCCGGAGTTCTCTCCAAGCACTACAGTGTTAAAAGATGTTTCAGTGATTGTTAAATTATGCCTTAGTCCTGAACTTCCTGAGTGCCTCTCAGCTCTGGTTTAAGTGCACCTAAACAAGAGGAAGGTACACAGAGAAATGAGCAATGTCAAAATGAAAATTTGGAACCAGTATCAGCCTCAGGCAGAAATATTGAATTTAGAACATGATAATTGCCTTTTTCCAGTTCTTGTTCATGTAAATATATCCATACATATGTATATACATGTGTTTATAGACACATAAAATACAATTTCAGAATGCAAGCATACTTTAGGAACCTGTACCAGTATTTCTGATTATGATCAGATAAATGACAACTATTATGAAGATTACAGTAATGTTCAGAGAAATTGTTTACTCTGCTATACTATTGTGATACTGATATTTTTAATTTCTCTATGGATTGTCTTCCAGTGCTTTCTGTCACTAAATATGGGAGCTGTGTATTCATAGTTGGTTGGGGTTTTTCCCCCTTTGACTTCACATTTCTGCACCATGACTTTTATTGTTAACAGAAGTATGAAGATTTGCCAGGATGTTTCTTTTCAGAGGAAAGGAGAAGTAGAAAGAATTTTATTTCCACAAATTGTTAGTAGACCAAATCTTCTTTCAAAATATGCTTTGTCATACCAGGCCCTTTTTATCATACCCTGTGCCCTTTTGGAGAAATCCTACTTCCACAGAATATTAATTGTTAAAATACCACCCACAGGGGAAAAATGCTTTGTAGTCATTGCTTTTTGTAAGTTTAAATTTTCATGCAATGAATATCATAAATGTTGTCATAAAGAGACTTGTTTTGTCTACAAAGCTACACCATTATCTGCTCTAGCTGAGACACTCTGAAAGCTTTTGGAAATATATTCTCCTACTCTGACAAAAAGTTCCTTTTAATTTAAAATGTTTGTACAACTCTTGCACAGATTACTGTTTGTTCATCATCAACTCGGCCATACAACAACAAAGAATCCTTTGTGACCACCATCCAAATAATTTTGATCAAACAGGCAACTCAGATATACAGTTTGGCTATCTCAATTTACATCATTTTTCTGTGAATATACTTTGGATAAATAAGATAGACCTGTTTCTAAATGCATCCAGCTGTGAGAAGCAAAGTGCAAATCTGTATTTTCACTTTTTATCATATATATGAACATGACATATAACAGAAGTAGCCAAAGAATCAAGTGATAATGTTTCAGTGAAATAATTTTAAAATTCCTATGAACCAAATGGGAAAGGTGGGTCTCCTTCAACTTCCTCAGTTCTGCAATGTTTAATTAAAAATCTTTCATGTCAAGTGTCCATTGCCCTACTTTATTTCATACAGTAAAGTTCCAGTCCCAAACACCAATATATCCTATTAAAAAAAAAAAAAAAAAAAAAGAAAAAAAGTGCTAAAATTCCTAGATCTTGGAATGCCTTCAGGAAACATAAGGTTGTTTTGGACTATGCTGGATAATGTTAGTTATTGAGAAGGGCTGCATCATTTTCCACTTTGATATGTGAAAACGCAGTTGTAATACAAGTTCTATAGAGGTCTTATTTCCTGTTATTTGCCATAAAACAACTGTTTACCAAAGTGACTTCTCTATGCCAATGAGATAATTTCCTATCAATGAGATTTTTTCCTTCCTGGCTGAAAGCCACATTTGCTCATAAAAATCTCTTTAAAAGTTACTGTTAACTGCCAGCAGCCATGACATGACTCATGACCCTCTCAACAAAAAAGATTTCAATGTACTTCTCCTCTAATTTGAAGAAAGAATTATGTACAATTCTCTTTATTTTGCAGGTAAGAACAAGTGATTCTGCATGAGCATTTCCTGTCATAGTGAAGAACACTGGGGCTAAATCCACTTACTGAGAGGCAGTTTCAGACTGAGTGCCTGTTTAATTGCTCTTACCAAATAGCCAGGTTTATAGTGCAGATGTAAGACTTTTCCATCAGAGAGACATATACAGAAGCTTTACCAGAGTTTGTAAACAGTTGCTATCAGTTATTGAGAATTCTTAGCTGATATGGAGAGGCTTTATCTATATGAGGTGAGAGAATAGGGTTGAGTAGTTTTTATATGATGTGCACAAAAGGCTGTATGGAGGACTTTGCTTGTGTTTATGAGAACCTGAAGTGTTGCTCAGTGTGTACTTTACATCTTAGCACTTCATTTGTCAGAGTAATTTAGAGTTAGAGGTAACAATCCACATTGTTAATAATCTGGAAAAATATTGTCGAAGAGGAAGGCACAGAAAGTTAAAATTTATTTTGAGACAGAGACATGAGAATTTCAAAAATGTAAATGGATTTACAGCCTTTCATTTCTTCTCCTAATTATTTACTTGTTATGCTAGTTCAAACCTTTGAAAAACTCAAAGCGAGTTATTTTTACTAAGTATCTTACATAATTTTGTTTTCTTCTGTGACACTAATGTATGAGACAGTTATTTTTCCACTTCATTAAAGAAGCCATGTCTAATGAAGTCTGCTGTTGTATCCATACATTGCACAGGCCTTGAACAGGCTTAAGAATGCCTGTGAAGTCCAGCATTCCTCAGCACCTGCATAACACAATGACAACCTGTTTTTCATGTTGTTCACCACAGATGGAGTTGAAAACCTGTGGTGGCTTGGCCCTGGT
Organism: Malurus cyaneus samueli; assembly: GCA_009741485.1. Lineage (NCBI taxonomy): Eukaryota > Metazoa > Chordata > Aves > Passeriformes > Maluridae > Malurus > Malurus cyaneus. The sequence goes on from CM019215.1 coordinate 43,533,878, forward strand.
TGGAGGTGTCACAATGATCTTCACCCCAGGCTGCAGGGGAATCTCTGCTCTGGCACCTGGAGCACCTCCACCCTCTCTTTCTTCACTGACCTCGGTATCCATCGTTTCATGTATTCTCACTACTCTCCCTGCCATTCCTGGTGTGCAGGTCTTTCTTTTCCCCTTTAAACTAATTACCCTGGAGGTGCTTCCAACATTGCTGATGGTCTCAGCCTTGGCCAGTGGCAAATCTGTCTTGGGTTTGGCTGGCATTGCATCTGACAGACATTGGAGAAGTTTCTGGCAGTTCCTCAGAGAGGCCACCTCATAGCCATTTCTGCTACTAAAACATTGCCACACAGAACCAATGCAATAGCAAAACGTTTTCAAGAAAATATCAGAAAAGGATTAGGCTGCACATGCAGCCAACTGGGACAATATGGTATAATTGCACAAAATTTGTGGTGTCATCTTCTGAAAGAAATAATTTAATCATCAGTGTGTTTGTCCTTGAAAGTACTTTTTGCACAAGGAAAAAAATCCAGTCTGGGTATCTTTGGCCAAGTTAAAAGCATTATGAATGCTCTTTTGTAAAATAATTTCTCCTGTACATATTTTTTTTTTTTAATATAAGGTGCTCTTGTTAACAATTTATTATCTTCCTACAGGTAAAAAACCAGAACACTTCTTGTATTGTCACATAAACTTCAATTGTTCTCTGGTTTAATAAATTTTGTGCTTTCAAAATAATTTGCATTTGCTAGACACAGATTATATATTGCCTTGATACCTTTCCTTAACTCATGCTGCTGTACCTTTCTTGACATCTTTCTCACCTGCCTCCATTCTGGACTTTTATGTCATGTTATGCATGACACTTTGAACTGGTTTTATTTGTGTATTTCAGTGAATGCAGAGTCTGCATTGTGTTTGGAGCAATTTTTAGAGAAAATTTCCTTTCAGGTTAATATAGGATAATTTTGATCCAATATTTTTATTTGTGTGAAGTGGCTTTGGGGATCTACACACTTTAAATATCCAGTATTTTTTTTGTTGTTCCCAACTACTTAAAAATGTTAAGAGAGAATTTCTGAAATTATTGAATATGTATATCCTAACACATTTCTTTTCTATTCAGTTTGTTTTCTAGATATATATAGAAACAAAACTCACTAGTGCTTAGTCTTTACTGGCAACTTCTGCTATTTTAATAACCCATATAAGCTAGTAATTTGAATTAGAATTTGTTTTTCTTTGTTATGATTAGTGATGAAGTAGTTATCAGTGGAATTTGAGAGTCTTTGTGTTTCTTCCAGTTTTTCTTCTACAAACCAAACAAAATTAGAGAAAGGTAAAACAACTGTACTTACTTTATACCTCAGTTATTAACACTAAGAAGGCTTACAGAGTATGCTTATTAATTTTGGGGTTTGTTTTGCCAAATAATTTCAGCACAGAAATTTATTATCATATCTAATGTCATGAGACCTTGCACAAATGTTACAGTCTTGCAGAGGTGTTTTTCAGTACCTCATACTTTTACATATTTTTATTAGCTGCTGGTTTATTTATTTCAAGGTAATTAATTGCTAGATATATTAACATTCCAGTTAGATCCCTGTTGCTGACATGGAGATTAGTTGCATGCTTTTTCTTAATGATATAGTGATATCATGATATATAGAGTCTTAGAACCTCTGACAATTCCAATTTCCCGTTAATTTCATTCTGGTGTATTTAGGGATTGTCATATGATTGGTATGACTAAGCTTAATAATTCAATTTGTCCTTGTGTATACAGTTCTGTTTCTAAGCTGGGGAGGTTCAAACTCTATTAAAGATCAGAGAAACGGTTTTTAAGAATTGTGTTTGCTTTGTGAGTTATCTCTGTGGATCGTCAATTACTTTACTGAAGTAGTTGTTTTCTGTTTAGGTAGAAACATGAGTATTCAGTGTCACTTTTCCATTTCTATCTTTGTGTCCTTAAGTGTGTGTGATCAAGATGTACTCTTAAGCTTCTGACAATTATGGTATCGGTAACAATCCATACTTTTTTCTAGAGCTATTTAACAGCTGTGCAAATCAAAGAATCATATTTCAAAATAGTTTTGTTTACTTTTATTCAATTATAACAACAGTACTTATTTGTCTGCTTTGCTTATAAATTAGCATTAGAAAGCATGAGGCAGTAATTTTCTCAAGATGACTGGAAGAAGTGCTTGTCTTTCTTGACATCTGTTGACAAAACATCTACTCAGAAGCTAAAAAATTTGCCTTAGTTGAAAAAAAAAAAAACAACCAACCAAAAAAAAAAATTTAGAAGATTTTCTTTGAAATATCTACAGATTTCAGTGTATTTATTCCATAAGTATTAATTTGTTGTCAAGCACTTCTTATGAAACATAGCTGCTCTAACACATTTTATCTGTTAGAGATTTGCCTCTCTCCCACCCACGGACAGCCAGAGTACAAATACAAGTTCTTTGCTCTGGGTGCATTTCATGCTCTGGTTTACCCTCTTTCAGGGTGCTCCTTATGTTAGTAAATTTCCATCGCAGTGCAGCAAAGAAGTGTCACTCAAAATAATTTTACTGATGTTATAGAGTTCTGAGGGGAACGCACCCCAATAGCCTCATGATGAGCATCACCTTTGGAAAAAACATGCATGTTTTTGACAGTTCTGTGATGATGTAAACTAACAGCACACTAATGGATCAGGTATTTCTCACAATAGAAATATATTATTATATAAATTATATCAACGAAAAAGACAGCACCACTGTATTTCTGAACCTTTCTGTTCATCCAAGGGGAAACAATTTTCCTTATGCAACCCTTTTACTGATGGCCTATTTTGTTCCATGTTTCCTGCTCTAAAATGTCTGTGTTTCAGGGAGTTGTTCTACAGAGACAGGTTGATTTTTAATAGATGATCTGATGATGTTTCTATGAAACTGTTTTTGCTAGAAATACCTTTTTGCTTATGGTTCAGAGAAAGCTGGAACACAATACCCTGACTTAATTCTAAATCTGATTTCATACTCTCCAGTTCCTATTCATTGTTTTTCTTATTAACTTTAGATAAGATAAAAACACAAGCTGGAGGCACAGTATTTTCCCCGAGATTCTTCCCTATGGATGTAATTTACTAAGTTTAATAAAAGCCAAGTGTGAGAAAAAATTATTGTGTGCCTTTCTGTTATCAGGTCATCAGAAGTTTCTTGGAATTTAGCTTTTCCCCACTGTATGCTTCAGATACTCTTTTCAAAATTTCTTTTCTCTCTCTGTGATGCAGAATGGGTTTGAACAGAACAGTGAAACTGCAGAGATGGTCCTGAACGCTTCCCTGAAGGGATGTTGACATCAGGTGGCAAGACCAAGAGTGTCCCAGTGTTGCCAAGGAACAGCATAACAGCAGCTCGTGCAGGAGGTTGATGAATGTATTTCACAGGGGAGAACTTTACTGCTCTGCACAGGGTGCAGTGGGCAAACTGGCACACTGTGAATTTACTCTGTGTGATCATTAAGGCAGGTCTCTGTTGTGCAGTATTGCTCTTCTCTCTCAGGAGTTCATACACTCAGTGTCAGCAACCTCTCTGTACTTCTGTTCCCTTTTGCCTTGCTCATATTGATGAATTTTTCCTAAGCTTTCTCCCAGTGACAGCCTGGAAGCATCACTAGTAAGATACTATATAGGCTCAGGCTTTGGACTAGTGTGGCTCAAAGATTATTCTCTTCCTCATTTTCTCATCTTCAAAAGTAAATTTAGGCCATCTCAGACACAGCTTGAAAAAAGCACCTTCATGAAAAAATGTATTTGAAAATTCAGGAAAAAAAACCTTAAACATCATTGGATGTCATATGCAGCTTACTCTCTGGATAACAGTCTCTATTTGTGTTGGTCTCTCAGTGCCTTTCTATCTGGCTATCCAGCTTTCAAAAAGCCCCTGCTGTTATGTGCAGGTACCTCTTTGTCAAGGCTATCTTTTCTGCCATCCAGAAAGAAATGGAGACTCATGAGGAGCCTCTCTGCGGTAGTTAGGGTTTCCTATTTCACAGCCTCAGGTAGTCTCAACACAATTGTACTGAATAATGAACAACAAAAGGGTTTTTGTTTGCTTGTTTTCTCTTTGGAGAGCAGCAGTGTTTCTTTTCTAACATGGTCTTTTTTGTGTCTCTCAGTATCTTTACAAAATGCACGCTTTCTTTTGGAGGATTTTTTTTTTTTTTTTTTTTTTTCAAACATGCAAAATATTGTAGGAGCAATTTGTTTACTTATACCAAGCATTTTAGTTTAATGTCTGTTTCTATAGTCAATTCTGATGAAAGGACTAGTTTTGTGTGTTACTCATTTTATTAGACTGCTATTTAAATCTCATGTTATTTAAAGTTTTATTATTCTTGCAGCATTTATTTTCCTGGTTTTTAGCTAAACACTTTTGTGCTGGCTGCCAAAGACTAGTGGATTATGGAAACAGAGAAGTGGAGAACACCTTCTGAAGAAGTCTTCAGAAACCATATTGTAAATAGTTTTCATAAACCAAACAACTTTCAAATTAGAAACAAGCTTTCAGACCCACTCTAATGGGAAGCTGATGCAAAAACTCCCACGTCTGTTATTAAACTAAACTTACCGAAGCCCATTCATTCCAGCCTTGCCTTCAAGTACAGTCAAGTGTGTCATACTGTCTCCTGCCTCCTGATAAGGAATAATCACAGCTCTTGTGAAAAGCTCTGTTTATCTCCCTGTGACAATTCCAGCTGTGTGTGAGGTAGTTGGAATGCTGTGACCTGTACCAATTTCCTCTATCAGAGAGGACTGTCAGCATGACCACGAGACACAGCTCCCAGTACTGCCCAAGCCCATACAAAAGCATCTCTAAGCCTCCTTTCAGCCATTTGCAGTTGTCAGCATCTCTGATCCCACTGCCAACTGCTTGTTCCGTCTCATGTCCATACAAACTTTTCCTATTCCCACATACTCAATAGCCTCATTAACTCTTATGCCTCATCAAAAGAAGCAAGAGCAAATAAGAAGGAAGAAGGGGTCAATGGGAAAGGTTTATTTGGCCTCATTGCCACTTTATACCAGGTTAAATTGACTGTGAAACTACGACAGTAGGACTGAAATCAGCCGAGGCACTAAGCTGATCTGGTAGCAATCTGTTGCCTTCTTTATGTTTTACTGTGCAGTAGTGGTGAGGGTGGGGCATTGTAACCTCCTAAACACGAAGTATGTGTTTGTTATTCTCCTTTGGTTCTTCCAGGTAGAAAAATAAGAGGTAATTTGTTTGTATTGTATTTCACCCAACAGCTCCCTGTTCTCTTCTGCTTAGCCAGAAGTGAAAATAAATAGCACAGAATCTTGTCATCTTTTAAGCCAGATTTTTTTTTTATATTCTATTGCTAGGGATTTCAAGATCAGATGAGCCTAAAATCAGCAAAAATTAATCTGTATCTCGTAAATAGGATTGAAACAATGATTTTGCAATATAGTCTAATTTATTTTAAGACATTACATAGATGTTTATCTGCTTTATTTGTGTCTGCCTTAAAATAAGTTCAAGAAGTAAAGTATTCTAGCCTGACCTGTGTAAAAGCTGACTGAAATATTTTCTTGTCTTTTTTTTTTTTTTTTTTTTTCAGCTATTAGTTCTGAAAAATAGTAAAATATGAAGAAAGTGAAAAGGGTCTGGGCACTACTGATTTGACAGTTCTATTGCACACTTTGTGCAAGACCCTGGCACTTATTTCCTTGCCTTAGTATTTTCACCAGTGAGTGTTTCAAGGTCACTTCAAGAATCATCAGCAAAACCGAGTTTAATATAAAAATGGAAGTATGACAAACTTTGCTGGCAAGGTTCGCTCTATTACTTACTAGAGGGTTAAAGCACACCAAGGAAAAGAAACCAAAAATCCAAAATCAATCATCCAAACTGGAATAAACCCCAAACTATCTGTGTGGAGGCTGGGAGGGTGAACGGGGAAAAGGATAAAAAAGGGTAAGATAAAAAGGAAAACAAAAGACCCTCCTGTTGAGTCACAAAATTCAGAGCAGACCCTGGTGCTTAACTGAGACTGGACTTGACTAAGAATTCTTAACTTAAACATAACTTGAACTTGACACCTCTTAAATTCAACAGTATTTAAATGATAACTGAAGATAAACAGTTTAACAGAAGATCATACAGAATTTAATGTATCACAGCAGTAACACATTTACAGGCCTGACTTACTAGAAATGTATAGTGTTTAAGAATCTAGGAGAACATTATTCCTAGAATATTTGCTATAGCATATTCACACTCACATGCACACAAAGAGCCTGTACAAGACACATACCTGTGAAAAAGTTCCCCCTGGATTCAGTGAATTCAAGTGAATACATTTCAGATGCCTTGGCACCTTCTCAATGGACAAAGGGTTGAGGCTTGAGGAGTCAGGGCTATCAGCCCAAGATCCATCGCTGTCATTTGGAGATCCTCTGAGTGCAGCTGACTTGAGAGTTTGCTGACTCTGAGAGGTGTCCCACTTGGGGGGAGAATGCTGATTGTAACCTGCTGTGGTCCAGGAGAGCACAAAGGCTCTCATTTTGGACCACTGTTTACAGGGTTGCTAGACAGTGTGCTTTAGTCACAGTAATTTTTGATCCCAGCCACAGTTCAAGTCAGTAACTTTCTCTGAAGGTTTGGTAACAAACATTACTTGACATTTGGTAACAAAAAAATTACTCGATTTGGAATTCAGGCAAGAAAAATAAGTTTCCAAGGCTGATCATTAAGAAACAGGATCTTGTTAGACAGCATTAGTTCCCAGGAGCAGACATTGTTTCTGCTAAGATCAAGAGGAGCTCAGCCCAGGCACTGCTCATCAAGGCTGGGGCCTGACGAGCATCTCTCAAATCACAGTGTGGCCTCAGGTGATTCTTGCTGGTGGTGGTGATGGTAAAATGCACCTTCACAAGCTCCCTATCCATTATCTTAGGATATTAAGATTTTTTTCATTAGTTGCTCATTTGGGATTGCCCTTCCAAAGAGATGTAGTTCTAAAGTTCTGTGTCTCGCAACTTAGGAAATGTGAAAAATCATAGTTAGGAAAACATCATGTGGAAACATGATCACTTAGAATCATAGAACATGCTGAGTTGAAGACACCCATCAGGATTATGAAGTCCAATTCTTGGTCCCGTGTGGGACACCCCAAGTGTCACACCTTGAGCCTGAGAGCACTGTTTGAATGCTTCTTGAACTCTGTCAAGCTGGTGCTGTGACCACTGCCCTGGGGAGCTTGTTCTAGTGCCTGACTCCCTCTGGGTGAAAAACATTTTCCTTATACCCAATCTAAATCTCCACTGAGTCAGCTTCATGCCATTTCCTCATGTCCTGTCACTGGTCATGAAAAGCATCAGATTGCCCTCTGCTCCCCCATAAGGTATTGAAGACACCTCACTGTCAAAGTGAAAAAAACAAATTCTTTATCAAATACTTAAGACACTGATTGTCACAACAAACAGTCTTGTGAAATTTTATAATTGTCTTGATTTTGTAACAAATAAAATATATTGTATAATCATGACTAAAGCTAAACTTGTCACTTGCATGAAAAGGCTGTTTATTTGCTTCAATCTCCTATCTAAATAATGGCTAAAGTAAGATTGTTTATTTGCTTCATGTTGGAAAGAGGAATGAATTACACAAGTGAAAAGCATGATGTAAGAGGTTTATGAGTTTATTATAAAATATTCTTTCTCAACTGAAAAAAACAAACCAAAAGGACTTTATAGAATATTTCTCTCCTCTTTTCCACAAGATAAAAGACCTTAAAGACTTTGTGTTGGTATTTTCCATTAAGATGACAATCGATATAATTTGCTTGTTTAGCAAGACTCAAGGCAAGACAGAGGATTGCTATTTCCTGTAGCACACAAGAGCATCAGTAAGAGTGTGATAATTGCTATGAGATAAAGTGAGCCTTGCGGATTGGGTAAATTGGATGGGTTCATTTAAACTGCTTAGGAATGACAGATTTGCTGATTATTTGGATTGCTCCCTAACTTCTTTATGTCCATTGTGCCTTCATGTAAATCTGACAGGCTGGTGTGCATTTTTACATTCTTGCTTCGACCCTGGTATTTTTTTAGCATACTTGCTTTATTATAATAAAGTCGTCCAGCTATGTCATAGATTAATACACCTAATCATTGGCATATAGCCTTGGACAGTGCATTGTCTTTATCATGCTACAAATTTGATTTACAGAATGGCATTATTAAGGCTATTAACAAACAGAATGTAGAGATTGATGATATGATGTAATGGAAAAATAATTATCATCATCATTATCTATGCTGATTTTATAGTCCCTCACTGTTCAGAAATTATATGGGAAAATACCTGTCTTCATAGAACAAAGATAAAAGAGAAACTTCAAGATAACTCTTTGTGAGGTTTCCTGGCTAGGTAAATAACACAACCACTTAGTGTAGTTATTCTATGTTTTAATTTCAAGATAAAATGAAAATTTATCAGTTTATCAGAAAAAATATACAGTTACACATTACAGCTGTAATAGGAAAAAATCAAATCCCTGAACTGACAGATGAACTACTTGAACACTCTTCAATGCATGCCCACAGCAATGTGCCAGCCACGTCTTCTTGTGACCCTCGAGTTATGCAGAAGTGAAAAAATGCATTTAACTGCAGTTATGTTTTGACCAGATTAATTGTATGAATCCTGTTTTGATAGTATGTGATCTAGATTGCTTGAACAAGCAGCCTTTGAATAGCACTTTCACCTAAAAAAAAGGTAACTCAAGTGACAAAAGTACTCTCCTGGTGATGTGTGCAATATCTAAAGAAAACGCTATCAGAACAGAACTCATCAGCTTTTATAATAACAATTAGAAATAAAGGTTACTTGTACAGAATGAAGATTTCTAACAAGTTTTATAAAGTTTCCCATTGCATATAACAACTTAGAATTGCAGAATCATAGAAAAGTCGGGGTTGAAGAGACTGTTAAAGCTTTTGATCAGAACACTAACTGATGTGTCATGGAGGCATAGTATGCATTTCCAAACATTGTTAGGGTAGCACATGCTAGCTCGCTAGGCAAAACTTTCCTTTTCAGAAATATCACAATTTCTCTTCAATCCAGGAGAGCTCCATAGCAACAGTGGTAACTTGCCTTTATATATGCAGGTATGCATTCATATGCACAACCATTTTGGTGTGATTCTTTTTTTTCCTTTGAAAAAAGGTTCTTTGTCCACATGTTCTTTATGCAATCAAGCCTGATAAAGTTGTTTTTTTTTGTTGTCTACATGCTTTTATGTAGAAATTTTATTAATCATTTAGACCCATATCTTTAAGTATCTTGGCTGCAGTTGTTTTCTTTCTCTCCTTATCCTCCAGTAAGGATAACTGGAGGAAGGTATGAGAACAGGTTCAGCTTTGTCTAGTTTTTCCTCCTTTTGTTTTCTTTTTTTTTTCTGGAAAAAAAAATCCCATGAGTCTGTGGTCTGAAATGAATAGGACTAGATTCTATTGCCTTATCCATTTTTTGAGCTCTTCCTATATTGTTGTATTCACCACAGTTATGGAAATAATATCATCATAATGTGTTGCCATTTCAAAATGTTGGTAGATTGTCAGATAGAGGTAGACAATCAATGTTACGTGCTGATGGTGAAATAAAGTTAGAAGACCCTTTTCAACAAAATTAAATTATTTTGTTTGCCACAACTTGCCAAAGGCAGAGTATTGTTATTATCAGTAATCATGAGTCAAGATGACACATTAAGAACTGTGGCATTACACTATAGTTGTGTGTGACTTTTTCATGATAAAAATTTTTCCTCTTTTCTTTATGTCCATTTTTTCCCTCTGGCTTATTCTGTAGACCTAATGTTGCACTGTGATTTATTTTCTTGTGAGGTTTTAGGAACAAAAGTCCAATTTTTGCCTTGTGACTATAGGTGCTTGGTAGCACTGAGATTTAGGAAGTCTCACCACTCAAGAAACTGATTTTGTCACTGCTTTTTGTCACTGATTTTGTCACATGTTTTTTATGGGAAGCACAGCTCTAAACTTACTGATTTTTACAATTAAGGGTAGATCACATCCGAGACCACTGAATTTTTCAGCAGCTTGATCTATTACTACAAGGGAAGTAAGTAGGAAATAAGATGGTTCAAACAACTGGTTTTTTTGTGTTTGGTTTTTTTTTCTTTTGTTTAGTTTTTTTTTTTGGTTTTTTTTTTTTTTTTTTTTTGTTAGTGTGTGGAGTTCTGATTAGTATTTTTGTTTTAAATAATGGCGCTTGTTACAATACCTCATTAGCAGTCTGTGTTCTCGTGTCATAGTATGTTCTCTCCTTGAAAAATGAAAGCTAGAATTACTAATGTAGCTAGTAGAAAGTAGAGTTAGAAGGTATGGTTTATTAGAGGGAGGAGAGAAACCTAGAAATTCTGGGCTTAAAGAAATCTGAAAAGAATATCTAATCCATTTTCCTGCTCTGAAGCTGTCAAATATACCTAAAATTTCAATGAGAGGATTTTCTCAGTGTAATTTATTGCAATTATTTTCTGAAGTTAAAACATTTTTTTTCCATATAATATAATTTCATCTGCTCTTATGTCTAAGCTTATGTGGTCTCATTGGTGATTACAGGTAGAACAACACTTCTGCTTTCTCTTCTTTGTAGCAAATTAATTTGAAGACTGTTCTGTCTTCTCTTTCTCATGAGATCTTTTCACAAAATTGCTTACAATTGTATCCCTTCTGCTTTCTCCCAGATGCATATATTCTTACTGAAATGTAATGCCTCAAACTGGACACAGATATATACTGAGAACTTTTGTTTTATGAGCAAAGTGAAGGAATTATTTCCTATGTGTATGAACAAGAGAGCTGAAAATCAATATTGGACACTGCATTGCAGAATCATTCCATTATAATAATAGTTGTCATTTAGTAGTGATTTCTTATCCTTATTTCATTTACACTTTTTTTTTTTTTTTTTTTTTTTTTTTTTTTTTTTTTCCCAACTTCACCTGTTTGAAGATCTTGATTTTATTTAGTTTATGGTGCTGCTTGTTCTGTTCTTGCCATCCTTGCCCCAGTAGTGCAAAGTAGCTTGAAGAACTGAATCAGACAGAACTTTGGGATGATGACCCTCTCTGCCAGAATTCCATACTCCTTTGTGCAATCTTCCTTTGTTATTCTGTTTCAATGGCAGAATGCAATGGCAATGTAACACAGAGCTAACACATTGTGAAAAATTCCTCTGTGAAGCAATTTTCCACCGATTTTTGTTTGTCTGCTTACTTTTATAACAAATGTTGAAATGCATTATTAATATTTACCACTGCAAGTTTTCAGTTGGGGATTTCACCAGCTGAGAAGCCTTACAGTTGTTACTGTAAGCAGGAAACTGACTGATTTTACCACCAGCCTTTCCAAAGTTACTACTTTTAGTTCAGATCAGCTCACTGTGCAGCCCGATATCGAGTGCTGTAAAACAAGTGGAACAGCAACACAGAGTGAAGCAAACAACAAGGGTTTAGTAATTGCTTAAACTGGCCCTGACAGAAATCTGGACAGCTAAGCCCGAGTGTAATAACTCTGTGCTTGTCTTTATTGATATTGGAATGAAGAAACGTTTCTGAAACCAGTATATTTTCCAAGATCTTCCCTGTTCTACTGGTCACTCTACAGAGGGATGCAGCACATACCAGGAAAGACCAACTTCTCTTTTTATTATTCACTACATAGTATTTAATTTAGCACACAATATAGTTTATAGTTTCTTGTTTAGAAACTCACTTCAGTATGACTCAATGGAGCCACAAGAGCAGCTTTCAATTGTCACATGAAAGGAAAAAAAAAAAACATTCTTCTTCACATAATCTTTTTTTAGTTACTATTAGGAAAAGGGCTGGGTAAATCTTTGGTTCTATGTAAGGCTCTGTAAGGATAAAATATAAAAGTTGTGTTGAATGATCTCTTAAAAGTGACCTATTAGGGTTAAATTAGTGCCAAATTTGTGGATGTATGTGGATATATTTATGTAAATCAACATTAGAGTGAAAAAGGAACAAGAAAGCCCCACTTGCCATTCACAACACACATATTTAAAAGTTTTCTTGCAATACGTATTTTTCTGAAGGACTGGCTGCCTTCACAAAATTAATAATTTTTGTGGTTAGTACCTCTGAAAACTTCTTATAATTAAATACAATCATGTCTGACTCTTTCCTCAGACTAAATGGAGCTTCTGTTCGAAAATTACCCTTGTATCATAGAAAAGAGAATACTATAAAGCATTGCTACCAAAAAAAAATCTCAATTTCAAATAATTGGGGTAAAAATCTACTTAGAGTTTGGGGAAGGAGGCTAAGAAAATGTCCAGACACCAGTATTCACTGGTGGTAAACAAAGGTAAAACAAGGCTCTGAAAGTTGAGGTTAATGTCATACAGACTTTCTTTTTAATCTGGTGTGTGTGATGGGTGGGGTACTTTTTTTTTGTTTGTTTTTGTAGTCTGCTTTTTATTGTTGTTGTTTGTCTTGTTTGTTTGGGTTTATTTGTGTTTGTGTTTTGTTTTGTTTTGTTTTGTTTGTGGAATGGAAATACTTCACTGAAGGCTGATAAAAAGATGGAGAATAAATCATAACCCAAATGCCTATGGAAGAAATGTACTGGAGTAGGCATTGCCACCTATTGACTCGGGTATAGAATAGCAAGGGCAATTTCAACCAGAAAAAAAATCTGTTACTAGGTAGTAACTAGAGACACAAATATTTAAATTAGATTCTGACAATATTCTGAGTTGGAAGGAACACATAAGATCACCAAGTCCAGCTTTTAAGCATCTGGCCCGTATGGGATTACACTCCTGAACCTTAGTGGAGTTAGCACCACTCTCTGACCAATTGAACTATTGAAAGGATGAATACTGTAAAGTGTTGTTTGCTGTTTATCTTTACCCTTTAAGAGGAATACAGCCCAAATTTTGATGCTGGCCCAGAGTAGGGATGTCATCTATTGGCGTGATTTTGTTAGTGTTTCATCTATTAGATTTTCTTACTTATAGACCAGACGTCTCAGAGGATTGCTTGTAAGGTAATGGAAGCTATTGACTCCAGGATGTTTGATCCAAATTGCTAAAGGTCAGTTGAACAGTGATGGACAGTACTTATTTATGACCTGATGATAGCCTAGCAAACTGCACTGAGTATCTTGACAACATCCTGTAGCAGGCAGATGTTAAGGTCCTGAAAGTTCATAATCACATTGTTTGAAATATCAGCTGAGAAAAAAATGAAGTTATAAATTTGTGGACTGAAGCAAAATGATTTTATATGTTGGATTCTCTTTTGAATCCAATATTTAAGGCAGTTATCACTATTAAGTGATAGTCCCCTATTGTTTAAAAAAAAATCATAACCCCCCCCACCAAAACAAACAAATGACAGAAAAAATACTTCTGTAATATTTTTACTTAGTAGAGGTGGAGTTCTGATAAATCAGAGAATTATTATTTGTTTATTTACTGTATACTGCTTCTTTTTTTCTTATAAACCGATAAGACATTTCATTGCATCCTTATATTTGCATGTTTATTCATTGCTACTAAAGAGGGATAACATTTTTACCTAATCAGAATTTATTGTGGATACTACTGAAATTATTTTAATTTGAATGTCCCTATTGCAGTTTAAAATATAATATTTTGTGGTGGTAGGACGAGAAAGTGCTGGACTAAAATCTGTCTGGAATTTATCTGCGGTTGGACATCCTTGACATTGGACACAACAGATTTTCCCAAGAATATTGATTTTACTTGAAAGGATTTGAGGCTATAGGGAGGCTACAGGGGTGGCTCCTATGAGAAGACACAATAAGTTTCCCCCATGTCCTATACAGAATTACACTGGGAGAGGCTGTGGAGGACTGTCCCCATTGTGAGAAACCCCACACTGGGACTGGGAAAGAGTGTGGAGAGTCCTCACACTGAGGAGAAAGGAGTGCCACAGCTCCCATTGTGCCTCCCTCCTGCACTGCTGGAGGGGATGAGACAGAGAATTCAGGAGAGAAGTTCATCCCAGGAAGAATTTGTTTTGTTTCTCATTATCCTACTCTGATTTGATTAGTAATAAATCAAATTAATTTCCCCAAACCAAGCCTGTTTTGCCTGTGACAGTAACTGGTGACTGATCTCTTACTCTCCTTATCACAACCTATGAGGCTTTTGTTATATTTTCTCTTCCCTGTCCAGTTGAGGAACAGGAGTGATTGAGCAGCTTTGGTTGACACTGACCATCCAGCTGGGGTCAACCTGCCACAATTATCTCATTAAAATCAGTGCAGATGAAATAGGAAGACGCATCTTTTTTTGTATGTAATAGATGTGAGTTCTGTGGATTCCTTTCTGAATTCGTTCTGTGGCCCATGGAAGATAAAAAGGTAATTTGCTGAGTAGAAATAAAACTCTGCCTATTTTGTGCCTACTCTGACAATGTTAAAGGTGGAACATAGTCTAGAGAAGCACAAGCCAAGTGGAGAATTTGAGTAGACATGTGGAAAGTGGAAGAGCAATTTCAAAAAACATGCACTAAACAGAGTGCCTTCAGATAATATGCATTCTAAATGAATTCTGTAATAATATGAAAATTTATTCCTTTACCTTGTAGAAATCTTTGTACAAAAATGTTTTGCAGAATATAAAATCTATTTTTTTTTCCTCTCAAATAATTACAGAGTTTCTTAAAGTCTTGAAAATATGAGGTTTTTTGTTTTCAAACAAGCAAACAGAACTTTCCTGTTTTATTTTGTTAGTCGTAAATTTGCTGGATCTGGGAAGGGACCTGTCTTTCCTGGTTTAAATTGATATAAAATATTGGCCACCTTCCTTACTGCCTAACTTACCTTACTTTATCAGTGTTATATGCAAAGGAATGAGGAAATCACTTTCATTTTGTAAGAAAGAAAAAAAGTAAAAACATGAAAGTACTGCAGTTAAAGTTTTGTCAGTATTTAAGGTTTTTTCTTATATGAGGCATGTCCTCTAAGACTTTAGAGAAGCAATGCCTAAATGTCATTATAAGTAAAGGGCAAAAGTGCTCACTACAAAAAGCCTGGTCAAATATGAAGTAACCAAATCCGTTTCATTCAAGACAAAGAGGAAAAAAGCCCTTTTAATGAACGTTTACCTGTCATAATAATTATGTTGATTTTTTTGTTTGTTTTTAAAGTTAGACCAAAATGTTCCCTTTGGTAGGAGACTGCTAACAAAAACAGTAGGAAAGCTTTTAACTAATACATTCACATTAAAAAATGAAAGTCTATATTAAATTACTAAAGCATCACAGTACATCATTTCTTCATAAACATCCTCAGTGTTAGCTGTGCCCTTAATAGTAAAGTCTGCCTTCTAAACATATCCTCAAGGAGCAGAGGTGTCACTGCAAAGCCTTTCTCAATGATGTTTGAGTGGTCTCCAGCAATCTGGAGATATCCCAGCTGACTGGAAGCTGCTTAACATTGTCCCTATTTTCAAGAAGGGCAAGGAGGCCCCAAACTACAGGCCTGTCACTCTCACTTCAGTGCTGTGAAATCATGGAAAAGATTATTCTGGGAGGTACTGAAAAACACCTGGAGGACAACTCAGTCATTCACACAACAGAGTCAGAGAGAAATCCTCTCCTGTGAACCTACAATCAGGATAACTGTGTCAGGGAAGCCAGCTGATGTAGTCCTTTTGGATTTCAGTAAAGCCTTTGGTACTGTCACAGGATCCTTCAGGACAAAATGTCCAGCACACAGCTGGATACAAAGCATGTAATGGATGAGGAACTGGCTCACAGGTCGGGCACAAAGAATTATAGTGAATGGGGTGACATCAGACGGGACTGTCACTGTGGGTCCACAGGCTCCATCCTCAGCCCTGCACTCCTCAATATCTTCATTAAAAACTTAGATGCAGGATTTGAGGGAATACTATGGAAGTTTGCCAATTATAGTAAATTGAGAGGAGCTGTTGGCTCCCCCAGAGGCAGAGAGGTTCTGCAGAAAGACCTTGACAATGGAAAGATGGGCAATCACCAAAGGTATGAAGTTTAACAAAGGCAAGTGCCACATTCTACACCTGGACAGGGCAACCCTGTGTGTGTGGACAGGCTGGGGAACAACAGGCTGGAGAGCAGAGCTGCACAAAGGGATCTGGGAGTCCTGGTCATGCCAAGTTGAACATGAGCCAGCAGTGCCCCAACCAGGAGAGCCAACCCTGTCCGGGGGGCATCAGGCACAGCATCACCAGCCAGGCAAGAGAGGGGATTGTCCCGCTCTGTTCTGCACTGGGGCGGCCTCACCTTGGATATTGTGTGCAGTTCTGGGCACTGCAATAGAAGAACGACACTGAGCTATTTGAGACAGTCCAGAGGAGGCCAAAAAGATGCTGAAGGGTCTGGAGGGGAAGCTGTGTGAGGAGTGGCTGATGTCACTTGGTGTGTTCAGTCTGGAGGACACTGAGAGGAGCCCCCATCCTTGCAAGGTTTGGAAGCAGAATGGCAGGTACCGATCTCTTCCTTCTGACCGACAGGACTAGCAAAACTGGCAAAAAGCTGGGTCAGGGAGATAGATACCAGGAAAAGAGTCTTCACCTAAGGGTGACTGAGCACTGGAAATAGCTCCTCAGGAAAACCATACAAGCACCAAGCCTGGCTGAGTTCAAGAAGTGTTAGGACAGTGCCCTCAAGCACATGATGTCACCCTTGGGGATTGGTCTGTGCAGTGCCAGGAGCTGGACTCTATCTTTCTGATGAGTCTCTGTCATCTCAGCATATCCTATTATTATGATTCTGACATGTTATAAGACTAGTAGTTTTTAAGCAAATTATAAAGTTAAAAAAAAAAAAAAATCATGTCTTGTGGCAATCTTATTTAACATTTGTTTCTAATTTTTTTTTTTTTTTTTTTTTTTTTTAAGTGGATATAATCAAATGCTTTTTGCCAAGCATAGATAAGCATTTTGCACTTCTTTGGGTGATAAGCTCTTTCACTGCTTCTGGTTTTATCAAGTCCTTTCCTTAGTTTCTGGTCTAAAGACATTTGAGGTAAGTTTGAGGTTTTTTTTTTTTTTTTTTTTTTTTTTTTTTTTTCTTTTTGCATTAACTCTATCTTTCTCCTCTGTGGAGAAAGGCCTTGAAAAGGGATGTCTTTTTCCCAATGTAATATAGATTACACTATCAGGAGACACTAAAAACCTCATGTGGAGAACCATGTGGATGGCATTGACATTCTAGTATATTATTGGACTGCCAGCTGCTCTTCGTGCCTTTCTTGCTGGCATGTTGTTTTACTCTCAGCAGGAGAGGACTTGAAGCAAGGAGCAAAGAAGTGTTTCAGCCATGGCTTTTGAATTCATTCTAATTGGGCTTTTTGTTCCTCAATTTAAATTTTTTACTAGCTCACTTCTGGTGCCGCACTAAAGCGGCAACTGTCTTCCGACTCTTTTCATCCTGCTGGTATTAAAGTCTTTTTTTTTAATACCTGCTATCAAGTGACGTTCAAAAACCTCATGTTAGGGTAAAAATGGGCCTTGATAAGATACTTGTGATTTCATTGACTTTAAACTTTTATATAGGATATGATTCTGTGAGTTTTATTCATAGACAAATACAATTTATAATTTTCCTCATTCTTGTCATTTTTGTTGCAGATTAATTTGAGATTTTATGGCCAAAAGAAATTATTATTTCAACCAAGTCAAATTTTGGAAAATACAAAATTGGGAATTTCCAAAGAAGGGGCCATTCTGATGTAGAATTTCAAATGGAAAATCATTGTTCATTTTTATATATTTTATGTGGTTTTTTATTTTTTAAACTATTCGATGTACTTATTTGAAACAAATGCAATTAAAAGATGATATCATCACTATGTCCCCAAAAAAAACCTTCATCCAGTATTAATTTATGTTTTCAGTTTACATCAGAGGGTAGAATTACAGAGACTAATAACACTGCACCACAGCAAGAAGGGAAATACTGTGCAATTATTATAAAAATATCTGAAGCTACTTAAAACAATAAAAGTCTTCCTTGTGGAAAGAGAGAAGAATCCCAAGAGGTTCTGGTATAAGATCCTCACTATAACTAGAAATAGACTAAGCATCGTTATACATGAAGGCTAAAAAACCTCTTATTAGCTTTTTCTGAGTGAACGTATTCCAGCAACTACATATCTATGTCCTTTAACATCCAGAAGCCCAGAACAGATTATAAGAGAAAAAAAAAAGTGATTAAAACTCAAAAATATAATGACTTGCTCACCAGTGACAAAACTAGTTTGCTATTTTACAGTCTTCCTCTTGATATCTGAGGAGTCCCCGTCTGTTGTAAAAATTTGAGGCTGGCAGGTCTGGCTTACAGATTTGAATTGGAACTTCTGTATCCCAGAGATAAATTGTGGTGATCCCCATATTTCAAGCACTGGAACAGGCTGCCCAGGAAAGTGGTGGAGTCCCAATCCCTGGAGGAATTTAAAAGATCTGTAGACCTGTGCTTAGGAACATGGTTCAGTGGTGGACACGGCAGTGCTGGATTTAGAGCTGGACTCGATGATAATGCTGTTCTTTGCAACCTAAACAATTCTGTGATGATTCTCTCTAACATGTCTTCTGGCAGTATTTACCTGAGTGCCAGATATTTTTGCTCTGTGAGACAGCAAAGGCTGAGCCAGAGATGATCATGTCTTTGGTGCCAAAGCACACTGTCGTGTTGCTGCAGGAGGATGGGTCACCGCTGCTTCAGCTGAGCCCCTTATTTTGGCTGGAGTGGGGACAAAGGAGGGTCATGATGGTGATCAGGGGGCTGGAGCACCTGTCCTATAAACAGAAATTGGGGTTATTAACTACGGAGAACTGAAGGCTTTGGGGCACTTCAGTGTGCTCTCCACTACATCCAAAAAAAGGAGAGTGACCCTTTACATAGGCAGATAGTGACAGGACAAGGGGCAATGAATTTAAATTAAAAGAAGATTTGTTTAGAATAGATGTTAGGAATAAATTCTTTACTGTAAGAGTGGCAAGGCACTGGAAAAGCTGGTCCACTGAAATGGATGCCTGTTTCTGGTGCTGACCATATTCCACTGCTTCTATATTTGACTTTTTCATCCCTTTTTCATGCACTTTTTATCCTTCTTCAGCTTTTGATTTGTATGTTAAAAATAATATTTAGCCTTCTATGCTAAGAAATAGATGAACTTCAAAAATCAGCTTTTGCTCATCAGTATCTATTAAGGGGTTTCAGTTTTGCTCCTGAACAGAAATTTGAGACATCAAAAGCATTTCATTTGTTTTCTAGTACTTCAAATTGACTTGGTTTTATTATGGCATGGCTTCTTTTTGCAAATGGAAGTAGATGTCTGCAAGAGCATTATTTACTGTCAATTATAGAGTCTGAGTGGCATTACTGGGTAACCCACACAGCTAGTGAAGTCCCCAAAGTAGGAGAATATTATATTAAAATTGGCATCTGCCTGCACTGCATCTTTTCTGTTCTACCCTTCACATTAAAAATACAAAAGCATAGATGAATCCAATGAATTAAAAATAAGCTGCTTATTTGGAGACAGAATGTAAATCCAATAAGTAATAAATTTCAAGAACAATTAGATTAAATTCCTTTTAAAACCTTAAGAAAATATTTCATGTTTATGTTTATATGGCATCTTAACTCTAGCTGCTGTCAGATTAATCCACAAAGTACCTTCTTCAAGAGAAAACAAAACAAAAAACAAGTTGCTTGCTTATAGAAAGGCTTTCTGTTTTTTATTTGTTTTCCCCTTTATTGTTTTAGTTGTGTCTGAAGTATTACCATAAGGATTGATTTGTCATCAGCAATGGAACTTTGTGTATAAAAAGTCTGATTTTTCAGCTGCAGGAAGGAAAAAGACTATTTGATAATTTAGACTTTTTTTTTTCTAGATTGGGATCCATTCCCAGTTACAAATTTCAGCAAACTAGAAAATGAAAATACCATTTTCTTTTAAAAACGCCAAACAACTCAAAACACACCTCCTCCAAAAGAAGCCCCAAACAACAATCCTCACCCCCCGAAAAAAAACTCCCACCAATTAAAACCCAAACTCAAACCCTACACCAACCACCTCCCATAAACAGAGCCTGTCCTGATTTCTGAAGTCAACAGTGGCAGTACTCTTTGCCTGTTTTATTCCCTCTTATCCCAGTAGTCAAGGAATTGCCATGAAACTGGAGTGACAGATTAGAGATGCCATCTAAAGGGTTATAGAGGCAGCTTGCCAGTGCATGGGCTATGGTTTCTTGAGGTACATTCTTAACCAAGGAAAATGCACAGCACTCAACACATCTGATGGGTACAGAGCAAGTAGGACCAAGCTATGCTTTACAATTTCAGGGAAAATGCTGTTAGCAACATTGAACCTAACACTGGACCATTGACATGGCAGCGATCAGATGACAAATCCCATGTCCTATTAATATTTCTGGGGCTAAAGCATGTGATAACTGGTTATCCTTTCATCATAGAATGATAATATCATAGTGGAATATTCTAAAAATAAGAGCTGTTGAAAATTAAATTTTGCTTGAAGGAATAGTTTTTAAAGCTCCAAAGCTGCTGTAGGATTTTTTTTTGCTCCTTTTTGCCATTTTGAGTATAAAGTTGCATAAAGACTGACCTTTAGTTTCTGTGTGACTGAATTAAATATTCAGAAACTATTTTTAAAATAAAAGGAATCCTACATGTTTATCAGGTGACTCCTGGGTTATGCCATCTGAAGCTAGGAAATAGAATTTCAAAAGCTGAATATAATCTGGGATCAGATTTATACTGTAAGCTCATTTGCATCACAGTCCACCTTTTCTCCTTGAAATTGTATTATTTCAGCATGGGGAATTTGCTCTGAACTGGAAGCAAAGCTTAAACTTTCAGTTATCTTATCTATATCTACTTTTACTTTTTTTTTATTTTATTTATGAAGGTCGACTGTTTTATTAAAGGAGGCATGGAAGTAAAAAATGTGCCAGCATGACAGCTATTAAATGTTGGTAACATCTGCAAAAATAAGAAAACATACTAGTATTTTGCCATTGAGATCTTTTTCAAAGATTTCCTGGTCTTGAAAGTTTTGTTTGTGTAATAAAAGTTTATTTTTGCCTGGATATTCTCTCCTAATATATTCTAGAGAGTCAGATAAGGTGGAAATACACAGTATTTAGAGACACTGCAATTATGTATTTGCCAGTTAATACCTGAGAAGAACTCTTCTTGTTTTTATTTATAAAATTTTGAAGTTATTTCTTGAACACTAACGTTAGTGCTCTTAAGTCATGTTCCCTTTGACTCAGAAAAGTCAAAAGATAAACAAAGAAAGGCCCATAGATAAATTCCAACAGAATCAACAGCAAAGTTGAATTCAAGCAAACAGAAGCTGTGGTTCAATAAAATGTGTAAACATTTTTTTTTTAATTTAGAACCTTAACTTTAGAATGGAAAAAAATGAAACTTAACTTTTGTGTTTGGTAGAGAAGATCTTCTTAGATATTTCTTAAAATATAAGGCAGAGTAAGGAAGCAGTCCTTTGTACCATATGAAGCAGGCATATAAACATGGAGCACAATTGCTACATTTAAAATAATGAGTGAGGAATAAAAACTTCATTTAAATTCATAAATCAATCAATAGAAAGTATGGTGGACTCTTTATTTCTGGAGATTTTTTTAAATTAAGTCTAATTTAAAAGACACTGTAATTTAAAAAAAAAAAAAAAAAAAAAAAGTGTTTAAATCACTATTGGCTTCATAACCAAAGAAAGTTTAGTCAATTATAATGGCTCACTCTGGCTTTAAAATCTGTACTTGTAAAAAAAAAAAAAAGTTCTTAATCTTCAGGAGTTACTTATTGTCATTTATCTGTATAAAATATTCCAAATGGATTCACTGAGGCTAAAAATTTGGATTAACATTAAAAAAAAGGGCCTCAGCATTTATGTGAATCTCAGAAACACCAAGAAATATGCTGACAGTTAATAATAAGAAGGAAATGTTAAATCTTAGAAACATATTTATGTCTTGAACTTTAACACTCTGAGCTCAGGATAAGAATGAATTCAGACAGCCAAATATATTTATCCTGTGCCTTGAAGAGTAGCCAAAGGACAGGGACTGCTGAGCTCCAGGAATACATATATGCACCTATCTGTAAGTGGAGAGAAAAAAAGAAACAATCTTTCAAGAGCTAGGAGAATTCTTAAACTTTCCCCTCCCCCCTCCCCCCTCCCCCTCCCTCCCCTCCCCTCCCCTCCCCTCCCCTCCCCTCCCCTCCCCTTCCCCCTCCCTCCCCTCCCCTCCCCTCCCCTCCCCCCCTCCCTCCCCTCCCCTCCCTCCCCTCCCCTCCCCCTCCCCCTCATTGCCTAACCCCAACTAAAGTTGAATTTTGTCAAACTGATTAGAGTCAAACAACAAATCAGTCTCATAGGATGAAATATTTAATTAGCTAAAAAAAACCAAAACACTTTTTTGTAAAGGCTGTAAACTTCTTTAGTCCAACTTGCATGATAAAAGCATTTAAAATCTTATAAAGGGATGAAGAATATATATTAAAAAAAACCCAAAATACTATATTACAACCCCCAAATGTATATTACAGTCATTTGAATTTTTTTTCCAAATAATGCACAATAAAGAAATAAAAATTAAACATTATATGTGAAAACTGTTCATATATGTTTATTTTTGCCTGAAAGAGCCATCAGTGAAAATCACTAAAAAGCTCTATGATGTTGTTGCAGTACTCCAAGTGAGCTAGAACTTTGGTATATAGCTACCTTTTTGAGGGAGAGCTTTTGAAACAGGCACCAGTGACCTGTAGGAAAGATGGAAGAAAAAATAAAATTATCTCAAACCATGTCTATTCCCTGTATGGCACACCCTCTGAGGGTGGGGATCTTTATGCTCCTCTTGCTCTCATTCCATCAAGTTCTATTGGCCTTCTGAGTTATAACACACTTCAGAAAACCCCTGTGCACAAAGCCTTCTGACAGAAGTCACCCAGAGGCTTTGATAACATGGCATGGGAGAGCAGGCTGGGCAGAACAGGGAGGGCCTCGACCCTCTTCTCACTAATTTTTTTGGTACACAGCCTGGTAAACCAGTTGCATAAAATAAGACTGTAAGGATTTGCCTGGTAATCATTTCTCTCACTGATATTTCGTGTTTTCATCCCTTGGTTCTGTAATATTGACAGACCGAGCATATCAGCATCTCTTTTAATTGTCCTGCTCAGTTGGCAGATGGGCAGTTCTGCACTCAGAAGTAGTAGCCTTGTGGCCTGAAGCAAAGAATTGATTTATCTAGATATTGACAGTTTACAGTGCAGGTAGAAACATTTAGAAGAATAAGTTTCTTCACACATGCGTATAAAATGTTGGTCCAGGTCATTAGCTGACATTAAAATGCGTAACTGTAAAGAATGTCAATATATATATTTTTGCCTTAAAATAATGGGACCAAACAATTCCTCCATCTTTGTGGGCAACTCTGGAAATCATTTGCCT
Organism: Malurus cyaneus samueli; assembly: GCA_009741485.1. Lineage (NCBI taxonomy): Eukaryota > Metazoa > Chordata > Aves > Passeriformes > Maluridae > Malurus > Malurus cyaneus. The sequence goes on from CM019215.1 coordinate 43,557,459, forward strand.
CTTGAGCAGAAGTTGCTACCTTCTTTCTCCTGCTTTGTCTTAGCAGTGCCAAGTAGTTTCCAGGCCTTCCTTTGCACTTCTCTGAAGAGAAATCCAGCCTGTACATAGCTGCATTAGGAAACAAGAGTGTTTTCTGAGAAAGAAGAAGGCATGAGGGATTCAACTAGAATGCTTATGCCAAAGTCAGGGAGAGTGGGGTAGTAGATCTGGGCTGGGGATGAACCAGGAATGAGATTGAAGATCTTCATCTGGGCCATGGAGCTGACAGGCCATGATGAGCTGAGTTTGGGATCCCCTTGACCTCTTCTCTGACCTCAAGGAATGAGCGAGAAATCACCATTACCAGGACCATGTGCTTCAGCACAGTGATGCTGAAATACAAAGGGGAACTGTCTTTACTGCAGTGACCCTTGGGTCTGCCTCTCTGTGCAAAAATATTTAAATGGATAATGCACAACCTTTCCATCAGGCTGAGAAAAAGAGCTGAGCCACTTTCACGAAGGAGTGCAGTGCTTTTTGTGCTGCTTGGTACCAAAATGACACAATCAAATATTGTCCGTGGAGTGTGACTTAGTAGGCCTGATACCAGAAAGGATCCCCTTGCAGGATTTGTAAGCAGAGGAACTCCTAGTTTACAACTTCTCCTAGGGCGTAAGGACTGAGCTCTTTGTCAGGGATTGCATTTTTTGCCTTTGGATACTCAAAATCTAACACATAAAACTTCTCAGGCTTTTTTCAGAAGTGGGAATGAAAACAGAGATTTCATTTTTTGGAAGATTTAAGAATCTATTTTATATATAGGCTATAACTTATGAAATTACTCTGTTCATTGAGATTGGGAGTGACCTTGCTCAGTGTTTAATATTCTATACAGTTTCAACACAGCTTATAGAGCTGTACACAGCTTTTAGAGCACTGTGCAACACATTCTGATGTGCTCCTACATACAGCAAATCTTTGCACCCAGAACAGCAGGCAAGCAGAACTACCTATATCTGGATACATGCAGGAGTGCCAAGAGGAAATAACAAAAATTTAATATATTTTTAAGGAACTTTAAGATGAATTAGAAATTCATAATGCAAAAATGAGATGTATGCAAATAGGATAAATATTTTATGACTTTTTGGTAAGTATAATTAAATTTTCTTCAGTGAGATGGTGGTTAAAAGACAGCAGTACAAACTACAGCTACAGCAGTGTTTAAATTAGAAAATAGTTTATACATAGTAGTTTATTAATTTCTTTGAAAGTGATAAATGTATCCTTTTTTAAACAAAGTTATTTATGATTTTTTTAAAATAATTTAAATTGGATTCTTTAATTTCAGAAAAAAAGTACTCTTAATATTGCCATCTTTTTTAGATTTGTGCAGATTCATTTTTTTAACAATTTTTTTTAGGGAGATTATGATGGAGCTATATTTTCACAAAGTAGGCAACACTCAGAAAAGATTATTTTTGGGATTACTATGCTTAGTGCTATAAAAGGAACATATGCATATTTAAATTGCTCATGCTTAATCTCAAAATTAGTAACTGATATAGGGTGGGAAGAGCACCAGTAGCAAGCAGACTCACATTTCTGGGAACTGTAGTTGTGTGAAGTGAATGGAAGGAGGCTGTGAAGGCAGCTGGCTAGAAATGTATTGGCACACCAGGCTTTGATGCCAAACTCTGCCCTATATTTAGCTTTTATTGGCTGAATGATAATGTAATGAGTGTTTAAATATAATGGTTAGTTGGTCTGACATGTTTACATTTCATGATGATGTATTACTGTGACAGACTCCAATCGGTTGTTTTTGAGTTTACATTGCTCTCTCTGATTTAGGTAAAAACTTCTCCTGTAGCTGTGATGGTGTAATAGCATAGAAGAGGTGGCAATGATAGTGTAGAAGTTCTAGATATTTCAGAGATATTGATAAAGATATTTCAGTCATATTGTGGAAGAAAGCAGTTTCCAAGTTTTCCCCAAATGAGGGGATAGCTTTTCATGTGAGTTTGGTCATCCTGTTCTGCGAAGATGACACTGAATGAAGGAGACCTGATAAAAATCACAGCAAGCTTCAGCCTTGAGGGAATGTTTCTGTTACAATAATAAAATAATAAAATCCTCTTTGCTCCTTGGTTTCTGCTTAATATTCTCATAAATGTGGTGGTTCTTTATGAGAACCTCAGCTGCTTCTTATTTGATCCTACTGTGAACCATCTCAGGAGGCTAAATAGCAAAAGAAAAACAAAATGAACAAGTGAATAATTTTCTGCTGTGCCTGCTTTTTTAAACAGCAATCAGATGTGCACCAGTGCAAGAAAGAGGATAAGACTGTATCTTTCCCACAGTAATTCTAATGTGACTGTTCAGTCAAACATAGCTAAAGTAATAAGCAATAAATAGACCTTAAGTGTTTTGATGCCCAACTGCTTAAGCTGGTTTTGGGCTAGAGTTGTTGCACATTTAACCATCAAGAAAAAAATATTTGCTATCCATTTTATTTGCCTAGAGTTTAAATTACTGCACTATTTTTAGGTCAGTATTAAACAAACTATTAGTCTGGATTCCTAATAGAGCAACAGGAATAAAAAAATCTCTAAGAGACAGAATATTTGGATGAAAAGTGCAAAAATCAATATGGAAAACTCATTCAACTGAAAAAGTAAAAACAAATATTGCTATTTTATTTTTCTTTCTAAACAGTAGCAAGATGACATGGTCATATTTTAATTTTATTTTTTTTTTACTATTTTCCCTTTCAGTTAAATCAAGTTAATTACTATTGAAAGAAGACACATCAAGTTTCTCTGTTTTCATTGGTTGATTTTTTTTCTGTTATAGGAGCTTACAATAGATTTTACCCTGAAGACTTTCCTATGTGTCTGAACTTTAAAGCTGTAACTTTAAAAAATATCATCATAGTAAGAAACCATTATATTAACTGGCTATTGAACTTAAACTGGTCTTGTTTTAGTTCTTCTCATAAAATAAATTGGACATTTAGAATTGTGTATTAGCAACTACCCCTCCTGAGTGAGGCACTGACCAGGGAGGACTCTGCCCTGTGTCAGATGAAATTACTCTGGCCTTGAATTGGCACATACCTTTGTTTGAAGCCCTCTGATTCTGTGATTCTGTGGAATTGTTCCATTCACTGATGAAGGCTCACTGGCTTTTATATTCTGGGCCAGCATGTTTATCTTTTTTCAGAATTCCCTCTATTTTATGCACAGAAACTAAGAGTTTATAAGTTAAGAGTAAATTAAATAGGGTTATTAATCAAACAAACATTTTTAAAGTAGCACAACTAAATTTTATCACTCTACATATGCCACTGCAGTGTTGCAAAATTATCAGAAAAACCATGACAGCTTGTGCACATCATTTAGAGGGGTGAGGACTGAAAGAGAGTGGTTAATACATTTTAAACATTCAGATATTTTGTCTTTTTATGTAGTCATCTGCACTTTGCTTCCCCATGTGAAAATGCCAACTGAGTCTTATTTGTGTTTCAATTTGATGATTAGGGTAAAAGATCATTTTTTTAATCCTAGGTTGCCCATACTCTCAGGATTTGGGCATACATTTAGGAAGAAACAGAGTATAAATAATTTTTAAAAATGCACAAATTTCTGCACTAAATTCACTTAAAAAGGATGGATTTGTCACCTGTCAGAGTTGGCAGTGATTAAAGTCCTCCAGGCATTTTACTTAAGGGATAGCTCTCCTTCTTACTTAGCATTTTCTCTGTCCTTACAAATAAATGTACATATGGAAAGGCTGAAAAAATAATTGGATGAGTATTTCTTATCACGACTACTTTTTCCTATCAGATGCTTTTTAAGAGGAATTTTGTAGCCAATACATGAAACTCTCTTGGATTAGCAACAATAGTCATGGAGCTGACTTGCTTAAAGTAAGATCACAACCTATTATGATACCAGCTCGAATGAAAAAAGAGAGAGATTCTATAAGAAAAGACTCAAATGCATTCCTTTCTTTACACAAAATCCCATCTAATACTCTACTCTGGAATGAGAAGCATAATTGTCCTTGTTTTCAGCAATTAAAGGATGAAATTGCACGTATTAAATTAGAGGCGGACCTGTAGACTCAAAATTCCTGCATTGTTTCAGTATGTCCAAGAGAGTTGTTAGAAATTTTTGAGTCTTGTATGTGAAATCAAGGAAACTCACCATATCCAGGAATTTGGAAATACACCAAAGTTCTGGAGCCTTTCATGTGAGTTGATTTACTTTTGCTACCTACAAGTATCAAAGGATTTATATATTCTTCAGTATGCTGCCTGAGTCATTATTTTCCACTGTTAGGAGCATCATAAGATAGTGCCAAAGAAATTATAAGCAGCAAAACTGGGATATTTGTTTATCCCTCATGCCGACTCCCTTATTGCAAAGAAAAAAATCCCAGCCAGAACAAACATGCCACATGCTATGGCTGACACATGAAGCACCTTCCCTGGACCAGAGCAGTACTTAAAATCACCCAAGAGTGGTTTTCCTACTGACATAGATTTACAGTGGTTTTTTCTTTATCTCCCCACAATATTTTTGATAGACTCAGCTCTTTTTGTCCTTTAAAGTGTTTTACTGTGCCTTTGTTCAAGTATAACTACTCATTCTGTTGGAGGACTTCAGTTTCAGGAGACTTCCTTTCCTCTTCATACAATTTATAAAAGCAATAAATTCACACAAATAAAGGTCTTAGAGCCTATAAATGTTAGATCTTCATTAAGATGCATTTTAAAAACCAGGAAAAGCTACTAAGTAACAAACAGAAAGTACCATGTTTCCTGTGACATTTCTAAATCCCATCAAAGGATTTGAAAATTAAAGGGGAGATTAGATAAATTTCTTTCCTAAAGCTCTTTTTCCTTCATCTTTCATGTATTCGTAATTCCCAATGGAACATAAAACCCAAGGATTTCATATTTTGTTTTGTGTTGTTGTTTTCTTTTTTCTCTGACGAGGACAATATTTGAACAGATATATGCAAGGACTTTACACAAATAATTTTCTAGACATAAGTTTTGTAGAATATATTGGCTATCACTTATTAAACATTATATCTTTCTTTCTGTCTTTCTATACAGACAGACACCTAAACCTGCTACCACTAGCTGTGAGTCTTAATTGATTTGTTTTTTTTAGGCACTCACATGAGTTCAGGTGGGTACAGGTGAATGCCTTTCACCTGACTTTTGTTACTCACCAAGGCAGATTTTTTGATCTCTAATATCCCTTCAGTTGCATGTTTTAGTGCTTAATAAAATAAAACACCACTGAAATGAAAGTTCAGATATGGATTTGCAGTGTTCCTTACTGTGGAGCTGCTGAGAGCTGCATCCTTTCCTTGTGGCTTTGATTTTCCCTCTTCAATTTTAGAGAAACTCTGAGTACAAGAGCAGTTAACATAAAATCAGTAAATACATTTGATAGAAAATGGTGTTAAAAGCACTTCATGCCAGTTTTGAGCAGTATTTAAAACCTTTATTACAGAATGTTACACACAATCAAAATTAATCTGCAAACACTCTAGCTTTTTCTGTGGATGAGTGCTATTGTTCTTAGTTTTTAGCAGTTAAAATATTTCAGTTAGCAAAATGTTACTTTAAAATGCCTAGATGAATTTCTGCTCTAAATAATAATTTCTAGGAATGGTGGAGAAACCATATACACTATATACACACACATATATATATAGTACATTTCTGCATATATACCATATAACACATACTATATATTCTTTTATACCAGAATTAAATGTAAATGTATTTTTGCTGTATGAAGCCATTATACAGTCATACTTTGCTTTTCCAAGAGAAAGACAAAATATGCAGACTGCACAGATTTGCAAATATGTGCAAATCTTGTGTCAAGAAACTTTTCTACATTACTTCTGGCTGAGATTTTACTCTAATTGCTGCGGGGTTTGTGTGGTCAGGTCATGCATGGAACAATAAAAGAGAAATTATGGTTACCAATTCACACCTAAAACTATCTGAAAATTTAAAGTCTCCTTAATCTCAACTTTTTTTCTTCTTTTTTTTTTTTTTTTTTTTTTCTTTTTTTTTTTTTTTTTTTTTTTTTTTTGGTTTTTTTTTGGAAAACAGAATCATCAGTATTTTTCATAAAGTGCTCATGTCTTAAGGGCAAGCTGTCCTGCAGAGTACTTTCTCACCCTCATTTTAGGTATTAGTTTTGACAGGGTTTTCCCTTCTATCTCATTAGAGACAGACAGAGATGCTGAGATGCAGGATTTTGCGTCTTATAATTCTGTCCTACAGGAAAGGAATGAAAAAGATCTCATCAAAATTAAGATCCCCTGAATATCAGTTCTGTGAAGCTGGTCTCCCTGCTGTTAATAGGCAGTGCTAGGAGCAATGACACGTTGCTGTATTTGCTTTTCTTTAAATGAAGGGCCTCTGTATTCCCTAAGGAGACAACGATGTTAGAAAACTCCGCCTATCCCAAAGTTTCTCAGACTTCTGTGCTATCAGCCCACAGCCACACACCTGTCTTCTCTCTCCTCTCCCTGCCCCTGTTTTAGTCCATTCTTCCATCTATATTTCTTAAATGCCTTCAACTTAAATCGGGTCTTGGTAGACCCATAATATTTATCCAAATCAAAAATTAAATATGTTGGCACAAGAGTTTTCTGGGCCATTTTCAAGACACTAGAACAATATTTGCTGATACTTAGAAACTCTGTTGTTCATTGATGTATAAGTCAGAGCTTGGATTGAATGCTTCTCATAGACTTGACTTTCACAGCTACAAGAAAAGTAAGAATTTTAAGGGAATTTTATTATGAACTGCATCTTCTGATCTGTTGCTCCAGAAAGTAACTGAGTCTTGTATCTAGGGGTGGCAGAACAGATAAGGAACACTTTAACATATGTATCTACATGTGTATGTAAAACATATCTGTATATATATTTTACATAAGTATTTATAAACACACAGAGATATATATATATATATCTCCTGTATATAAAACTTGTTTATATATTTTGTTATATAACATAATCACATATATATGTTTTACATAAAACATACATACAGGTTTTGTAGAATGAGGACTGGCCACATGGTTGTAGTTATCATTAGAGCTTTTTATTAAATAAATATTTTAACAATGTGCATGACTTATTTTTTTATCTACAGCAACAGTTAATGTAGCTTACTGTTGCACAGAACTTTCAACAATTACCATAGCTCTCAGTTAAGCAGACTTTCTAGTTAACTGGACTTTAAATCACTTGGATCTTCCACAGATCAGGCCAAATTTTTAATAATCGGTCTGTGAAACGACAATCACAAACTAAATAAAAAAAAACAATCACAATCAAAATAATCTTAACATAAGTCACTCATTTAGTCCTTGGAGTCTTCCGTTTTGGAAGTGAACATTGTGTACTAAGAATTGCTGGTAGGAAACCAGGAAGCTTTCCTTGACAAATTGAGTTTTGCAACATGACAACATGGAATTTTGGGAGCTTGTCATATTAAAGGCTCCCAGTAAAATACCATGTTTCCACATGATCATTTCTCACTTGATCAAATCCTCACATTTAATTCTGTGGCCTTCCCATACAAAATCATACGAGTTCTCATAAAAGTGGGTATTTTTGTTGTTGCTACTATTGGTGTTCAGTAAGTGGTGATGTGTGAGGAGATTCTGGATCACTCTACTATTTTTGCATGCAATTTTTTTTCGTGCTTCTTGGATGTTAAATTTGCATCCAAACTATTTGAATACATCTCTTTTATAGAGCGGTTTTATGATGTGTCTTCTATTTTCTGAATATTTTTCTTGTGACAAAGCACTGATAAAATTATAAAAACCGTTTCCAGAAAAATAAGTGCTTGTGTCAATGAATCATAGCAGCTTTGAATTTATTTTGGGTTATGTGCATGTTCTGAAATCATTCCATTATCTGTGTGTATTTTTCTCCCTGATGTATTAGAATGCATTCTTTTCCACTTTGATTTGTACTTTTTTCTTTATACTAAGATGCTGGAGATTGGTTTTTTTTGTTTGTTTGTTTGTTTTTTTTTTTAATATTTTAAAGGAAAAACTCTCATTTGCAAGAATAAGTTGAAAAATATCAGTATATATTTTTCATAATCTCAATTATTTTTACTTTTTTTTGAGGACTTTGTTTACTTTTTTTACTAAAGTTGGTCTCCCTTTAAAAGAGAAATAGTACAGTAGTAGTGAGGAAAAAAATTGGAATTAATACATGGAGCTTTGCAATTATTTGAATTTGTCTGTCTTTGAAAATGAGGGACTTAATGTCACTGGGAATGTCTAAGCCACAGAATGGCCAAAGAGCATCAAAATTACCTTGTATAGTGGAAGGAATGGTACCACATTGATCAAATGGCAGTAGGGTGGAAATGCTGTTTAGTGTCAGGTTTTTGAGGAGCTCTAAATGTTATACACGGACTCTGCTCCTGCAGTGTGAGCACACAATTCTGTTTCAACTCCCAAGGTCCTGTACAGGAATAAGTAATGATTACAAGTGCTGAGTTTATGCAAAATAATTTATATAATATTTGATGCAAATTTATTGTTCCTCTGTAGTAATGCAGTAGTTATGCATATATTACAATTGATTTATTATTGATAGGAATTTGTATTCTGGTAACAACCTCTTGAGCCATTTATTTACAATCCTCTCAGTAAACCAATCTAGGCTTCTAGACATTTAAACTGGTGATGTAATTGTCAATTTCTGTATAGTGCAGAATCAATAAAATTTCTGAGGAATAAAATTTTACTTAACTTTTTTTTTATTTATTCTTACTTGAAATGTCTTAGATTTTTCTGAAAGTTCAGTGTTTATAATTAGGAGCAGATCAACAAAAAGCTGAGATGAAACAACATTAGGTTTAATAAAAAAATTGCACTATTTTGCAAAGCATTTCTTATTCATGTTTTTTCAAGTATATAATCATAGATTTTGGCTGCAGTAGAGTATTATGTGTTGTTTGGTTTTTTTTTTCTTTTTTTTTCTATTAAAGTCCCAATGTAGGAATAAAGTGTGTCCCTGTGCAAACTGAATAGTTCTTTTTGTAATGCATTTAATAAGAAAATATGATAGTACTACATTATATTTTGCTTGTACTGTAATATGTACTTTTCTAATGAGCAAAGATAGTTTATCTGAAAAGATACCTGTAACTAAATGGATCCCTCAAATGTGACTGTGATGATTATCTTGTGCATTGATTGCTGCAGAACAAGCTGTCCTGTTAGTTTCTTCATGTAAATGCAATCATGCTTCTGAAAGATGCTTGTCCCCTAAATCAGGAGCATCTCCTGAACCATGCTTTTGCTAAAAGAAAAAAATTACCATAGCAGCTGTAGGTTAATACTAATATTAAATTTGAGGGTTTTTCATTTTTCCCTTTTTTTTTCCTTTTTTTTTTTCTTGTCACAGCGAAATAATTCCTTATAGTAAAGTTCAAAAAGTTGTAATTTACTATAAAATTGCCAAAATGACACCACCCACCCCCACCATCCTTTCTCCATTCATTCAATTTCACCCCTTCCACTGTGCAATATTTGAAGTGACGCACATTGTGACGCTTCTGATGAGAGAGCAGCTGAATCCTATTAGAAATCTGACAAGCTGTTTGTCCAGACAGGATGCCTGTCAAAGCAAGTTTGTCCAATCACTGCCATTTGTGCCGGGAAATGTGATGGAAGGTGATTGATGCAGGATCCCCACATTCACTTCTCATTCTGCCCAGTGAGTCAACAGCTTGTCAGGGGGAGAAAATAAGCGTGTTCTCGGGTAAGGTGCGAGTCCCATGGATAAGCAGGAAAAATTTGGCTGTCACCCATGGCAAATTTAGTCTTTATGTAGGTGAGTGAGGTAATCACAGCTGGCAGAATTTGCCTCATATTCAAGGAAGAGACAGGTCCTTCTAAGAGAAGAATTTAAACTGATTTTATATTAATAGTTACCATCATTTTCAGCAAGTAATTTCTTAAGATCATTTTCAACTCCAGATATGAGGGAAATGAGCTATATACTGCTAAATTAAAAAGGTTTTAAAGGAAATTGTGTGAATGAGTATTAACTGAGTTCAATACCAGAATTTATATTTGAAAAAACCTTTCATCCAGGCAGTTTGTTAACAAAGGCAGTCATCCTATAGAACGAGTGATAAACAAGAAAATGGGAAGAATGGGATGGTGAAACAGCATGGTTTGCACTTGCTTTGCATTTCATAAGAAAAATATGTGAAATTTTGGCTCATCCAAATATCTTTCAAATATCCATTATACATAAATAACTGTAAAGAAGGTATTGCTTTACAGTGATAGGAATGGTATCAAAACAAAGCTTCTTTAATTGCCCAAAACCCAACATTGAAAGTAGGTCAGAAGACCACACAGAAATATTCATGTTTAATCCCCTATATAAACAGTTTGACTGTCGTTGTGTTTTATATAAAATATATTAACTGGATTTAAATACACTTCAACAGTTTAGGATAAAATATTTTTTTAAAAATAGTTTTGCTTTTTCAGATGAGTATGAAAAATCTAAAATTCATTGTAATAAATGTGAATATCTTCTATCTTCCTCATCACATCAATTTTTACACTAAGGCAAAATCAGATTTATTTTCATTGATGCCCTGCTATGAATGTACAAATCAACATTTGGATGACAATGGTTTCCTGGATGACTTAACAAGTGTGGGAATGAAGATAAAGCACTAAAAATACTTGATCATTTTAACATCCAGGTAGATTTAGAATCAGCTTGCTGAAGTGCTGCTTCAGTCCATTGGCCACTGCACAATGTAATTTTAAATCTTCCACCTGGAAATTATAATTCAGTTTGAAACCCCTCAGCTCCTGCTTAGAAGAAAAAGGTGAATTCATAGTATCAAAGATAAAAAGTGAAGATGGGTATAAAAACTGATAACTCTTGGAACCAACAGACTTCTTTCTCATGGAAAGTAATCTTTCCATAGTTTTTTTCTATTTTTTTCAACAAGTCTGTGTAATTATATG
>CM019215.1:43568523-43633395 GCA_009741485.1 Malurus cyaneus samueli
AAAAAAAAAAAAGATTAAAAAATAAAAACTTTTAAAACCACAACTGTTTCCAAAGGCAAAGAGTGTGTTAGGCACATAAAACAACACGGAAAAATGTGGGAAAAAAGTACAGTAATATAAAAATTGTATATGGTTAGTACAGAATTAAGATTGTATTGATGAATAAAGAAATACCATAAATAAAATTTCTGTAATGATATGTAACACTGTTTGAATGAAGCATTTGTTTGCAGACAGGAAGATTGTACATTGCTGAGAACCTACCCCTTAGGGAATATATATGTATTATTTTTGCAACCTGTTAAAGCAATTAATTCTGTTTTCTTTGTATTTGAATTTTTTTTTATTTGTTTTTCTTTTCACTTGCTGCAGAGCTGTGTAACCTTTAACACAAAAAACTTTTCAGTCTTTGGAACAAAATTGAGAAAGCCTGAATTGTAATAACAGTCCAGAACACGGACTTATTAACTCCAAGTGTTACCTGTTAACTGACAAGAGGAAGCTTTCTTTTCTCACTCAAGTGGGGGAAAAAAAAAACCCTGCTCCACTTAATAATTTGCTTTCTTCAGTACTGCATGCTCAGACCTGAGCAATAGACCACAGTTGCCACAGACTATCTTCAGAGGTCAGCCTCTTGTGAGACAGAACAAATGTTGAAATGACACAGAAAGACAGCACTTGGATCTTAGGGGTGTTGTGACATTTTTTTGTAGTGCAAGATTTTATTGGAAATAAATCCATGTTTCCATTAAGTTTTGGTGAATTTCAGTTCAATTGAGGATTTAAAATACCAATAAAATGCATAACACAGTTCTTTGTAGTTTTGAATGTCGTTTAAGGAAGCTTAAGGAAAGGATTTGACTGCAGCTTGATTTACTGCATCTACTTTTGATTTTGACATCTACTGAGGGGAAGATATGTCCTCTAGTTTTTTTGGACTCAAAGAGAAATTGGTGAAGAACTTGAAGAAGCACCCCCTAGCTCTACACAGGACAACCTACTTATTAAACCATGTATCTAAGAGCACTGCCCAAATGCTTCTTGAAAAGTGACAGGGTTGAGGCCATGACCAGCTCCCTGGGGAGCATATTCCAGGGTTTGATAACACTCTCAGTAAAGACCTTTCTCCTAATAGCCACCCTGGAATCCCCTGATTCACCTATAAGCCATTTCCTTATGTCCTATGACCGAACACTGGAGATTGAGATCAGTCTCCATCTCTGCTCCTCTTAATGAGGAAATTGTAGGCAGCAATGAGGTCATACTTCAGTCTTCTTTCCTGTAATCTGAACAAAGTCATGCCTTCTAATCCTTTAACTGTATTTCTTGCTCACCTTGGGGCATATTCCAACATTTTTATATCCTGCTTATATTATGTGGAGCTCAACACGTTACACAATATTAAAAGCAGGGTTGAGTGTTTTGTGCAGCAGCAAAATTGATGAAGAACTGAAAGGGAAAAGCAAAGAAAACGCAACATTAAAATTGTTCATGGTGTTAACATTATTTTTCATATGAAAGTTAAGAATATTTAAAAAAAAATTAGATTTTTAATTTTGGTGAATACTTGCAACGGTCCCCCTTCACATGTTTCCAATTGGTCAGTGTTTCTTTCCAGTGTTTCTGTCCTATAAATATATCAGCCTTATAATCTTCCTTCTATTGGAAAAAGTCACTAAAGTCACTGAAAGTGACATACTTCCTTGTAGTATTGGCACTATAAAATGTTTCACATTAAAACTCAATATTTTTTTCTTTCTTTTCAAGTAGAGAACCTCTTTTTATTTTTTCCTTTTAACTTCTTCTGATTTCCATAATGCATTTGCAACTTGAATTCCATTTATTGCCAGCTGGAAGAGACGCTGGAAATTCAAAGGCTACTTTTCATACTTGTGGTAGGATGAATTCTCAAACTAGTGAGGTTTTCCCTCTTTGCTGCTCTTGAACAAAACTGTGGATCATGAGGTAAACTGTGACAATGTCACCCGGTGTGCTTCCTGGCATGCTGGCAACAGGTATTTCTGCTTGCCAAAGCCTATTTGGTTAAATCCAGCTGCACAAGGGGACTTTTGTCTGGTCCTGGCTGGAGAAGACCTGATCTCAGGTTACCAACAGAGAGCTCTTCTGTTCAGACTTTTCATTCTAGCTCTGGATTTTTCTCATTCTTGGTTTGCTGTAAAAATATTATCATAGCACTCGATATTAATTTCATTTGTGAAGTTTGAGGCTTATATTTTTTAAAGCTATATAAAGGAACCTGCTGACAATCTTCCAGGGCCCTGATTTAGTGTTTATATTCTCTGGCAGATATTTCCCTTCGGTCTCCTCCTTTTTCCCTTTCTTACAGTTTTGCTAAACATGGATAAACCATAAACCCATAAAATATGGTTTTCTGTGGACTCTGAACTCTCATGAGTATCAGAACACATTGTCAACAGAACAGTTACATTTTTGAACAGAAAATGCAAATACATGCCTCTCGAGAGGAACTGAAAACAGAGGGGGCTGGGAAACAGACAGATTTTGCCCACATCTCCTTAGCTGTTCACTCATTTTTTCTTCCAGTACCAATTTCATTATCCCTGTAATGTCTTTACATTGTTTTATGCTTGATTTTTGGGGATAATTTATGTTTAAGAAATACCACATAAAAATCTGATTCTCTCCATGACTTCCCATTTTATGTCTTTCCTGCAATGTCGTTCCTGGAATTTGAGTTCAGGTCCATGGGAGGATTGCCATGCATCCGCCGAACATGAGGTATCTTGGCTAGGAAAGGGGCTCCAACACTGGGTTATGGCATCAGAACCCCTATGTAACCTGCCCCCTTTACCCCATTACTAAAGAGATTTCCAACAGAACATGGATCACCTTTCACCTCGGTGGAACTGCACTTGTGGTCAGGGCTGGAGCAATCAAAAGTCTTACAAGGAAGGGTCAATGTATAAAGAAGATTGTAGCTTTTTTTTTCCTAATCAAATCTGGGATAAGATTTGGCTTTCATAATTGTTTTATATAAAAATAATTTTTATAGAAAAAGTGGAAGCTTAAGGTCTCTCACTGTTTCTCATTAATTTTGCTACAAAAGGGAGTTCCAGTTATATTAGAACTGGAATCATACTGGGTACTAATTCTGGAGAAGGCAAGTTTCCCCCCAAAATTCTGATTGTATTTATTTGTCCACATCATGTAGGTAATGAGGCTAGATTTTTCTAAGAAAATAAAATAAATTTTAATTTATTTAAATTTATTTATTGAGTCAAAAATTCTGGCAGGATAACAACAATTTCTTCTTCTTCTTCTCCTCCTCCTCTCCTCCTCCTTCTTCTTCTTCTTCTTCTTCTTTCTTCTTCTTCTCTTCTTCTTTTCTTCTTCTTTTTCTTCTTCATAAATGAGACATTTAAATATTGTCTCAAAAAGATACAAAAAAAATTTAGGCAGTTCAAAGCAATAAGGCATATTTTAATCATGAAAAAGGAACTGCTCTTTGATTTTGATTTAAAAAAATTAAAAATAATATCTTAAATTGAAAAAAAATATAGACTTCTTTCTTTAGCTCCACTGATTGACAATTTTGTTTTGCAATTTAAGTTCAGATATTTGATGCGCCTTTAAAGTATTAATTTTTGGAGAAATTTTTTCCTGGTGGTAATTGCAAAGTGTATGTGTTGTTATAATAGCATTAAAAATGTGCTTACTCTTTGAAATATCTGAATGATGGCAAAAAAAGATTTTGTCCTTCATTAAAAATCTTACATATCCTTGCAATACTTTCCAGTACAACAAAACTGTGATCAAGTTATTATTTTTACTTCTCTTATCTCATTCCTGTTTCTGGTAAATCATTCTTATCTCAACCCTTGATCTCTGCCTTTTGCATCTGCCACTGGAGGAGAGAGCAGAGCATCTTGTGGTTTTCTTTTTAGTGGGCAATGCCATTCCTAAATCACAACATACACAAGTTTGATAAATAGTTCTGTCACTTGGATCCCTTTTACACAAATGCACATTTGCTCAAAACAAATTTATCTGAATTCATCTTGAACAAGATGCCTCAGTCCTATCCATCACCTGTTGATGCCTCTGGGATGATATCAGTTGGTCATAAATTCCATACTGGAAGTGATCTTTAGGGCGCTAAGTTATCTGAAGTAATTGCCAATCAGACAGAGGAGGGGTAGGTGAGTTGAGCATTCACCATCTGATTTTTCCTGACCAAAATTATTTGAAAACACTTATCTCAGCTGCCCAGCTTAGACCAGTTCAACGGTTGCTATATCGACCCTGACTTTGCTCCTTGAAAGACAGCAGGAGATGGGAGATTCAGAAGCCCAAGTTTGTCTCTAGAAGACCACTTTGAACTTCCTTTTGGCTCAAGATACACTTATGAATAGCCGATTTTCATTCATTTTTTTTTTTTTTATCAGAAAATTACTAATCAATAAAATCTGAATGGAAGTACCAATATGCACAAAGCTAGTACATTTTTGCTGAGTCGGAAGCTAACAGGGCATTATTTTGACCAGTGCAACATAATAAATGAAGGTTTTAATTATATCACTAGAATTAATTTATTCTGTAGAAAAGATTGTGTTTCTGATGAACTGTAAATTAACTTGTGGGTTCTCACCATATATATAAATGATCCATAGGAGCAATATCAGTGAAAGCTTTTTAATTATAAAATAAACCTCCTAGTAACTCAAATAGTAAGTGAATTAATATAGATTATGCAATTAATTTCTTGGGCATAGCCTTATTTTATAATTAAAAAGCTTTCTAGTTATACTACTGATGCATAACATTTCTATAATTAATGCAACACTCATAACTAGGTCTAATTAGTATGCTTTCAAAATAATTTGTTGCATAGGCAAAAAAATCCCTCAGTATTTAGCAGCAAGGTCAGATTCTCTTATAGTGTATTTTTCAACATCAAAATAAACAATGTAAAAAGTCATAATATGTATTTTTGCTCAAAGTTGAAGAATACCAGTGTTCCTTGCTTTGATAAAAATCTAAAGACAAAATTGCTACCAAAACCATGATTTTCTCTTATTTTAGCACTCTAGGTGATGTTTAGACCATTCTGGAAGGGTGAATCTGTGACTACAGCAGAACCTAAACTCTGATATTATCTCTTTTAAGACTAGAATTTCTAAAGACTTTCTTTCTCAAGGCTAAAGGCAAAGTTGATTTTTCAGTGGTAGTTCTTCCTCAGTAATTTCCAGAAACATACATTAGCATTCTAGCCCTTTACCTTCTCTCCCAGTGAGCCAATCAAGCTTACTCTCTTGATCAGGCTGGAAAAAAAAAAAAAAATTATATCCTTGTAGATAATAGGAACGTGCTTGGAGTGACAGTGCTGTATGCATAACCAAGGACCAAATGTCTGCCAAAAGGCCCTTGGCTACAAATTGTTCATTGGGATTGTCTGGACAGTTTTTTGTGATTTATTGGTGTAAAACTCATTAGTAGCTGTCTGATCTCATGGAGACTTCAATACCTGGAGCACAGAGAATGGGAGTGTTGTCCAGCTAATCCTGGAGTCTTACTTAACAGGAGAGGCTAGGGTATAGAAGGCAGGCAATGGCAGGGAGGAAGGAGAAATGATTAGCTCTCAGATTTGTCAGTAATGGCTACATTCCACTACTTATTAGTTCTGAAAGATTGAGAAAGATTTCTTTCCCTTAGATAAAAAAATACTTTGTCTCCTACTCTACCACCTAATTTTAAAGTGTTTTCCAACTTCCATATTCAATAGATTGAGAAAAAAGCACTGAAAGCAAAATGTTGTTCCTTTTCCCCTCTGAATTCACGTGTGTGCAGGGCTTTCAATATTGATGTCTGTCCCAGCACAGGGTCCCTTCCACAGGAGACAGTCTTTAATGAACACCTCTAATGTGAGCCCTTCCCACAGGATGCAGTTCTTCAAAAACTGCTCCAGCAAGAATCTTACCCATGGGATGCAGCAGAATTCAAGAACGTCCTAAGTACTTCAGGAACTGCTCAAGTGCTTTAGCACATAACTTCAGATCTTAATCTGTCCTTATCCTCTACCTGCTTGGAAGAACATAACGTCTTTTGGGAAGATACACCAAGTGTTTGTGTAATGGATTTTGATGACGGAGGTGTTGACACATTTCCTCATACATGCTCTTTTTTGCATATGTGGTGTGGAGTGAACCAGCAGGGAAGGACAGACATCAACAAAGAAGTCCTTTTGTCATTTGAAGAGACCAAATGAGCATCCTTCTTCTCATATTCTGCAAATGGATGAGTTACTCCAGTGGTTGCCAAGATGTTAATATATAAAGGAGAGTTCTTGGTTACTACAAAGTTTAGAGGCATCAAAGTGCTTACTGATGGGGATAACAACTTGAATAATTTGCAATATTAATGCTTATCTCACATAAGATTATTGTGCTAGTAATAAACTTATTCTAGTAATAAACTTATTTCAGGATATAACAATGTTTTGTTAGGGCAGTATGTGAGTAGGGCAGGGTTTATTTCCTGCTCTACTCTGGTTGTGGTATTTCAGCACAGGGAATACGAGCCCTTACAGCAGCAGCAAGAGCTCACAGCAAGATATGTCGCAGACAGGAATGAAGAACATATCAGCATCTAGTAATTTAGTGGGGTGGTTGCTTGAAATTTTGATATTACACACCAGTAGTATGTAATGGGTCACTGCTCTGCAGATTGTGCTGTGGAGGGAATATCTCCCACTCTTATGTAGATAAAACCTTCCAGTGCTCGACAGGAAGAGGGGAAACATGAAGGCAAAACTTGTCCACTCCCACAATTTTATCTTCCAGCTTCTACTTAATAAAAGGGATCTGTTGGGTTTGCCTTGTCCATATTGCTGAGGTAGTCATGGCTCTTGGTTGTCAGTGCAAGACGTTGTAGTGTGAACTTTTATCAGAGGAGGGGCACAACAGGAAACCTGTTGTGTCTTTTCTTGGAAAAGCAACTTTTCCAAAGTCTCCCTCTGAACCTGATAATCATTTCTTTTGAACTATGAGTATGTTACAAGTAGGAAAGGGCAGTGTTATTTGTTTTCATGCCTTGGAGGGGTTTCTCTTGAAGAGATTGTACCATTAGCAAAAGACAATCTGCTTTATCTGAAAATTCGAAACAGCACAACCACCTACCATTTTTGCTATACAAAACAATTCCTATATTTCAGAACTTTTTTTTTTATTTTTCTCTTGAAGGCAGTCTATAAAACTGAAATACTGTGTGTTTATAGTCTCCTAAATATTAAAATGTCTGAAGAGAAAATGTGATAATACTGGGTATTTTGCTATAAGAGGCACAAGTTTTCCTGCTGTGTTATATAGGTGTTTTTTTTTTTTTTTCCATTATCTTTCTTTTTTAACTTTGGCATGAATTTCCCTTCAATAATATTAGTATGCCAAATCTAAAGGAAAAAAAAAATCACCATCAATAAGAAAATGTATTTTTGGAAATACTTGTATGAGTTTTTAATTAAAAAGATTGTTCATTTCTCTTAGCTTTTACAAATGTGCTTTTGTTAAATTTTGTTGGAAACTTGCCTTTTTTTCTTCAAAAAGCAATAAGAAAAAGTATTCATAAATGTATTTTAAAAAACTTGAAGCTGTTCAGTAGCAGACACAGTAAGCGACTCATGGTTTTATTCATTGCCCATATGATATGTATAATATTAGCTGCCTGGCATGGTTATTACAGCTTTCTTATCTGAGTACTACTATTTTCTTAACCTGTGGAAATCAAGTCAAATGTGATTCTGTAATGTATCTTGCCATATTTTAATTTTTTTGTTTGTTTGTTTGGCTTTTTTTTTGTTTGTTTTTTTTTGTTTGTTTTTTTGTTTTTGAGTTTAGATACAGTTCAGGTTATTGCCAGATAACTATGAAAAGAAGGTAGAAATGACTTAATATAAATAATTGTGTCTCACAGTTCCAATACCTTCCCAGTTTCCAAATTAAGATTTCTGTGTAAGCTCATCCTTACATGATTGAGTTCTAGTGACCTCAGTATATTAAAAAAGATGGCTCTCAAATCTCAAACCATGAAGAAACACAACTGTTACTAAGGAATAGCTGCATTTAGGTCATGCTTGAAGTGTAACGTTCCTCATCTCAGCCACACTTTTCACTCCACTAGGAAGATAAATGGAGCACAATCCATACATATGGAAAAGAATCACTTCTGTTTTGTCGTGGCAAAAGCAGTTTAATTCTCAATTGTCTTTAATAAACTTTGCAGAATATTGAACTGATTTGTAACTCCCTTAAAAGACACCTAGAAAAAAGACACCTAGTAAAAGGAAGCATTTATTATAAAAAAAAACCAAACAAACAAAAACAAACAAACAAACAAAAAAAAAACAAAAACAAAANAAACCAGAAGCAGAATTCATAACTATGCATGTCTATACACACATGGTCTAAACTGGAGCATGAATGCCACATTAAAAGAATGTGAAATTAATGTGCTCCCAAAGTGGGAAGCAAATTTCAGAGAAAATGCTTCAGGTAAAATCTTGTCAGAATTTTCCCTGACTTATACAGAACAGCAATTTACATTCATCATGTGCTCAGATTGTACTTTGAAACATTTTTCAGATGTTATGCTAAAGATATGCTTTGGCTGCCATGTTTCAGTTAGGGAGGATTTCAATCATAGTCCATGACCTTTTCCCTCTTCAAACCAAAATAACCTCTGTAATTGGTTTAGTCTTTTACATTACACTGACTACATTTTTCCTGTTCATTTGTGACAGAGTGAAAAATTCCCTCTCACTTCATGTCTTTCTTCTGCTCCCACAGAATGAAATACAAAGCATGATAGCATTAACTACTCTTCAACGAAATACACACCAGAAAGGGAAGAAGTTATAAAAAACCAAAACTGGTGGAAGCCAAGAGTCAGTCTCTGTGCTATGTTGAGATTAGGTTCCTGCATGCTCCAATATGCATTTTTTCTTTACTCATAAATTGATCTTAAATTTTATAGCAAGTGCAGTGAGATTTAAGACGACGACTATGGCATGATTCAGTGAAAAACGGTAAATCTTTTGCGCATCATACAAATGAGCTTTTTGATGCCAGCCATGTGTCTCCCACAGGTGGCTTTCTAAGAGCTGATCTTGCTTGCAATGCACAAGAACAGGATGGAGAGAGAGGAGCAGTGAGTGACTTGCAATTCAATGGTGTAATTTCAGGATGAAGTCTTGTGCATTTGTTGCTGCATTTAGAAGGAAGCTTGATAGCAAAGATGATGTGAATACACTTGAAATAAAAACAACTGTAGTCAGATATTATAGAAGAAAAAATTTTTAGTCCTTCTAACATCTCATTGAGCTGTAGGTGTAGTTATACTCTTGCTCTCCAGTAGATGTGCTTTCACCAGCTCTGTAACCATAATTTTTCAAGCTAATCTATCAGCTGCCTTTGGCAAGCATACAGTTCATTTGCATAATTAAAATCAATCGGAGGAGTAACATTTAAAAATAAACAATGTATTTTCCCTTTCATATCAGTGTAAATCTGGCTTAATGCAACCAAGGTCAATATAGTTGTAGTTGCAAAAGGATTGATGTCCATGAAAGCATGGTCAGATCCTTATTTTGATTTGTCTGCTGGATGATAAACTACAGATCCCTCATCTCGAGATTTGATTCAGATAGTTAGCAGTATAAAATCAATCTTGACTTACATAATTTATCTTCAGATTTAACTTGAGGATGGTAAGGTGATTCATAAATATTTTTTAATCGTGATTGCTAAAATATCTTAGGTAATTTTTAGTAGTATTTTAAGCTAGAAAGAGATCTGGTGCATTTCTTCTTCAAAGGGGAGACTCATCTAAATAATCAGTATCATGATATTACTTATGTTAGAAATTCTAACTTTCTCCACGGAAATAAAACCAGCTCTCTCTGATATTTTATGCTGTACCTCCACAAGCAATGATTTAAAACCAGAATTCTCACTCTAAATTCCTGCCATATGCATTTGATGTTTCATGTAATCCATGTCCTAAAATTTATTCAGAAGCTCGTTTCAGGGCAGAAGTTTTAAGGAATAAAGTATATGATATTCAGCCATTTTGGCTCATTTGAATTTATTCAGTGATCATTCTCTCAGTCTTTTTATTTATTTGAGGCTGATTATTCTTCTTATTCTGGAGGTACTTTGGGGTAATCTTGCTAAAATCAAATACTAAAGACTCAAATTCTGTGACACTTAGCTGTATATTATTAAGAAAATCTGCTTTTGTGAGCCCACTTTAGCTTGAAAAAATATGCTTTTTATTTAATTGGAAAGGAAGATTTAAAGTATCTTTCTTGGAAGGTTTTGTCTATTTAACACACATTAATAACCTCTAAACTGGTAATTATACTGGAAAATCTGTGCCCATAGTGTACACTTGCTCACAAGACAGAGATCCCACCCTTTTTTCAACTAATTTATCTGGCCAATTTGATGGTGCATGCTGCTTTAATAATTGTAAGGCATTAAGTAATGCTTTGGGGAGTCAAAAACTGTTGTAAATTATTTAACATGGGATATTACTAGGACATCAATTAAAGTTAATCCAGCAAGCTGAAGGGCAATTTTAAAATGGTCTAATTGACACTCACCCTGCAGTGTCACAGTTTTCAGTTTTGACTAACTATCCATTTATTACTCAACAAAGTGCAGAAGAGGCTTAGTAATTCAAAATGTAATTAGTTTTCATGGACAACAAAGGAGGAGGAAGAATTGGGGAAGGTTTAGCATACACATGCTAATTTGTTGTCCTCTGTGTATGCAGATGCACAGCTTAGCATGGCTTGATGCCAGAAAGCTCACAGCACTTGCATTAATGTGTTAATAAATATTTATGTTTTCGTACATTAGACCACATTCCAAGGTAAATATAATTTATTCTGTTTCTGGTAGAGATGTAGTCTTTCTGCTGAAAATAAAAACTATTAAAAACTGTGCCTAAAAATTTAAGAACAGTCTGTTTATAAAGAATTTGTCATGGAACTGTTTGGACTCTGAAGTTTTCTGCCATTTTTTTTCTAGATTGCTAATAACCTTCCACCAGCTACTACAATTCTTCAAGTTATGGGTTATTCTGGGATTTCCTTTGATGTTCTCATAAAAATTTTAGGATAATGAAGCATGTACATTTTCAGTCCTTTAAGGCTAAGAAGTCAGTGGGATGATTCCTAAGGATAAATTTCATGTCTTCTCTAAACCCATGAGAATGATTTGCCTTTGCAAGTTTCTAGTCTGCATATGTTTGGGCCTTTTTTTTATGGCCCAGGTCAGTATATTAGAGGACAGTTAAGGGTTTTGGGTTTTCACTGTAGTAGTCCAAAGTACTGTTAATCAATAATTCCTTTATCTATACTTTAATAACTTAGAGTTTCATTTCTGGTAAGGCTGTGACAAAAACTGGTTATACAGTTGCAGTGTGAATTTTGTTTCTAGAACATCATTTCAACTTCTTACTGTAACAAAATTAAGAAGAATTTGTTATTCAATCCTTTATTTAATGAGGAATGGTATAATTGGCTAAATCAGTAAAAAATAAATACAGAATCATAAAATAATTTATGTTGGAAAAGACCCAGAAGACCATTAATTCCAAGAGTAAACCCAGCACCGTGAAGTCCACCTTTAAATTATGTCCCAAAATGCCACATACACATGGAAAATTTCTTCCCAAGTCCTGCTGACCACGCTGTTTCTGATACAAGCCAGGATGTCCTTGATCTCCTGAGTGCACTGGCTCATGTTCAGCCACTCTCAAACAGAACCCCCAGGCTCTTTTCTGCTGGACAGCTTTCCACCCCCTCTTTCCCCAGCCTGTAGCACTGCCTGGGCCTGTTGTGACCCGAGGACGGGATCTGGCATTTGACTTTGTTGAACCTCACACAATTTGCCTCAGTCCATTGATCCAACTTCTCCAGATCCTTCTGCAGAGCCTTCCTGCTCTCCAGCAGATCAACACTCCTGCCCAACTTCTGTCATCTGAAAACTGACTGAGGGTGCACTCGATTTGGTCATCTAGATCTTTGGTAAAGATAATAAACAGGTATGTTTGCTTTTCTTGCATGGCATCTGGCAAAACAATTCTCTTTAAATACCTTCTAAGAAATATCTGCTAAGTAAGAATTTATGTTGGTATTTACTAAATAAGAATTGATGTTGGTATTTTTAAAGAGTCAAGTTTAGGACCATTATTCCTCCCTTGCCTTTTTTTTTCCTTTAAATTACTGTTTTAAACATTTATTCTTCCTTTACTGTGTTTTTACCTTGCAAACATAGTCACAGATTGAAATGGATGTCTAAAAATGACTTTGCTATATTTAATTAAAAATTTTATTTTCAGCTGATAAAGTATAAACAATTTAGTACAAATATTAGACAGAACCTTTTTCTCTGTGTGCATTTCCTCCACTGCCAGGCTCATTCCTCTGAAAATCCCTTGAGCAGAATCTGTCCAGAGGTTTCTTTGTACAGCTGAAATATGATTCTTCAGTTCACAGACAGGCACTTTGCCATTTGCTGAGGAGCAGAGCTTTGTTTCTACACTTTGAACCTGAAAGGTCAAATGACATAGAGAGAAGAAAATGAGGCACATCGTGGTTAGGAGGGGTAGATTTCAGGAGCACTGTTTTTCTTTTTAAATGCGAGAACTAGAGAAGGATGTTCACAGGACCTGAGGCAGCAGTGAAAGTGACCTGAAAAATGGAGGAGACAAAATGAGTTATGGGATGCCAGCAGTGCTGGATGTACATTGTTCTTGAGTGGCTACCTGACACGAGTTATTTATGAATGAAATGTTGACAGGTAGAGTTCATGGAGAAATAGATTTCAGAAATAAGAACGCACCAAGGAGAGATGACAGAAGTCAGGAAATGTTTCTAACACAGTTGGAAGATGAGTTATTTGTCCAATCTCCGCTCTTAAAATTTACTGAGAGTTTAGAGGGCAAACCCTTAAGAAAGGGTGATGTGCTGAAGAATGTAGCCACATGAGTAAGTCAGGAAGAGAAAAGAGGCAAATCAAAAGGCAAAAGTTACAAAAGAAGAAAGACTTCTCTGAAGAGTCTGTAGGAAAACTGGTCAATCAGAAAGCAGAGTGCTAAGGATCAAGAATAAATTAGTTAGACCCTTGGAAAGATGATGGCAATAACAGCAGGATGTGACAGAAGAGGTGAAGCTAACCAGGTTTCCAAAAAGTCAATTCAGATTCTTCTCAGACCTGAGGATATTGGGACTTGCATCAATCCTGAAATGCAACTCTAATCAATGATTTCTCTTTTAAGAATAATCACTAAGGTTTTACTCAGAAGTCTGTGAAACACGAAGTGTTGTCCACCACAATGAGCTACACAAAATACAGAATCCAGGTTAGAAATATATATGCTAAATTGGATTACTCATGTGGGCTATGAGTCTTTTCAAAAGTAGTGAAAGAGCAGACATGAACATAGGATAAGGTATTTCACAGAAGGGACTGAAATACAAGTTCAATAAAAAGGATAACAGAGAACATTGATTGGGTTAATGACTCAAAGAAAACAAACAAATAAATAACCCCTGAAGAAACCATAATAAAACAAACCAAGCTTGATACAGATCAAACCATATTGAGGAAGAAGTTGAAAATGTTAAAGCAAGGTTATATAAAGATTCTATTTAAAGGCTTCAGAGTCAGATCAGGATATGAACAGAGATCCTTTGATACTATTAGAGTTTTCTAGGAAGAAAAAATGAGACAAAACTGACTAATGTAAAAATCATACAGCACAATTCACTGCTCTTTAAAGCAAAATTTAGAATTTTTTTTTCTGTCAGTCAATAAAAAGGGATTGCTTTTTCAGACTTGATTTAGTAGGCATATTGTAGGAAAAAAATTTAAAAGAGTTTTAGAATATTATGGGAAGATGATGAGCTCTGTAAATTAAATATGGGGACAGACAAAAATAGACTTATCTCAAAAGTCACATTTAATTTGTTAGCTCTACATTTCTTTTTACTATGATGTCATGGCATAAAAGAAGGTCATATAAAGAACACAAAAAATGTCAGAATTACATCTTCTGAACTAAATTTTTCATTAAAAAAAAAAAAAATTAACCTTGCAATCATGCATACTTCCAATTTCTCTTATTTAGCCAAAAGGATGATGTTTGCCATAAAAATTATATATATATTATATATATATTATATATAGACATCTATTAAAAGCTGAAGCAATTAATTATTCTCTGAGACAAAATATACAATAGTTCTAAAATATTTATATCAAGTGCTTCTTGACGTGCATAATGAATGCCTAAGAAATTTAGATATATTAAATTATTATATTCTATTAATAACATTAAGTTATGAACATGGATGAAGTTCTTATGCATTGATATTTTAGTTTGTAACCATATTAAGTTTTTGGATTCAGCATTTAAGAAAATAGAAAAAGATGGAAAGGAAAGCCTGAAGAAGGCATTTCTACTTCCTCCAAGAACAGCTTTGTGTATAGGTCTAAGATAAAATCCCATAGAGAGTGAAAATTAATAGGTGGGATTTTAAAAGAGAGAGAGGGAGAGTAAAGAGGAAGAAAGAAAGAAAGAGTAGGAAGAAAATTAAAAAAAAAAAAGAAAAAGAAAATGAAAGGAAGAGAAGAACAGTACTCAGTAAACAGCTTTAAGATCGGTACAACTATTTTATTCTACTAACCACTGACATTATGCTCCATTTGCCATCTTTTGACAAATTCCTGACAACCTATCCAGGTGGAAACTGTCTTCTTCATAAATCTATTACCCTCTGCCTAAGTTGTTTAATGTGTTACACTGGAAATTAGGAAAGACAGTAAATCAGCAATTCAAATCCTTGCTTACAATAGAATGGTGTTTTCTGAGCTTTCAGTGAAAAAATGCCTGTATTTACCTTAAGGAAAATATCCAGGCTAGTGAATGCTGGATTACCCTGCAGTAATTTTCAATCAGGAGTGCACAGGACAGGACTGCTAAGCAGCAAAATACTTGCCATTATCACTGCTTTCATACAAGTCTGAGGCATCTATAGTTCATAATAAAGGCTCTGTTGGTGTTCAGATTCCATGCAGGTGATCAGCGTCTAAAAGTCCATGCAGAGCCTCCTAAGAAGGAATGAATGTGGGACCTTAGATTTTTCTTCTCTTGTTGATCCACAGCATTAGGTTTGTGTGACAAAATTTTGGTAGGGGAGGCTACAGAGGTGACTGGTCTTAGTCTGCCTTGTCCATGACAGTAACTGCTGAGTGATCTCTCCCAGTCTTCCCTCTCCATGAGGCTTTCGTTGTGTTTTTTCTCACCTGCCCAGATGAAGAAGGGAGAGATGGACAGACTTTGGTGACATTTAACCTCCAGCCATGGTCAAACCACCACAGCCAGAATGAGCAGCTGTTTGTCATGGGACTATTGCTCTGTTGTCTGAGATATGAATATGAAATATGGTTTGAATAATAGGACATGATGACTCTGTTTACCTCTTTACAATTGAAAAAAATCAGAAGTGTTCCTTTGTTTTATGTTGGCTTTTAACTAAGATTATAAACTATCTGTTTGGCTGAAAACACTGGCCCTATCACTCTATTAAAGTTTCCCTGTGTCAGACTCTGGCAGAAATTCTTTCTGCTGGATTTTAATGCCACGCAGTATTTTACAGAAAGTCATTTTTAGTTTCAAACTCTGAAAAGTATATATGTCTCTCAATGTATATATAAAAACTAATAAATAGAGTTCTTTAAGTATTAAAGTGGGATAAATATTCTTAGATCAGATACTTTCAGCAACTTTAATACGTTGGGTTTTTTTTTTTAATGTTGAAGTACTAACCCTTTGTGGATGATGTAATTAATAGAAATTACAGGTGCTTTGTTTTTTGTCACTATCATACATATATTTATTTTCTTGCTCATGATACACCAATACTATTTTTATTATGGCAAAATAACTATTGCTTGCAACCCTTCTGAATGGATAGTGTGGAATGTTTGCTGAACCGCACGATCTGTGTTCCTTTTGTGTTTAAGTGCAACAGCTTTGTTACGCAATTTCTTATTTTGCCTGGATCTTTTTTTTACAAATTATGTAAACTACAAGAGCTAACATTAGAAAAATATGATCCTAATGTTTGATGTTAAGGTTTTGCTATTTGTGTTGTGGAATTTGGGCTGGGGAGGGGAGGGCAAAGACTCTGCCTTTGATGTTTTCTTTTTTCTCCCTCTTACGCATTTTAATGGCATCAGATTTTGCAACAGTTAGAACTAAGGATTATCTTCACTGTGAATGGCTTTTGTGCCCTTTCATTTGATTGGCTCGTACAGAAATCACCAAGAGGCTGCAGTGAATCACTCTGACTCATTACCTTGAAGTAATAGGTTAGACTTTTTGCAATTTCATCTGGTTGCAAATGTGATTTGAACATTTTTATATTGTCTTCAAAGCATGAATTCACAGAAGGATAAAACCAGAATAAAAATCCCTTTTTTTTGATGTGGCTAATACTGTCTTCAACAAAATTCTGAGACCGTGCGTCCCGTCTCCTTCAGCGTGGGCTGTTTGGTTTGTTTTTCTCTTAATTTTTTTTTTTATTTCTCTTTAGTCTTGAGGGAAAGATTTTTCTACAGGGAAGTACTATCATTAAAATAAAAAATCAAAGCATGAAACTGACACTTCTCTGTTCTGTTTCCACTGCTCTTAAAGGATTTGTAATGTCGTATTTGTCATAAGAGATCCATCATGCTTTAATTTTCCATCTGTGAAAAGGAAATGAAGTGCTATAACATTGTTTGCTATAAACGTGCATTTTGCTGTTAGTGGTTTTTGCAGAAATGGTTAATTGCAAGTAACCTAGCAGTTATGGAACTTAAAACTCCATTCTGAAAGAACTCTGGAAGTCCTCCTCTGTGTGTAATTTTTAGCACTTATTTGTAAGTTAGATATGAAAGCTTAACATCCACATGAAATTAAAACATCTGGCTCCAAAGACATCCCATTATTGTGTTAAAGCAGCCATTGAGGTAGAATTAAAAGCCAAGATCTTTTTCTTATTTGAGCTACAGACCTAAGACAATGAGGAGAAGCTTTAATATGAGGCAACTCCTTCAGGTAATATATTGAGTGAGAGTTAACATGACGCTTTGAAAGCATTAGAAATAATTTATCTAACTAAAACTATTAGTTTATATAGTTTTCATTCATTTATAATTTCATTACATGTATGATGCATCATATATATCTGCACACTCACCTTTAAAAGAAACAAGGGGTTTTTTTGTATGTTTTCCTATGCATTATGGAAACTGCAGTGTACTTGAAGTAAACTTATACTCAAAGCTTATTGAAACTATAGTGTGCTCAATGTAAGGTACCTCTTCCCAAATCTAAATCCAATTCAGAATAAATTTATGCCTTGAGGTTTGAGAAGTAATAATAACATTTCTAAATTTATAATAATTAGTCCTGCTTAATGAGCAACTTTTAGACATGCAATGTCTAACTTATTTTGAAAGATGCTTGACTGGAGTCTTATGGAAGTGAATTCCACAGTTGTAGAATCCCAGCATATAAGGGACTAAAGGGTTTGTCTCAAACACTGAAGGCTGGATGGCTGTGAGACAAGCAAGGATTGCTGGCAAAAACTAACATCAATCTCCAGGCCAAGTGTGTAATTTACTAATAACACTTTGTGAGTTTTTACAGATTTATTGAGTTGTGCAGTTCCTTTGGACCACACCCATTTACAAATC
Organism: Malurus cyaneus samueli; assembly: GCA_009741485.1. Taxonomy (NCBI): domain Eukaryota; kingdom Metazoa; phylum Chordata; class Aves; order Passeriformes; family Maluridae; genus Malurus; species Malurus cyaneus. The sequence continues at coordinate 43,586,313 of CM019215.1, forward strand.
TTGGGTTCTGCCTTTTCCCTAAGGGTGGGATGTCACACACATGTTAATTATGCTATGTATTACACATCAAAGCACTGCATTTACTGTTATTTAATTTTCATCTTCTTTCTTTCATGTTGAGACTATCAAACTGGAAGAACATCACTCACAATAGTCTCTCAAACTGCTTTCAAGCATCAGCACTAGAACTCTGATGGGGTGCACAAGAAGATTTTTAAACACCCTGATTTTTAAGCACTTAACTTTGCTTGTTTAGTTAATAATCATGATGAGGTGGTTTGATAGAAAATTGTTTTTTCTGATGGAAATGTTACAAACTCAATGGGTGGTATCATGGGTCTTTCAGATCAAAGTGGTGCAAATGGTATAGGAGAAAATGTTAAATTTATATTAATGCCTGTGGTAGCCAAAGTGACAGAAGCAGCAACTAACTAAAATAAATTTATAAGAGAGAAAAGTAGAACAAAATTAGGCAGAAATCCTGTCTGTCCCAATGGAACTAGGGACCTGGCTGTATTTTATATAAATGGATTATCTGGAAAAAATGAGAGAGGTTTTACTGCAAATGATTCTCACCGGAAGACTGAACATATACTCAGATAATGAGATTTTCTTACAAGAAGCTGCTGTAGATGAGTCTATCATAAAGTCTTCATATGAACAAATGGAGAAAGCAGAAAGCATAAGAGATACCTAAGTGCAAAAATAGACTTAAATTTTTGCTGAGGGAATAATATTACAGAGTAGTTACAAGACTATATATTTACTATAGAAAAGATATACTCAATTTCTATTTTCCTTTTATTCTCTGGCATATAGATTTCTTATATGATCCTTTAACATTTCTTAAGATACTAATTATCTTAATTTCTTTCCTGTGATTTAGGGATGCTGCATACCTGCAGGCACAGAGTGGTAAAAAATTACCATGGAAAAAGTTTTAATAAAAAAAGCAAATCTCCAAGAGACTGCTCATCACCCTAGATATCATGCTGTCAGCAGTGTACATTGTATGCTTTCAAAATTACACTCTTCTTCTCATACTTAAAATTTCTTTCTGCACCTGTAAGATTTCTGAACAAATGCTTAGCTGAACCTGATCGATCCCTGCAAACATTCTGTTTTGATAAATCATCATTTCCCTCAGAAAGCTTTCCTTCAGAGTTCCTCAGATGCACATAATGGGGTGCATTGAAAAACATATATTGATCCAAATATGATATGTAGCCCAATAAGGGCTAAAATTCTCCCCCCAGTATTTTCTACAAAGAAATAACCTGACCTCCAACACTTCTGCCACAGCAGAATGAGTTTTGTTCTGAATCAGGATAGATAGTTGCAATAAAACAAGCCACAGCTTTGTGGCATGAGCAAACATGCCAAACAGACAAGTTCCAGGCAATCCAATACATTCTCGCTTCTGAAATGTCAGATAACATCCTGTGTTGTCTCACACATGAAAAATCAGAGTAGTAAGCCACTGTGTCACTCAGTTCTCTGAACAGGAGATTATAAATGAAGGTGTGAAGATACAGTGAATAAAACAGAAATTACCCTTTCCCATTGTTTTCCACAGACTTCAGATTCTGAGTCACAGCGGATTTACTGGGAATGGTGAATTTACAGTATCTCTAGCTCATATAAAGCAGACCTTTAAGTATTTTTATATGCAATTACTTAAGTGACACCCTGCAGCTGAGTATTTTGTAATGCAACAATAAGATTATGTAATATCATGCATATTGATTGGCCATATTCAAGGCTTTTATGAGAGAATAATATCTCTAAAGCAGGTAGGAGAAAAAAGCATTGCTACCAGGTCAGGTTGATGGGGTGTCTCGCATTCAGACTCTGTGTCACAATATTGATATTAAATCCTGCTGTGGAGAAGAGGTAAATTTAATGTCTACATTGGTTATGTCTGAAGAAATATTTACTATATGATTGAATACAGAAATTTTCAGACAAAAAAAGGCTGAAGATTGATCAGCTTTTTCATTTTCCATGGGTTCAATATTATTTCTATGTAAATGGGAAAAAAAAAAAAAAAAAAAAAAAAAAAAAAGCAAATTTTTTGGGTGTTTTGGAGTAATCAGAAAGCATATATGTTTGCAGATTTTACTTGACCTTGAATTTCTTTTTATGGGGTTCATGGTTTTCTTCTTGAAACCCATTCTGATCACATCGAAAGCAAATAATTTTTTGCCATCTTTCACACTGAGACCATTCTCAATATGTCTTCATTCATAAAAAAAAGAAATAGTGCATAGTGCTCCGCAGTGTATGTATTTTCCCAGCAGCATCCTGTATATTCAAAGACACCATTTCTAATCCTTACCTCTAACTTTAGACCTCTAAATATAGCTCATTTTTAAGAAAGGATTTTTGAAAATTCCACTTGCTTTTCGAATTAATAGCAACCTTGTTGACAGTAAAATCAGTACAATAATGTAAACTTTTTCTTATCATTTGACATTCAGAAATCCATTCATTGGCATCGCTTATTGAGATAGTCTCTAATCTTTGCTATTTTAAAATGTTAAACTGTTGATAATTCCTTAATTTAGCATAAGTGTTGAACAAGAGATTCTGTGGTCAACAACTACAAATATGGAACAAAAGAAGTTTCCCAGAGACACAGTTATATGACAGGAGTTACGTGATAATTTGTTAAAAGGTGGCAAAAAGTCAACTCATATCTCTGTGCTCCTGTCCAACTCATTTTTCCTAAATAATCTACCACTTGATCAAATCTGATGAGCTATTTCTGTATCTGAGATCCATATTTGCAATATCTCTGCAACTAAGGAAATTAAAAATTAGTCTGAAAGGAATAAATTTTGTTTCTCAGTGATGAGAGAGAGCTAATTTGAAATAAACAGCTTTTGAGAGCCTTGGCAACCATAATTCACTCACATGACCTCAGCTTTCATTTTAAATTAATTTTCTGCACTGCCAGGTGGCCATGCTTGCTGCATATTATTCTTCAGGAAGCGATTTGAAAAATAAATGAACAAAAATTCCAGGTAGAATGAAATAAGAATAGTTACCTCTGTTCTGCAGAATAGATTAAGAAAGCAAGAAGATATTTGTCTTTCTGTGAAATAATATGCAAGGGGAATACAGTGACACCTAAATGGATTTGAATTGGTTTACTGTGTCCTGAGGTTCATTTACTTAATTCTGTTTTCCACTATCTTTGAATGTATCTAGGTGAAATAAACAAGAGGATTACAGCGTATTGAAAAAAAAAAAAAAAAAGTTTTCTTTTTTCTTTATTTCTGTTTTTGTTGGTTTTGCTGATAAAAGACATCCCAACAAGGACTGAAATACATTTTTATCAGCAGAAATTTCCATCAGCCTTTTAAACAAGAGATTGGATCCACAAACAAGACACAGGACATGGTGTTCCCGGCACAACCCTATTTGGCCTCAGGTTCCAGGGTAGTTCTACAGGCTACAGTAGAGGTTATCTTAGAGTGTTTGTTTCAAAAAGGAAGGCAAAGACATGAAGAAGCTACTTAGTCTGTAGACTAGGATCAAGAGAAGATCAAGAGTGCTGAAGTAAATTAAAGTCAAAAATTGACTATTATTTTCAAGAACTTGGAGAATATTTTTCTTTTTTTTTTTTCCAATTTTTTAGTAACAGATTTTGCTAGACTTTGAATAACAACAACTGAACTTTGCAAGTGCGTATGGTAATGTTTGACATTTCTGAAAGAGTGCAGAATTATTCTGAATTTATTTTGTCTGGCTGAGCCAGTGCTAGACAAGTCTACTGTCCACAGGCAAATATTGAAGCTATTAACAATAAATGCTGACACATTTTAAAACATTCCCAAAAAACTGTAGCTGTAAATACCCTTCCACTACTTTTAAGCATAGAGATTATTGTGGGAATAAGTCTAAATCCCCTCTTATTTATTTATTCCAAAAAGTGAAATATTTTTTTCTTTTTGGTCAACTCCTTGCTGAGAAAGAGAGGGAGTTCTAAACAGCTTGGAAAACAGATTGTCTTCCTTTTTTGTTTATCATTTCTTATAATCAAAAATAGCAGTAATGCATCTTCAACCTGGATAATACCAGCTCAGGGACTTTAATCTTCTTAGGTTAATTTGCATGATGATCCATATGGACCATAACAACCTTTAATTTTTTTTCATCTGCTGTTTTGTTGTTTGGTTTTTTTTTTTTTTTTTTTTTTGGGTGGGTGGGGTTTATAAATAATTTATATTTTTTAAGGATAAAAAGAAAACTATTTTCCTTAAATAATATTCAGCTATTTCCCATGAGATATAAAGTGCATGAGACAAAATTGGAAGGAAAGGAAATACTGTGTTCTCTTAACTATTGAATTTATTGTGATGTTTCGGTATGTTATGATCATATCTCAGAGATGTCTAATTAAGGACCTTCTCTCCCTCCCTTCTGCCAAGTCTACAAAAAGAATCATTTGAATTTCTCCTCTGGGTAAAATAGCATCATCAATCTTGAAACAAGATTTTCATAATCTTTTCAGTTTCAACATTAGCACACTCTTTTTAGGGAGTCTTTCTACTCTGGTACAGGAAGAAAAGAAAAACTGAATTCGCCTCAGTAAGACTAGTTTGTTACCCAGGCTGAGTGAGGAATTAGCACTTGAACAGCAGAGAGAAGGAACACACAATTCTGCCTTACCTCTTTAATTTGAAAAGATTTGAGCTCATCTATATCAATGAAGAAATCCCCTATGTTTATGTTGTCTCCTATAGGACTCTCTTGGTTGACACATGAAGTCCATTGTTCTGTCTAACTGGAAATTCACCATGGTCCAGGAGGGAATTAGAAAATGCATTTCTCAAAGTACCATCTGTACTTTGTACAGAAAAAAAGTAGTGAGAAGGTTTTGGTTTCTTTTATAACCAATTTCTACTTTGAAACAGCTTTGTTGTCCTGACGAGGTGTAAATATAACCAGACAGGTTAAATTGGGCTCAGAATCTGAACTAACTTCTCTATCACTTGGAGTTAATTAGAGTGGAGAGTTTTAGAAGTGCAGCTCAGAACCTGTGACAAGAGAGACAAGGGAGGAATGTCATCACTTTCCTGCCCCAGGAAAAGTGAAAGCAGAATGTTCTATTGTGAGAGAAAGCCATGATGTTAACAAATCTAATTTCTGTCCAGTTTCCACCACTGTTCTGATTATTGCTGTTGGCTGTGCTTCATGCAACTTGATTCTGACTTAGGGCTGCTGTATTAAACCACTTTGTCATGTGAGAGGATTGGAGCAAAAACCACATGCACTCAAGCTGCTTTTTTTAAATATTAACTTAGTTAAGCTATCAATGTCATAAGAAATAGCACTTCAGTCATCATTCCTTAGTTTCAGCAGCAAAATATGGTCAAAGGTGAATCAAAAAGAGATGCTCTGAGAAAAAACCCTATGGCAGATATGCACTGGTGCTGGTGAAACATGCAGTCATTAAAGGTGGAAGAAATTCTACTTTGTAGCCTTCATCTCTTCACATTTTGTTGCATTTTCATTATTTATTGTTTTTTCGTTATTTATTGCTTTTCCCCTCACATTTTTACCACACGTTGTTTTGCATATGCTAGTTTAGGTTTGTGCCCTGAATCCTACTTTATCTGGCTTTAAAGGTTTAGAAGAGATTCTCAGTGTTTTGGGCCAGGCCTCTGGTGTCCCTCTGGTGTCACCTTGTGCCTGTGTTCTCAAGGTCTCTGCTATCATCCCATGTTTGTGTTTCCTGCTACAGTTACAATGGCTTCTAAATTTTAATTTTTGAGTTGTCTCCATGCTGTGGTCCAGTGCCTTGTGAATGTCTCGCACTGTACCCTTGACATTTGTGCCTTTCTAGCAGTTCTTACTTCAAACTGTTTAACTCCACCTGCAATGAATATTGTTTTTCAGAGATGAGCATGCTCTTTTCTCAAAGAAGACACATCACTTCTTTGTCCAGAAAGTGATAGCTGGCCTATGTTGCAGCCATCTACTTGGCCAAATATTTAGCTAAATTGTATTGTACATTATAACCAAGCATATCCAACTGTTTTACAGTTAACTACTCTGGTAAAAGTCTGTATGAGTGACAGGCTGGGGCAGAAATGCTTTTGTTTGACTTTTTTTTTTTTTTCCAACAGATGATTTGTTCGTACTGAATAAGTGCATCCTGATGCCTGTTTGCTACATTTTAACTTTTCTTTAAAATTTTCCCCAGGATATATCTTTGCTGTCAGGGTAGGACATGCATTTGCTGAGTATGTATGATATGTAAATTAACTTTCTGATACTGTGAACAAATTTTTTTTTGAGTACTGAGAAGGATTGCAACAGTCACATGATTAATCTATTTTCAAGGAAAAGCAATTCCCAAAACTGTTGTTGGGTTCTATTCTTTTGTTTGGAAAGACTGACATTTTTCTGAATCCTGCTGAGTTGCATATTTATTTACACATTTGCTAGTAGCAATATGGAGGATAAAAGATGTTGCTGTACAGCTTGGCACAATTTTATCAAATGAAAAAAGTACTGCAAGAACTTCTATTTCAGTTTTTTAATTTCTTATTTTGTAGAAGTAATAGTTAATTGCTTTAAAATAAAAATAGTCATTTCTATTCTGACACTGATGAAATTCAGAGATTAAATGAGATCTTCATGCAAATTGCACAGAGGCATATGACAATAGCTGTACTTATTCTTAGGTTTTAGCAGCATATTACCTGCCTACTTAGAGATAAGGGAAGAAGTAGTCAAAGCAGAAGTTTTTAACTGCCTTTGCATTAAATCATTCTTGTAGCTGAACCAGAGCCCCTAAATTTTAGTGTTCTCTTTCATCAACCTTTCTTTTTACTTCTTAACCCAACTTTATTATCTGCCCGCCAAAGGTCTGGATGTATGAAACAGAAATAATTGGCATTTCTAGACAAGTTTTTTAAAAAATATTTATTTATCTTTTGAGACAAAGAGCTCTTCTCTCCATGATCTTTTGAAAACCTGAAATTAAATCAGATCCTCTGGAAGAAAGGATTGAATTCTAAGGTGCTAGTATAGTTACTGAGTAATGTCTTGATAGCATCATCACGTATCTAAAACTGCCTGGTTTACCAGACTTCATTTTTTATGAAAATTATTTTTCTGTGGTAGCTGAAATATTTGCAGAAAAACTTGCCCTAGGATATAAATTTTGAACCTTCACAGATCTTTTCTGAATCTTTTTCATGTTGGGGGAGGTAAGAGGTCAGATCTTGCTTCATATTTCCGCTTTCAAATATTCTTTTTCTTCCTCTAAGCTTTAGCAAAAAAAATCATTCCCTCATTCTGCCTTCACAGCAAGTCAAAAATAGGGCCAGATTTCTCCTTCTACTTTTGAGTTTTTCCACAGCATGCTTCCAGATTATTGCAATGTATCATCACTTTTGATAGACACGAGTTCAAATTTGGGTCATATGTTCTTTCAATAGGACATAAAAAAATTGCTAATAGAACATGCTGGGAGAAAGTTTGTGTTAGTGCCTATGCATATTTCATTGCTAACCTTTTTTTCTGCTCTTTTACAAAAAAAAAAAAAAAAAAAAAAAAAAAAAAAAAAAAAAAAAGTGAAGTAAATATTTTTGTTTCAAGTGTTGGATTTAAAAGAAATATTTGCAGACGATGCATTTCAAAATTGCTAGGATTAGTCAGGTTAGGCAATATGTTTAATTCCTGTGTTGTATAAAACTTTGTAGTGGAATTAATCAAATTCATGCAAATATCCTTTATTGGTTTGTTTTTTTTGATAGGAAAAAAGAGTAAGCATTTGAGTATTTCAAGTGGATCTTGTTTATTGAAGCCTAAGCTGCATGGTCCAAAAAGTCTTGCCTTTTTATAGCTATTTTTATTTTTAAAGTGGCTGGGTTTGTTTTCTAATTACAAGAAAAATGCAATATTTGGCATCACTACACTTTGTATGTTTATATATCTGTATTTAAGATTTAGCTAGACATATAATGTAAGGGTCTTCATCTTTTAGAAATCACTTTATACTTGTTTTACTTGGTAAAACTCTTGATATCATTAAATACAAAGTCAAATGCCAAATCCTGTCAAACACTGGTGACTTGCTTTTCTTCTTTCTGAAGGAATCAATGCCTATTAACATCTTGCATGTGTGAATCAATACCTATTAACATCAAGCATGTGTGATCCTCCCTCCACCCCAGCTCCCTCCTATTTGGACCTGGTTTGTGATCTCAGGAGCTCCTGACAAGGCTTGACCAAAAGAGCTGAATGGTGAAATGCCCCTTTACCACACCAGTTGTGGGGTCAAGTGTCTGACAGTATCAGGAGCTCTTCAATGGTAAAGGTGGAAACAGTTCTGACCACACAAGGAATATCAGCTACCTAACCTAAGCAAGGAACAAAGGATTAGCAATTATCATTCTTAGCCCTGGCAAATTATTCACCTGAATCACAGCCTGAGTGAAATGGTGCCATCATTATGAAGCCCTTTGAAAAGGCCTGAAATCACCCTACCCACACATATTCCTCAAAGTGCTATACATGCCCAATAAGAAAAGCTAAGGGTTTGATGTAAGTGTTCCACTGAACCCAAAAGGAGTTTTTGATGGGTACATTTACAAGCAAAAGTAGAGATGCATACAACTTGTTGCCTGGGTTGCATACATGTGAATTGATAATGGTATGAATGTCATTGTTAGAATTCTAGCAAATCCTATTAAATCATTTTATAAATCTTAAATTAGAAATCTCACCCTTTTGCATCCCTGGTGTCCCTGTAAATCATTCTAAATTCATTCTAATCCAGTTTTCTCACATATGCTTCATCGATGCAGTGACTAACAGAGTGAACTTTGCCACTGAATTTGGCACTTTCACAAATTTATATTAGAACCTACTCTTTTCCAATAGGTTTGATAGTGATTTAAGCCCTCCAGACCACTGATTCATGATATCATGTCAGAATTTTTTGGGAAGAGATGGGGGCTGCTAAGTATGAGGAACCAACCTGTGAAATACCTCAAAGGAATTAAGGCATGATCCCCTATAAAGGTGACACAGTCAATATCCCATCTGACACACCTCCACAATAATGCCCACTTCATGGGTAGGAAGCACAAAGTTGTGACCTTAATGGTGCTATTGAAACATGATGGAAAATAATGAACAACTGGAGCATTGCATCTGCTGAAAAAGTGGCACAGCAGATTATAAGATTCTCGGGACAATATTGGAGGTGATCAATAATTTTTGAATACGATCAAAAGACAAGTGTTGCTAGACTTGTTGCTCACCAACACAAAGTAACTAATTAGGGTTGTCATGAGTGGTGGAAGCCCAGGTTGCAGGATATCCTGGTGGAATTCAGAGTCTTGAGGGATATGGGCCATGTGAAGAGTTGAGACAGGATGCTTTATTTGAGGAAAGCAAACTCTCTGTTGTTTAGGGCAGCAAAGGATGAGACCCCTTGGGAAACAACTCTCAAGGACAAAGAGGCTGAATAGAGCTGGCAGCTCTTTAAGGACTTTTTTCTTAGAGCACAGGAGCTCTCAATCCCCATGTGTGTTCATTTGGACAAGGAAGACCCGAGAACAGCATGGCTCAGTAAGGACCTCCTGGTCAAAGTAAAGTATAAGAAGAAAATGCACAGATAGAGGAACCAGTAACGTGTCCCTGGGGAAGAACATAGGAACACTATCCATATGTGTGGGGATACAGTTGGGAAAGATAAAGCACAGATGGAGAAAGATTTCATATAAAGAAGAAATTCTTTACTGTGAGGGTAATGAGGCACAGGAACAGGTTTCTCAGAGAAGCTGTGAATGCCTCATCCCTGGAAATATTCAAGGCCTGATTGAATGGGGCCCTGAGCAACCTAGTTTAGTGGAAAGTATCCCTGTCCATGTCACGGGTGTTGGAACTGCACAGTCTTTAAGGTCCCTTCCAACTCAAACCATTTTATGATTCTATGACTAATTTCTCCTTTTTCTAATTTCTCATCCACTTTTAGCATTTGATTCAGCCAGTTTGAGCAGAAGAAGAGCAGAGAGGAAGGAGAGCTAAGAAAGGGTTGTGTTATATGTGTCCTGAGAAGGGCTGTTGTGCTTTAACAGGTTTGTGATTTCACAAGAAATGTTTCTATGGCTTTCTGTCCATAAATGTAACACTTCAGGATAAACATGCACACAGAAAGTAGTTTCTTTGTGGTTCTTCTTAATTTGTGGTAAAAGCTCCAGCTGATTATAAAGTGGTTTAGTTTTGTAATGGAAATTATATAACTGAGTTGCTGTCACCTTGACCTGTTTTCTAAATCTCCTGTGGAAATCAGTAAAATTATACATACGCCCACACAAATGTTAATAGCATAGGGTAGGCAGAGAACATTATTGTGTTTCAAGTTGAACAGACTTCCTAAGGACATTTGAAAAAAACAACTGCTTAAAACATCTGAGTCTTGTTTGTGATTCATTGTATGAACTTGTTTTATCATCCACTAAAGAACCATCTATATTCAGAAAGTATAAAAATCCTGATATGATAAATTGATTTCAATGTCTCTTTTTTGCAGGTGGCAATAATTGATGTAATTGACAAAATTTATGTGATATGGAGAGAGAGAAAAGTGAAGCTATGTAATGACAAATGAAGAAATGGAACATTATTAAGAATATCTACTATATTATTAAAATAGAAAAGTAAGAGGAAAAACATGTAGCCATAAAACATGTGTTCTGGCATTTGTCATAAATTATTGTTACTGTAAAATATTAATATGGGCCACTAAGCTAAAAATTATGATTTAAAAAAAAGTCACCATTTCTTATGCATATCTCACAAAAAATTATTTGTATGAAATATTTGAATCATACTTTCTGAATTTTTGGCAGATATATGCATCAAGGCTCAGCAGCTGTGCAGTTTTTTTGCTGATTTTTTAAAGACAGGCACAAAATGTACCATCTTCAAAGTCATTGTGAGGAAGGGGAAGAGGGGATTTTTTTTTGTATGGCTAGCTGCTAAATTACAATTGAGAAGGAGTTAAAAATTGGTTCTCAGGGTTAAAAAAAAATTATGAATCAGTGTGAAAATGTTCTGGCCAATAAAACAAAAAAGGCTTTTTTCTCCCTTAGCAGTTGAAAATTAAAAAAAAAAAAGTAACAGAAGGGCATATTTTCACAGCATATAAACCATTTTACTGAGTGCTACTGGTGTACAATTGTTTTCCAATCTCTGCAGCTTCAATGCCATCTCCATGGGTGCTTATACTTCTGGCAAGCTGGCAGTGTGTTTTGTTGCCCATGCAGTCTTTGATGAAATTAGCCTGTTGCCAGTACTCTTTCCTATGGATTCTTTCATAATGTTGTCTGTATGTGTTGTCCATTGCTCTTCTTCTGTTAGATACACTGGGGTACTGTAGGATTTTAAAATTTATGTCCATCTTTAAGTCCAAGATCAAGTGTGCAACCCCACAAAATTTTCAACTGCAAATAAAGTCCATTTTGGTTCATCAGTGAAGAAAGGAAGTTTCTCAGTGCCTGTAACTTACATAGCTTGGAGTCAGGACATGCAGAATTATGAGATGGTAGAAGAGACCATGCTGCCTGCAATATCTGACTGTTCTTTATCTGTCATTATTCTCACCATTTTCAGTCATTGCCATTTTTTTTAAATCACTATGAAATGAAGGATCTTCTCATTAGAACCAGTCATTGAATGTATTAAATTTATTTGCATTAAAGATCCTAACAAATAAAGGAGGAGAGGGAAAGATTTCTGAAGACTTTGTGCTATCTCACTCCACTGTTGTGCAACTTAAAATGTGTCTGAAATTGAGTCCAAATATATGGAAAGGCAGCAGGCTTTGAAATATTCCAGTATTATTCCTCATTTATGTTTTTAAGACCATGTACCAAAATTGAGACCAGTGTTGGACTTCATGAAACACGAATATCAGATGTAGGAACATTAAATATGATGGAGGTAGGAAAGCCTTATAAGAAGCAATGCATAATTTTTGTTTTCATGGAATATCTCATGTTACATGACTGCAACTGTCTCTGTAGCACTAACATTTCCACACAGCAGAAACTTATCTTCTTCCTCTGTATCCTCTATCAGACATTAGGCACCTATTGAATTTTGTACATGTGCAAGGAAAGCAAAACCAAACCAGACAGATGGATTACATGCTTCTAAATTTTCATCCATTTGGACCAAAAGGGTTTGAATTTTAGTTCCTCATCTCCTGCTCCTAATTAGGATTTACTTCCTCAAGCATACAAAATTTTACCCACAAATTTTATTTAATAAATTTTTACCCTGAGGTGAAATAAAAATGGAACTGAATGTTTGATGGTTACTTTCCTTGCAACAAAAGTATTTAGAACCGTATTTGTGTGGCAGCTACTTCAAACAAAATCCCTGGAGGAACTGCAATATTTTTTAATTTTTTTTTTCATTCAGTGACTAATTTTCAGGTCCAGACATGGGAATTTCTTCTTTATGCTGTCAGCCATCGGCACTAGACAATGAATGTAGTGAGTATATTTGATTTTCCTTGCTCTTATTTTAGGTCCCTTACATTATCATTCATTACAAAAACAAAAACAAAAACAAAACAAAAACAAAAGCCCCAACAACAACAATAAAAAGAAATTCCATTTGTAACACCCTAATTTATAGTTCAGAGACAGTGATTTCTTGGAATCCTTTAAGAACTTTGAAATCCACCATGACCTTTTAACCTTTGCATGGTCATTTTTCAAAACCAATAATTTTTTAAATTTTTTTTTTGTTTCAATTTGTTATATCTGCATTAACCACTGGTTCTGAACACATTTTTTGAACCAGCAATGAGTACGGGAGTTGTTAAAAATGCATATACAGGAAAATGTTTCAATTCTGGAATTGAGATAATTCCAAAGATTGTGAAGATTTCATGTTCTAGTTCTTTATGACCTGACTTGCTCAGCTTGGTCACACCTTCACGATATTTACAGATACTCACAAGAGAGTGATGCAGCTCTTCTCCAATTCGTGGTTTAGCTCAGACAATGCTGCATTTTAGCAGAAAGGAGCAGTAAGGCAGCTACATCTTTAAGCAAGAAATACATTTGGAGTTTAAATCTTCAGCAATAGGGATCACAAATATTGCCTTTGAAGTGTTTGCTTGTGGGGGAGAGGAGAGATTGAAGGGTAATCAGATTTTATTTTTGTTAATTGGAAAATAAAAAAATTTGTGAAGAACAAATTCCAAATGTATATTTGACCAAGCAAATAGCTTTTTTTTTCAGTAAATTAAACAAATACAGAGTTTGTCACAACACCTAATGTTTGCCTGTTTTGAAAAGACTGAGGAAGCATTTTCCAGTAGGAGTTTACAAGACAATGCAATGTACTTCTTTCTTTTTCTTGGATGCCATTCTTAATCAGTTCATGAACCATACTGCGAAATCCTGTGAGGCCCAATACATCACCAAGTATACATCTTTAAGGAAACTATGTTTTTAAGACTGTGTACCAAAATAGGAAGTGGGTGTTAGTAAAATTAATTTTATTGAAAGAGCATGCGGTTTTAAAAATTATTATTTAATTTCTGGCTAAAATATTCTTTACCACTGCTCAGCATTAATAGGGTAACATTAACCACAGTGCTTGTTTTTGGTTTTCCATGAAAGCAAAAAAATCCTATAGATTGCTTCTTATAAAGTTGTCCTAAGTCATTCAGAGTTTCAAACTCTATTACATTGATTAATTTGAGGATAACTATTCTTATAAGATTGAAAACCCATTAGAGGAATAGGACAGGTAAGAGAAATCGTCATTTTTCTATATTGCATTTTAAACCTTCTGAAACTTGAGCTCTCATGTTTCAAAAATGTAATGGAATGGAAGAATTGAGTATATGAATAGCTCAAATCCTAACCTAATACATTCCTGAACTTCTGTTATGATATCTGGAAAGTTCAAATCTAAACTAAGAACTTGGAAATTGTGTGTATGTAGTATGATATGAGTTGCTGCTTTCATGTTAGAAAAAAATCCAGTGACAAGTCTGATTAACAAAACACCAGAATATTTAGATTCAATAGATGTGCATTTATACCATTTCAGAATTGAAGTTTTTTCCAAAATCTTTTCCATAAAAAAAAAAAAAAAAAAAAGTCAAAAAGTCATCAAAAATGGAATTTTTTTGAGCTGAGATGAAATTCTAACAGGAGAGAGAACGTCTGATAAACTCTAATTTGAAGTAGTTGCTTTAGCTAACCTAACCTTTAAAGGTTAATGTTTAGGTGGGTCACCTAACTAAAGATTACAGGAAAGCAAGAGGTAAGGAGGTAATATAAGCATATAAGCTATTAAAATATTATAAAAGACCAGCAGGCAGCATTAAAAAAAGCATAGTAGATAATTGGCTTACCTTCAGTAGTGAAAGTACAAGACAAATTTCTTCCTCAACAAAAAATGAAATGCAAACATGAATAGGGGTGTCAGGCTGTGTTAAGGTATGACATTAGTAATTTAAAATTAAATATTCTCATGTTTATGCTTATCTTTAGTCCTTTATTCATGTGAAGGCAGACAAGTTGAAATACTATATTTTAAATTTAAGAATTTAAGAATTTAAGATTATCCCAGTAGAGAACAGTTGGCACATCTTTGTTTTTTGTGTTACTGGATCTCATGAGAACAGCAATAAAGAAAGTTGCTGTAATGGCTATTTACATTAATATATGGGTACTGGATTTTTGCCAAGCAAGCTTTTTCATTTATATGTCTAATTACAAGAGGGTTTTTTTGTTGTTGTTGTTTTCTCAGCCATTCCAGCATCATTTCTAGAATACTAATCCTTGTTATTAGCTGCCAAATGCTGAAAGCCTTACAGATATTTGACAAACAAATAAGACTTAATATCCTCAGTGTAATGATGCAAACAGTTTTCTTCTTTAAGAAGGTTAGTTAAAGGCATTGTGCCTTGTTGGTACCACCAGCTAGAAATACTTAATGTCAGAAATATTAAAGACCTATTATAAGATATTAATTGCTCACCACTATTAAAGTTTTGTCAACACCTTGTATTGTCTTGAAGACTGCACTTTGCTGCAACTATAACAAATTAGATGCCACAATATATTAGATTTTTCTCTTGAGTCCAAGGTTCTTGGTAAAAATGCATAACAACACTCCTTATGATATTAATAAAAAGATCAGAATCAGTCTTTCACAGAGTTAGAAGTGACTGTGCCTATCTGTATTATTTCTCCCCAGCCCAGAAATTGAACTTTTGAACAATTTTCAGCTACCTGGCCAGGGTCAGTTGTGTCAGGTTTAGTCCTGAGCAGGATATTGGTGCCAGGCTGCTCACATATGATAACCTGCCAATCAATTCCCACAGCAGCAGTGGAGGGCATTCTGCAAGAAAAGGGCTGCAGTCCAAGCTGTCATAGGAGGTTAGGGAAAATAGATTTGGAGAAATAAACATGTCATAAAAGGGGTGCTAAATTAGGTTGAGGATATTGCTTGGAATCTTAATATTCACAGAGCAAAACCAGCTCTGTCTGCTATGCTGGCGATGAACTCACAAGATATCAGAGTCCCAATAATTTAGCAGTGATATTTTGATGCCAACATTCATTAAAATACACCCTTATGAAAAACTTCCTATTTTGTACATAAAATGAATGGGCTGCAGATTGCATCCAACATAGTAATATTGAAGTAGAACATCTTTTGTGTCAGTCTCTTGATAAATACACTTCTGTGGGTCAGCTTATACCCATACTACCATGTATACCTACAAAATAGTATATTTTACTTTTAGAAGCACTTTTTCCTCCTTATGGTGTTGGTGTGACTATTTCATTCATTAGTTTAGGTGGTCAAATTATTGCCTGCTATCCAAAACAGGGTTTTTGTGAGATTCACATGTAGTAGTGCCAATTTCTCTTTCTTTTCTGAGAGTTATTTAAACCTCTGTCTGTAGCAGCAAAAGAAATTTAGAATAAGGTCCATCTGTAAGGGAATGGACTGATATGAACAGAAATAGAAAGGGTACCAACTTCCTTAGCAATGTTCATCACTTATAGCTTGGGAAAGGCTTACAGGAAAACTCAAAAGGTCTAGAACATTAGATATGATACGTGATAAAGAGGATGTAGAAACATAAAGCAGAGGTTATTTAGATGTAGACCTTAGTAACCTGAAGAGACCTGAACTAGAATACATGGCAAAAGCCTAAATTCCATTCCCTTGCCATTATTTCCTTTTTAATTTACAAGAATTACTGATATGTGGTAGGGAAAAATCTTGTCTCTGGAGGCAAGGAATATTTAAGGCTTTGGATTTAATTTGAAATTTAGGTTACATTGGGGAGGAGTAAAACCCTGAAAAGAGTCTGAAAAGTCTGAAAAGAAGAGGGAGAGCAACAGAAGACCTTGGATTGGGTCACAAAGGAGTAATGTTTTTGATGGCTAAATTCTATAAACTATCTCATGTAAAATAATCAGAATCAGATGATGAATTAAGAGTTTGGTAAAGAATTGTCTTTCAGGTGCTTCTGAAAAAGCAATGGTTGAACTCTTGATATTTTTTACTGTTATTCCAAGTTCTAAACTAGGAATTAATAAAAACTGGTACACTTATTAGTTATTCCTCTTCTCATAAAAGAATCTTCCTTGCTTTTTACTAAAAGGAAAGAAATACTCTAAGAAGTTAAAGTTAACACCTTAGGCAATCATAATAAATGCAATTTATTTCATAGACTCATGCAATACCAGGGAGGAAGGAACCTCAAAGATCATCTGGTAAAGCTTTCCTTGGCAAAAGCACAGTCTATACAAGATACTCCAGCACCCTGTGCAGCTGAATCTTAGCAATGCCTACCATTGGGCAATTCACCCCTCCCTGCTGACATTAGTCCAATGGCTGATAGTTCTTGTTGCGAAAAAATTATTCTTGAATCCAGTTACAATTTATACAGGAGTAAATTATCATTTGTTATTTGTAGCAGTCATCAGAATGTTGTGTAATCTACAATCTTAGGTAGCAAATTATTCACTAAATTATTTAAGAAATACAGATTCTTTTTCTTCGTGGCAAGAAATTCAGAAGGGATTATGCCTATTGAATTGATTCATTTGAATGTTAACTTCCAGTTATTTTTAAATTATTGGTCTGCCATCCTTCAAGGATAATCCAAGGAGTATGCACATACTGTGAAGACTGAATTAATTCACAGACTAACAATACACAAGTTTAACTTCTGTCCTAGAACTACATGACTGTAGATCAGCTGGAATAATTAATGCGGTGTTACTTCTGCACGTGATCTGCCAACCAATTTTCCCAGACATAGCTTGTATTGCATTCTGGTGCAAATAGAATTCTCAACGTCTAAAGAATAAAAATTTCACATTTCATGTATCAGTTGAATTTTCCTTATGGATGATAATACAAGTCTCCAAAAGTGTCATAAAACCTCTCTAATATTGCACATCAACTACCTTTATTTTTTTTCATCCTGTTATGCTGTCTTTTGAAAGAAATATTTTAAACTAGAGTTTTTAGCTCCCAAATCTTTGGGCCACCTCTTTTTAGAGATGAATGAAATCTGAGAGGAACAGAGAGGTATAAGATAGAAACGTATGAGAGAAAACTAGAGACAAATGGTAGAAAAAGAAGGAAAGTGTGAAATTACTCTCATTTTCTTAAATGGCATTCCCTCTTTTATATAGAGGAAAATGAATGTATTTCATTTTCAGTGATGAAAGGTTATTTAATAACAAAACTTATTCTTGAATATTATCATAAACGCTGAATCTCTGGTGTGTATTCAATTTGAGAACTACAACTAATACTTATGATGTTTTTATTTTAAAAAAATCTGTTATTTCAATATGTTTTAAAACTTAAACCAAAAGAGAGACATAAGGTGACTGCTTTTTTTGACCTACACTTTGATGTTAAATTTAATTAAAGATCCAAATTTTTTAAATCCATATCACCAGAGAGTCACATAGAACAACCATAGTAACACCAGTTACTGACTGGGCCTTATTGCCATGCTGTAACATGAAGTCACATCCCCTCAATATTCCTATCTTTTGATTACGTAGTTTATTTTGTTTACTACAAAAAGAAATACAGCAGTCTGGATTTATGGTTGTATTTTCTAGCAAGTATTTTATCTGTCTTGAGATAGAATAAAGAAAACTTTCCCAGAAACAACTGGTATTTATACGTAATTCAAAAGGGTGTTTGCTTGCTGTAGTTTATGCTCTTTGCCGAAAAGTAGCAATAGGCTATAAATAAAAATTGAAATAATGCTTTAAAAACTATGTGCTCAACTTTTTTTAAGTGGATAGCACATAATATTGATATTTCAGCCAGTCCACATAATCTAAACATTGCTGTTCAGTGGGTAAACAGGCAGAGGAATATCTTCCTTCAGGTCTTAGTCCTTGGTCATACATAGTTTCAAAAGAGACATAATTAATAAGTTACATAATAAGTTACAATCTTGAAAATTATTACATTGACATCAAAGATAATTTTCATTAATTTCTCTCATTTTTACAAAATTTTATAGTAACCATGTATTAATATAATGAGCTTTGATGCTTTTCAATATGGTGGGTTGCTCTATTAATCCTGGAGGCCTGAGTAAAAAATGAAATAACAAGAATTTGTCTTGTTGAGTAGAGTGATGCAGAAGCATGACACTTTAGAGTGCTAAATTTTATATTTTTCCACTACAACTGAGCACAAAATCCACTTAAATCTCTTCTCAAAAAAACCTTGTAATGTCTTGGGGCCTATACTAACTTGTGTTATGCCATTTTTTTATCAAAATAATAATAGCGAGAGAGAGTTGATAATAGTTGCTATTTTGGTCCTGATCTCAAATGAGCTTCCCTCATATGAAGACATTGCTTTAGATGCTTTAAAAAGTGTTTCAAGTTTTAGTATTCATATTTTACCACATTTTATTAGAGAAAAGGATAAAAAGTCACAGTGATTTGTTATTTGATATTTGTTGCGTTCCAATGAGTAACTTAATTGAAATGAAAGTCTGTACTATTGTTTAATATCAGTTGCTGTTTTTTTAGTTCAACCCCAGAAAATCTAATTGGCACAGAAATGAAAAATGAAATGCTGCTGAATGTGTAATTTGCCTAGATGAATAATTTTTGGCAACAAAACCAAACAAGCTCTATCTTGTCTGCTTGCCCGCACATCAAAAACATCCTATCCCTTGCATAAATATATTGTCTTTATTTTCAATATGGAAGCAAATCTTTGTTTTGCTTGTCTCTTTTTTTTCACTGTGCACACATAAAAAGAAAAGCTGAAAATAGTCAAATTTTTCCCTAAAGTCTTCTGTAAAGATCATTTATAATTTATGAAATGATCATGAGAATAACACGAGAATGAAAAGTGTGATTTTATTCTTAAACATTTACTACTCAAGCAATGATTTATGGGCACCATTATCCCTCTTGTGATGTTGTCATTTTATACCAAGTCAGTGCTTCAAACACAACCTTCATCTTTTACCTGCAAGTGCTGTGGAAGTGGAAAAGGTAATGGATGACAGGGCTTTGAATTTCAAAAAATGTTGGCTTTTCTCCAGTGAGTAATTGAAGGTCTAGAACAGAGCTTGTATGCAAATAAAGTTTAAGGTCAACTCTTTCATATGATAACGGTACCACTGAGGTGATAGATTAAAGGATGCACAGGTAAGATCTTTCCCAAGAATTAAGAGAGTGAAGCTTTTGAAGATACTCTTTTGGCTTGCTCCACCAACATTTGATTGTAGGACTTAGTTTTTTATTTAAAAAAGAAGAACATTAGCTTAGTAATCAAAAAGAAAGAGGAAATCAACTCCAGAGAATATTTAATCTGGGAAAATTTGATAAATATTATTTTTCTTTTAATAAACAGTATTAATATTTGCATTATGTAATGATTTTCATCTGGTAGAAGGATTTTCTGACCCTTTTATAATTACTGCTTTGCCTTTTGTTTTCTTTTCAAGATTTCAAAAGCTCAGATAGGATTGGGTGGGAAAGAGTTTTCTATTTGCCATTGCTGAGGAAAATCTCTGGATTTTGGTACATTTCTACAGAATAAAAATTACATTCACTTTTTGATGTAGTTGTCTGTTATCACTCTCTGTCCGACCATATATTGTTCATCTCTCCTCTCACTTATGCACAGCACAATAAAAAAAGAGGTCACTTGGAATCTAGTCAATATATAATTAAAGAGCAGAAACAAATTATGAGATACATTAAAATATTATTTTAAAATAGTCCTGATAAGATTAGAAAGATGCTAGTTCTCAAGCGAGTTTCAAAAATCATTATGAGTCACTTTGTATACCCCAATTTCTCCAAATGATCTTAAATCATCAGTAAAACAGAGAGACTCATTGAAAATTAATGAAACTTAGCAGGTCTATGAGCATCATTTTTCTAGCTCCTTGACAGCATTTTGAATATATCCAATCATAATCCATCATATAAAACATATATTTCATGCTTCTGGAGCACATTCACTAAGGTGTTTTAGAAGGAAAGAGGTGAAAATGAAGTCTTCCTGTTACTGAAGACAGACATGCACTGTGTTCAGAAAAGCCTGAAAATGAGTGAGAGTGGAAGTGTGTCTCCCTAGTGGACAAGCAGAAGCTGAAGCAGATGCCTCAGGTCTAGATGCTCTCCTGGAACTTCTTTATGAGAAGGATTTTGTGTTTAGCTGATGACTTTGAAGGGCTCACCTAATTGGTACAAGCAAGTTAAATACTTGGTTTCCATTGTCTTGTATATTACAAATTGGATTTGATTCTCCATGTGCAAAAGGAGAGAGGGGTTTGGATTATTGTTGCGACACCTCTAAAAAGAGTGCAAGAAAACTGTCTGCTAATATAATAGAAAATCCCTTTGTTGTGTGGCTTTAATTTGCAATGGCAAAGAAGTCCCTTTAATGCATAACTTGTCGTTCAAAACCAAGTGACAGAAAGAAGGAATAGGTTGTGACTCCACTTGACAGATTGATCGTTGAGTAAGGTCTTTAAGTCATGGATTTATCTTCATAAACCAGAGTCCCACATTTTTGGAAAAAGAATCAGTAGGCATTTTGCTAATTATATGTTAAACATCATCATCATTTTCTTTATAGGGCAGTAAGGACACAAAGGCTGCATTTGAAATGCCCACAGGAACTCATCAGGAGTTGCTGTCCTTAAGAGTAATTTTGGAAGATCGGCTTTTATATGTGTTATATGTTTTAATTGCTTCACCCAGATTCTTGAAATTCATTTAAACAGCATAAATCCACATTAAGAGTGAACAAACTCTCCTGAAATTATACTTATGTTATATTGGGAATTACAAGGTCTGATGAGGGCATTTCTTGGGAGTTTGTCAAAGTCCTCTGTGTCCACCTCAGGTCTGTTATAGTGTGAATTTTGCTTGGAGCAATCCCTTATATCCCAGGTAAACCTGGCCAATGCACTTCACTCCGTGAGTCTTAATTTCATTTAGAGGCAAAAAGCAAGCGTTTAACTTCTACCTATAAAGTAAGAAAAAGGACTCTTGTCTGTGGAAAGGACATCAGGTCTTTCATGGTGAGTGTAGAATTTGCTGCTGTGATTTCTGCCTTGATATATTCGGTCCAGTGCATATCAGTCATGAGCACATGGGTGTTGGGGATCGTGTGGGCGTGCACATGTACGTGTGCATTTGTTCCAGTTTAGTTGGTCCCCACAGTGATATGAGGAAGCAGAATAACCAGCAGTGCCTGGCAGATGCTGCCTTTTAGCAGGAAAGGAATGGCAGAGCATGCAGTTGTTGTAGTGCTGAACTGGGTGTTTTAGGCTGGAAGCTTCCAATAGTCCTGCGGGAGCTTCACATCAAATATCCTTTCTTTTCATTAAATAAGAGTGACAAAAAGAAAGTCAGCACAAGCCTGTTCTTCTGCCCCTTGACTAATGCACCAGTCATTAGGCTGGAATTCAAATTAAATCTTTCCAAAAAAGGTCCAAAATAAACAGCAACATCTCATTAATTTTGAGAAAATGCCCCATGATAATTTTATTACAGAGGTGGTGAGAAACTTCATATCTGACTAGTTTGAGGAAACTTAGTAACATCCCTGATTTAATGACACAAATGTTTTTTCGTAATTTGTTGGGATTTTATGTATTCTAGTATTGTCGAGAAAAAATCTGTAACAAAGAATAATGAAAATCTTTGGTTTTCCAAACAATATAGCTCTTTGAGAGGGATTTCTTTACAAGGAAGGGGTGATTGGGTATTACAACCTAAAGGTTTAAACCGACCCTGAATTTTATCATGTTTTTACTGCTTACTAAACTTTCCATAAAAGCTGGGGTAGCAAATGGAGATTAAAATTTGCTTTTTCAATATTACACATGAAAGACCATCAGCAAATTGCTTGTGTTAATGTCCTGATGAATAATCCCTGTTACTGTAACATTTGCCTTTTATTACAGATATAAAGTTATAAAATACTATTGCAGATACACAATGTGTGTGTTAAATAAACAGCTTGAAAAAACCAAAAATATTTAAAATCCTGAACAGTAAATTAAATTGCAGAACATATAGTTAGGTTGATGAACCCCTGGAAGACAATATTTCCCTTAATTTATTATCTAATATTTTGTCTAATGAAGCACAAGCACATGTTTATCTCCATAAATTATATGAACATCTGTTTTGCACTGGATGACCTTGTAGAATATTTGCTACTGTTTTGACTGATAACCAATGCATATTTTAAGACAGCAAGGACAAACAAAGTGCATGGAAGAGGTTCATGATGACAACATAATTTATAAACATGCTGTATGAGTAATGCAGAGTACATGCACACTGATGACAGAGTAATAACTGCTTATAGGACATATTTAACAAATCATTGTGCCTTCCATTGCCTTTAGTTTCATGCAAGTTGATTGGAAAAGTGCTGACATTGCAGACAGGATGCTTAGGGCGGAATAAATGGAATATGGCATTCAAAGTCAGTCCAACTCAATAGTGAGTGAAAGTAATAGTGTTCTGCAGGTTATTCTCTTGCCTACACAAAAACTTTGCACATCATACTGAGATCTTGATAAACTAATCCAGTCAGGACTGATATTAAAGGGATATTTTATCTGTACCTACCATCAGTTATGACAATAGATAAAGGAATAATCTAATTAATTTCTTGTTGCTATTTGTACTTGTCTGATTTTAAGAAGGCATATTGCCTATTTTTGACTGTCAACTCTTCCATATACTGATTCTCTTCTATCACCAGCCCAGAACTATAAAGGAAATATTTACCATATTCCTTTTAAGCTTATTTTAAGAAAAAAATGGGTAACATTTCTGCCAGCATTGACAGGTATAATAAAACTGTGCTTTTCAAAATCCAGATTGTTGTCCTACCTGTGTGTCTTCCCATCAGAAGAGTTTTCTTTGCAAGAAGGGTGATTACAGGATGGAAAAAGGTCAAGGATTTATTTAACAAGAAATTTTTCATCCATTTTCTTCGGTCTCAGGAAAAAAACAACAACCAAAAAAAAAAAAAAAAAACAACAAACAAATCAAAACAGCAGAACATTTTACAATTCAGGCTGCTTTGGGGCTAAAACCGAACCTTGTGCTTATTAATCTGAAATGAAATCAAAAGGTGTTGCTTACAGAACATATGGGTTAGGGGAATTCATACTTAAGTCTGTAAGTGCATATTAGTTCATACTAAGGTCTGGAAGTCCTATACACATGCATGAATTTTTTGGGCAGCAAGATACACACTGAGGTCAGTCTTATCTACTGTTTTTCTTATGTCTTTAAAAGCATACGTGCCTGGAGTAAAGAACTGACTCAAGTTGCTACTTTACCTCGTAGTTTGTTTTAGTAGCCTATCTATGGAATTTTGTTTGTCTGGGAAAAAACCTGGAAGTTTTCAGCACTAGAAAACATGATTTTTTTGCATTTGCATTTGTGTGTTTGCAGTTTTACTATTTAGTAAGTGTTCACTTAGAACTAGTGAATTTCTAGTCATTAGAAATTGCTTAGTGGTTTTTCTCTCACCTGAGAAGTCAAAAGCTGCTGAGCTGAGCCAGCTTCCTATGACCAGTAAATTCTTTCTGAAAAACATCCCATGGATGTTGTCTTTCTCCCAGTATATTGAGCAAGGGCTTATTCTCTAACACTGCATGCAAGCCTTTGTTTTGCTCACAAAACCTAGTTTTTTACATTCCTTACCTATAACCTCGTGGGAACAATGATGAATGCAGCCACTGGTTACACATGTGCAAAGCTTTTGGAATCCAGATGGCCACAGATTGACTTGGAGCAGACAGTGACTATTGGAGAAAGAAAAAAGCAAACAAGATAACTTTTATTTCTGTTACTATTGAAATAGTAACTCCTCTTTCAGAACCTAGAACCATGAGTTACTTCTTGGTTGTTCAATTGTTTCTAGAAAGACAAGTGTGATGTTTAACTTCCTCCTTAATACCAATTTGACTAATTAGTATGGTGGGCTCAGATCATCCTGAACAATCTCATGAAAAGCATTTACATATGTTGTTACTTTTACTGTGTTATGACTAATTACACAGTCGTTCCTAGAGGGCTTCTTGACATAAATAAATGATCACATATGATGGAGAGATGAGGGGAAAAGTCTGTTTCTGCTTAACTCTTGATAATGTAAAAAAATCACTAACCATAAATTAAAGTGTGTCTAGGGCTAATATGTTTATAAATACTTGTGTTAAAAGTCAGGAAAGAGACCCATATGCTAGAACTCCAAAATAAGGAATGATAGTGTGCAGAACTATGAGGAATAGGATCAGTCTAACCTAACAAGAACAAAGAAAATATTTCTTCTAACCTGCATTATCCAGGTTATTTTCCAATGTCAGTAGTTGGCCCATGAAACTCATTCCACAAAGTAAAGAGCATGACTTCGAAACTGCATTTTGTAACTTTCACATGGCTTAGGTGATGTTCTGTTGTAAATATTTACCAAAGACACATTGTTGGTACTTTCAAATAAAGTAAAATTTTGATGATTGTATTGTAATGAGTTTTGAGGCAGGTCAAGAAATATTATATCACTCTCAAAAAGTCTTTTCAGCAACTTTTATTGAGATCTCTAAAAAGAGAGACAAAACATTCACATAAATATCAGCAAATCATGTCTGCTCCAAAAAATTTCCTTCCCTAAAGTGGACTGCAAAGCTATCTACATGTTTGTGAAAACACAGTTTATGCTTATATATGTGGTGAAAGCACCATAATCTGTGACACTGCTAACTGGCTTCTGGCACAATAAAAATAGAAACTAAAGGCATCAGTAAACATGTGACATTTAACCAAATATGCCATCAAGGGAAAGCATTTCAATTCCAAACTCTAGCAAGATGTTTAATGCTGAAAGAAGAAAGCATCATTTTCATATATCATACCTTCAGTTGTACCAGAGAGAATAAGTATCTAATAACTTGAAGAAATTTGAAGTTTTGGTCCATTTTCTTCCTCCCATCTTTCCTTTCTTCCCATGAATAAAAGAAGAAAGTTACTTGTTAATGAAAACTGCTCTCATCATCATAGGAATGAATGGAGAATAGCAAAAATGAAGAAATAATATTAATGCTCATTTAAGATAGGTTTCTGAGAGGTCCTCAGTAGTTGCTACAAGTAGCAGGCAAAATGACTCAGATATTTTCAAACAATGTCATGTCACTGATGTCCTACTTATTCCCTCAATGATCTTTTCTCGTGTTTTCTCCCTTCTTGTGTTTCATTCAAGGACTATCTTTTCTTTCTCACTTTCATTCTGAAGGACAGTTTAAAAGTATTATTTCTCAGCCATAGGTCTGCATGTATTTATACAAATATGTATAAATACATACACATTTGTATGCAATGATATTAATGATAAATTATGTATGCTCTACTTGACTATAATAATTAGTTATTTGTATATCTGTACATTTGATCTACACAAAAATTCTTCAAAACTGTATTTTACAAATTAAAATTTTCTAGAAGACAACAGAACAAGTGCAAAGAGCATGAGTTGTTACAGCCAGCAATTAACCTCCTTCCATTCTCTTGTTAGTCTGGAGGCTGTATTTCCCATGCTGCCAAGATTCTTTTCCTAGAAATTTCTCACTGTTCCTGTTTTACCATATGCTAGGGTAATTAAGCATATGATACCTGCTAGCTTTTCAGATGCTATCACATGGCTGATAAAATTTTATTGTAAAAAAAACAGATTTGTAAAGTGCAAGCAGGTGTTTATGCTATATCTGCATGGGGGTTTTTCTCTTAAAAATATTGAGGATTAAAAAAAAATTGATTAAACCATCACATGTGAAAATGAAAAGAATAAAATAAACCACTGAAAACTGTCCTATAATGAGGTAAAAATGGTGTGTCGGTCCCAACCCCCCCCTTCCTAACCAGCATATCAAATCATTTTAACATCTTTTAAGGAAATTTTAAAAAGGGGAGTACAAACTAAAACAACTACCTGTTGAAATGCTGGGAAAAAATTTATACAATATAGCAAGGAAATGAATTCTGCATTTTTTACAGTTGGGTTCTTTTGGTATCTCTTGAAAAAGTAATTAAATTTAAGAGAGCAAAAAAAAGAACACTGAAAATGAATGAAGAAAAGCCTTTTTCTGACTGTATAAACCACTACAAACATCAGCAAAGCAGCTTTTCTGCTACAATTGGTTTTTCAGCATTCCAATATTAAGCTTAGCAGAATTTATATAAAATAATCAGAGTACAGAACATTAATTTTAGTAAATATAAAGGAAATTTTCAGTTGATCTTTAAATGTTGACATTTTAGTATTGCTAAACAAAATAGGTAAGAGAGGAGGTGTCTTCCAACATGTCTTTCTCCAAATGCAGTTTCTTATGATCTTTTCAGCATTATGGCTCTTATTATTATTCTCAAGTGTGCACTGTTTATAAAGTAAAATACTGACTATTTTGTTGTTTATTCTGCTGTTTTGCTGTGATTTTTTTTTATTTATGGAGAACTCCTGAAGCTTTCTCCCTGAGTGAATTGCTTTCATACAGGATTATCCTGTTGTTTTTCAATTAAACACATAAAAGAGGTTTTTTTGAAGATTCTTTAAAGAGTAAAACTGCATAAATATTCTAATTCCAAAAAATTAGGGTGAAAAAAGATTCTGAATAGATTATTATGAATGGAAGCTTTAGAAATCAGGTTGAATTTACAATCTGTAAAAAGCCTTAGGAAAATGACATGTAAGTAGGTCTGTTTTGAATATAAGAACAAAGCTTAGCAAAATGTTTGCGTTTTTGTTCTAAAGAACTTTTACCTGTTTTGGGATTAACCATTATTGAAGATTTTCCTAGCTGAAGGCAATGAATAAAAAATACATGGACATCAAGCCTGGAAAGAAAGAGCTATTTTAAAGAAATTTTATTAATTTCTCCTTTAAAAAATGTGTCTTTAAATAAACTGCTTCTTAAGTTTTTATTTCAATCAAAGAACCTCATTTTTACTTTCAGACTAAGAGCAACTGAATGATTTTAACTGGTGGCTGAAAGCAATTTTTTCCTTTATTCTAAGGCATTTGACAGCATAACATAGGAAATCCCACAAGAACCTGAAAGTTCATTTCCAGTGAGCTGCCGAAATGAGTTTTCAATGCTAAAAATCTGATGTTTTCAACAAATAAGGTTCTCATTGGCAAATGTTAGCCAGAGCTGGTTGGGGATGAAGGGAATCAAGACATTCAGATCAAGGGAAAGAGAAAAAAGAGAGAGAAGAGAAGAAGAGAAGGCAGGGAGGAAGGAAGGAAGAGGAGGGAGGAAGGAAGAAGGAAGAAGGAAGGAAGGAAGGAGAGGACGAGGGAGGAATGGAGCAAGGAAGGAAGGAAGGAAGGAAGGAAGGAAGGAATTTTCTGGTGGATGTTCATTCCTAAACTTCACTTATTTTACAAACCATTAATTTAAATGAAAATATTAGTTTAAATGAATCTGCACATTTTCCTTCTGTTCGACAGGTAGTGTCAATGTATGATCTGACTTCCTCTCTAGAAAACTTAGTGAAAATAAATCCTGGAGTACAGCATGGAACAGTCTAAAAATGGAATAACGAACATTCTAACAGTGGAATAAGGGCTTCTTTTACGCTGCTAAAAAGGACAGATTAGAGTACACATAATTGTAAATCTATATATTATTTTTATAGGAAACTAAATGAAATTGACACATTAACTCTCCACTCAAGGGCAACACTGAAATTCTCTTTCTTTGATTTCACTTCGTCACAACAAGAGGATTCATGGATGTGGAAAAGCAGAATGCAAAACACTGTATACAGAAAAGTTTTAGTTGCCATCCTAACTCTGAATACTCCACCCTATCAAATAGTGAGAGCTCTTTTCTGATACATTAACCAATCTATTTGCTCTAATTGTAAACTTAACTATAGTAGGATATGATTATATATGAAATTTTAAAAATATGTAAAAGTTAGAAATCTGTTATAGTAGTTCCCTTTTTAATTCTGAAATCTCTCCTCAGGAATCAATCACATTCTTCCCCTTTGCTCATGTTCCCCATTCATATTCAACTAACACTCAGCCACCACATTCACAAAGGCTTGGGGAAAAAAAAAAATACAACACATATCAAACAAACAAATCTTTGGTCATAAATGATGACAGGATTTGGATTCCAGTGAAATTGAAACATTGAATGCAGTGGAGATTTGAACTATGCAGTCTTGGAAAGCTATCCATATGCACAAGTTGTAGGTACTTACTTTAAAGTAGACACCCTACATTTGACACTCTCTGTCAGTGTTATGACACAAATAACAACAATAGTTAGCTGTAGAAACTTTTATATACTGATTTTCTATCTTGGTCGCATGTCCCTAGAATGTGCAACAAAAACCTATGATAATCCTAAATTTTAATTTTCATCTTTAATCCTCTCTTCACTCTTAATAAGGAAATCCGCACAGCCAACACCAGTGGGGATTATTTACAGTCAAAATTTAGTAGCTTCCAACTGAGGTGATCTGCTGAGTTCAGCCATACCTTAGCTTTCTTTACATATTTCGTTATTAATTCTAACCCATCATTAACTGCTGTGAAGCTATCCTTACATTATATCCTTACATTTGAGGATGGTGGACTAGCACTAAACAATGGATTTTGCAGCAAACAGCTATAGTCTTATTGTCTTCAATTTCCATAATCTAAAACACTAAATTAAAAAACATAAAGGGAAAAATTCTGTTTTATTCCCTCCATAAAGGGGAGTTCCTGGTTTACATTAGATCAGATAAGAACCATGGTGTGACTTGTTTAGACAGTGCAGGTGGAAGGTGTGGCTGAACTTTTCAGAAGAGCCAAGTTGGGGCAAAAAAGATCCCTGCTGGCTTTCAGAAATGAGCTGTGCAGTTGTGGAGTGTGTGGACCATGTGGACTGTGCCTGAGGATTGGGGTGAGCTAGCTTGGCTGCTCCAAAAGCAAGACCAGTGGTGTGCATTTACACTGGCTACTCTGGGACCATGGCCATGGAGCAAAGCAAGAAGGAACCTTGCTGACTAATTAGAGATAACTACAACACAGCCCAGCTGAAATAAGGATTTGTCTTCACCAGACTGAAATCCATTTTGTGTCTTCTGAAATGCAAGAAACTTAAGTAAGGTGCAAATAGAATTATGAAGTTATAGATCAATTACATAAATAATTCCCCATTATTTAAACACATTTGTATTTCAGCATATTGCATTGCTCAAATGCATATTTGACTATGCTCTGTAATAGATATACTCCTCTGTAAATCTTTCCCCTCCTCTTTCTTTCCTGATGCTGAATACCTGATATTTTCAGTCTTCTAGGGACTTTGCTTTATTCACTGAACTCTGTAGTGTGATTGCCATTGGCTCACAAATATCTTGTGTTTTCAATTATGAGAGAAATTATTTCTGTTCCCAGAGGTTTATTAATTTTCAGCTTCATAGTTTAATTTATTAGTTTTGCCTCACTAAGCCTGCAGCTGTCAACGATTTTGACTTAATCTTAATATCAAATGGCATGCATTTAGTATCCTTCCCCTAACCTTATTTATGAGGAATATGTATAATTAAATTACATGTAAATACTGAGATTTAGAATTAGCCCAAAAGAAGCTTCATTATCACAAACCTACTGGAATAAACTAAAATTGCATCCAAAAAGCATATTATGGGCTCTACTTAATGTAGGATATATGATATGAAAACTCATACTTGCAAATACAAAATACCATCTCATAGCTGGGCTTGTTAAAAAGTGTAATTAGCATGTGAAATAGGTTTCCAGTATAGAAGCTGGAAAGATCATGAAGGATCAATAGCAAATAAACCGTGTTTTTTAAGGTTTACATTGGACAATATTTATTATCCTTAAATAAGTTCAGTTAGTCCATGCTTAACATAGCACTCAAATGTATTCTAGTCTAAGTACAAAGTCCTTCCTTGAAATGCATACAAATACTTATTTTCTTGGATGAATTATGACTTCGTTATCCAATTTCTTCATTTTCATGATTATAAAGTCCAAAAGTGAATCTGTTGAAGACAAAATGGAAGAAAGCAACATTTTATTAAACTCAAGCTCTGTTAAAACCCACCAGCAATACTGACTCTGTTCTTACAACAACTTTTTTAGGATTACTTTTCTAGATGGATTTTTAAGAAAGGAGAACGGTACTTCCTCTCCCTTCTTGTTGCTCATCTTTCAAAGCAGTGTCCTGCCTTTTACCCTGTTAAAAATAGCATGTATAAAGCACTTTGTTAGGCATATGTTAATTTAAAAAAAAAAAAAAAAAAACAAAAAACAAACAAAAAAACAAAAAAAAAAACAAAAGAGAAGACAAACAAAACAAAGACAGACAAAGACAAAGAGAGGAGAAAGACAAAACAGAGAGAAAGACAAAAGAGAGAGAAAAGACAAAACAAAAAGAGAGAAACCAATTCTGTTTGGAAATATTTTCAACTAACCTTTTTTTCCCTACTATTGAATCTTATGAAACTTTTTCAACTCTTACACTGCTTTTCTGTATTTTACAAAAAAAATTTCCCACTAATATCACAACTAAAATGCTCTTTAAGATATATGGACAGGAAATGAAGTTCATGATCATCTGCAACAAAATAGAAATTATTTTGGTGTGTTCTAAACGCATATGGCGTTTTACTTAAACAATCCCTAATGTGAGTTTACAATTTGCTTGCTTCTCTTCTGATTACCATTTATTCAGTTTCACGACATCGAAAGCAGGCTCAGCATGAATCAGCAGTGCCTTACAACTGAAGGAATGATATTCTATTACGTTCTTTCCTTACACTGAGATATGCTAAGGAAGTATTTCTGATATGTTTTCGTGTGATAAATTATGGTTTTTATACTGGGCATCTTTATTGAGTTTTGTGGTTTTTAGGTATCGTTGGAGTTTTGTTATTTTTTTTATTATTTATTTTTTGACTTTTTGTAATTTAAAAGGTTTTAAACAAGAAGGGAAGAAGTGCCACCCCATATTCCAAGTTCCAGGCCAAGAAAAAAAAAATAAAAAGCGTAGTCAAAGGAAATATCATATCCTTTGGTGTTTTGCAAGTTGTCATCTCTCTTTTAGAAGTCAAATTAACTATAATTTCTATCACAAAGAATCATTTTAGATCACAAAATCCTGATGAATTTTATCAATTTTTTAATGTATGGGTCTATTTATCATTCTTAATTCCCTTAAATTAAAAATCTAGGTATATCCACTGAAAACTACCATCTCCCAATGCAAAGCTAACAGCATGTCCAGATGACTATGTTATAAATACATCATTAAAATTCAGGGGAAATACCCATCTATTTTACATGCATTGAAAGCTCTTATTATTATCAAGGTGCATGATTCATTCACCATTACAATAACTGTTACAGGGAGTGCACAGTTTGTGATTAGAAATGACAGACAGGACAGCATATATCATCGAATATTGACTTATTGTGATTCCAAGATAGATGCACGGAGGATTTCAAAATAGTCTATTAATAATAAAGGATTTCTTTCTCCCATGGCAGAGCCGCAGGAAAGGAGAAGACAGGGAAGGTCAGCACGACATTGGCAATCGTTATCCGTGGAATCGGCTGAGAATAAAATAACACTGATGCTGGGATTAAATGCAACCTCTTGATTTAGAAGCCTTGTACAAGGAGTGAGGGAGGGGAAAATAATAATTATTATTACTGAGGAAATCTGTATGAAATAGTTTGACATATTCATGATGGAAAATCTAAGAAAAAAAAAAAAAAAAAGTAGCAATCCATATAAACAAGATAACAAGGCAAGGATACTGAATATGCACCTCATAACTAAGGAAAACAACATAATAGCAGTTCTATATATATTTTTTAACTTATAGAAGTATACACTCTCTATTAGGAAAGGAAAAATCCTTCCCTACTCTTAGTTGATTGCAAGAGGCTCCAATGTATAGTATGATTCTATCAACCAGAATGAAAATTTTTAGCTATCTCTTAGCAAAGGAGATTATATATGTCAAGAGAATGTTATTATTTCTGATTCTACTGAAATCAGTAGGTTTGTGCTTGCTTTCTGACTAGGTAGGTATTTGAGCAAGTTTTTGGGCTGTTGATCCACTTAGATATTTATAGAAAAGTTTCAGCAAAATTATTTCCTATGTCCATGGTATTTTGAGGTTTTTTTCAAGTTATTAAAAACAAAAACAAACATATAGAGGGGCTAGTGGTTTTAGTCCAAAATTGCCCACAGATGGTTTCATGACTTGTGCTTGTGAAGTCAGAATACCAGTGAATGTTCAGAATGAAAGTCCTGCTGAGTGGCTGCATGAGCTACAGAGCAAGGAAAGAACAAAATATAAAAACACAGTCTGCTATGTGGAACATTGGTTAGATGTTACCTACGGAGCACAAAACACACCAAAGATACTTCAAAAATCAGATGTAGAACTGTTGTATTTCATAGCACTACTAAATCACCCAAGCTTCTAATGGGATAAATTACTTCAGACATTAATTATTTAAGGATCTACCTTCTCCTTCCTAGCTCTGATCTTTTATTCTTTTTTCCTCATGTGACTACAACTTGGAGGAAACAAACCAAAGACATCCCACCTCTAACCACATTCAATCAAGATTTCGGCATGTCTTCTTGCAGGTCTGGGTTTTGTAGACCTTCTCTTTATTAGCTCTTTGTATTTCTGACGATGTGTTCTTTTTTTCCAAGAATGATTGTAGTGTTCAAATTTTTTCCTTCATCTTCATTTGAAATAATTTCTACTTACTGTTTTCACAGAAACAGCATGGTTCTGTGAAACCACAGAACAGCATGGCTTGCATCCAGATGAAGTACAAAATTAATTTCTGATGGGAAAATTTCTTTTTTTCAGTAAAGGTTTGGGGGTTTTTGGTGTGAAAAGCATTTAGCTTATCCATTTTATATGGAATGAACAGATGGATAAGAATAATAAAATTTTCTAAAGACAGAGCTGTTTTTATTCCAAGCAACTTTGAGACTGTGTAACTTTAATGACTCAAAGCAATTGGTCGTTTGCAGAGGCAGCAGGTAGCTTTGTTGGGACCAGGTTTACACCTCTTGAAGGGAGGAGATGAATTTTTGGGTGTGTGGTGGTGAAACCTCTGATCTGCATAAGACAGAGGGGGTGAGCACCCTTCACAGGAAGCTCTGGGTTTAGACCCAGATAAAGGAGGAGGCTGATAAAAATCAAGTCGTGCAAGATGGGATAATGCTTTTTATCATGCCAACGTCATCCTCTGACCCTCCCCTGGGTTAGGTCACTCACATTCACAATTAGGCATGAGAGTATTCATCAGTTCTGATGGGGCATAACTCGCACAGCTATACTGACATGAGGGGCAGCTGTCCTGTCTTAGAAGGGGTCATAAATCATCAAAGCCCCCAAAGTGCCCCTGTACCCATTTCTGAGCCGTCCACCACATGACTGTGCATGATCCATGGCGTTGCAAAAGACAGCACAAAACTCTCCTGCCCCAGAGGGGTACCTGGGCATTTCACCTAAATCTAAGCAGATATTAATTATCCCACTGCACTTTGGTTTTTGCAGGCTTTCCCCCACCCACTATGGACAAAGGCTGTGACCATCACTTCAACCATTGGACATCAATCAAACGTCATCGCTGGATCCACAGGTGGGGATCTCTTTCAGCTCTTACCCTTTCTTTCCCTTTCTTTACTTTCCTTTCTTTTCCTTATATATTTTTAATTTTTTTAAATGTTTTTGTGTTTCTATATCACTACAGAAATAAACAAAATGTCTACATACCTCTTTCCATTGCAGCATGGTGTATATATATATATATATATATATAATATATTATAAAACACCAATCATACTCTAATCACCCAAGGATCTGTTAACAAGAACCTAAGTAACCCTTGACTTCAGGGGATGGTCACAACAACAACCATATGTACTTATTTAACGATTTCTGATAGTCTATTATTTAATCATCCTCTTAAGGTTTAAGGCATTCATTTGTGAAGAATTAAGTAATTATATTTAAGACAAAATGTATCTGTCAATTAATTGGCAGTCTTTTTTTTGTCTAGAACATATATTTAGAACCTGTTAGCAACATTTTCCCTTTTTTTTTGGTCTGAGTTTGTATGTTAGACAGAAATAAATTCGAAAATCTCCAGTTTTGATTGCTCGGTGTTTGAAGAAAAGAAGTATTAATTCTCAACATTTGAAAAATTATAAACCATAACATCCCCCCTTATTTACTAATAGAGTAATGAAAAAGTTAAGCCAAAAGTGGGTCTGTTCAATCAAATATAACAAATTTTGCATACTTAACTCTTCCTTTTTCTTTAGTTGAGATCTTTGAGTAGTCATATTAAATTTGGGTTAGGTTTCTTGTCTTGTCTTGCAATAATGCATGGGATAACAGGTAATGAATTTCCTGCTCACTGTTAACAGGACAGACAACCCTTGGTATTATACAGTGGCACAGTCTTAGGCTCAAGCAGGACGAACATTGTGTAAATAATGCAGTTTATTTATCTAGAATGAAGTGATGATATTTGCTTGAAAATTTTATTTTTCTCGTAAATCTGTGACATATGAATGTAAATAATACAGATATTATTTGCACATACACTATCATAGGTAAACCAACTATGTTGTAGGTTTCATTTTGTCCTTGCTAGGAATTTATCTAATTTTTCAAGATCTAGAATTATGATAGCAAGAGAGAGGGTCCTTGGATAACTCCCATCCTTTAATGAATTGCTGAGTAACCTCTGTTGCTGTCTCTGTGGTACAAACTATGACTTTTGTGCTAAAATTCCAACTTTTATGTTAAAAAAATAAGATGTTGAGTTTGGGCTCTTATTGTGGTTATTAAGTACAGTAAAATCTAAAGAATTATACTATTTTCTGAAATTGGACTATAAACATCATGGAGGGTAACTGAGTCAAAGGCACTGTTAATCTGTACTTCTAGAGTAATACATTTTATAAGGTTTTTAAACATAAAATTAGTTAATGATTTTCCTCTTCCAAAGGATTCTGATGAAAGTAGCTGAGAAACTTTTAACTAATACTTACTTGCTTCTTTTTTAAAAAATCACCTCAAATTAATGGCCTTCAAGCCTCTCATATGGCAGAGCTAAAATGACAACTTTCTCCAGGGATAATTTAATTCAATATGATAACACTATACAAAAGCAAGCTAAGCTGACATAGTGATTATCAGCTAAAAGATCAAAGGGTCAGCTTGTTGACAGCCTTGCTCCAGCAAAGAAGGAATGGAATAAGCATGAAAATGCTCCAAACCTGCTTCAATCATCAGTTTGAGGCGAAAAGAGAATAAGAAGTGGCTGAACATGGAGGCATCAGTAATTTCTGTTGTCACTGTGGAGCAGAGTTTCAAGAAAACTTGGTCCTAACCACATCCAGAAATAGCCTGGGCCATTGTCTCCACCAGCTGAACTGGTGGTAGACAGCACAACCCCAGGCAAGTCTGCCTCCTCTGCCCCTTGGAGGAACATTTTGATCAGTAGTCAGCCAGGACTGAGTCATCCAGAGAAATGCAAAGATTGCAATCTATTGCAAGGAGTCACTGTGTACCTTGGGCTGGCACTTCCAGTCTCAGCAAAACTGTTTGCAGAAATGTTGAGGTTTGCACAAGAATATTAGACTATTGCTGGGAGTGGTCAGAAAAAAAAATCCCTATAAGTAAATATTTAACAAGTGTTCAACAGAAAACTGTTTAACTTTAATTAATTGATTAATTGTATTCTTATTAGCTATGTGATATTTCATGCCATTTAATAAGTTTGACAAAAAATGCAGTGCTTTGACTGTGATTATGTTATACCATAGTTACAAGTTAAAGGCAAGTTTATTTAAAAAAAGATGGGACTCCATTATCTTTCCAGCATATTTGTATACAATATTTGTTTACAATATTTGGTCTTAAAACAAATGCTCTTAGTAGGGAAGCAAAAAGAAAGCACTGTACAAATTTTTATCTTGAAAGTGATGTCACCAGCATCTCAACATTTTCCTAATATTATCAGTGATTCCTGTGATCATTGCTCCATATACCACACTGAGCAATACCCAGTAGTAAGTAGTTCGGGAAAACTGATAATTCTGTCAATATGAACATTTACACTGTGTGGCAGACTATATCTGACATTTCTAACTTCCCATCAGATGTGTTGATTATATCCATAATGCACAGAGAAGCCTTGATGCAATCCTAATTTCAAAGATTAATAAATAGCCCTGGAAATCTATAATTTGAATACTCCTTGATAAACAGCTAAACATTACTGTAAATATAAGTTTCAGAAACATTTAACCGATCTTCAAAGAAAACTTATTTACCAAGAAAAAGATGTTTATTGCATTTTTATTGATGCACTGTGATTTAAAATTAAGCTCTAAACACTATTCTAGCTATTAGGAAACAACAATAGAACAACAACCAGCGGATAATATTGCATATTGATATTCATGCAGGAAATAAAGATTAAAAAATGAAAAATATGTATGTTGGAAGACATTATATATAGAGATATATATTTTTTTATGTGGGTGAATTTTATGTCTGCTTTTTAATTCAAGTATTACTACTAATTAAAACAAGTTTGGGTTTTTTTACAGTACACTTGCATTCACATGATAAGAAACATTTTTTTTTTTCTTTTGGATTAATTAATGAAATCTAGAAGCATTTTAATTCTGTCATAGAGCAGCATAAACTAGAAGTTGAAAATAAGAATGGAGTCAAGAAAAAAAATTCTGGTTAGCAAATACTGTGAAATTTAAAAATGGCCTATCAAGGAGAAAAAGGCTGAAACAGCCCAGTAGAGAGAAAAAAATATTGTCTCGTTCATTCTCAAATACTGAGGTAGGAGTGAAAAAATTCCACGTCTATTCAGGGCTAGATTTGATGAAGACAGTGAAATCACCCTGAAAATGCTGTGAACACAGTTTTTTTTACTTAATTCTGTTACTTCTTTTACCTGCTACATCTTTCCCTGTCCCTACAACTATTTATGCACATAAATTTTCCCTCTCTCTTTCATCATAATCCCTCAGGAATCTCAAAGAGAATATATTCAGGAACTTGATAATCTGTTAAGCGTGCAAATGCAGTAATGTTGTGATTGCATTGCTAAGAGTGGTAACAGTTACTGAGCTGTCTATGAAGCAACTCTTGAACAAGTTTAACTTGTAGCTTTCTAGCAAGCTTAGAGTCCATATGGCATCTCAGAATTTCTTAGCTGTACCCTACCATTATTTCACATGGTAGAATTT
Organism: Malurus cyaneus samueli; assembly: GCA_009741485.1. Classification (NCBI taxonomy): domain Eukaryota; kingdom Metazoa; phylum Chordata; class Aves; order Passeriformes; family Maluridae; genus Malurus; species Malurus cyaneus. Next base: position 43,624,229 of record CM019215.1, read on the forward strand.
TACTGAATTCTGAATTTTTAGTGATTCGGGGTACAGTCTTTAAAGGTTTTTAAGCAGATGTTAAGACCCATCATGAGGGTAACACATAGTTTGACTCAGTGAGTATTGAGGAGAATGAACAGATGTTTGACAACTCTCATTGCACCTGAAAAGAATTTCCATTACCATGCTGCTTGGTTTTATTAAATGGATTAAAGGGAATATAAAAATAAGCTAAGCTACGTTCTATGAGACTTTGAAACATCATGTCCACCTAGTAAACAGTTGATTTCTATTGGGGCTTGCTATCAGAAGCAAATGTACTAGCATTAAAAACTGAGCTTTTAAATGCCAGGCACATCCCCAGGAAATAACTGGGAATTTGCAGAAAGAGAGAACTGTAGTGATTTTACTGTGAAGATAAAAGTACTTAACAAAGAGGAAAACTATTCATATATAAAGCTTAGAAAGCAGAATTTATCACTGTTCCTAGGTGTTAGAATTAATAGACAGCTGAGTATGACCACAGAACTAAGATGATTCCAGCGATATCAGAGAAAGAGATCATCACAATGCATTTAGAGGAAAAGCATGGGAACATCAGAGATTCTTTGTGCACCCATCAAATGGCTTACATTGGCTCTAGGACTATCACAGCTTACAAAACAAATATGCTACAAGAATTATATATAACTTTGTTTTTTTTCTAAATCCAGGTAATCTAAGTCTTCATATTAACATTCTTGGTCAGATAGAATCTCACGGATTTTACTCGCTGCCTTTTTGTGCTTGGGCCTTCTTACTCATGCTGTGCAATTTGCTAAATTCAGCCTCTCCAGACTTGCAGACTACATTCTGATACAGCTTTTTCTTCAACAAGAAAAATACTTTTTCCCTAACATTTGTCAAGATCTTGTGCAATGACAGCCTGTTCCAAAAGATGCTTTCTTTAAAAATATGGGTGTCAAAGTACTTTCCATGTAGTTTTCTTTCTATACATATATTAAAATAAATGTAAACTTATTTCCTATTTGTGTTTGCCTAGTTTTATCTTCCAGCCATTGGTCCTTGCTCTGTCCTATTCCCTGAAGAGATGTCTATATATTATGGAAGGAATTAGGATTTGCCATGAAGATGTCTTTCACTACTCCTTCTTCTTCTCTTCTTCTTCTTCTTCTTCTTCTTCTTCTTCTTCTCTTCTTCTTCTTCTTCTTCTTCTTCTTCTTCTTCTTCTTCTTCTTCTCTTCTTCTTCTTCTTCTTTCTTCTTCTTCTTCTCCTTTTCTTCTTCTTTGTCTTTTCTTCTTCCTCTTCTTCCTCTTCTGCTTCATAAACTAAATCAACTGAGAACTCATGAACAGAAAAAGAAGTGCTCCTAAAGCAGATATTCAAGCTGGTATATTTCAAGTTAGATGGTACTGATAATCTAAAACTGCTCCTTCCAATGGGAAATGTCAAACTGCCTTATCAGCTCTACTCATAATTTGACAGAGGGCAAAGTGCAATTGATGTCCACTAGAAATCACTTTTCCATACATGATCACAAGCGAATTGGTTTAATGCTTGAATGCTGGGAATTTAATTTCCTGGCTTTCATGTATTTAATTTCCGAAACAACTCTGGTGCTTATATACTAATTTTATACATGCCTTTTCTCTCTAACACCAAAGAATAAATTTTATTACAAAACAAAACTGTGAATGCTGGAGAAGCTATATATATATATATATTATATATATATATGTCCATTTGAATGCCTCCTAATAAAATGAGGTGAGGACTACAATTCTTATCACAGACCCAACAATGTTGCAGTAGAGTGTTTCTATAATGGAAGAGACTGACTGCCTGAGGAGTATTCAAATAATTGACAGTGATGAAAAGAAGGCATTTTGCAGTGGCTGCAATGACTGTATAAACAATGGTAGGGAAGAAATTGCATCATGTTGTCAGGTGAATGCTTCACACTATTTCTAGAGGTAAGTCAGAAACATTTAGGGCCCCTGATCTTATAAGTTCAAACCTCCATTTCCTACCAGAAAGTTGGATGTGAGTGTTAGCATCAGCACTAATTTGATCCCTTGCTCTGCTATTATGTATGGACATATTCCACTCCTTTGATCTATAAAAATAAAAGTGCTCAAAAGTAATTATCATGTGCCAACATTACAAAAAGAAAACCCCAGTGTATTCTCTGCTCACGTCATTAAGCCATCATTAAGTAATGATTACTACTGATCTCAAACCCAATATTGTTTTCACATTATTTAGTTTTGTTTTTGTACTGCTATCTATGCAAGAAGCGAGGCCTTAATATTCTAGTTGATAACTACAAATCATGACTCTTGCACAACTGCTACACCCAGTACATGTTTTTTCAAGAAAATGAGACAAAACTTAAACAGAATGAAAATGGTATTTGTTACTGTTATTAGCCACAAAGAGAATGAGTTGATTGAGTAGATCTTAGAAATGCTTAAAATTATACCTAGAGGCAGAGAGCAGGCCACCTACATTCTGCAGCTAATTCACTTGGCTCATTTCACATTTCTTCAATGCTCTGGGGAGAATATGTCTTTCAGAATGGTCTTGCAGTTATTTAATTGGGACAGGTATATTCCAACTGACTTACAGTGGGAACTGATTATGGTATTTCTCTGTGGATATGGATATGACTCAACCCCAGCCAGCAACTAAGCCTCACACAGCCGCTTGCTCACTCCCCCTCTGTGACATGGGGGAAAGAATTGGAAAGGTAAAAATGAGAAAATTAATGGGTTGAAATAAAGACAGCTTAAGAGGTAATGCAAAAGCCACCCACACAACCAAAGCAAAACAAGGAATTCATTCAACACTTTCCCTGGGCGTTCACCCCAGGTGTTCAGCCCAGGTGTTCAGCCATCCTCAAGAGTGCACAAATCCACAATGTCCGAGGTTTATTTGTGAAGACAAAAATCCTCTTCTTCCTTGTTCTTCCCCTGGCTTTATATAAAGATCAAGGTACCAGACAGTATGAATATCCCTTGGGTCAGTTGGGGTCAGCTGTCCTGGCTGTGTCCCCTCCCAACTCCTTGTGCACCACCACCCTTCTCACTGGTGGGGTGTGTGAGAAACAGAAATGATCTTGACTCTGTGTAAGCACGTCTCAGCAGCAACAGAACCATCAGTGTTATCAATATTATCCTAAGAGAATTACCCTGCCCAGTATCTTTCATTTATGTTTAGTAAATAAATTGGTCCATTTTTTCCTGGTCTTTGCTATTTGTTTTCATTTTTTTTTTTTTTGACTGCTCATATTAGCTCTCATGGAACACAGCTTTTTGCAATACCCATTTAGCTGATTTAAAATATAGTGCAGTTCTTCTTCATTGCATCTTGTTCTGGTTTGTGGCTGTAGTGAAACCTGTATTTCTTAAAAGGTCTGGGAAAGAAACCTTCCCTAAACTGCCAGGCTTATGGATTTCTTTTTTGCTGTCATCAATGCAGGAGGCAGCAAGTTATTAAGTTTTGCTCTGGCTTGTGCCCTCTGATTGATATGACTGCGTTGGGTTTAAAATTCCATCCTGTCAAGTCTTGTAATGCTTGTTGCTGCCAGACAGTTCCTTGTGTAGGGTCTAGATAAGATATATTTCTGTTTCATTTTTTAATACCACTGAAAGTATTAATTAAGAAAAAAAAGTGATTTGGAGTAAAACTCTGAAGGCGAAATCCTGCTGAGATCAATATGAGTCCCAATTTCAATGAGACCCAAGACTTTATATATCAATATGTTCAATAATATTTCAAAATATTTCCCCTAGTCATATTCTGATTCTTTACTTTTTAACATATGTATCCATTTTGGTTTCAAATCTGTCTTTTTTGGTCTTTAGCTGTGAAATTATGTACCGTGAAATCTGTTTATACATTATTTTTTTACATAATTTGCATAACTAATTCTCTATGCCAGGTGACTGAAGTGGTCTACAACCTTAGGGTTACTTTATGTGGATCGTGATTTGAACTTTGGCTGAATGACATTTTCCTTTAATTGGTGTGTACAGGATTCAAAAAATGCATTTGTTATTTGATGGGGAAAAAAACAAATTTAAAAGCCTCTAGCATAAACACTTTTCTGAACCAGAGAGTGGAAATAGCACCTAAATTCCAATTCTCTTGACAGTTTATTAGCAGATTAGGTAGAAGAATCTGTTCATCTTATCAGGTAATTCTTAGGTGCAGAGAGGGTTTTTGTGGAAAATGTATTAAAAGTACATCACACATCATATCTATTTTCTCTTTCCTCATCAAAGAAATGTTGGTCTCCCTAAAGGTAAAATAGAAAATACTTGAGAAATAATCGAGTTCCTTAAAAATCCTTCATTAATGGAAGAACTGTAGCTCATGTTCTATTCTAAAGGTCAGAGCAAGTGTTAAGAGCTCTAAAATCTCTCATTTTAGGAAGAAAATCTTACACATTCCACAATAAAAAGTCATAGAGTGTAAGAGCCATGAGAAAAGTCCAGGTGTACTAATGGCACCACTTTTGAAATTGCTCATAGGTACAGCCAAAAGACAGATATAACTAAAAACTTTCTAACCTTTTGGTCCCCAAGACCTTTGAAGGAAGGAAACAGACTGTATGGCATCTCAAATCAGATGGTGATGCTACTTCACCACGTTCCTGTTGTTATGACATGATTGCTTCTTAAAATTCTCTGTACTAGGTTTGTGTTGAAATAATTTCCAATAGCTTTGCAAGAGTGTTTGATAAATCATTTACTTCACTTTGTACTGCTAACAACCCCATGGTATTGAATTGCATATTCCTTTTCAAAACAAAACAAACAAAAAAAAACCCTTACAAAATAAAACATGAAACCCCTTGCTTTTCTACATTTATTCCAACTTAAATGAATTTTAGAATGTAAGCTACATGCAGTTGAATATTCCAATTCAGAGTTTGAAGTAATCTCTCCTAATGAAAAGCAAATTATTCTAGCTAGGCTGTGAAATAATGCAGGATCAGATCAAGCTTTAAGCATATTATATGCATACAAAATTAAATAGAAGTGCATATGTATACGTATATGTATATGTATATGTATATGTATATGTATATGTACATACAAGTGCAGAACATGATAGTTTTAGAAAATCAAACTTCATTAAGGAGTCTCTGCTGAATAATTTATAAATCCAAGACATAACAGACAGACTCTGTCACAGGAATCAGAAAAAGCACTAACCAGAGTGAGGTGATATAACATTATATGCCACAGTGCAGCCCTATGAGTTGTTGACTAGATTTGAGAACTTTTGCTCTCCGGGTAGATTAGCAATGAAATGAACACACAGATTATGCCATTTCAATATCCACAGACTCTTCAGAGTTCTTTTTATATAGTGCAAGGCTTTGTGAAGGCATTGAATTAGATTGTACAAATGAAATATTAGACCTTTCAGACCTTTACCTCAGGTTTTAGTGTCGCTATGGCTCAGGCTGCTTTTCTCTCCCTTTAAAACTGAATGGTCAAACATAAAAAAGAAAAGGAGAAAGGGAAAGATTTTTAAGCTGCTTAATTGGGTGATGCCAGGCTCATTATAAAAGAAGGATTTCTTAGAGAAATAAAGAGGATACACTAGAAAGATCCATTATGCAGCTGTCTGGACACAGTCTGAGAGGAAATGGGTATAAGAAAAGAACTCCAAAACAAGCTACATAAAAAAGGTTTTGGTTTTTTTTCTTGGTTGTTTTTTTTTTTTTTTTTGTTGTCATATCAATTGTTATATTTAAGTCTGCTAAAGGGCATTCTGCAAGGAAACTAATTATGATTTTGAGGTATTAATGAACACTTTTTTTGTTTTGATCTTTTTGAATAGATAGTCATAAATGAAACATTCCTTCCCCCTTCTCTACTCCTGCAAGAATATTTTTTTAGGAAAAGAGAAGATAATGTTATCTTAATAAAATTTCTTTGGGATTATTACCATGTATCTCATAGTAATAAGCTCATGGTTTGTTAATAGAGTTGGACAGTCTCAGACAAACTGTTGCTTTAGGGTGTGTGTGAAGCAGAGGATACTGTACTGTAAGAAACACCAGGAAGAGACTGAAAGGCTCCATCTGCTCTTTTTCCTTTTTTATTCAACAATTTCTAATGCAGAACACTTACAAAATATTTACTGTGCCCCCCTGCAAAATTAACAGCAATGCAAGGGATTTGGACCTTCCTTAATTCTCATCTCCTCCATTCTGTAGTGTCAACACAATCTTCATTCTTCACAGTGGAAATGTGCACAAAGCACTGTCTGCTCTTGGAATAGCTCTGCAGTGACTTTACTTGCAACACTGAGTTTGGCACCTATGAGATACTGTGCTTGCTGAAATGAGCTGGGTTAAGTTCTTGCTGCTTAAAAAAACCTATTCCCCTCCCATTGCTGACTTTCTAATGTGAAGAAAGACTCAGTCTCCACATTTACATTGTTATCAGTCCTTAACTTATCTGTCATGCTAGGACAAGTGGAGGGAGGGAGAGATTTTTGCATGCTGTCTCCCCATTTTACCCAGCTGTTATGAACGCATAATGTCTTGGAAATACCAGAGTACTCTTTCCATTTCAAGTGGGTTGTGAAGGAGAAGTCTAAATTACAAGTGTAAAACAACTTTTAGAGATATTTGTTGTTGTGCAGAGAGTGTTGAGACTCATGATCCACTTTACCACACTTGGATTTTTGTTGCAGTGTGGTTTTGTTTACTTTCCACCACTACAACCACCACAGCAAAGCGTCGCTCTGTGGTATTTGTTTGCTGGTTTATAAAAAGCTGCATATTTTTTCATAATAAAGGTATAACTTTAAAATCTCACACTAATCTGTTTTTATTTTGTTGGAATTGTATTAATCTAGTGAGAGAAAATGGAACATATAAATCTGCAGCTCTGTGAAAACGACTATTTTATGTAATTTTCTTCAGTAAAAAAAGAAGCCAACTATGTTTAAAAATCATGGAGGTCAAATATGCTTTCTCCAGGAAATGGAAATCCACCCGTAGCAGATAGTGACCAAAAAAAATGTACTAGATTTTTGGATTGACATGAAATTTAAGAAAATAAACAGCTTAAAATGTGAATAAAGTTTCTCACAATAGTTTGAAATGAAAAATGCCTATAGCTGAAACAGGAAAGAAAATTGTGTCCAAGCTTGAAGTGTAACTAATTTGTTTTAAAGCTGTCTTTGCTGTTCATTCCTTGTTATTCACGGAGTCTTCAGTGGCATTTTTCATTGGCAAATCTTCAGTAGTAAACTGAGGGAGTTTAAAAGCAAAATGGAAAGAATGCTTCTAATCAGGGCAGAATACTAAATTGGAGTGAGAGTAGTAAAAGTAATCCATTCAGACTACACCTTGTCTGTGCCATAACCCATCAACTGCTCTTACAGTACCATGCAGGTCCCTTCTACAGTCACTTTTGTTAATAACATACACATTCACTATTAATAAAACCAAAAAAAATGCCTAATGGCATGAGAGACACTGGGAAAAATTCACTGCAGTAACAAGTAATCAAGATCAGTTTATGTATTTATTTTATCTATCTATCTATCTATCTATCTATCTATCTATCTATCTATCTATCTATCTATCTATCTATCTATATATTATAATATATATATATTTATATTTAAGGACAAATCAACTTTTTCATTCTCTGTGCAACATATACTCAACCTCTTCTATAGGATCTGGAAACCAGATAACTGCAGGTGGTTGTTGTACCAATCAAGTTGTAATCTTGCCCTCTATAAGATCTCTGCATCAAAGTCTCATTTACAGGCTTTGTTAGCATAAAAATTATTTTATTCTTTCCTGCAAAATGGTTCTAACGAGGTGGTGTGGTCTGCCCTCCCATCACATAGAAACTCAGAACACTGGGTGTAGTTGAATGATATTAAAGAGGAAACATGCTCAACACCTCTAAGGCAAAGAATAGAACTGAACATCGAGGACAGCTCTGAATGGAGCTGGTGAATGTACAGAACAAAAACCTGTTCTTTTAAAAGAAAGTGGTGATTGCTGCAACTTTTTACAAAGGCATGATTTGAGATTGTCCAGCAGACCATGGCTGTGTAAGTAAGCAGAGGGATAGAAGAGGCTGTCCCATTGCCTCGTTTGAAAAACAGCAATGTCAAATCTTCATACAGAACTGAGAATGCCTGGAATGTTTTGTGGGGAAAGTATATGATGCTAGCAAGCTTCTCGAATTCAACAGAAGATGAACCTCAAAAATGACCATTTGGGGTTTAGGTGATGGATTTTTTACATAGAGGGTTTTGAGAATCAAAAATTTCACTGGAGATGAACAAAAAAAAAGATCATTGTCACACTAGTTAATGGGAGGCTGCAGCATATGTCCTGAAGGCTTTTTGTTTGTGGGGTTTTTTTTTAAGGTCAGTATTCTACAGTTTTTAAGAAGTGTTCTTTACCTGAAAGAAAAGGCTTTCCAACTTTTAAAAATGTCCATATTTTTGTTCCTACCCATGAAAAAAAACCCAAAAAAACCCTCAAGGATTCTTTAACAGAAAGACAAGACAAAAAGTAAGATTCTTTAACAGTAAGTAAGACAAAAATTCTTTTCAACTGTGTTCAGATTTAGCATATGTTAAAATTAGCAAAAAAAAAAAAAAAACTAGTTTAGGTTAGCAACTAGAATAGATTGTGAGGTCAATTAGAGGATTTCAGTAATAAATACTGCTTTAATAATCTTCTGATTATCTCAAGGTTTTAAACTGAGGAGAAGGAAATTGGACCATTGATGGTCTATGACTGAAATTTTAGTTCAGATGCAGATTTTTGGGGTTTTTTTAAGGCTATATTGAGAAATTTGTGTAGCCAAAGTCATCACAATTAATGTGTTTTTCTATTTATTGTGAATTTTTGTGGAAGGAACTTTTTATATACTTTTTACATCCGTGAAATAATATGTGTAATAATAAGTTATGTATTTTTGAGCCCTGCTGCTAAAACACCTTTTATTTGAGAGTGAATACGACTTTAAATTTGCCTAAAATTATTCTCTAAAATATTATTTTATAGTATTATGCTTTTCAGAAGTGTCTAAATCCATCTTTAACTGAAAATTAGATAAGAATATTTAAGCATGAGATCTTAATATGGTCCAAGAAAGTAACATCAAAGAACTCAGGAGAATGT
>CM019215.1:43633412-43745398 GCA_009741485.1 Malurus cyaneus samueli
TCAAATAGCACACTTTTTCAAAAGCAAATGTACAAAATTATAATTAAAAAAAATATTTTCCTTATTCTTGAATTAGAATGAAATAAATAAACAAAACATGACAGAAATGCGTCTGAAATTAAGTTCAAGAACAAGTTGAGTAATAAGCATATTCATGTGGTGAAACTGACAGCTGGAAGACCAGAGCTTTATTTTAAGGTCTGAGCACATTTTTCTCAACTGTTTCATAAATTTTAAATTGTTCCTTCAGTTCTTTAGGTATGCCTATGACAAGGTGATATGCAAACTGGTAGCAAGTCCCAGATTAAAATGCCTTGTCTGGAAAAGGAATTGTTGCAAATGTTAATAACAATATAAAACTGAATCCTCAGCGGTATGACCCATTATCATTAAAAAAACATCAAAGGACTATATTTGCTCCACCGATGATCGCTCCTTCTGAGAAATTAATAGTCTAAGGTACAATGCTTGCTTTTATTTAACAGTATATTTTCCTCTAAGAACTGAAATCTGTTAAGATCTTTGCACTGCCTTTAACTGGGAGAGGATTGGTAGAATTTTTTAAGCATAAAGATGAATATTTTTTAAGCATAAATTTGAATCAAGAGACATTGTATTGGTTCTAAATATCTCCTCTTTCAGCATGCCTATTGCAATAAATAAAGATCCTCATTGAACAGTTCAGAAAATATGAAGGTGAGAAATATATCACAGAATCCCCCAGCCTTTGAGAACCTTTCTGCCAGTTATTGTGATCAACTAAAAATTTTCAAGAGTGGCCTTGCAATGACATCAGCCAGCTCCTATAGGACTTCTGGATGAGTCCCATCAGGGCCCATGAATTAGGTGTAGGTCCCATTTGTCCATATCTTTCCAGAACTGAACCTTTTCCGCAAGGATATGTCTTCTTTCCAGTCTCTCCCCGTGGTCTTGGGGTCCTCATTTGATTGGTTTTTCTGGTTAGGTGACCTATAGGGAACGCCCATGATGTCACTAGAATTTGCATGCATTCTTTTTATTTCTAATGCTAAGTAAGGAAATAATGTAACTAAATGGCCCCCAAAAAAAAATCAAATATTATTCAGGGTTTTTTTGGTGTTCAGTGTTGTTCATATGTTCCAAGGTGACTGATTGATATACTTGGTCTAGTAGAAAATACAGTGATAAAATTTCAGAAAATGAAATTCATGCACTTTCCCTTTGTTATTTAGACTGTATTTTTACTATGAAAAAGAAGTATTCTTTGTTACTCAGATTATTATCTAAACTTTAATAAATATTGGTAGGCTCAGCCTGCAATATAAGATTGGTTTCTTCATACAGACATATGCAATAAACAAAAATCCTCTGTAAAACATGTACTGATTTTACTCATATATTTTCAAAGAAATCAAATCAATGTGGGTGTATTTAGATGTCTGGGATGAATATCAGTTTTTCTTGAAAACATGTCTGAAAACTCCTGAATGTCTTTTCAGATTAACCTCTGTGTCTCTGGATTTTTTCATTAAAATGTATGTCCTTGACTGATATATTAGTCTAAAATGATATTTCTCTGTCAGACCTATTTCCAGAATATTTCTGTTCAATCTCCAATTCTTCTGTTACTTATCAGTGTTGAATTATAGCTGGGCTTGAAAATCGAGCTTCTGAAACATCACCTGTGCCTTTCAAACAAAATGGTTTAGTTTGCTCATTCTTGGTCTTTAGTGTATTCTTTGACAAAGAGATTTTTGTGGTTTTTGTTTCACTGTTGCGGTGTCAGTGTAAATAGATCTTAGGGCAGGGGTCAAGGAGGGAGGGAGCACAGGAAAACAGAAGGCAATCATATTTGTTTGGATGCAGGCATGGGATAAAGGAGGGCTGTTAATGTCACGGGGATGTACCAGAGTTACAGCCTGGTACATCAGCAGTTCTCTGATTGGGGATTATTCCTGGTGCCTCTTGCACAAATGCAGTAAAGCGTAACACGCCACTCCTGTGGGGCACCCACAATCTACCTTTAGGAACTGCTCAATCTGGCTGACAGAAATAATTCAATTAAGCCAAAAGCAGTTGTGTTTTTCCTGGTTTTGGCATTTATTATTATTCTGTCAGATTTCATGAAAATACTATGTCCAAACACACTTTGGCTTTTAAAAGGTCTTGGCTGGCTTGGTAAGAGACACACACCCTCTCTCATGATCCCTTCCTATACAATACCAATGATCCCAGTTTTTACTTTCTCTGTCAATAGGGCCTTGTAGAAATCCTTGCAGTAACACTATTGAAAGTCAGAACTATGGAAAAAATACCACTCAGCCAGCTTTTTTTTTTTTTTTTTTTTTTTTTTTTTTTTTTTTTAATACACCATGCTTCTCCTTTCCTCCAAGTCTCTCTCAGCCTTTGCAGAACCAGAACTGAATCTGCTACTCAGTCTGCAGGAAGTTTCCTCATTCCCACCCACAGAATCACTTCATATAGCAATTCCCTATGCAGTATTCATGTTTCTGTCAGTGGGAATTCTGCAGATGGACAATGAGAGCAGAATAATCAAGAGGCCTTTAATGAAGATCAGAGTAAAAAAAAGCAATTACCTACTGAGTTAATTAAAATTTTGCACCTGCACTCTCAGGGTATTTTTGTAGGGAAAAAAAAATGCCAAGAGTTTGGTTGTACAGTTTTTTAATGACAAGAAATTTCAAACCTGGATGACTTGAGCAGAGTTAAGATTATATCACACATTGCTATTTTTGATATAACTTTGACCCAAGATCAGTTCAGTGACCCAGAGGAAGGTAAATTAATATCCTATGTGTTCTAGTCTCTCCATATATCATAACAAAAAAGAAAAAGAGGAGCATTTCCAACAGGTAGTTCAGGTGTCAGAACTTTTAAGTCTCCATTTATGTAAAGTAAACCTTAACAAGCTAAATTCAACCTTTGGATATGTGTCAAAATAACACTGAGAAACCACTGTGAATCAGAATTATTTTCCAGTGGGGGGGTAAATTCACTCTCATGCAAGTTTGAGGGACTGCATGGGACATTTATGGTATGGTTTGACTGCTCTGATTGTATTTTTCCAAAATACTGCTCTGATTGTATTTTCCTTTCCTTATGAAGAGAAGGATAAAATACTCTGAAAAGCCATTGATATTAATGGTAATTAATTATTTAAAATTAATATGTAATGACACTTTGTAAAAGAGTGTACTTTGATCTCTTTCTGATGAGATATTAACATATTACATAAAAGTCAACATTTCAGAAGTAACAAATTAAAAATAAAGATAAAATTATATTCTGTGGAATCAGATATATTTTACTTATAAATATTCTTCTTCTTTTCCCCTTTTAAATTTGGATCTTTTTCAAAATCATAATTTTAAACAAATCAGTATTTATAGTGGCAAATATGTTAATTATAAAATTTCTAATTATCTCGGTTTGTTTTCACCTCATTAGCTGCCAGCAGATTACTTTGCTGCTCAAGGGGAAAGAGAGCCTTGACCAAATGAAATGAAGGCTGGAGCAGTTCCATAATTGAGTGTTTGTGCTTACATATAAATCTATTTGTTGTGTCTTGATTTGCTTGCTTTCCTTTAAAGCATCCCAGATAAACAAAAATATCTTCCATTTTAATTAATGGCTGTCAAAATTGAGCTTTATTTAAATTCTAAAATAAATCCGTGGATCGGTTTCAGGCTGCAGAAATACATTTTTATTTCCTGAGCTGAATGGAAAACTTATATAATTGTAGTCCTGTGGAATTTACTGCATGTAGTCTGAGCTCCTACATCCATCTTGCAAACAGAATGCTATTGTGTGGTTTACTATAAATCCATTATAAGCATTCTAATTAATATAGAGAGGCATTTCAGACTTCTTTCCAGATTTTAGTCATCTGAATAAGAAGAATAATGGTTCAGATTCTATTCTTAAACATATTTCTAGTGTAGAAAATCCATTCACAACTAACAGATGGATTTGGGATAAAATGAAACCTACTCAAAGTCATGCTGACATATCTAGCAGACACTGAAGGAGACAGGAGAAGGCTCTTGAATTGTGTAAAGGATGTTAGGATATGGCTGCTGGGCTGTCAGAGTAGGCTAAAGAGTAAAGTTGCAGTAAATACAGAAAAAAATATCCATAGAAATAGAGACACTGAGAAGGTTATTCAGTTTGGCTAATAGGAGAAAGGGTCTGAAAAATGTTAACTAGTGTAACTGAAAGGCATTGCTTTGAATCCATGAAAAGTATAGGGACTACACTATTTATTCCATAATTCTGCATGAACTGACATGTGAAAAGCTAGGTTACATTTTTTTCTAAATTGAGGAATCGAGAGTAATAATAACAGACTAAAAGATAACAAATACACGGTGAGTAAGAAATATATCGACATAAAAAAATGAGCAGGGGACTAATTACCATGATGAAGTTAATAGAAGCTGAAATAAAATGTAATATGGCTTATTGGAAAATAATTTTACTTGACTAGTATGCCATACTTCTGTGACAATATAATTGATTGTTCTTAGATAAGCAAGGAAAGATATTTCCACTGAGACAGAAAAATACTCACGATCTATAACAATCACAGAAAAAATTTAAATTGCAGGATTATGTGTATTCTAGCCTGTTTTTTTCCCAAGATGGTAAAATAAAATAAGTTCAGAAAGTACTATGAAGATGCTCAAAGTAAGGAAGGACTCATCATAAAAAGCAACAGATGAGACAAATTTGGCTTCCTCTCTATGACAAACAAAAGTATAAAATAGTTATGATTGCTCTCTATAAATGCATATGAAAGCTAAATGCCAGGAAGGAAGAAGAGATGTTTAATGGATAAAGTCATGATAAGAATATGTACATATGAACTGTCTTGCAGTTATTTAAGGCAAAGAGATACACAACTAACCTGATGTAGAAGAAAGTGACCCCTCCCACGGCAAACAGGCTGGGTGATCTGTAAGGCCACTTCCAACTCAAACCATTCTATGATTCTATGCCAAAGGTAAAAATGCCATGATCACCTCACCAAAAAATAGGACTGTGAGTTTTGCAGTACCTTTGATCGGTGAAGGAGCCAAGTTCTTTTCAGTTTCCATCTATATTGTGGTTTTATTTTTTTTAATTAGAACTTCAGCTTTGAATCAGTAGTTTGTTTCCAGACTAGCTTCTATGGCTTTCAGGTACTTCTTTGAAACTTTATTTTTTATACTCATCTAAAAAAACAGCACTATCCATCCATTTAAAATAACCCTCTTATTATCAGTGCTTGAAATTCTCATCCTTTATTTTTTGACTTTATATGTTTTTAAGGTTAATTGCAATTTAAAAAATACATCCAAAAACCTAACTACAAAATTTACAATAGTATTTCTTCACCAAACTATGTAATTGTAGTTCTGTAAGCTACAAGACTTCTCTTTCTTGCTAATATTTAGCTTTTTTTGTTAGTAGGCTGTTGTTTAAATTCAGTTCTGCTGAACATTCTCTGCATGCCCTCATAACCCCATTATATTATCTTCCTTAAGTGATTGATTCCCATCACATGCTGTGCAATCCTGTAGTTGAATAAAAGAACAACCATATATTTTAATTCAGAGTGATTTTTTTCAATGTTTTTTTACTTAGCCTTCACAAAAAGAAGTGCATTAAAAGGTCAGATGCTTCCACTTCAGTAGAACTGTGTCAGAGCTCAAGGTATACAACCTGGACGCAGGTGAATATCTTATTATTTGTCCTAAGAGCCTGTTGCTCTTTCAAGCTATTGTGCAAAAAGTCAAATCTGCTGTTCTTCAATCTGTTTTCCAACAATTTAGAGATTAAAAGCAAATTACAATAGAGAGATGACTTTCATAGTCACACACACCACACTTTCATGCATTTTTTAAAAATAAGCGAAATAATAAAACTTCAGTCACAGAATCACAAAATAGTTGAGGTTCAAAGGGACCCTGTCCAATCTCCCTGCTCAAGTGGGGCCGCCTACAGATGATTGCCCAGGACCATATCCAGGTGGCCTTTGAGTAACTTCAAGGGTGGAAAATACACAAATGCCAGTGCTCAGCTACCCTCCCATTAAAATACTACTGGATGTTCAGAGGAAGCCTCCTGTGTTTCAATATCTGACTACTGCCTGTTGTCCTCTCACTGGGCACCAGTCAAGAGCCTGACTCTATCTTTTGCATTTCCTATCTTCAGGGACTTCTGAACATGAACTGGATCCCCCCTGAGCCTTCTCATGTCCATGCAGAACAGTTCCTGCTCTCTCAGCCTTTCCCCATAGGAGAGAGATGCTCCTGTCCCTTTGTCATCCTGGTGGCACTTTGTTGGACACCCTCCAGTGTGTCCATGTCTCTCTTGTTCTGGGGAGCCCAGAACAGGACACAACAATCCACATGTGATCTCACCAGTGCTGAACAGAGGGGAAGAATCACCTCTCTTTCCCTGCTAGAATTACTTTGTCTAATACAGGAAGGGAGAGCATTAATTTTTTTTTTTTTTTTTTTTTTTTTTTTTTTTTTTTGCCTCAAGGGTACATTTCTGTCTAACGTTCAGCTTGGTGTCCAGTTGCAGGAGTTCCCACTTGCTTTTGCTGAGCTGCACAAGTTTCCTGTCAGATCATTTGTGGATATCAACAAGGTCCTCTGCTATATCTCCCAGTTTTGTGCCATCTGGAGACTGAGGGTGAACTCTGCACTTGCAGCATTTATGAATATGTGGACCCAGTATCGATCCCTGGGGTACACTGCCAGCTGCTGGACTCCAACCAGACTTCATACCTCTGATCATCATCCTCTGAGACAAATCATTCCATTTTCATTCTACCTCACTGCTTTCTTATTAGGCCCATAGTTCATCAGATGCTCTATGAGGATCTTAGGGAAACTTTAGCGGAAACTTCAGTCAAAGGGAAGTCTGTTGTCTGAGTTAACATAATATTGTTATGTTATAACATTGTAATAACATTGTTGATTAAACAATGTTATGATTTAGTACTTTGCTGATTGTTGTGTGAATTAACATGACTTACAGAATTTCTATTTCTCTATATTTTTAGTATGTCTTTTAATTGAACAATGTTTTTAAAAGATTTCAGCTAGTTTGAATTATCATTGCATAAAACATGGAAATATATTCACCTGGGACCACACAGCACATGTTGAATCTTGTCTTAGTCACATAGATGCAGTTAAGGAAGTTGGGAATTAATCCCCTAGGCATGTTAATGTGCTTTTTTGACAACTGTTATTAACTCTAACAAGGTATTTAAATTGCAGATATTTTGCTGACTGAATATTTAAAAGGCACTTGACAGCCAATCACCAGTGTCCCAGATGTGTTTCCCTGTTGCAAGTATCTCTTGTGACTTTAGCTTTTAACTTAGAGAGTTTACTCTAACTTTAGAGTCTTGTTGTCACGGACCAGAAAATCACAGAATCATTAGGGTTGGAAGGGACCTCTGGAATAGTATCTAGAATGGATTGCACTGGAATGTGTCCAGGTGAGTTTTGAATGTCTCTGGACAGGGAAACTCCGTGACCTCCCTGGCCAGCCTGTTCCAGTGCTCGGACACCCTCAATATAAAGAAGTTCTTCCCATGTTGAGGCAGAACTTATTGTGCTCTGGTTTATCCCCATCTTGTCACTGGACAGCACTGAAAAGACTCTGTCACAATCTTCTTGACCCCAGACTTTGAGATATTTACATGCACTAATGAGATCCCCTCTCAGTTTTCTCTTCTTCAGATTGAACAGTCCAGCTCCCACAGCCTCTCCTCATAAGAGACATGTTCCTTATCCTAAATTCAGCATTTGTATCAGGGAAAACCTTGTCAATATTTTTTTTTTTTTAATAGATTTTTGTTGAATGCTTCTGGTCTCAGCTTAGAAGTCTTTGGAAATCTGTTGGTAATATATATTGACAATTTACACACTATACATAGATGTACATTCTTTTTTTCTTACTTCTTGATTTGTAATCCACAAAATGACCTTCCTAAGTTTTAAACATCCTTGATTGGAAAGCTTATTATAAGTTATTTAAGAACATAAATTCTCTTGAATCTGTCTTTACCTCCTAAGTTACCATTAATTTGAAATACTGTTCCTTTGTTGGAGAGAATTATTATTCTTTAAGATACCTATACAACAATTCCTGACTAGATAAAGTAACTGTATGAGTATATTTTATTCTTATTTATCTCCCTTTTTAATGAATTTTTGTCTAATTGCCTTGATATGGAACTCTTAACCTCAAGCTAGTGGCTGCTTGAATTCTTCTCGAATCTGCTTTTGATGAGTTTTAACACTCAGACCATCTTTAATTTTTCCAGTAGCAATTAATTTTAGTATTAATTGGGCAATAGTCTGTACTTGAAGTTGTAGTTTGGAAAAATTCAAATTCATACTTCTTTGGAACTTCTTGCTGCATAGTAGCTGTCTTTTTCTTTGTTTTGCTTTGCCTTTGGACAGGGTTGAGGGGGTGCCAGCTGTTTGCCTTTCTATAATGCTTCCTGCTTAAGCAGTCTCTGATACTTAAAAAAATTCAAGTCTTCTGAATCTTGCTAGAGAGGTATCCTTCTCTAGGATAGAGAAGTTTTTCTTCTCTGAGGAATTGAGCTTGTCAGGTCTGTGTTAAGTTTGCTAGGTCACCCTTTTCAGGAACTTATGCAGATAAATCACATAAGTGAGAACAAATGCCTGGTAGTTATGTGTGTGTGCCTATAATTAGAGAAGAGATAATGAGTTTGCAGCCTGAGATGTCCCTTGGTAATTTGCTCATCCTAAGTGAAGAGAACAAGAGAGAATTGAGGAAGGCAAGAGGAAAGGCTTGGACTCTTTTTGGCCATCAACAATGATTTACTGATTATGTGCTGAGAGCTCTCCACAACACTAAAGCAATAAACAGTGTGTGAAAGAAATGCCACACCCCATCCCTGAATCTTGATTGTTCCCCTTTCTGGGTAATTCCCCCAGTTTATATACTGAGCATAACATTCTACAGTGTGGAATATGCCTTTGGCCAGTTTGTGGTCACCTGTCTCAGCTGTGTCTCTCCCAGCTTTTTTTTCTTATATCTTCTCACTGGCAGAGAATGAGATACAAAAACAACCTCCTTGACTTCGGGTAAACACAACACAACCTAGCAACAACTGAAACATCCCAGTGTTATGCACATTATTCTCATATTGAATTCAAAACACAGCACTGTACTAGCTACTGAGAAGAAACTTACTCTATCCCAGCCAAAACCAGGAAAGGGGAACAATCTGGATTTCTTAAAGTTAAAATCTGTAGTGGTGAATTTTGGCAGTTAACCTATAGAATAAACTCGTTGGTTTCAGATAAGTGCAATATTTGTTCGTCTGAAGCACTGCTGAGGTCATAATTTGTGCATGAGTGTCTAAAGCTGCTCACATATACAAACTTCTTCTATTTAGAGTGAGACAATTTGTTGATAATTATGTTTATTTGCTTTAATGACTAAAATAAAAAGGATTCCAAACTCTCAAATGAATACTCATTAACTTGTGCCTGGCAGAGTTAGTGATGTGATTAAATGTAATATGTTCATTACATGTCTATAGTTTCTAGCTTTTCCTGAAATTAAAACAAGAGAACTATAAGAAAGCAGGTTCAAATGAAATCCTGATATTTGCTGAATCAAATCTCTGTTGTCTAATCAACAGGATATCCATTTGATTGTAACTCAGTTTTTCCTATCTCTCTCTTCAAGTCCTACACTGGAAATACTTTCAGACTCGATCCCTAAAGCAACATGGGAAAAGGATTGGAAAGTAAATGATAGTATGAAAGAGGTGAATGGTTTCACTACTCCTGTAGAACTACTACTGGCTGGTTACCACAAATTCCCAATTCCACTTTATGAATTCATTATGCGCTGATCTCCAAAGAGTTTAAATCTAGTTGCTGGCAAATTTGCTGAGCCAGTTAAACCCCTAAGATATTTGTGACAGATGACCTTGCAGCAACATTCCTGATAAAACAAACCAGGTCCTGTCTGACCAGACTAGTGGCCTTCTGTGATGGAGTGACTGCATCAGGGACAAGGGAATGACTATGGATGCCATTTGTAGGGATTTCTGTAAGACCTTTAACACAGTTCCCCATGACATCCTTCTCTCTAAATTAAAGAGGGATTTGTTGGATGGATGGGTCAGTGGTTAGAGAATTGGTTGGACAGTCAGACCCAGAGAGTCGTGGTCAACAGATCAATGTCCCGGACATTGGTGACAAGTGGTGTCCCTCAGGAGTCCATATTGGGACCTGTGCTCTTTGGTATTTTTATCAGTGACACAGATCAGGGGATTGAATGCACCCTTGACTGTTGTAGCTGATAACACCTGAAGGAAGGAATGCCATCCAGAGGAACTTGGACAAGCTCAAAAAGTGAACCCATGGGAACCTCATGAGGTTTTGTTTACTTTTAATGGAAATAACCAGCATACAGACCATTTTGGCACTTCAAGTAACTGACTCAGTGTTTTGTATTGGTTTTTTGATGGTTATACTTGTCCCTTTCTTGATTTTTAGGAGTCAGAGAGATCAAGAAAAGGCTTTTGTACAACAGCTGAAATATTTCTTTCCACTACAAGTCTGGACAAAACTTTCCTGCTCTTCGGGTTGTTGCAAATTAACAATCTAAACAAAGAGTATTTACATAGCTATCCTCTATTTCCTTCCTGCATTTTCAGAACATGGACCAGACATGTCAACCAAAGAGACACAGTGGTTCAGGAACAGTGTAATTGCTTCTCCTTCTTTGTTCATCTTATGGAACTGCCAAGTAGTGGTGTGTGTCAATCACAGGTCATTGCTTATATACCTAAGGAGTCCCAAACTCCTCAGAAGAAGACATGTTGATGGACCACATCAGTGCCCTAATTATTCTGTTGGTAAATGTACATATACTCTTCTGTTAATCAAATTCTAGAAGTAAGGGGAAATGTGATAAGCCATGCAATTTTTCTTCATTAAAAAAAAAAAAAAAAATTACAATGTTGTTCAAACTGTTTAGAAAGAACATTAATATACTGACTATAATTAATGACAGTGTAAAAGCAATGCATTATACATATAAAAATGACAGTGAATTATATTTATAGTGTAGATTTGGGATTCTGCTTTGTTTTGTTTCTATCCCAGAATCAGCTAATTATGCTACCCTTAAATAATAAATTTCCTATGAACAAGATGAAAAGAAGTTGGGAGCAGTGTGTTTTTAGAGTGATTCTCAAGTTACATCTCCACTTCTAAAATCACCAGGTCAGGGTTACAGAGCTCTATAAAACAACAGAAAAACTCATTTATTCTACTGCAAAAGGGTTTTCCAAAACTCAAAATTCAGAGAAAAAAGAAGAGAGGTTTCAAATCAAATGTATCTATGAAGGCATACCAAAGTTGGTTTTGTGTTCATCTTCATGTTCTTTGTTGAAGTTCAAGACAAAATAACCCCCAAGAGTTCAGTTTTCACAATTTGAAATCTGGAGATTAATCTGTTACATAAATCTCAAAGACACAGTAATTCACAATCTACTTCAGTTATTGTAAATCTCTTCAGTCAACATTTAATGCATAATCAAATAATTTTGCAGGGTATATAGTACTTCAACATTGAAAACTGTTGATAAAACCTACTGGGCAGTAAATGTTTGGGGGTTTGATATATTTACTTTTGTTACCTGCTTAATTTCAGTTCCAATAGACCAGCCAGAATCCTATATTTCTGGTCTTTAAAATTTTGGTAACTATAAGACTCTCAACATTGAGAAGAATGCCTTTAGGTTTGATTTTCATGTATTTCACAGATTTTTTGTTTATCTAAATGGTCTGGAGCCTCCTCATATCCAGGGGTAATGATGATTAATCCTCAGCTGCTTACATGCAGAAGTGCCCACACTTGGGAACAAGAAGGTATATTTATTTTAATCAGGGTATAAAAATTACTAGTCTTGGACTTCTCTTGAGTAAATGTCTCTATTATCTTTATAATTAGGTATGCCATTGTATTTTGTGAAGATTGCCTGGAAGCTGTACAATTGGTACAATTGGTACAATTCAAATACCAAGAGCGAATTCTTGCCTCACATGCATTCCCAGACCAAAAATCACATAAGTGTCATTGTTGGCAGCCTGTTTCCCTCAAATATTTGAGGGTACAACCCTCAAATATTCAAAATGGTAAGGCTTGCAAACTTATTCACTGTAATGAAAATTGCCTTGAGTACTGAAGTATTAGAGGTAAGGAGACAAACAGCAACTATCAGACTTCTTTTGAGAACCCAGCATAGTACCCAGTCTTCTTTGCATGCATAAAGAGAAGAAAGCTGTTTTAAAATCTGTTTCTTATTACTGCTCTCAAGCAAATATTGTCTCCCTATACTTCATACTAAGTAGTGTGGAAAAAGTAACATCTTTGATAACAATGAAAAGGTGAATGAGAAGTGAAGATATCTTTATTGCCATATAATCACTCTATAAGCAGAAGCAAGGCTGCTTTTCTGTCCAAAGAAACAATTATACATGAATTTCTGAATAAAATAGTAAGACTAAATGAGGAAACACCGAAAAATGTATAATTTGACAGATGTTTAAGGGTAGGTGGGGTTCAAATGATATGTAAAGAGGCTCCCCCGACTGTCTGAGTTCAATTTTCCTCAGTATTACCATGGGCATGTAAATGGATTAAGTGAAAGTCGAGAGAAATATATTTGCTCCTAGAATTTTTGAAGACAGCATTTTTAAAATAAGATAAAATCACTTGAGAAATCTTGAAACCCTTTCTAATGTTTTTTTCTTCCTGATTTGTTTTTCCAGGGGCTGATAATGACGCTGAAAGGTTTTTCAGTTGAGTGGAAGGGAATATTTTGAAATCTGATTCTAGGGAACTGAAAGTTATAAGAAATTATGGGGATGGTTAGCATATTGTCTAGACCTTCTCAGTCCCCAAGCCAATGGACTATGTCATTGACTAATTTATAATCAGCGTGAGAGTGCAGAGAAACAGATATTCAATAGTGAGGTCAGGAATAGAGAGGTCAGGAAAACTGAGATATTCCATTTATTCTGAGTAAACCAAGGTCAGTTTCTGAAGTTAAGGCTGATTTATGCTGAGGTATGGACTTCTTCCTAGTGAAAATTTGAACCAACAGAGAATCAGGCTTTTCTGCACTCCTTCCTATACTTTTTTTTCTCATTAAATGAAAAAGAAAATCGTTCAAAGAGTCAAATATTTTTGGGAGACAAGAAGTGTCTTTAATTTAGGGCTCTGTTCAACAGAAAATGTGTTCTGCTTGTCAGTCCTTGAAATGACCTACTAGCTATGGCAACAAAGTTCTTGTGTAAATCCAGGGAATTTCTATCCTTCCTGTTTCCCACTGCTTTTTTAAAAAATAATTGTTCCCACTGGGAGACAGGCTGCTGAACCCATTCTGTTTGGGCTGCATTGACTTTATGGGCTACTGGAGCTGCATAGCTGGAGAAAGGACAGATGTAGAAATAACAATGCAAAGAAATTAAGAACTGTAGGGGAAGAGATAGGATGAGTACATTTTCTTCGACAATTTGGGCAAATCCAAGAGAATACTGCTTTCACTAGCTTCTGTGTTATGATACCTTTGTGACAAAAAGAATAGGCCTATGGCACAGTATAATATCATGTACTATTACAGCTTTGCTTAATAATTGTTGTTGGTTTCCTCTAGACATCAATTTTTTTTATTTGTTTAATTTAGAAACATTGATTCAACTGAAGACTCCCCCTCAGAAAATAATTTTTAATGAGAATTTCATTGTGACATAAAGAAATGACATAACAGCCAGAGTCAGATTTGATGTCACTCAAAATAGTAAATGAAAGTAAAAATTCTCTATTTCTCCAGTTTCTAATTCAGCTGTTTAACTTACTCTGCAAGTGAAAAGATTCTTAAATCTCTATTGCAAGAGACAGGTTTGTGGGATCAAAATGTAGGGTATGAATGCGGGTATGAATGCTTTAAACCTATTGAACATTACACTCTTTGCATTCATATTAAATAAAGCATAATCACCTTAAATGGGCAGTAATTAAATGTCTTAGCTACAGAAACACAGGCAGCTGTATTCTACATAACAATGCTAAAACTTGTGTTTTCTTCTCTTCGTCATATTCTGATACTGAGATATCAATAATACATGAACAAGCAGATTAATCTGTACTTTGGAGATATATTAAATCTAGCTATTTCTCATTCTCTCTCTCCCTGCTAGTAGCTTGACAAATCAGAAAGTGGTTTATATTTAATATAAGGCACCATATAAAGCGTAAGCATTGCCAGCCTGGAATGTGATTTTATAGTGTAGTAGTGTAGCTGTACGGCTATAATTTTGCTTTATGTTTCTTTTTCTATCAACAAATATTAAATACTCAGAGAATGATTCATTAGTATTCTTGCAGTCTTATTGGTATTAGTTAGAATTAATATTAAACTGTGATATGGACTTCGATTTAATTAAGCTGTGTGCTCAGTTCTTCACCTCACAAGTAGCATTTAATTGAGCAGAGGTTAGGGTCTTGCTAAATTTTTAATTGTTGTTATAAGTATCATGAAATTTATTTTAATGTATATTGACTTTTTCAAGACATGACAAGGGCTTTGTGAATCCCTGCAAAGACAAAACTCAATTAAATTCTTGTGAAAGTAAAAAACTGAAACAGAAAAGGAAACAACACTTGCCTAAACGCATTTTACCTTGTGTATTTAAAAGTTTTCAGAAGAGGTGTTGTCCTAATTGTCCTTTTGTTGATCTAAATGGACTCATGCCTTATCTTTCATATACAGAAATAAGTGTTCAGTGAACAGAGGAGGGGACCAGAAAAGATGAAAACCTGAGGAACAGCAGTGTCTTGCTTTGTGCTGGCTGAGCTTGTGCAAAGCACAGATGAGCAGAAGGCAGGAGCCTGTAGAGTCTTGACAATAACATAAAGAGAAACAGGCTGAGAAGAAAAGGTCATTGGAAGAGAAAGGAGAGAGAGTATTTTATCAGCTGGTTTAAGATCAAATCCTCTCTCACACACCAAGGCTAAATAAATGCTCCTGCTACCTCCTTGTTTAGGAGTGATGGCCTCCTCTGTGCTTGTTACCTCTCCACACTGTGGCCTTGTGCATTAAGTTAACTTTCTTCTTAACTGCTCCTATAACAAGCTTTGAAATTTCTGAGCCTGTTCTTGTCCAAACAGGAAGGAAATATTTTTCTTTGAATTTACAATTAAATTTTGCTGTTCCACAGTTGAGGCTGTTGAAAAGATGATATTGGTACCTTTTTCAAATTTTCAAGGTAAGCCTTTCGCTAGAAATATTCCTTCATTGGAACACATACAGCAAGAAGACACAGCTTAAAACAAGAAACAGAGCAGCTAAGACAGATCAGTGAAACTGCCTCAGTAATTTTGCTTGAAATGTTTTACTCGAGTTTTCAGAAAATTGAAAAGGCATACAGGAATTATTATTATAATAAGCAGCATACTTATTGCTAAACGTGCTGAATTAACTGTTATTTTTAAAGTATCTTGTTTACTACTTTTAATGTACAAGAGTATATCAGAGCACCTGTGAATTGTGTGAAAGCCCTCGTGAGTAAATCTTTCTGATAGTGTTTTGAATTGCAAAAGATTTTGACCAATCTAAAGGAAACAAGGCCTACATAACTGTATTCTAAGAACAAAAGAAGGAAGGTTCTGAATTCAGAATACTGAGATTCCTGTTTTGTTTTGGACTTTTTCTACCTAAAAAAAAATTCTTTATGCATTGTTTTTTCTGTTCTGATTTCCATGAGGTTTATTGTTTTTGCAGGAGCACTGGCAATAAAAATTCTTGACTGTAATGGTGTATTGGGTTTATTTGACAAGGTTGTAGTAGCTGGGGATGCTGCTGGGGTGGCTTCTTTAGGAAAAACCCATAACTTGCCCCCAAGTCAGTTAAAAAGAAAAAGCCAGTTCCAGTCACCTTCAAGAAGGACCCACATCGTCCAAACAAGCCCATCATTTGTGACAACATATGTAAGAAAGGATGAAAAAGCCCTTCTGCTGTACAACAGCTGTGAGAGAGGAGTGAGAAAATGTGAGAGGGTAGATCTAAGTTAGGTATTAGGAAAGAATTCTTCAGTGTGAGAGTGGCGAGACTAAGTGATCTTTAAGGTTTCTTCAAATCAGAAACGTTCTATAATTCTAGGGTGTAGGATATGGTAGAAAGATGTCAATATTTCATTAACTTCCTAATCCAGTTTCAACATAACAGTGTAGGAATATCATGTATGAACATTTCCACATGTTCTCTTTTGATCTCCAGTCATGCATTCAGGTACCCAGAAAGTGCTTACAGCTTCAGTGAAGATTGCTATGAGGTTGTTTCTTAGCTGTAAGGTGCGTCTTCGTCTGTATTTCTGTTACACATGATATCTGGTAGCTTTGCTTAATTATTGGGGGACAGGCTGTGAAAAGTGCTTCTCACTAAGACCACATCTGTGAAAATTTCTCTTCCCCTGGGGTATAAATTCAAGTAAGTTATTTCAGATCACAGGTGTTGCATCTGTCCTCTCCCATTCAATTGTTAATTTCTAAAGTGAGACAGCAAGAGTCTCTGTCCTAGATAAGAGCAGTGGCTGTCTAAGGAGGCATATCTATTCAATGTATTGTTATACCATGAACAAATAGAAGTCAGCAGTTTCCCTTAATGGAATAGAATGATGCTGTCTTACAGTGACAATTAGGTTTTGTTTATTTTCAGATCAGTATGAACAGTGTCCTTTAGGATATAAGAGGATACAATGATTACATTTCTATCTGTACAGGAAGATAATGTTGGGTTTCATTAAATCAGTGCTTCAGTGGTCTGGACTCTTTCTTCTAAAACAGCTGTCAAAATAGTTTGAATTATAAAAAAGAGAAGGATGTGGTTAATGGTTTTTAGTCTATTTAGAATGATATTCCTTAAAGGCAGGTAGTTCTTTTGCTCTTATAGCTGAGGGCACAATGTTGCGAGCAATAAACCAGTCTTGTAGGAAGAGGTGGTATCTATTCTTTATGATACCAACTGATATAAATGTATCCACGTGTTTTGTGATTGCAAGTTCTTGGGAAACAGCTTATGTGCCCTGAAAACATCTCAGTAATCTTCTCCCTTCTACCCCTCACCAAGAAACACGAAAATTTGAATTGTTGGTTGTCATACAGACCTCTACCAGGCTAAAACTGATCTTGCCCAGTAGCTATACAGGTGAAACTGAACAGCTACATGTTAGAAAGATATCATGCCTAAAATGAAGAAAATAATGGAAAGATGCAGTTAATGCTAGAATAGTTTTGACAAAAATGAACCTGAGAAAATCCATAAGCATCATGGTTTCATGGCATCAAGCAGAGAGAGATAGCCCATAGTATTTCCCTACCCTCACCTCGATGTTCCAGGAGGGATAATATTTTACTTGTCTTTCCCGTGTGAACGTTAACAACTTTATCATCTCTTCCTCTGCTTCCACATCATCCTCTGCAACCTGTGATCCATAGATAATAGCTCTCTCACCTTTCAAATTAGTCTAATTTGCCTAATCCACTTAAATTTAGAGTAATTCTCGGTATCAGTGGTGCATTCTTATTTGAGAAACAGATGCACATCTCTTTTTCTCCAAATATGTCATTGTGACCAGGAAATGCTATGCTATATTTTGGCTATGCACTATTTTTTAAACCATTATTTCAGATACATTTTAATTATTTAGAGCCTGTCTTATTTCAGTTTATTAATCTGCACTTGATTTACTATTAGAAGTGTTAGCAGAAATCATATAAAATATTGAAATAGTGAAGTGATTTGCTCACTGACACTGAGACTGATATGATCAAGTCTGCTGATTTTGTACAAATACAAATATAAAATAAAATTACCAATTAACACTTAAAAAAAAAAAAATAGAGAAGAAAAACAAAGCAGCCATGGTTAGGGGAAGTACACAGGAGAAAAGCACAGTTTTTTCCCAGTTTCACTGGTTATGATAACTGCAGGAATAATTAGAAAAGATTAAAGATATTTATTAGCTGACCAAATAAATAAATGGGTTCAATAACTTATTTGCTTGGATGAAGCATGAGTAATCTTCTTGAGGGTATGTTACATTAAACAGTTGCTTTGTGCTTTGAAATACACAGGGAATTAATTAATTAAAAACATATCTAGAATTATTTCCTATCAACTAAGAAATAATTATTTGGAATAACTCACTATTTTTATTTTTTGGCTTTTTTTTATAGTTGTCAAAGGCAAGGTTGGAGTCAGTTTTATTTATGAAGCAATTTATTATACAATGTGCGAGCTTTGTCATAGCAAATACTAGACATAAGAGGTTAGACAATGTATGTAAGTTTTATGGGTCATACTTTTGTTTTTAAATAGGGAGTTTTGTGAACATCCAGTGAGATTAAGAAGTATGGAAGAAAAATGAAGAGAAACTGAATTTTAATTCTGCTGAATAGCTTTAGTTATTGAAGGGCATAATATAAACAGTATTCATCAGCTTGTTTCTCATGAATATATAATAAATGAGGAAATATTTCCCTGAGTCACATCACTCAGTGATGTGTATATATCAGTATATTTGAGTCATAATACTATATCTTACTTGAAGTCACCACTGACTTTTCTATAAAATGTGTTAAGTCATCAAAATCCTGGCAAAACCGTGCTTTCCTCTCAAATTTTCATATTAATTTAGGTAGCTAATCTGTTTAGAAAGAATAGGAAATGATAAGTTTTAAATCAACAGGTATAATGGTATTAAAATATGCACTGCAATTCTGAATGTGCACCAGGATTATTGTTTTATTATGCAAATTAATTTATAACCTTCTTTGTTATCTTGAGATGTACTTGGAGGTTGATTTAAAAGCTGATATTAAAATGAAATACGTTCACTGAAGCATATCAAGGACATCTAGCTGAAAGTTATACTATTTTAGTACCACTGGTAACAATATCTTCCTGATGTTTCAATACTAATACCATTAATTTTCAAACTAACTATCTAAGGAAAATTTAATATGGGTTATTGTTATGCAGGTGACATGTTGAGGAAGTTATTATTCTGCTGGTTTTGCATTCCTCACTGAGAATGAAAAAAGATGAAACTTTTTTTTTTCCTTTTTTTTTCCTTTTTTTTTTCCTATTTCTTTATTTTCCACTGCAAGTTCAACTGACATCTTAATGAAATCACACTTCCAGATTCTTTTCATCTGATCTTTTTTCCTATTTCTTTATTGCAGGTAATAGCTTTATTATTTGTATTCATTATCCTTCAAATTTTAAATGCATACTGCTAGCAAGTTTGGTGTCAAAAAAGGTCATTTAAGTTTTTAAGACCTATTGTTCACACTTGATGAATCCTCTAATTTATACAGTACTGCCAATGAGTCAAGGATGTCTTATAATGTGCTAAGAAAAAAGAACTTTAATCACATGGAAATGCATGATAATAACTGATATCTGTGAGTCTTTCAGTATATACCATCTCCTGGTGAATAAGGAACACTGTCTTCTAAGAGCAAAAATCTTGAATATTGCTTTCAAAAGTGAAAATATTCCTCATGTACTCTGCTAATTTCATCATACAGATGTTATGTCAGTTAATATGTAGTGTAAATATTTTAAAAGATGAGAAAATAGCTCATAATTTTGTGACTTGACTGGATTATTTTTTTAACTTTATATTTGTGTGAAAATTATCTTTTTTATAAAGCTTGAACATCTCTGGATCTGGGTCTTAGATTTTCCTTTATCACTGTACTTGAATCTATTTACTCAAATAAAAAGACATGGGGACTATTACAGAATTAAATGTAAATTAGGTAACCTGATCTTTAATTCTAATCCATACACTTGTGATAATTTCTTCCTAAATAGCATAACTGTCATTACTCCCAATAAAAACCAGATACTGTGTTGTTTCTCCCACAGTGTTTTTGGGTATCCTAATCATTTCACGGAGACAAAGCACTTTGATATTATTATAAAACAAACATATGAAAGAAATAGCTAATTCTTGTGTTTTATGCAAACATATGAACATTTCTTCAATTTTCATAGGAAAAAAGACTTTATTAAAAACTGAATTTTTTATTCTTTGTTCATCTTCCAAATTTAGTAGATTCAGAGCTAGTGGCATCTAAAACCAGAAATAATAACAATGGCTCCAAATAATAAGAATGGCTCCTTTTTATTTTTGTCAGCAAGAACTTTTATATTCATTTGAATATGGGTATGTTTAAAGGCACAGTTTGACATCAAAGTAACAAATCTGGGGAATGCTTTTCTGGAACTGATTGTTTTTAAAATGGGCTGATGGGAGACTGTGGCATAAATACCAATACATTAATGCAGAATGAAAATATTAACTCAGATTATTCTCTTGAAGATGTGGATTATTGTAATGTTTAATGTCTTTGCAACAGACCAATTTACTTGAAGATTTCTAAATTTAAATCAAACATGATTTTGGTTTTTTTGGGTTTTTTTTGTATAAAGATGAGATGAGATTTTGCATATATTATATATTATTTATATATAATATATATACATGCATTATGACAAAAAGGAGAATTAAAAACATTATTAAAACTTGAGACAGACTTCTCTAAAGTACTTGCTTTTTAACTGGGATTACATTATGCACTAAATCTTTGCCCTCCTCACTAAAAGAGAATTCATTCTTGTATCTTTGCTCCATCTGGCCCTATTAAAATCTTCATGAAAGACTAAAGCACAGTATCTTATAGATATATTCATATAGAAACTTCTGGAGAAGAATTGAATGCAGACATGCAGAAAATGTTTTGTGCAGTAACTAACAGCAACACAGGCCTAAAAGCCCATTCAGACAATTGCCCCAGTTAGCTGCTGTGATACTTCTACAATTTTTAAACATGATGAGAACTGTAATGTCAAAGAGGCCAAAAATATTTAGTTAAATAATTATTTTTCCTGTGGTGTTCTTCTGATACACAGTTTTCTTAATATCTCTATTTTAACACCATTTTGTTGTCTAATAAAAAATATCAATAATAACCCTCAATTTTTTATAGAACTTGTAAATCAGTATTTGCCATTTCTGATTGATACAGTACATTTCCATGCCAAAGGCTAGATATTTTAGCTTTGCTAATTAACTGTGTGTATGATAGAGTCATAGAATCATAGCAGAAACTGAGCTGGAAGGGACCCATCAGGATTCTCAAGCTGCACTCCTGTCCTTGTGTCAGGTATCACAAGAATCACACCATGTGCCTGAGAGTGACGTCCAAATGCTTCTTGAAATCAGTTCTACCATATAATGTAATTTACTCCAGAAAGAAATGAAAAACCTTAAAATCCAATAAAAAAAAATAACCAATCACCAATACTTTCCCATCAAATTGATTGGAAGCATATATTCTTTAACATTCATTCAATGTTAATTCATTCAACATTAATATTTTAAAATTTTAAAGCAAATGACCATACATGCAGAAGATCACGCCTGTAACAAAGTCCAGGTCCAAAGTGTCAAAGTACTGTCAATGCAATGCATACAAATTTAATCACCATCAGCTTTAGAAGATTACATTAATGTTGTTTCATTATGGTATATCAGAGGTATGGATCTAAAAAAATATTGTGGTTTTTTACTTGTTTTTGTTTTAATTAATAAAGAACTATTTCCGGGTAATAGACTGAAATATTGCGATTGTTGTACTGAATACACAGTATGGAAATTTTGATTATGTCATTGCCAACAGCAAATAGAACCGATTTCTTCCCTTTTGCAGCTCTCCATCCTGCTTTCTTTCCCTAATGTTAACTGAATTTTGACTACTCTGATTGGTTTTGTTAATTTTTTTCTTTTTTTTTTTTCTTTTTGTGCATCTAATAACCTTCCTTTCTCTACTTCAGACTTCAATTCTTGTCACTGATGACCGGTGCAAACTTCTGAGACCTTTATAAGGGTAAACTACAGGAGTTGAAAAGTGTCTATCAGAAAGGACTCTTTTGAGGTTTTCTGACATGTAATTTTTGTCCAATTGCAACAACATTATATCTGTACCTGAGGACTAAAGAGATCTAAAAGATAACCAAGAGCTGTTCACTTGTTAAAAAGTTAAAGACATTTTGCATTCACATCTATCACATTTAGAAGGAATATCTGTTGATCATATTTGAAGAAGTCTGTAAAGTTTTCCACCAAAATTGGCAGCTATAAATGACCACTTTCTGGATGTATTATTGCATTTTTATAAATTTTATTCATAGACCTGGAGAAGGACATGGACCTAAGTGTAAAAGAAATGCCTAATTGGTAGGATTAGTGTCCCAATTCAGCTAACTAGATGAAATTGTAGAATGGTTAAGGTAAAATATCCTTTAAGGACATAGTACTTCTTATTAGAAATACTTGTGCATCTTGAGACATATTGGCACAGCAAAATCTCATGCATAGTATCCATCACCTGAACAGCAGGTTCCTTTCTTTTCATCTTAATTGAAACACTGAATTATTAATCCAGCTTCCTGTTCATGCCTTGAAATGCTGCAACCATGAGGGACATGCCATTTAAGAGATGTTAAGAGGTTGCGAAATACTATTATGACATCATTGAAAAAGAAGGTTTACCATTACACATGGTTTTTACTCAAAAATTATTTTCTTGTTTGGATAGACAAGGTGTTATTTCATTTTCTTTCCCAAAAGAAAGCATGATAGTATTTAATATTTTTTACTATTGCCTCTGATCCTTTTCCTGTTGTGTACTGTGTGTTAAATGCAATACAAATCTATTTGATTTTAATATTTCAATAGACATCTCATTCTGTATTCCAATATCCAATAACAGACAAGCTTGGAATTGCATGTTCATTGCAACATTTTTGTGAGAGGCAACTTAAGATTTAAATCACATGGATTGTAACTTTGACCAAGATTTTTTTTTTTTAATCAAAAGGCATTTCGTGTTATACATAATATGCAAAATTTATGTTTTTTTCAGAGGACGGTTTTTGTGCTTTTTATGGATTAATATGGTGTAGGGGAAATTTCAGGTTGCACTGAGAAAGGCTCACTTTCTCCAAGACTGGGTATCTTCAACAAATAGTTTTGAGCCTATATATGTAAATTCATTACCTTGACTGGTACAATTAATTCTCAATGCTTTTGCAAAATACTTCCATCTCCAATAATAGCTCTGTTAAATATATTAACATTATTATAAAGATAAATCAGTCATACTTCATTAATCCCTTGTTTGCTAAATACCTTAAAATAATGTTCTATATAGCAGTTGTTATATATTCTTTCAAATTATTCTGAGAAATCTTGGACTAAAATATTATTTGAAGAGAATAGATGAGATTTTTTTTCTTATTAGCTTTAAGCTGTTTTTTTCAGGAAAGATGCAAGTTTCGAACTTTCAGTGGTGCAGGAATTTTGCCAAAACAGGAGGGAGAAAAGGAAGAATAGTTTTCTTGGAGGTACTTAATCTGCATATAGATAAGCTTCTCCACTTTGCAAATCATAAATATCAATCATTCATGTTCATCAGTGTCTCATACATATTCATTAGAACAAACTGTTATGCATGATTAAAGTTGTTACAAAATGACAATACTGTGTTTTGTTTTTATCTCAGGCCTCTGTGTAGTGAAAATTCTGCTGGCTGTTTCCATTTTCTAATCTCACAACACTTTCTGCTATCTACAAAGAACCAAAACTCTATATGAGCTTGCACGGATTTGCACTCTGCCTCCCAACTACTCTGGACTTTTTAAGCAGTTGTAAAGAGATCCTGAAGGTTTTCTATTTTCTGAGCAAAGATTTCAGTGGTGTTCAAAGGCAAGTTTCAGAGTTTTTATGGATTAGCTAGAAATAAGTTCATTTAATATTTTATTTGCATGCAGGTACAGATTTGGACTCACAGCCTCTGAGAAACTAGATTTTCTATGACACTGTGGGGGAAAAAAAAACAGTCTCTCTCTTGCCTAAATACTCATTTTAGGACCTTGAATTGTTATTTCATTTCTCTGGATAGTTGTGTTGAATATGAAATTTTGTTGATTTTACTGCAAGTACATCTGTGTATGACAAGACTAGAAAATACATGGATAGATTTGTGGAGCATTCAGAATATGTTGCCCATCTCTGTTTGATCTTAGAAGTTTAAAAAACATTTGTTTAGTACCCAAGCTTTCTCTGTAAGACTGTTTCTTCAAAAGATCACTGTGATTTGGTTGTCAGCTGAAGAAAGTAAGCACTTCAAATTTTGGCCTGGAGGCAAATGTTTTACACAGGCTGTCTGCTCTAAATATTCTCAAACATAAAATTGATTATCCTAATTAAATTAGAAATGATTAGTAGGTTTTTATTATTTCATTTGAGAGAAGATTGAAGAATACATCGAGTGACTAGTATTTCCTTGACAAAACACTTCCAACTTTTTGTCATTAGAATTCCATTATAATGAACATTTGTCATCTAAAAATGGCAACAATTTTTTCAGTGAGTTAGTGAGACTAAAAAGTGTGTCTTGCATTAAACTGAATACAAGATAATAGAATTTTTTTTCAATATTTCAGCATTAATTAAAAAAAATGCCTTTCTCTGTATTTCTAAGCTATGAAACTGGAACATAGATGGGGAACAGAAACACACAAGACTGAAAGGTAATATAGCAGGATGGATATACAGGTATTTTATATGGCAATCCGATCAAGGATGAATCTTGTGACAATAATCCATTGACATATAACCACCTCTGTCTGTCACTTGAATTTTCCACCCTGCCAAAGGAATCATAGTCGGGATTTAGCCAGTCTTTCAATTTACAAGGTTTGTTCTGAATGTAATCTAAATTTCCTTAGTTGTGACATAAAGCCATAGTCTCTTGAATGGCCAGTTGAGCTTATGAAGAGCAGCTTATGATCCACACCTGATTCACTCTGTCTAGATGTTAAAAATTTAAGTCTCAGAAGCTTTCCTTAGTACTCTTCTATTAATATATAATATTTTTTCTCATCTTATTCTAGACCTTGGAAATTTTGTACCTCAAGTTGGTCACAGCCCTCCAGTTACATCTTTATTTTTAAAAAATCCCCAAATATTTTAAGATTGTTTCTAATTTCACAAATAAAGAGCTTTTCTGTATAACCTAGTACCTTACTTGTCTTCCTCATAACATTGTGGTAATGTTGCTTCATACTCAACTTTAAATCTGCTATGACCTGAAGTTAATTTTCTGTAACCTGTCAGTCATTCTCCATCCTTCCATTTATATATATATTTTTTTTATTACCTGTAGGACACAGAATCTTATTGTAATTATATTTTCTACGTTATTATTCCAATGTATGGATATCTATCACACTAGTCCTGTGTGCTGCTAAGCCTATGTAGATTTACTGTTATCTGCAGGTTTAATAGAAATACCAGTAAGTCTTTAAAAACATTCAAGATTTGGAATACCTTCTGCATCCTCAGAGTTTTTCAGGGAAAAAAAAAAACTCACCAGAATTGTTTTGAATATATTTTTAAAATATACTAGTCAGTAGTAATTTCAAATAATCCATGTGCCTCCAGTATGCCTATGCATTCAAGTGAGACAAATTTTCAAAAGTGTTACTATGGAGACTACATATAAATAGATAAATCAATATGTATGATATCATCGTAGAATTCTATCCACAGTCTTTAATCTGCTTATAAAAAGCAATAAAGTTTCTTTGAAATGTTTTGTCCTTCATACATATCTTCATTGCCTTCTAGATGTCTCTAAATTATTTCTTTCGCTATGGAGAAAATTATATTTAAAACTACACATTTCCAGTTTTCCACATTTTAAGGCTAAACACTGTATCTCTGCTTTTCCAAATGCTTGATTCTTCAGGTCTCCTCATCATTTTCTCAAAGATATAAGTACATGACTTTAAGCTTAACTCAGTCATATCATTTCCCTAATTATTCTAAGTTAGACACCAAAATTGTATTTTGACAGTTTCTAACCTTTTGCTTTAGCCTAGCCTAATTTATTCTGTGTTAAATTAGGACATTAATTATGTTTGCCCACATTATCATAATTTTTGTGCATAATGGAGACTGAAACAAAACGAAATTCAATATTTCAGCCTTTTTGACTTAACAACCTAAGATTTGTGTGTTCTTCCCTGTTGGCACAATGTTATTACTTTATGTTTATTTTATCTGTGTTATATTTGGGGGAAACAATATGTTGCCAGCTGGTACTCCTACATTTGCTCACAATACTTTTAAAGAAAATAAGGAATAAAAGTTTTAATTTGGTAGAAGAATCTGTAATTTGGAATACGTGCCACTAGCTGTCTAATATTTCTATTTAGAAGTTTTACTCTTTCATAGATAAATTAGCCTGCTACA
The DNA here is from genome assembly GCA_009741485.1 of Malurus cyaneus samueli. Lineage (NCBI taxonomy): Eukaryota > Metazoa > Chordata > Aves > Passeriformes > Maluridae > Malurus > Malurus cyaneus. The sequence goes on from CM019215.1 coordinate 43,659,869, forward strand.
GTAGGTGAGTGAAATTTAAAGATGTTTGAAACACAGTTGTATCTGGGCATTCTCTCTGGGGGAGTAATTACAGCCTTCTGTTGATCAAACCTCTTTCAATTTTGCTTCAGTTAAACCCTGTAAAATCCTTCTGTTTAGCAACACTCAACAAGTCTTCTTAGTTGCTTCTAAACCTCTCCCTAGTGTCAGCAAAATGTTTCAGAAAGCATGAAATTTTGTGTCTATACACTACAGACCTTGAAAGGAAGACCCACAGAATCCATCCATATTTGCAAGACATTTTCTCTCTGCAGCAGTTCTGCACAGAGTTCTGCCTGCACATAAAGGAGTTCCAGCTCTTTGGGCTTCAAAGACTGGGCTCAGTCTAGAAGTGAGATGCATAACTGTGAAAAGCTCTGAAATTGAGCAGGAAGTATTGATGTTAAGATCCTTTAAGTAGAAAGAAAAGGAAAAAAGGAGAGAAAAAGAAAGACACTTATAAGACATTTAAAAACTTGGCTCCTGTCTTCTCCTCAAGATGTTCAAAGTCATATTTAATTTTCTCAGAAAAATTTTGAGGAGCCGTGGTATAGATTACTTTTAGTGAGGCACTTCTATAATGTTAGTTGTCTTTAAGATTCATAAGAATAAATCATAGCAGTGGTTTACAGTCCTCTGGGTAGTTCTGTATGGAAAAATATTTGGATTCCTGCCTATGCTTAGACCTATGATCTACTTCAGTTTTATTTTGTTGGGCTTTATTGAATGACTTCAATTAATTTGCCAGGATTAACCTAGAATAATATATGATAATTTGGAATTAAATCCAGGTTCCTTGCAGACGCATGCTCTAACTTCTAATTAGAAACAGCAAAACTTGAATAAAAACTTAATTAAAACTAATGGTGGAATTCATAAAGAGAAGTTCTCACCGTATGAGAGACTAATGAGTATTTAATTAAAACAAAAAATAAAAGTAAAACAATGGAGGCATTAAAAAGGTAGAGTAGATGGGGATGAAGAAAAGTAGGGAGGATAAAGGAAACATGGTTAAATGTGGACAAATATTGGCAGAATGTGACTATGGCCACCAAATTTTTTTTGAAGCTCAACACCAGGAAATTATGCAATTAAGCAGTAATCAATTAATTAGGGGTGTATAATCCGTGCAATTAATTGTATAAACACACAATTAATTAAGTGAGAAAATCATGTAGGTACAGAGTCAATTAGGTTGTAAAACTCATTACAAGTAAAATACACAGGTAATGGAGTGAAATTAAACAGGCAAAGTTGAAGGATTAAAAATTAGCTAAGCAAATGAAATCAATAAATGGACAATCAACAGAAACAGCAGATACGTTAAGCAGTATGAAATGTAATTGCATTATTAAAAGGGTCATCAATTTATCAATAAATTTATTCTCCAGAGAGTGATGTGATCAGTAAAGTAAGGACAAGCAGCCCTCATTATCAGTGGGCAGTCAACAAAGCATGACAACAGCTACCTAGACAAAGTTTAATGGGTGCTCTGGGTGTCATCAGCAGTCACAGAAAAGCAGATTATAGAAATTAACTTTTTAAATGAATTTGCCACTGCAGTGTGCCACTGTGTTAGGAATCATTTCTTATGTATGAGAAAAAGGATTTTTAGAGGAAAAACTGTAAGTAAAGCCCTAGTAACAGCAATAGCTCTTTGCAAATCTAAAGGCACATAACCTGCAGTATTTCTTATTTTGAGATAAATATATTGCAATATATTTCCAGTAGTGAAATTACAATATGACAATTCTACTCAGTTGGCAAAAAATAATACTAAATCTCAAGGTTGTTTCAGGAATACTTGCTTTAGATGTTCAATTTGTATAGGAAATTCAATTTTGGTATTTCCACTGTATAAGTAATCACCCAAACATCTGTAGTTATGTTTATAGAGAGAAAATTCATAATGATATATTTTACATAAACTACTAAGACTGTGGTCACTTTTACTTATTTTACAAGTCTAATAATTTTGTTTAAATATTAGTAATTTTTACAAGGCTGATCATGTCGACAAATAAATTGCAAATTTCAATGAACTATTCTTCATTTTAACTTTGTGTAAAATAAATGCATGATTTGGAAGTAAAATAAGTCAACTGTGACTTTTATGAAAGAGCTATTAGAGATTATGGTAGAGTATTAGAGATTTCAAATGAGCTTGAAAGGGCTGTGTGAATTCCTTCATACACCTCTTCCAGTTAATTTAATTGCCTGACTTTCAAAAGTCCTGTCATTCTCATTCTGCTCAGAAATTGTCAGTGACACTGATTTGTGTGAAGATCTTGTAATGAACATTAATTTCATGTTCTAATTTCTGTTCTTAATTTGCACTTGAAACCTAATTTTGGAATTGAACTTCATTCAGAGAAGGTGAAGTACTACCATATTACAATGTACTGTGGCACACAAAATTGCAAATCTTGAAATGCCATTAACCAGGAATTAAATCCTGGAGTACATGTCAAAAGTTCAAGTCTATAAATATTGAAAAATGTTGCAATATTACTCAAAACATTGCATTGCCAACCTACGGCTGTCACACTTATTAAATTGGAAGACTCCACAGCATCTTTAATGTGTGGAAATCTTGAGCTAAAGCATTCAAGCAGCCTAACATTTGCCTTGCCACGACACCACAAGACACTGGTGGTCAGAAGAATACATACAAACTTCCAGGTTTTGCAAGGATCAGTATAGAACCATCGTGTCCATTAAACCTCCTCATTGACAGGAGGAAGGCCCTTAATTCCCTTCTCACAATTGTCAATAAGCAAAGAAAAAGCAAACATACCGCCTCTAAAGTGCAAGGCTGATTTCAAAAAAACTAAGCAGGAAGTGACTTAATAAGAAAATTTGATAAATTTTCTGTTTAGCAGAGTTTCATCATAAAATTCATTTTTGTTGGATCTAAAACACTTCTGCTTAAACTCTTCAGGCTTAAACATTTCCCTGTACACAGGAACAAATTTTGTGTGTTCCCTTGAGCTGCTCAGTATAGGGAAGATCTGAGTTCCTTGCCCTATAGCAGTCGACCCATCGGATCTGTCCCCAAACCCTAAATAAAAGAACGCTTAAACTTCTTTGCCCATGAGGTAATTCAGGGGATTATGTCTCTGGAAAAATCTGTGGGAAAGTGGTGTCTTAGAGATAGAATATGGTGAATAATGTGCATTGATATATAATTTCACATTTTCACAATACAGTATAAGACAAAGTCAAATACAATTTAATCCTTTTCCTGTTATCAAGCCTAATACTTTCTCCAATATCAAGACAGATATATTTAAATAGCCTCTCTTGCGATTTCCTAAATGGGAACTTCCCATGTAGACCTCAAACAGCATCAATGTGCTGCATTTAAAATTTATATTTTTCCAATTTTTTTAGAAATGTTTATTTCATCTTAATCATAGTGTAATTTTTAACTATTTCCCATTCTATCTTTACAGTCAGGCAAATAGAGTTTGGGCAAGCTGGTTACCAAATTCAGTAAAACAACACACTGTAATGGGTCCAGTGATGGACCACTGTGAACATCGGGGCTGGAACACATTAAACAAGGAGAGGCAGAGATAACTCTGTTTATTCATGAAATTGGTGCAATCTGAGAGCGGAGCAAGGAATCAGAAAGGTGGTGCAACCTACACCTTCAGAGATAATTAAAATCACCAGAAAATCTTCTGAGCAGCTTGATCTATTTGGTTCTGTTTTCTGAGGTGGCGAAACCTTCAAGGTCCCTTCTAAATTAGTTAAATTTATGATTCTATATTGTACAGGGTTTTTTAATAAAATTTGGATCCTACATACATCACAAGCACTGAAATATTATTTTACAGAGGTGGACAAATGAAAGAACAAATGGACTGTTTCTGAATAAATAGCTCCTGCTAAAAATGTAACTGTGCCATTTGTCATCTAATGACTTTATTGAGTTGTTTTTCTTTTTTTTTCTAAATGTTTACTTTAAAGTTAATAATCTGTGCAGCATTTTCCATCATTAGGCAGGTATTGTTTTCATGTTTAAAATAGTTGTTACTGAAACTCTAAACATAAAAAAGAGCATATGACTCACACGACCATTACAATAAATATCGCCATAGTTTGAGTGCAACACTAAAAATATTAAAAGTTTTGAGTTGTAAGTTATTTGCAAGAACCTACATAGCTGTGATTGGCCAGACCATTGCATTTCCTTTTTCTTCTACCTTCCCCAAATATTTATATAATTTAATTATTATAGTTCTGAAAGAACTACTAGCAGGATATTCTTTGCAATTGCCTTTGTAGTTATTATTCCTCAGCTATGGTTATGTTGTGATCATGGGAAAATCAAACATAAAATAAAAGTGTGTATTTGGGAAGGGTAATCCTTGAGTGCACTGAGGTTCAACATCTGCAGAAATACATAGAAGGTACAATAAGATTCAGTGTAAATGGTGATATTTGCCCTTCACCTATTCTACAAATTACATTCCCATATTTTCATCCTGAGTGATCATATGTTGATAAAAGAGAGTTTGTCTGCCTATTCCACACCTTTGTTTTCCTAAATTAATGCATGGCTAATCAGTTCTCCTGCAATCCATCTATGAAGACCTCAAAAAGGTGTTTCAGTTTCCTCCTACACTGCCCAGTTAGGCCGTTACTTACATCAATGCCATGAAGAACTATGAGGGAGATTATTTGCTATTGAATTTCACTTTCACCTGCTTCCTATTAATGAGGATTCACTCATGAATTCCCAGAGATTCTTACAAGTAATCACTTAATTTGAAATTGAGGCATTTACTTAATGTTTATTCAATTTCCTGTGCATAAATGACAATTCACAATTTTCTTTTTCCTTAATCCATATTGCACAATGTTATTTAACCGCATCCATTTTTTTCCCCACTTGAGAATAGTTTTATAATGAGACTGAAGTGTAGTTATGGGCTTATCTCAATTACGAGAAAAATGCCTTTTGCAGTGTAATTATTTCACGTTTAAAGTCCAGCCATTTGGATTATGTCCCAAAGTACTCAAGGCCTATTTCTTGTTTAAAGTGTTCAACTAGATTATATAGAGCATTAATTCTGGGTCACCTGTTATTGATTTGTGGGAAGCAACAGCAGAGCAAATCATTACATTGCATTACACAAAATATAGGAAATTATTCATAATAACTCAGATATGCAAACAGTAATGCCAAACATAAAAATTTTATCTTATAACCTTGTAGTAATCACTGTCCAAAATAACACTTTCATGACTGTCTGCAAAGAAACAAGCCCACTTGAATATCAAAATTTAAAAGATGGAGCTAAAATTTTGTGTTAGGCAATGTAACTGAGAAAACGCCAAGTGGTGTAATAAAAGGGGAACATAGATGGACATTTTTCCTTTGCATAATATTGGCTAACATGGGATGATGTGACAAGCTGCAAAGTATGGATCCACAGCATATGGATCAAATGCTGACCTATCTCAATTTTATAAGAAATATTTCTGCAAAACAGAGATTAAAGTATGCATATACTGTCCAGTACGCATTTCTTTGCCTAGAAGTTTCTGTCATTGTAAATATATCAGAAATACATAGTTAAAATGCCCTGGCTACATTTGTCAGATGGAGAAAGCTATTTAAGCTCTAGTTGGATGACTGGAGAATAATTTTACTGACATAAAAATAGAGGACGGAGGGTTCAAAGAAGAAAATGAGTCCCTGCGGAAAAAGAATATGACTCTATTTTAAAAAAATCTTTATTATTTTGAAAGGGTAAACTTTAACAACTTCCATTTGCTTCAAAACCAAGAAAAATTATGTAAGAAACCCCCTAATGCATTTGAAAATATATATGGATATTAATTGGAGATGATGGGAGAACAAAATATTGAGAAAACCAAAATATAAGATACTTGCATCACTCTTTGTATTGTTACTACTGAATTGCAAGTGTCCTAAGAAAAGCAGCTTATTCAAGAAAAAATCTTGAAGAATAGTCTGAAACTGCTTTCAGGTTTAAGAATATAATTTTCCTATTGAAAAATGCTACTTACTGCAGACTCTTCCTCTACTCATCCATACTTTGTTGAAGACTACAAAAGAAGTTTGTAGAACTTTGTTTCAAGAACAAGCATTAACTATTTTGTTGACACTTAGGATCAAACTCTTGTTAAGGGAGATTAGTTAGATGGAAAAAAAAATGTAAAGCATAATAAAGTATTATTCTTTCCATTTGAAATAGCTGCTGGAGAAGATGGGAGATCACTTTAAAACTTCAAGATCATGTTCGTTGAGTGAGGCAGGATTGTTAAGTGCATAGCTGTACGGCTGATGGGAAGAGGAACTGGAGCAACAATGAAGATATACAAAAACTTCAAAGATCTCTCCATCCTATGGGCGCTGTCTATGTATGAATACATCTTACAGCTGTGGAAACAAACCTCATATTTTACAGCAAATATGCACATAGGCCATACACCAATGCATAAACTCTGTTGAAATATAGTCTAAAAAATTTGTTCTCACAATAAAATTTTTTATGCTAAAGCATGTCATTATCTGGACATAAATCATCCTCTAAAAAGAATCAGTAACATGAGCCACAAAAGCACTGTCACTGTCTGAGAACATTTCCCAAGATATACTGAAATATCAGTGAGTTCCTGGATAATGCATATTACGAGTAGCTAAAATCCATTAGGTTATCTTAACCAAATTTTTGCTCTCAGTAATTCAGGGAAAATACAGAGTTGGATTTTACATTTACTTAAAAATACAAAAAAAAAAAAAAAAAAGGTATTCATGCCTTCCTGACCATGAATGAAGTGCTTTAATGATCCTGCACAGGATCTGTACAGTATTCTGAAACAGATGACATCTTCTCCCTAGTGAAAAGTAATGTGGGTGTAAAGAGTTGGAATACTCTGGACATGTTATGGATGTGACAGAGACTGCATGCGTTGCACTGCTTTGTTTGTGATGGTAGTGTACCTTCCTTCCCAGATATTCCACTTATCCTAGAAAAGTCTGTGCATTAAAACAGACAGAACTGCATAATTCAGCAGTCTGAGGCTGAAGGACTTACTCTTACATTGTGAAAGAAAAGAGCCTGTTCAACCTCAGCAAAGTCCAGGAAAAATCTGATCCTTCCAGTCATTTGACTCTGAATAATTATTAAGTACTCTTAACAATCATCACAGATTTTAAATTATCATCCAAGATTCTAGAGAACAAAAAATTCCAGAAGTAGACCTACTTGAGGAGCAGCATGGCTTACCAATGTTTGCTATTTCAGCCCTTGTACTCAGAACCAATATTAGGAGAGAAAATGAGGTTATAAGAAAATAAGTATTGAAGGACTTGGAACACTGTCAGGAAAGACAGTGAGTCTTTCAAATACAGTAATCTCTCTGCATTATAATGAAAATAATTCTGTTTCTTTCATCTTCTTTTATTCACTTATAGTGTTTCATCTTCTTTCTGCTGGGAAAGAGAAAGGAAATGTGCATTAAATGTATTATATATATGTGATATAGATTTTTTTCCTCTATTAAGTCTCAAATAGATGCAGAAAAGGTTCTCTAGTATTGTGAACCTATTTTTCCTATGGAAAAATTACTAAAGGGAAACTTTTATCTTTCTTAATAGCTTTACAATTTCTTCAAGTTCAAATGATGTTAAGAAACTTTAATATATAAACTTCCAATTTCATTCATTATTTGTTAATTTTAGTTTCACTCTCTCTTATAAACAGCTATGTAAAAGCACAAAATATTCAAAACATTTTTAAACAGTCAATCTCTCTCATTTTTGGTAACTATTAAATTCTGTCCCTAAACTTGTCATTCTGCTTTCTTTTTATTCCCAAATACTTCTAACAATTTTGCTGCTTAACACATTTAAAATTTAATTTCTCTCCTGAAGATTTTAAGAGTACTACAGTCATACTTAGCTGGATGAATCACTTAATTTGCACTCTGTCCTGTATCAGTTAGGTGTTTTAGATAAAATTATAGATGTGTTTCCCATGAAAAAGAGATCATAGGCACTTCTCAGTTATATCTAAGCTTTCAGAATATCCAGCTATGTAGACATGTTTCAGCCACAGAGAGATTCAAAGTCTAAACTGAGATAATAAATACCTATAAGGAAAAGAAAAATATTAATTTTGAACCAATATTGCCACTATTTATTTTTTTCTGTCAGTAATTTGTTTTTTTGTTGGTTTTTTTTTGTTTTTTTTTTTTACTTTATTAGTTGAACCTATGACAATAGAATCTAAAGAAGGAAGAGAAGAAGAGCATCTAGTGAGAAAAGTCTATGTTGCATAAATAAGGCTCTGGTATCATGAGCAAAATGATCAGCAGACAATAGAGAAATGAGACTGAGAAACCATTTGAATAAAACTTTTATTTGAGTCACAGTGGTTGAAAGACAATATGACAACGAACTGGTTAATAAAAGTGGATTAGAGTCCATAGTATTTCCCTATGTTGGATTAACAGCCAGATCTGCATAGGAGTAAAAATTTTCTTTTGGTAAAACCAATAACAATTTGAAAAATACATTAAAAAAAAAAAAAAAAGAGGAAGAAGAATTGGTCTGGTTAGAAAAGAAAGCAAACTACTCTCAGTTTTATGTAAACTCAATATATTTATATAAAGATTACATCATAATATGGTGCTAATATATGCTAATGAAATATGAGAAGGAAAATATCAACTGACATTGACTGTTTTAGAAATCTGATTTATAGCAAACATTACTGCATAACAAAATAATACTGGTTTTATTTTTATAGCATGCGTATTTTTTATGTATTTTGCTTCACTTCAATACATTGGACACCAAAAGGAGATTATAGACAGGAATGTTTTCTCTAGACTATTGTCTGTGATATTTTCTCTGAGAATTTTTTTGACTCAGTGAAGAAAATGGTTTTGCTCAACATTCCACTAATGACTACAAAGTTTGCAGCACAGCCCAGCAAGGGTGCAAAGAGGATAGTATTGCAGACGGTATTTGAGGGTTAGATGGACTTAAAAGTAACATATCAGCAGCCATACAAAAATTAATTGGTTTTTATGCCACTGTGGTTGCAAATTCTGAACCTAGGAGAAATGAGTATCACCCACTGTTACTTTTTTTTTAAAGAGAATGACTTGGTGAGGGGGAAAAGAAAAAGTAGAATAAAATTCTTGGGAAAAAATAACTCCAAACACTTCAAAAGACTTTGAACAAATACAGAACAAGAGAAAGGAAAGAATCTGACATTTGACCCTACAAGACTAAATTGAATCTTTACTATAGTTTTAGTTTGGGGTTTTGTTTTTTTTTTTTCATTGTGAGAACTTGAGGGGGAAAATACTCCATTTTACACTGAATTTTACTGTCTTTCTACTATTTCTGACTGACAATTTTAAGACATTTTTTTCAGGTTCCTCATCTTGTGCTTTACATTCCAAATGACTGTGTGGTAAACCATATTCAGCTACTTACAGGGCCCTACACTGCCATACTCTCATTTAGTTTTATTCTTTAACAGACCCTGCACTCTAATTCTGATATTTGGTGCATAATCTTCCTGTTATCTCTTTGTGGTTTTGTTTTTCCTAGACTTAAGACAAGAAAAATGAAGACACAGGATGAAATAAGTGGAGGCCTGGGATTCAAATTAAAATTCATGGCTGGGTCCAAATTCCCTAATTATTGCAGTGTCTATATGCAGCTTCTCAGTTGTGTTGTATAGAATCAATCAAATGGTTCTCTAATGCAAAAAACCCATTTTCCATTCATGTTTGAATTTTGCTTGTTCAGGCAGCCTAGAAACTGTGTGCATGAGACTCTTGTATTTGTAAAATCAAGCTAATATTCAGGCAGAGGAAAAACAGCAAAAAGATTTGGCACAACTTAAAATTCAAAAAGCAGCAGTCAAGTTTTTATCTAGTTTGAATGTCTTGGAGTAAAGTGATAGATCAAAGACCAATTGTTCTTTGCAAGTTTATCAAACTCTAGCCCCTCATGCATATAAATATAAGGAGAAAGAGACTTGTAAGGTTTTTGCAAGAGTTGGAAAGGAATTTCAGGCTTCAAAAGCATATTTATCTGCTTTGAGCATTTTTCTCGGATATTCCTTCCTTCTCTGCTTTCCTTCCTTCTCTGCTTTCCTTCCTCTCCTTCCTTTCCTTCCTTTTCTCCCTTTCCTTCCTTTCCTTCCCTCTTTTCTTTCTCTTCTAGATCTAAGGTTTTTGATGACAGTTATTTTTGGTTTCCTTAGGAACATTCCAGGTATATATGCACAATATAGGCATTTTTATTTTCTTGGTAATTTAGCTCCATGACTCATTCCCTCTTCTATTATATTCAACAACAATATAAAGAAATGAGGAATCTCTTTAGCAGTGCCAGCAAACCAGCAAACAGGAAATTCACAAACTCATCTCCATAAGAGAGCTCATAAATTTAAACAACATAGTCTGATAATGGTTCAATCAACTCTTTTCATCAGCATGTAACTGATTCAGAACAAATTATACGGTACTGTTGCTCGGAGAACAGCTAGGAAGTTTACCTGTCTTTTAACAATGCATTTATGGTAATTTCTGAGTGTCCTCCCAGAGATAACTTTTTCCTTCAATTTTTTATGGGGAAGATGCAAAGGAAAAGAAAGTGTCAGTGAAAGACACAAAGGAAAGTGTGATGAATATCACGCTACACTCAATTTAGAAAGCTCTGGCTTTTTAAATCTTATTAAGAACCTTGCTTAAAAAGACCTCTGTTTAATTATCCATTAATATTCCTAGACCAAATATGATTTCTCTCTGCACGAGGAAGAGTAATTTCTCTCTAGCACGAGGTGCTAGAAAATTGCTTTAATTCTTTTTCTCAATCAACACTACCAATGATCATTTACTAATCTGAAGTCTGGTCATGGCATTGTTATTTTCTTTTGGCTTTTTCCTTCTTTTTTTCTTTATTCTTTACATGGAATGTGTGATCAGATTGTATTCTGAATTCTGATGTGATATTCATGTGCATACCAATGACTGATATTTTTCCCTTTCTTATCAGTTAAATCCAGCCCAATATTGTTGATACAGCAAGCTGGTTTTTTTTTTTTTTTTTTTTATTTTTTGCTTTTAACATGATGAATTTTTTTAGACCTTTAATTTCACATGTATTTTGGTGGTATAAATTCCAACTATTTTTTTTCTTGGAAAAAGAAGGTATTTCTTTGTTGTATTTTAACTATTATTAATGGTTCTGTTCATGAACATTACCATTAACCACTCCTCTCCCTAGCAACAGTGACAGTGATGAGAATGGTATTCCCCAAATCAAATATTTTTATTGAAAAGGAGAATGAGAAAAAAAATCAGATATTTTTATGGTACTATTTACTTTGGTGGTCAATATTATTAATGATATCTGACTGCCAAAGAAAATCAAGCAGCAGAAATGTTTTGGCCTTAGTTATACCAATGCAGACTCATATAGGCTATTTGTTCACACTATGCCCATGAATTTCTCAGTAGAATTTTTGTCAGGACAGTCTATCAAAAACATTTCTTATAGTAACATCTCACAGTATCTCATGCTCATCTTCTAGGAAATAAACTTTCACAGCTGAGACACTTTCAGTGTTAAGTAAAGGATACCTGGAGCCCTGGAAAATATAGCCGATTCTTTTTTTACACTATAGAAAGCTAAATGGTCCTTGGACTTTTTCTCTCTAGGGGAACAAGTCAAATTTGATAATAAATAACCTTAATGTACTGTACATTTAAATGCAAAACTGGCCCTGTTGTCTGTTCTACTTGAAATAGTACGGAAAAAGTCCCAATATGCATATTGAGGAAATCTGCCATGAAGTGTCTTCTTTAAAAATGAAAGTTTTTATGTTAAAGGCCAGTATAGAATACTATTATACAGTGTCTTGACTACTTACCTGCTGTGAATTTAAGAAATGCTTTTTAGCCTGGCACAGCTAGAAGTAAACCTCAGTCTTACTTCTACCTATTAGGACCTAGACAGAAGCATGAGAAAAAGTTTACACACTGGGAAGTGACTTTTGATTAAGACCAAAGAGAAAAAGGATGTAGAAATGGGAATGTGTCTATTTCACGTTCACTCCATTATCAAGCATTAAACACCTTATAAAATAGCAACAATTGGCACATGATATGAAGTGAAATGACTAGTTTCTTGTTTTTCATTATCTTTTTCATAGATCCATCTATTTATAGTTTATTTTGGTAGTTCCGGTTGTTTATTCTATGTAAGATGTGTCAGTCCTTTTTCTCAATCATTAACTTTGTCTATGATTTGTACATAAATTTGAATTATTCACAATATAAGCATTTTTGACTGAAATGCAAGTCAGGTGAGAATGTAAAGACCCAAAATATTTTCGAGTTCCTTCACAAAAGCTGGTATACATTGATTTGGTTGGATATTTTGAAATGTCTTCACTGACTTTGGCAAAACAGAATCACAGAATCACAGAACAAGTTAGGAAACGACCTCTGAGATCATTGAGTTCAACCATGAGCCATGGCACTCAGAGCCACATCCAGTCTTTCCTTAAACACCTCCATGGACAGTGACTCTGCCACCTCCCTGGGCTGCATCTGAAAGGTTCCACAGCAAGGAATAGTGTAGGATAAATGTCAAATAAAGGGAAGCAATGTATCACACTTATACTGTATGCACTAGTAGATGCCAAACAGAAGATAATTAATGTGAGAAGCTAGTGTGAAAAGCAATAAGTTAGTTGCTTATAACTGCTTATACCTATTAAACAGCAGTTACAAATGGTGAATCAATTGCTCCCCAAGACACTTTTGCCTGTATTTGTACTTTTTGTCTCTGACCACACACCTCACATGAATGACATGGACACCTGCTACCAATCTGACATGACAGAACCCAAGTTTTGTACATAAAATATTTGCTACTTAAAGATATGCATTGCTTAATGCAGTCTGTTAAATACTCAATGACTAAACAGAAGAGTAAACACCTTCAGGTTCTTTTCTTTCTCTTCAACCCTTGGTCAAATCTTTGTCCTGCACTTGCTTTTCACCTATAGTTCTAGTTCCTCATTGTTTTGTCATAAATTTTTCTTTTGGCAGCTAATTCCAGGCTAGTTTGTGACAACAGTCTCCACCTGAAAGGCTCATGTCATCTTACATTGCAGCAAACACGGTGACACATTTCCCCAAGAACGCATACTCTGTTGATACTATGAAAATACAACAAACCAAACAGGATTTGACAACTTTGCTGCAGCCATAAAATTTTCTTCTTGACTGTGGTGGACATGTCTGTTGCATCAACTCTGTTTACATCAGCTGTCTATGGACAGGCAGGCAGGTACCCGCTTTGTGTCTCTGAGGGCAAAATGTCAGATACTTCAGTGATCTACAGATCATATTTTTACTCCTCTTCTGCAAATTCACATTTTCCTTCATGTCTGCTTTCCAGTAACAAGTGGCCTACTTTTAGGACAGATTTGAGTGAAATTAGCTCCATTAGCTCCTAGCTGGCTTAGGCCAGCAGCCCAAACCTATGTTCATCAGGAAATAGTTCCAGTTTCAAAGCTCCTGCTCAATATCCAGTCAATACATTTTTTAATGTGCAACATAAAATACCTCTTTACCTTTTGTTATGCATGTCCAATGATCTCAAAAAAAGCCCTGGGCTGCATTTGCACTGGTTCTTTTTTTCCAATCTTGTAATTTAGCTTTTTTTTTTTTTTTTTTTTTTTTTTTTTCTAAGATCAATTTCTTGTCCAGTATGGCAAATAATATCGTAGACACAATTTCAGAGGCTATTAAGTTGTTTAGGTTTGCTGTAGCCTAATACCATGGTAATTTGGTAATTACAATCAAGCCAGACACTCAACACTCTCACGAGCGGTGGGGAGCTTTGGACTTGACTGCTGGTGTGAGAGGAAAATCTATATACCAAAGTAACAAAATTTAATATTTTTTTTAAGATCTCGTAGGTGGATATATTAAAAAAAAAAAAATTATGTTAGGGAAAGATGTGAAATATAGATCCTACTGACAATAAAAACACCTCTGCTGGGATATTTACTTACTGATTTTGGCTAACATGATTAACAACTGACTACTGCCATGACTATGAAATATCAGAATTATTTGACTTAAACTGAAACTACCATTTTAAGATTTTTGTTCTAATTTCTGTCATTTCTACTGCTCCATGATAGGGAAAAGAAGGGAAAAAGCCAAGAAAGTGGTTTTCTAAATGTGCCCATAGTTTACAAGCTTCATCTATCAAAATTGATTAGAAAAGCCATGACTGTATGGGAATTCTTCTCCAGGGAGAGTATTGAATAAAAACAAAATTGTTAAAAAAAATTAAAAATGCATAGCATTTTCTTCAGTGCTGATGCAATTCAGCTTTGACTCAATGTTTTTAGTTCTTTTTTCTGTTTTTGTTTTCTTGCTGTGTCCAGTTTACAAAGGGTATTACTCAAAACATATTTTAAAATATTATTTTAAGTTGTTAAAAATAGCTAAACTTTAACTTTTAATACTCTAGCCTTTATTGGAAACTATTAACAGATTGTGCCTTTTGAGGATTTTGAAATGTTTCAAGAATGGGTAGGTACATGGCAGGTATCAACACAATTGTAGCAAGTTCTGATTAGAATATCAGAGACAAAATACATCAGAGGCAACAAAAACAATCATAAAAAAAGAAAAATCCACTTTGAGTTGGAGATAAAATAACTTTTTCATATGAAAAGAGCATAAAATCCGGTGAACTGAACACCTTAAATGCCACTGGCACAACACATTCAAATGCTTCTCGTGGTAGTCTAAAATCTATTTTCAAAGAGCATTGTAGTTGCATGTCTCATAAAGGTAAAATATTTTTCAATGAGAGATTATCTTTACACTGACAGAAGCATCTCTCAGACCTAAAACCATAGAAAGAGCTCTAGGAAATCCTAAAGAATAAAGGAAACAACAACAACAACAAAAGCTAATGCTGATCTCATTCCAAGCTCAGTTCAGGGAAAGAATTGCAGTACAGAATCTGCCATCAGTGCTTTAACTGATGTGAGGGTGCCTAAGAAATTGCCTTTCTCTCTCTTGTAATTCCCATTTAAGCTTTCTTTTTAATGAGAAAAGGACAGAGCAATAATAGGGAAATGTAAAAGAGAGACATGAGAGCTGTTCCTCAGTGGCTACAGAGAGAAGCTTGTCTGGCAGCAAAAACAAAGATCATAATGGAAATTACAAGGTAATCATTTATCCTTGCTATCTGAAGCAGCAGTGTTAGCCTATAGATCTGAAACATTAAATTTAACCTTAGAACATGACATTTGGAAATAGAGGGCTATTAAAATGTATATTTATTACATATATACCTTGCTGCTTTGTGTTGAGACTAATCTGAGATGCAATGTTGGCAAGCTGCACACAACATTTGAACTTTTTACTAATATAAACTTTAAAAAAAAATTATTTATATGCATACATTCTGAAATTATATGATCCAATCCTGTGCTAACTCTTCTGGAAATCCATTACTGATGTTTCCAAGCAAGGATACAGCACCTAGAAACAAAGGTGAAAAACAGAGACCCATGTGCTGCCATATACTTGGATACCTGGGTCTGTGCAGGCTTACAGAGGTTAGAAATGTGTTATTCAATTCCTGGACTTTGCATGCTTTGCTAACTATAAGTTGCAACAGTCTGAATTAAGCTGCAAGGAAATTACTGGCTATTGCTGAAATAAAGAAACCTGTATTAAGAAAAGAATTATCCTCTGTGTTCTCTTTTTTAAATTGTTATTTTCCTCAGTATTTTTCTCTGCTGACTGCTGCTGGAGACAATGGGATGGAAGGGGCTTTATCTGGCCCATTTGCTGAGTCCCACAGTGTGTACAAAGCTGTTGTTCTGTTCTAAACACTTTACTAACAGCACGTCACCTTTCTATGAATGACAACTTACCTCTGTCTTCCAAGTGGGTAAAAAAAACCCAAACAGGAAATCATAAAATGAAATTCTAAAAAGCTATCCAATGAACTCAGTTATTGCAAAAGTTCTCAACATTCCTGATACCTTGTGCTTCCCAAGGGAAGAAAACAGAATTAGTCTAGGCAAAGACAGTATTAATTAAAGAAAAATCATTAAGCCCAGCAACTAACTATAAGTATTATATGACTGATTAAATCACAGAGGAATAAAATAACATTAAGCAATTTGTAGTGAAATATATATTAATTTCTGATGTTATTTGTTGAGTTTATGGTTGAAGATATCAAGACCCAGTTTCTCAGAGAGAAACCTTTCAAAACAACACACTTCCAATGGTAAAAAAAAAAAAAAAAAAAAAAAAAAAAAAAGAGCTTTTTTTCAGTTGTGGAGCCCTGTGTTTAGAGCAGTTCTATCATACGAAGCTCACTGAAGTTAGTATAGAATGGCTTATTCTTAGAAAACAGCTACCCTAAATGTCAAGTGAATACAGGGAAAAGCCAGTTTAGAGGTCAGTCATCCACTCGTCAGAAGGTTTCCCCCAGACAGTAGGGGAAAATAAGTTGCTGTTGAAAAGAAGAATAAGAATTGGTAAAGAAATACATAACTACCTTGGTTGATCTTGGCCTTAATGTGAGAAAAAAGATCCTAATGAAACAAATAAAAAACTTCAAACCAAAACATTTTTCAAGGTACACTTCTTTAAAAAGTTCAATGGCAGTCAAATTCAAGGACATAGGCATAAAATCAGTCTGTAAGTTAGGCTTAACGGCAACTTTGTATCATCTCTATAACCCAGTCTGTTTATTAAGTTTCAGAAAGGTTTCTTTCCTTTCACTGTTACTTTTGTTATGGCTTGAAAGGTTTAAATATCTTCAATATCCCCTTCTCATGGTAATGGTAGAGAAGACCTGTACCACCTTGAAACAAAATTGACTGTTCCTGAAGGAAGAGCTCTCTGCCCGTAGCTACAGGACCTCCTTAGAGGCATCAGTTCTTGGCGTCACCTCCATTTCACAAAATTCGAGGATAATTCTGCTTAAAGACACTAAAAAAGTCTTATTTTGTTAGAATTAACATTATAATTACGGTTTTTTTTTTATGTTTCTATTATCTCTATTTTAAGTATACATAGAGGGAAACAGACCTTTATTATTTAATAGTATCAAATATATTTTTCTGTATGTGTTCTTTATTTATGCAGTGTTTTATTAAATATATTATTTTAGAAAATATTTTAGATTTTATTTTTACATTGAAATGGATGTTCTGGGTCATTGGTCTAAGCATTACACATTTTATCTATTTAATAAATTTGTTTTCATAAGAATATTTCTACTGCATTAATTAATTGTGCAGGGCATACTTCTTCCTGACTGCACAAATTATTTAGTCAATTTTACTTCACTACTATAGAAGCACACTTTTATTGCTATATATTATTACGTTTTAATTCTATATTTTTTTACGGAGCTAAATGAAATCCACTAAAATCATGTAGACATTCTAAATTCAGAACAATCACCTATTTATTTTTTCCTTTTGAATAAAAAGTGGCTTGCTTCAATCATTTTTCTCTCTATCACTATTTCCACAATTTATTTTCTTACGTCAAATTAAATTCTGTACGCAAGTATCCCTGCTTCTGTTTATGAAAAAAAAAAATAAAATGTTTAAATTATGTCAACAGTGGCTTTCTAAAATACAGGAACACTGGCAGCAAAGCTGAAGAAAATAAATTGGTTTGAGTAGAAACCCAGTTAAGCCTGAAATCCTACCTCAAAGGCAGTTGCATGGACAGTCTGTCTCAACACTGGAAGCCCTGGTAGCTATGGAATGAAGCTGAAATCTTTTTATTGCTGAAAGAGGCAATCTTACACCAATGTTTCCAAACAGTACGAGACTTTGAGCTTATATTAAAAAAAAAAAATAAAAAAATAAAAGGTGAAAAAAGGTGATAGTTATGTGTTTTACTTTGGAGTAATTTCCTAGTTTAAATTCACATATAAAGTTTCTGAAAGAAGCTGAATAAGAACTAGTTTTATAGTCATATGTTATTGTTGTTTAACATTCTCTTAGAATCACAGAATGGAAATTTAGTTCCCAGAAGACTCTATAACTTTGGAACCAGAAAACAGCAATTTCAGATCCAATGTTCTTTAGCCGTGACAATAATTTTCCTCTCGAGAACAATTTCCTGTTGAGTATAAATCTTACCCATTTTTTTCTGGCTTGAGTAAATATTTGTGTTCATATTTTTATCCTGAAATGGAAACTTCCACAAATAATTGGTGAATCAGATATTCTTGACGGTGTCTGTGACCTTTACTAGTCATTATAACCTTAAACTCTGTTAAGCAAATGTAGTTGGAAAGTAAACTTAATTAATGTTTTTCACACAATCTCCCACTACTGTGTTTAATGCAGCTTATTGTATCATCTTACTGTCTGTGCTTTACTGCTATGTGGCCCCTCTTATTCTTAATTAGTTTTTAAAAACAACTGCTAGGAAAAACATGACTATTGTTATTTTTTTATTTCATTTTTGTTTTCACTTTTCAAATATACGCATGGCATTTCAAATGTATGCACAAATATATAGTAACACGGATTGCTAGCACTTTAGTAATATATTTATTTTCATTTAAAGTGCAAATACACAACACTTAGCAGCATACATTCTGTAGACGTTTTTCTTGTAATTTCTTGGCTCTAACGCTGTTCTGATTTCATTGAATCGTACTCAAGTATTCACTGAATCACCCTCATTTTGTAATGTTGGAGCTGGACAACCAAGCATTTTGAAAAAGAAATCCTGTTATAAAAGTCAATCTTTGTTTCCAAAAAGAGAGGCATTCAAAATTTCTTGAAGTAGACTGAATATATTTGTATATCACACAGTTCATTGTCAAGAAATTTAGATCGGCAGTAACAGATAATTTTCAATTTAGCTTCTGTACCCTTGCACTATTCAAAGAAGAAAATAGTCTTTTACAAATTATAATTTTCAAAGGAATTTGAGTCATACTTGTTCCTAGCAAAGAAACTATTTCTGCCACTTATTTCAGAATTTTAAAATGGCCATCAATTTAATGATATATATGAAAGGCCAGACATCAAGTATTGCATTTTACCAAATTATTCATATTCTAATTAATTAGTATTACAATTTTTTTAGTGAAATAGGACTTAGGAATATCAGAATGAGCTTTTGGGTATAGTCAGTTATCTAGGGAAAGCCTGGCTGTGTTGGAACAGTGTTTTAGCTATTCATTTTAAAAAATCCATTATTGCCTATTTCTGCTCACTGTGTGCAGTTTTTTCATATAGTAGATGTTAGTGAACATAAAATATTTATTTTTATCCCCATCTTTGTTCAAACACATTAAAGAAAACACTTTTTTTGATTGCCTTTTAACATGATATTATACTGATTTTCTAAAACCAAAATCTGTTTTTCTCTGTACGCAGCTGTGATTTTTCTGAAGTGCTTCTTTTTTTTCATTTACAAGAATTGAACTTCCTTGATTTCATCCAGCCTTCCTTGATAGTATTATTTTATGTGAAATATAAGCAGTAATATATGTCTGGAGTGACTTCCAGGGCAAATGGTCAGGGATGCTGCTAGGAGAGAGGCTTCTGTCATTAGCTGGGGACAGGACACCTGTCACATCTTGTACACGACAACAGGCAGAAACAGATGCACAGGAAAAGTTCCAAAAAATTCCACCTGAATACGAGGAAGAACTTTTCTGTGTGAATGCCCAACAGGTTGCCCAGAGAGGCTGTGGAGTCTCCCTCACTGGAGATATTCAAGGACCATCTGAATGCAATTCTATGCCTCGTGCTCTAGGAAGACCCTTCTTGAGAAGGGAGGTTGGACCAGATGATCTACTGACATGAATTCAAGAGGATAAATCTCTAAGCACTAGTTTTAATTAAAAAAAAAAAAAAAAATCAACTATCTGTGAAATCTTCTCACCTATACATTCAATTTCCCCCCTTTTTTATTTTTAGTTTCGAATTAAAAGTCACATTCTCCACTGGTTTTCCACTGCTGGTTCATATTTGTTTCTTCATCTCTGTACCCAAGGATCATTACCTGGAAAGTGTACTCAGATCTCATGGTTTAGGAATCCAAAGACTTGAAACTTTCCAGTCACATGGAAATTTATTGTGAAATTTGATGTTTTCTCTGTGTGAAAATGTATTGCTTCCAAAGTTGTGTGTGTCTGTGTGTGTATGCATGCACACACGTCCTAAACTAATATATAAGAAGAGCCTGCTTGTCTAAAATGTGGGTTTTTTTGCTTCTGGAAATGATGAATGTAATAGCCAGCATTGGATCACTGTCCTAGGTCATATTATCAGAAAAAAGGTGCTATGAGAATGAGAAAAATGATGACAATGTTTGTTCTGTAGACGTTACTGTGAGCAAGCACTGCCTGTGAAGCCTGAGGTGAATTTCTCCCTGCTGTACCTTGCTTATGATTCATAACAAAAAAGGGACAGTTAACATTTGGCTTATTAGCCTCAAAGTGGATACTATTTAAAAAAAAATGCAATATATATGTGATTCTTACAATTCTAAGCCCAGTTAATTCACTTAAAAACATCATAGCACAGAAACAAATGTCTACAAAATTGAGACTATAATGATCATTGGCTGAAGGGAATATTTCTAGATAACTTCATGATTAGAACAAGTATAAAAGGATGGAGATGAGGAGAGATGTGTAATAATAAGAAAGAGAACTAATTCCCTTTTCCACTTATTTAATTAAAGCTTAACAAAGTAATGCCAAGGCATGTTCAGAGTTCAGAATCCTCGTGGGAAACATTTTAGACAAAGATTTGTGGTCTCAGGAAGATGAATGGCTAGATGAATGGCATTAGCCACAAGACAACATACTATGAAATGTCCCTTCAGAAAAACAATTCTTTCAAGATCCTGAGGGTGAAGTATTTTTAAAACAGTACATTAATATTTATTTCTTTTCTTCAAATCTTCTTTTGTTGATGCTGTGGTTTGACTGCTTGTTGTTTTCAAAATGTGGATTTAAGATGGCAGTAGAATTGTGCCTTTTGTGTTACTAGCACTGAGGAAAGCGTTCTGCTAAGCCTTCTGCTAAGATTTAACTCGACCTAAATGATGACTCCTCTTTGTGGTTTTTACAGAACTTCCAGAAAGTGGGATGGTCTTCTCCAGAAAAAGGTGCAAGACAATTACACATCTTTACATTAATTAATCAAACACTTTTCCTTAAACTTTACACTTACAGATTGAAGGGAATGTCACCTGCATTAAATATTTTTTGCTAAAAATTTTAAGTGAATGTTTCTGATTCACTTGGAAGGAGACCCTGACCTTTTCGACACTGAGCACATCTCATAAGAGAGTTTTCTGCCTTTTCAAGCTTTTTTCCAAATATGAGAAAAATACAGTATTATTATATTTTTTTTCCAGATCTGCTGGAGCACCTTCTTGTGTTTTGTCTGACATAATTTTCCATTTCTATTTCTACTTGCATTACAACACAAAATGATTTGGTTTAATTTTTTCCTAGTTAATAAAAGACAGTGTAAAGGCAAACTCTTCCTACTTTGAGAATAATATACGTGAGAATAATACATAACGTTGAGCAAAATTTTTCATTCTTTGTCTAAATTTATATTATTAAAGGGTATTTTATTGCCTTATTTTTAAATAATTCCTTTTGAGAGGAAAAAAAATTATATAGAAGCTCAGTTTTCTTAACATAAATGACTGCCTTTGCAGAGCAATTTGAGAGCGGAATAAGGAGATTTTAGAGGTCTATTTTCTAGAACAGAAAGTTTTATCCTGCAGATTCTTTGAAAACTACCTTCTAGTCAACTGGAATCTGGGAACAGGAAGAAGAAAAGCAGAAGAAGGAAGCAGAAGAAATTGTGCTAACTCATTTTTAGACTCATATTCAGGTATGAGTCATGCATGGTATATATCAGCATAGATAAATTGTTATGCTGAAATTCAGGCAGTTTAACACCAAAAAAGGACATTCTGAATCCTGGGTTTTTCCTTTTATCTAGCTTTCCTATTCTTTATTAATATTTTCCTTTCAGTATGTTCTGCCAAAATATTCTCAACGTTTTGTTACAGATTGATTTTTCCAGCTCTTAAAAATATCTGCATTCTCATCTACTGGAAGCCAATAATAGCAAGAAAGAAATACTCAGTTTTAAACTCTGCTACAAAAGTACCTGCAAGTTTGAAAGCATAATTGAGCATCTTTACTCCTTTGTTCAGTGAATAACATTAATTATCAGGTTGATCTTGAATGAAAGCATTAACATGTTTGCTTTCCATTAAAAATACAAACGTGCAGGATTTTAAAACTTGTTTATGTTTCCATTTTGTCTTTCCTTTAAAAATACAAACAAAAAAACAGGATTAAAAAAAAATCCCCTAGAATGAAACTTCCAGTAGGAGAAAAATATTTTATAAGAAAAATCCGAAATTTTCTTGACTCTTTACCGTAGGTTGTGATATTAATATTGAACCCTCCTTTCTCATTTCATGCTTTTTAAGGATCTTTAAACATTTAATCTTCAGTACACCTCGTTTTATAAGATTTACAACATTTTTGTAGAAAATGTATAGGTACATACAGTACAGATTATAAAAATTAATTTAGATTGGGTTGGATTATGTCTTCCATAAAAGATATTAACCCTACAGCTGCAGATCTTCGGGCCCATTCAGCCTCTACCACTGTCCACTGAATTTTCTCAGCCCACTGTTCAAAATACACCTCACTTCCTCACCAAGGCTACAGCTTGAGAGAAACTATGTAAACCCACACAGCCTCCAAAGTCTTATTCTGGATTTCTAAATAGAACAGATTTGCTTTTCTACTCTAATTTCTCTTTGCTTCAAAGAACTTTGGCTTGAACACTAATCTGAATCTGGCTCTGATTTTCAGTGCTTCTGTTCCTTTCTATTCATACTTACATGCTGTAAAAAGAAAAAGATCTAAAGAATGCAATGCCTATGAATATTCCAGTTATAAGAAATATTAGATCAATGCTGACATATGGTGATTTTCTGTTTCAGTGATCTATTTTAACTTCTTAAAATATGCTTAAGACTTTGTGAATCTTAAACAACTATTCTTTTTACTTTATCTGAATTAAATTTTCACTTTCTAGTCACTGAGACTTTCTGGCAGACACAGATAACTCAATAAACTTTTAACTAGAATGCTCCAGGTAGGAATGGTTCTTTAATAGTGGCTCACAAACAGTGCCTTTAATGCTACAAAGTACCACTAAATGTTTGATGAAGCTTTTGTGACTTCTTTGAGGGAAGGAAGAGGGAAAGAAAAGGTGAATATCATGTATATTTTGTATAGTTTTTTTTGATATATCTGTTAAACATGAATTATCTTAAAATATTGAAAATATGTTTCTGCTCCACCTTGTAGTTCTGTCTTAATTAAGCAACTTTAACACTTACTTTGGGTGCAGCTTGTGCTCAGAGAAAATGAGAAGAAGAAACATGCAAAAATGTTTATTGTACTTACTAGGTTCCTTAGAGAATCCCATCTGATAACTGAGATGTAGCTGGTTCGACCCATCTGGCAGATGGAAGGATCAGCTGGTTCTTTTGAAGTGTGTTCAATATGCTAGTAGGAGTATTGTTTTTCAAATTTTCTGTTTTCTATTTCTTTTTGTTTTCCCCACTTCACTACCTTGCGTATTTTCTCTTTTTATTTCAATCTTTATTTTAATCTTTAATCTCACCTCAGCCAAGTGAAATGTTCTTTAGTATAAGTCTTTGTCTAGGAAGGATCAAAAGCCTAAACAGCAAGAAAAAAAAAACAAAAACAAAGAAGCAAAGAAAAGGAAAAAAATAGATTTTTTTTAATGTATTATTTATATTTTATCAAAAATGTGAAGTTGAGATACATTACTTACTGAACAGTGAAAGACTGTCCTCTTCAATAATACTCAAGCAACTGGTTAAAAATAAAAGATGGTGCACAAAGAGCAGTGCAGAGTTTTACTCTCCTAATCTCCCATCTAAATGTCAATAGACATAATTAACATGCTCTGAACAATTGCCAGTTGGCTGGATTTTGCAAGCAGGTTTTAAAATCCTGAAAGTATAAAGCCTAAGGCATGAGCAGCATGTTTTCAGAGAATGCCATAGAGTTAGAATAAGTTCCGTTTATTTTTTTTTTAGTTGGTTATTTTGAGCATATATTTTGTATTTTAAGATTACAAACATGTTTCCCTAAAGAATAGATTGACCTAGGGTTCTTTGCCCCTTAAAATTGTCGGCCTTTATTTCAAGAGTAAATGTCAATGCATCATCTCTTGAGAACTATTGTTCTTTCATGTGACCTAGTGCATTTCTGCCTGTTTCTATTTCTGTTTACTTTAGATTTTGCTTTTTTCTAGTTGCTTGCCTCAGTCTGGGTGAATGGAGAAAGTAAATGTGATAATGCCCAAAGGAAAATTATCCTTTAAATAAGAAAGGGGCATATGTGACTTCCTTGAAAGAAATTAAACATACTTGCAAAGAATTTTCAGAATTTCCTATGAAAGAGGTTCCTCAGGTTGCAGGGAGAAGACAAAAAAGCTACAGTGATATTAGAAAATATGAGCATTCACATATTATATTGAGAGTTTTGCCCTAAACCCAATAGTAGAATAGGGAGAATACAAAATAATAGATGGAAGAAAAGTATTTAGTTGCCTTATTTCCAGTCACATACTACGTGAGCTTTATCCTGCAAGAGGGAAGATGGAATACATAAGCAAAAAAGAAAAGGAAGCCATTAGATGTCATCCCTTTCCACACTTATTTGTTCTCCTTTAGACTTTAATACACAATTCAAATTTAAGAAGATACAACAACAAAGTAGACTGAAACTGCCAAATGGGTTATTACAGATGATTTCCAAGAAATACGTTGTTATTACAGCAAAAACATTACAGCCAAATGTATGCCTTTGCTGACAGGTAAAATTGTTGAAAATTCACCTAGCAAGCTAGGTGATTACACCACAGGATATGATCCATATGCTGAATGGGTATTCTCCTTTTCCCAAAGAAATGAAAAAACTGAACACTGATCTCATCTGCTCAGCGTAACCAACCAAGCTTTCTGAAGAAGTGAACTTCTCTTTTGAGACCAAAGGATAAAAAAAAAAATGTAAGAGCATTTAGAGAATAAATTTTGATAAAATTTTCAATTTCAATCTTCATCTCACTGAAAAGATGATTTTTTTCTAATTATAGAATCCTGGGAACATATTATAGAATCCTCAAGGGAACAAATTTATGAAATGTAGTACTAGGAAAGCTAATTTACAGGAAGTTAAGCTATGCTCTTCAAAGCTCTCCATTTCAGTGTATTAGGAAGAAGATTTGTTGGGGTTTTGTTTTGGTTTGGTTTGGTTTATCTTTTGTTGTTTTTTTTTGTTTGTTTCTGCAGCTTCTCTATGGATAATAAAGGCATGTTTGTCAGCAAATAGCAATCTCAAATATTTTTAAGCCAAGAAAAACAAGGTGACTTTAAACACAAATATCTCCTGATTAAATATAATAACTCACTCTTACAAGATTTTCTTCTTCCCAAATGCAATTGAGCATGGATATAACATATTTTGCTTTATTCTTAATATGACATTTCAATTATCCTTCAGGTCTGGCAGAAAAGAAAAGAGAGGCAAAAGTGCTCTTAATTATATGAATTCACAACATTGAAGAAATAGAATGAAGGCTGACTGAAATACTTTTATTATCTCATAATTAATTTTTATCTCAGCTCTCCCCCCCTCAAAAATCAAAATTTAAAAAATGGCCTATATAACTTGTTCTACTATTTAATTTAATAAAAACAAAATAATTAAAGAAAATTATTTTGTAGGATATAATCCCATAAAGGGATCAACCCAATTCTACCAGGAATAAGAACATGTCTAGGCATAGCAAGCTACATTAGTACTGCTAAAATATTATCCCAGAGGGAGATAGAAATTCCTGTTCTCATTCCTCAGCTGACAGCTGTATCTGCCTGAGGGAGACAGCTGTGACTGCATTGCATAGCTTGTGGTCTGGACTTACATGTGGTGCTCTTGCTTCAGTGAGAGATGTTCCAGGTGGTTTCTTGGGGGCCCTTTTTTTTTTCTGGTTAGATTTTTTTTTTTTTTTTGTTTGGTTGGTTTGAGTTTTTGTTACTTTTTTAAAATTTGGTTTGTTTGTGTTTTTTTTTTTTTTGTCCAGTTCATAATGTCTGTAACAGTGCATGGCCCTATCTAGGGTAATTTTTAAACCCTCAAAGCTTAGAATTTTACATATCTTTTCCTGACCTAAGGCGTGAAGGTGCATGGCATGAAAGACACAACATATGCTAAAATTCTGGAGGATGGGTGACTTCATATGTAGATTGCCATACATCGTAGGATCATGTTCAAAAGATCTATTTATTTCTCCGTTAACAGAACTCTTCCCAGACCTACTCCCACATGAAATGGAACTCCCAAAAAAAAGTCTACGCATAGACTCAACCAACTGAGGGCTAGCAACCTGGAAATTAAATTGAAAGCCAATTTATTTTTTAATTTTAGAAGTATGCATAGACAAATAACTCAGCTGCTACAGCTTTATAAGAGTTCATATGATTCTAGTATTCAGCCTTTCTTCAAGGTCTAGAGCCTGCTGAACTATTCTGAAACAGATTAAGATGGAAGGTTCTCTAAACAGCTAATTTGTTGTTTCTTACTAAAACCAGAGATGACTAAAATAAGGCATATTGAATCAATGTGTATTTCCTACACAGATATTTTAAGAAAAGGTTTAAATGGAAAGGTAAGAAAAAAATTGAACTAGTAAATTATTGTTTCACTTCTAATTAGTGTGATCATTATTCTATACTGGGTAGGAGAAGAAGAACTTTAAAGGAAAGTTCTACAGATAGATAAGAAAATGCAGTGGAAATTAGATAAAAATATTAACACCTTCTCAAGTTGAAAAGAAACTTAGGCATCGCTCTGTGTGAAGATAAAAGAACTCAGACCTCAAAGAACATAAACTGGGACTGAAGGTCCCGTTTCTTTTGACTCCAGATTTTCATT
This sequence comes from Malurus cyaneus samueli, assembly GCA_009741485.1. NCBI lineage: Eukaryota > Metazoa > Chordata > Aves > Passeriformes > Maluridae > Malurus > Malurus cyaneus. The sequence goes on from CM019215.1 coordinate 43,687,020, forward strand.
ATTTTAATCCTTGTTTAACACCCTCCTAACTCTGATTGTTATGGAAAACAAAGTTTATATTTTTGCATGAAGTGTCCTGGATCAACAAAAATCCTGAACATTTAGAATTGTCTCATTTTTGAAAGTGATGAGTAACCCAATATCTAATCCCATACCTGCTTCCATGATCTAGACATTTTGCCCTATATATTGCTTGGTCTCTTATATGCACACAGAAGACAGAGACAATATGTTTTTACAATTTAACACATTTGTTATTTTAAAGGACTTTGAGAAATTTGCAGATGTGTGGAAAATTTCAAGCATTTCAAAAAAGAACCATTCAAGCTTGTTTTAGATTTCTAAACCATGAAATCAGCATTGTCCCAGTAACAATCAGTATGTCCAGATGCCAGCATTGGAGAAACAGTGGACAATGTGACTTCTAATTCAAAACTACAATAAGAAAGAAAGTGGAAGGAAAGAAGAGAAAATTGCACAGATGTTTGGTGTTTCTTTTTACACAGGATTCATGGTGGCTTTCCATAGGTCAGCACAGTAAGATTGCGATAATGGCACTTGACTTGCTCCTGTTGAGCATTTTTAATGAGTATTTATCAACTTGCAGTCAAGTTGATAGATTGAAATCACTTTCTGTAACCACTCAGCAGGGATTTGGGCAGGACATCCTGGCTTGAATGGCAATAGCCACCCCCTTGGGCTTGATATGGGGCCTTTAAAGTAAGTGTTTTCCTGATGTAGCACTCTCATATTTCAGGATAAGAAAGCGTTTCCTTGGCCAGATGTCAGATTGGACTCTCAGCAATTTAAAGTTCAGGGCTCTGCTTTTTTTTTCTAGATGTAGAAGAAATGCTCCTACTGATCCCTTCCCATAACTGGAGTAGGATGAAGCCATGACCTAGTTTGCTGATAAGGAAGATATATCCACGTAATGTGCATTTCCCTTCAATACACAAATTCATGTATTCAGTGTGTGTATTCATGTAAGAGCTCCTGAAAAACCCTCAGTCAGTTTCTACATATCCATTGCCTATCATGAAAAGCCTGGAAGCTTCCACTCAAATTGTGGGCAGGAGCACAGCTATGGGTGGTGAGTTGGAATTGAAAGATAAAGAAGGAGCTTTGTTTTATTGCAGTGAAACTGGGCATAGGAAGGAGACGGAAAATCAAGAGCAGCTGGTGCAAGATTCTGGTTCCTATCTCTAAAAAAGTGTGAAATATTTGTACCTGAGAATCCTCACTGTTAACAGTCATAAGAGCAGGAAGTAAAACAGGTTTCTCTATTCAAGTGTAAATTTCTCAACAACTAAATTAGGTATTCTTTTACCTCTTATTTCTTAAAATTGCCCCATGAGCCTTGAACAGAAAGGTTTGAGAGCCCCCATTCTTTACTGATTAGATACTCTCTCTAGAGATCCGTATCTGTTTAGACAAAGGAAAGAACCACAGTCAGTGTTTACAACATTCTGAATGAGTGCTTTTATCCTCTAAAAAGAGACCTCTTGCCATGATATTTTGTAAGAAAGCTGGGCTCTCCATCTCTTTCTAAAGGAAGTCAAGATTCCACAGCCCAAATGAGGTTTTCTAAATCCTCAGTGACACATCATATCCTCAAACACATCACAAAGTGAGGCACTTCTAGCATCAAAAAAAGAAAGAATTCATTGAAGCCAAATCCTTCTCCACAGAGGTTGTGCACAGCAGGCTGTGTGTTGTGATGTATTTTAATATCTGCAGTTGTTTCCAAGGCAGGTACAACTATCACAGGTTGTAATGGGAATATTAATTAAGAAATAATTACAAACAAGCAAGCAAACAAAAGCAAACCTGCAACAACATCAACAACAAAACTCTTTGACAGAGATTGCAGAGGAGTCAGGTGTCTGCTTTGGGAATATGGGTCTCATAATTGCAGCCAGTTAGAATTGTCAGTATTTTGCTTGTTAAGTCAAATTAAAACTACTTTATACACTAAACCATAAGTTTCATATAGATTTTGCTTCTGTGTACTTACTATGTTTTCAATGGCTTAATGGGTATTTGAGTTACTTAGACCTTACAATATGTTGGTAAGTTCTTTCAGAAATTTTGGATCCCAGTTTCTAGAAAGCATTTGGAAACCTTCAGTAAATGGGGTAAATAAAGGAAGCTTTAATGTGTACCCAAAATTAAGATGCTAAATCTGTACTATGGTGCCCTGTACTAGGACAGTTAAACAGCTTGATTTTTAAAGTGCTGGAATCTCAGAATTCTTTTGGCTATCAGCAGAATGATCATGTGTTTTCTTCTGGGCAAAAGTAAAGTTCTGCGAATAATTGCACCGTGTCTTTGCTGTAAACAGTACCATACTGCCTGTTGAGAAGCATATGTTCAGCACAGCACTGGGTTCTATTAATGCACAACCAATGTCAAAGATTTGGCTGCTTCCCAGAATTAACTGACAGCATTGTCTGGGCTCTGTGCATTTCATACAGCCTCTCCACACTGTAAGGAATTTGGGATTTGAAGTGATCTGAGAGAAGGAGCTACTACAAATCTCAATATCCATCTTCCCAACAATAAGGAGGAAACAAGTGATTGCACACATCTGGTAAAATACCTTTTCTTAAAAAAAATATTTTAATGAAGAGGCACAGAAATATACTAAATGTTGACATTTAAGTTAAATTGCAAGTTCAGATTTTTTGGCATCAGTCACTGTCAGCTGAAATGATTTCTATTGCTGTAGCTGTCTGCAGCTAGGTATATCTTCCCATTTTGCAGCTACTATCTTTTCTATTTATTTAGTTTAATTGTATCTTGCAGGACACTGCAGACACAGTTTTTCCTACTGTAAATATTTTTGGAAAATGCATAAACATTAGCTAAACATAGAGGTGGCAGGTTTTATTTTTCTAGACGTTTTTCATATTTTTTTTCTCTTTATACACTACAGTTTCAGAGTCAGAGCTCTTCTTCCCCAGACAAGCAGATGATGTCTTTCACAAAGGAAAGCTACATGTCTTCAGCTTTCTAATGAGGGACTTAGGCTTGTATCATGGTTTAGAAATATCCATGATAGTAAACTGTTGGCTAAAGGATAGTGTAAAGTTTTGCATTGCCTTGCTGTTGATCATTTGGAACTGTTATATTGTAAGACTTTTAATCTTTTATTTACTCTGATGTATTAGGAAAACTATCATAAATGGGATCTAATGGTATTTTTAATGCCAGTTTTTCTACCAGGAAACAAATGACTCTTCATTGCAATCCCTGAAGTAATGACCTGGTGAAAACCTGTAAGAAGACAGCTCTTTAAGGGCAAAGAGGACATTCTGGTGTGATAGTAGTTAGATCTTAACTAAAGCTAGAGACAACTCCTTTGGTTAGGAAAAAACCCTTTTTGGCTATAAAAATACTATCTAAAGATGTTGTGTTAGAAATCCAGCGTGCCTAATAGATTTGACACAATAAGCAGTTTCCCTATGCCATGGCTTAACCCCAACTGGTGATTAAGCACCATACAGACATGTCCTCATTCACTGGTGAAATGGGGAGGAGAATCTGAGAAATGCAAAACCCAGGGCTTGAGATAAGGACATTTTAATAATTGAAATAAAGTAAGATATAATATTAACACTACTCCAGCTACTAGAAATACCTGTAATTAAAATTCAGATAACATGAAGAGAAAGAAATAAAATTCAAGTTAAAAAAAATGAAACAAAAAACAAGTGAGGCACAATACCATTGCTTACCACCCACTGACTGATGCCCAGCCTGTCACTGAGCAGCAGTTAGTGGCTCTTGGCCATCTGCCCCATTTTGCACACTGAGCATGACATTCAGTAATGTGAAATCCCCCTTTGGCCAACTTGGATCAGCTGTTCTGGCCATGCTCCCTCTTGGCTTCTTGTGCACTTCTTCACTGACAGCATGTGGCACAGAACAATTCTTGTTTTAATGTGAGCACTACTTAGTAACAACCATAACATCGGTGTATTATCAAAAATATTCTCATATTGAATCCAAAATACAGCACCAGTTACTAAGAAGAAAATTAACTCTGTTCCAGCCAAAACCAAATGGGATTTTATTTTTTCACCTCAAGATGTTCTGCTTGGCTTTTTGGTGTGATGTGAATGGTTGAAATGTGTTATAGCCTTTCTCTAACCTGCATTTATCCCAAACATTCTGGCTGGTATGAAAGTAATAAAGAAAGGTGCCCACTTTAGACATCACTATGTTGCCGACCAATATTGCTGCAGTATCACATCATCCTAGAAAGAGCCAGGAGCTATGGAACAATGCTGTGAAAGAATCAGCTCAATGCCTGTGGCTTAAGCAGAATCCTTTCCTCTTGTGACAGTATCTGGATGTCAACCAGTGTAGTCAGTCATGTATATTATGTGATAAAGGCCTGTGCTATAAGCCTAAGGTGCTTTCCTTAAAGGATATGATGGAAATTTTTCTGATCACATTTTTCTTTCTTAGAAACTAATAAATTGAACTATATTTATACCAGAGAATATTATGTACATCAGAACTGGCTCCCAGCTTCAGGAACAGCCAGGTGTTTTTTAAGTGCCACAACTCCCTTTGGTTCCGCCTTACAGGAGGCAGAAGCAGCAGTGGGCTGCTCTGAGTGACTCAGAGGGATTTTGTTAGGGCAGGGATTCCTTCACCATTCCTTCCAGTATGATGGAAGCAGTAGGAACCTCTGTCTCTGGGGAGGTCTATTAGCAGATATAGAACAGGCCATTTGACTCTTTGCACTCTACTTCCTTAACAGAGATTTTTCCTTCCATGGGGAAAAGACAGATGGGGATAATTCCTATGGGTTTAGGTCAGCTTACAATGCAACACTTGTATTGCTCTAACTCATACTGCAAGGGAAGCACTCAAAATTCAGAAATGAACTTTTTATTGACATCATTCTGTAGAATGTTTTTTAATTGGAACCCATGAATTACTAGAGTACCTCAGATGGGATGTAAGTATAGACTGAATGGAGATTGCAGAAGCAAACATCAAACTGCATTTCCTGTCTCTGTGTTTAACTACAAATCTAAAGTAACATTCTCTCAACCTGCTTTTTGTGGGTTTCTGTTTGGTTGGTTGTTTTTGTGCTTCTTTTTTTTTTTTTTTTTTTTTTTTTTAATCTAGTGTAGATGTATATAGGCCATAACACCTAAGAGACAAAGTAGTGGGATGAAAAATACCAAATTCCATTGTTTTTGTTTTCAGAACCATAATTTGAAAAGTTATCAGCACTGACTGTTGTTTCTGTTAATTTTATTTTTATGAAGAACTTTGGGGAATGGATTGAAATGTAACAATACCTGTTAAGTAACAAAGATATTGAACTATATGTGTGCATTAAAATATAATTCCTTGTAAAATCTGGTTTTAGCATACAAGCAGACATCTATAGACACAAGAGAAAAACTAAACAGAAAGCCCTGAGGAACTGGAAGGAAATGTGTCTGGTCTTCAGCCCAGAAACTAATCATAGTTAAATACACAACTTCTGTAAATATATCCTAAAAACATGGGCAAGTCTGAGAAAATTAAAACAGTGATATTTGATTTTTAGAAGTTTATCATCAGGAGGCCCAACATGTAAAATATTCTAACAATAGCAATTATGACCAAAACAGTAAATAGATACTTCATTCTCATCTATTATGGGAGAATGGAAATTAAAAAAAAAAAAAAAAACCAAAAAAACAACAAACCAGAGAAAACTAGATGAGATTCTGTTTGTGCAGTTCTGCTAGCATGTGTACCGACCCCTGACAGAGGGCAGCAAGGAAATGATAATGATGTTTGTACTGAAGGCTTCTTCTGTTTGGATCTGGATGGCATCAAAGTAAAATATCTGACAGCTCCCCTTAGCTTGTCAGACCATAATAGCAGCTTACAGAAACAAAGCCCTTGCCTCTGAAGAGACTTGGAATCACAGCAGAGAAAGCTTCTGTGTAAAACAGAGATGAAGGAAACCTAGCAAAGGTGTACTACTCTGCAATATTTTAATGCAGTGTTTGAATTTCGAGCTTCATTACTAGTATCTCTGAAGACAACTAGTATCTCTGAAGGCTGATAGTTCAGCCTCTGAGGAGATTTGAGCTCAGACACCTCATTTCTAAAATCTTCCTCTGATTGATATGAAAGAAGCTTATTTTGCATTCATGGAAAGCCTTTTAAGAAACACAAAAGAAAACAAACAAAGAGAATAAGCAATCATTTCAGCATTGTCATAGGCCCTAACACTGACTACAGTCAAGGGACATTGCCCACATTCCACTGTTCACATATTCTGTTTGCTCAGATCATCGCCTCTGATCAATTATTGAAATATTAGTTAATTATTAAACAATAGTTAATCAAATATTAAGTATATGGACATTTTTGAGCCCATTGTTTTCAGCTGAATCTACATATAAATCTAAACAGCATCGAATCCTCTTACCTAACAGGAATGGCTACTGACAAGTCTGTATCAGGGAACAGTATCTGGTGCAGAATTCCCAAATCATGACCACCACAGGGTCAGTGAAGACAGACAGTCCAGCTGGGAAAGTTGAAAAAGCTTTGTTTGCATGGTCCAGTGCTGAACCAAACAAATGCTGCCTTACAAATCCCATCATCCTGCTCCTCCTCCAAGTTTCCACTTTTGCAGCTACCACAGAAAAGCTCAGAAACCCCTGCTGTAATGATGCAGACACAGCTGCAAAAACATGCCAGAAGGGGAGAGGGAAAACAGGTCCTGAGCCACATATACCTACAAAGAAAAACAATTGCATAGATTTACCTTCAGAAATTAATGGGAAGTTCGTACAGTCTCTGCAAAGTGAGAATGTAAAGCTCTATGTAATAATTAAGAATTCTGTGAGATTAAAATTAAAGAAAATCATCAAAGCGTTATGAAATGGTGCCCCTAAGATGCAATGTCACACGATGTTTTATAGGTGCAAATGAATTTAGGGTTTGGACTACCATCATGATAAAAAAAACAAAACCAACCCCAAAATATAGTTTCCATTCATCAAGGAAACATCAAGTTTTTTGATCCTACCTGCCATCAAGTAGGATCTGAAAATGAATTAATTTCAACAAAAATTTGTAACTGCTGAAATTTTGGAAAAAGAATCATGTTATCTTTTTACCTGAGAAAGCTGAAATTACAAATTAACAAATCACTTGGTATGAGGAGCAGTCTTTCTGACAGATGTTTATCAGATTGGTAATTTTGTGATGGTGAATCCTGCTTTGACTTCCTTTCCATTTGATATGAATTTCTGATAATGGGCTTTGTCACCCCAGAGCTCTCAGAAAAGGCTGCAGCTTATAGGCATGCATTCAATCAAGGAAACTATAATTGATTTTCGTATTACAAGACGAAAGGATAGCCAGCTGAAAAAAAAAGCAATTTGGAGAGATATGTTGATGGATTTTTGCTTGTTTGTTTTCACAGGTGACTTAATTTTGTTAATCAGTTTATGAATTTTAGTTTTTAAAATTATATTTATATATAAAAAAGGACAAGAGGCAAAACATTTAAGAGTATATTTTTACTTTTTTCACACTTTTTCTGAGTGAGCAGGAAGAAATAAGTTGTGCAGTCTTCTTTATGTGACAAAAATGAGTTTAAAAATATATTTATGCAATTGCTTTTTTATCATTTTAGATATTGGCTGTTAGAAGTAGCATTGATAAAGAGACAGTATATATTTTGCTTTGGATAAATACTCCATAATAAAAACATAACAAAGTGGGGGCTGTTGCTATTACAATCCATTTTTATACAAGTGACCTATCAGTAATGACCTTGACTCAGGATCATTTATTAGAAAATAAACAAATAGATGAAATAAATGACTTGTGGAAAAGACTTGGGCTATGAACTCTCCCAGATGGTCATTAATCCCCCAGAAATGCTACAGACTCTGATCATTAAGACTTAATTAATGTATTAATATAGCGCCTAAATGCTGAACTACATTTTCTTTTTGTGTAATTAACCTTTTGGAAATATTTTACTAATGAAGAAGGGCAAAATAAGTTTGCCAGGGAGATGCCACATTATTTTTTTTTTATTCAGAGCAAACACAAATAAATTATGGAAAGCTCTTCATTTGTTTGTACACTTCACACTTCTGAGAGCTGTTGACTATTGGAAATGAAGGACAAGGGCATGATTAGAAAGACTCATTATGCACTGGTTCAATACTTTGGTGCTATTCTTCATGAATGTGTTTAGCACTCAGAGCAGACTATGAATTCTCAGCAGGGCAGACAAAATTGAATTTTGCTGTTCTGCCACAGGGAAGCTAAAGGGCAGAGGAAAAGGGCAAAGCTGTGATGATTGATCTGGGAAAATATCCTTGGACACCCAGGCTTCCTTTCCCTGCAGCTACTTGGGAATGGATTTCTAGGGCTGCTGTCATGGATATTGCCAATGATTGTCATATTTACAAGTGGGGAATACTCCTACTGTTTTGGTTGCCTGATTACGTACAGTGGGTGCTCCTGACATTGCAGAACACTTGTTCCCTCAATGGCAACAGCAGGAGCAAGGCTGGATTTCCAGAGTTCTTAAGGAAAAGGAGATTTACAGTCAACAAGAAGTATCATAAACATAAATTTCCTATCGGCATTGCCAACATGATATAGTGCTAGTGGTCACAGTTTAAATTTATTTGGAACATAAACCTGATCTTGCAATTTCTAAATCTGATTAAGGGTTTTAGACATTCATCTTCAATTAGGGAGCTTCTGATTCCCCTATTAGCAAGATTTTGAAAATTTTATGTTTACTTCTGAATCATAACCAATTAAGTTGTATTACAAAATGGATGGCAAAAGACACTTCATTTCTAGATGCTTACTAAATCAATATTTATTACTCTTAAGGAATGTGGTACAAAATATTACTATTTTAAAAGTGGGGATGTTATTTTCTATTTATGTCTAGGTATTCTCACAGCTTTCAGATGAATAACTAGATCGCATTTTGAGCATCCATCTGCTTTTTGAAGTATAAATATGTGTATTTAAATATGAATATGATGAACTATTTTGACATCAACTATTCCAAATTTAACCACTATTAAGTACTAAGTAAAAGCTTCCCCCTTCTTGTCTAAAAATCAGTTGATTTGCCAATCAATCAACCACAGCTTGAGACATAAATTCTGAGCTATGAATTATTTTTGTCATATCAAAAAATGGTTTGCCAAGTAATTCCCAAATTATTAGAAAGTTTTTCAATAAAAACTTTGATAAACAGTTTAATTTTTGCTTATCATCTTCCTTTAATTTAAGACTATAAATTCAATAAAAATTCTGAAAATGTTTTTTTTGCCAGATATATATTTACCTTGGAACAAGGAACAAAATATTCAGCCAGGCTAATGGAAGAGAAGGAAAAAAGATAATTAAATGTTTACTTTTGCCTTTATCTGATTTATCACACAATTTTCTTCATTTTTATCCCTGTTTACTAAATAATTTATTAATAAATTCCTTTTATTTGTACCTATAGGAGCAAAACTTAGATAGGAACTTGATAATGCATAACAAGTACATCAGAACATATGTTATTGTCACTAAAACACATAACCTTCACAATAACCTGACATAAATTACTTACCCTATTACTAGACGTTGTAAGGTAGAAAGCAGTCACCTTATAATGAGCGAAAGTTATTCTATAACTGGTTGGGAAAACTTTGTTTTCCTTTCTTAATTTTTTTTCTTTTCTTGTGAAAGAAAATGAAAGTTTCTTGTGATGACTTTCCTGTAAATTTGAATTTTGTCTTTAGACAACTGACAAGTTTTTATTGTCTTGTGTCCACATTTTAAAAAGCAAAAAAAGCCAAGCAAAAGTCAATCAGGTCCTGGCTTTATCCCTACACCTATTGAAGTTGGAGGACCTTAAAGTAATGTGCAATTTAATCTGTGGAAAAAAGTTCAAATAATTCATTATACTAAAACAGTTACTTCTCCATTGCATTTAATTGTTGTGAGGTTACAGTTTCTGTAAAATTCTATCTGCCCTTTTTCATATTCACTGAACTTAAATCTCAGCACTGAAAGTGTCTATGGGAGGTCTCTGCCTCAGGCTGAGTATTTTGGGTGAATTTTAAGTTAAATAGTGTATTTTCTTTAAAAAGAAAAGTTTATGCTAAAATAGTTCATTACAAAACTCTAGGATTTCCTTTCTTTTGAGCAAAGAAAAGGAATTCACCAGGGTTGAGACAGTGCTTTCTGTCTAGTATGAAGAGTGTGTCATTTCACATGGGAATTAAAAGGTTGGACCAAGCTTACAGGGGTCAGGGGAAGCACAAGAGCAAAAGAACGACTGTCAAAAAAAGGGTTTTTTATATATCAAGTTGAAACTGCAGAGCACTTAGCCTCAGTAGTAGGGAGACGGAAGGCAGAAGCTTGTCTGGAATGCCAAGCAAAAATCAAGACTACAAACAGGGAGCTTCTGTCTTCTGCTTAACCTGCACTTCCCCCTGCCGATGTCCTGCTGAGGAGGAGGAACTGGAATGGAAATAAGTGAATAGCCTGGAGGGAAAGAGGGAAAGTGGGAGAGTGCAAGGTCAAGAAACAAAAAGCAGATGTTATGATGTTGGAAAATAGGACCCTTGAGAAATAGAAGACAAGAGGAATAGAAGACAAGAGGGTTAGGCAAGAACTATGAAATTGGAAAAAAACCTACTTTATCTTCACACCATGCCACAGCATGTTTTTTCTCTATAGTGCTGGGGGTAGAGGGGGAAGGAAAGAACAACCCATTCCATGCAAGGGGAAAACTGAAAATCCATTAATTGTAAAATGGAACATTTTGTCAGCATCCCATACCTTTTTCCTTATGCTTGTTAATGTCATTGTTTTGCTCTTGTGTTTTCTGTTGCCTGAATGCAGATCCTGACCTTTAGACTGAAAGCTCTGAGGTGCCCTCTCTAGAGTCCACCATTATGCAAAACATGTCAGACATCTATTACCAAATGTGTAAAGAAGACTGGGAAATTTCCAAGGAAACAATAGAATAATCAATTTGACAGAGAAACCACATGGCAGGAATGAAGAATAAAAAGCTGTGTGTAGTAGTTTATATTTTGGTGAAGTAATTTAAATATATATATACTGATCAGTGTTTTATTGTTGATTTTGTTACCTTGAAAATTATTATGGTGTCTTCATCTTGATATATGACCACATCTTATCTGTCATACTTCAAAAGTCATTTTGGAACAGCACAGTACATTTGGTTCTAAAGTAAAATATAGGGGGAAAAAAATGATATACCTATTTAGACATATCTTTCCAGAAAGAAATTGTGTATATAAAAATATTTAATAAATTGCTGCAAATTTCTTCAATATCTGCTTGTGGATTTGCTATGAAGGCTAGACAAATGCTATCTCTCAACAGTATCAATCTTCAGAAAGGAACTTGGTTTTGTGTCCTTATCAACCCTCTGAAACTCTTTATTTCAATAATAGACTGAATTTGATTAAATTCTGTGTTAAGTCAGAATGCCTCAAAATGCACTATGAAGCTGCAATGTAGTCAATAAACACTTATCAAGACAAAGCTCCAGTGATACCAAGGCCTCCACCTAAGAGGGGATAATGAGTGGAAACAAGCTCCGCTTCAGGAAACCCATTGCATTTCACTTTTAAAACATTATAGTAAACTCTCTGTTTCTGAAGAATATGCTACCATATTTTTCTTTCACACAGTGGTACTCATCATTAAAAGCAGCAAAACATGCCTATGAAGAAGGCTGGGGGTTTGGTTTTTGATTTGGTAGTTTGGGGTTTGGTTTTTTTCACATGTACTGAGTTAATTAGGATTTACCCTTGCTCCTCAATTTGAGTCAAACAAAACTCACAGCTAATGGAGATTTGCCACCTACACTCTTGAGAACAAAAAGTCTTATGTTTAAAGCAATCAAGTGATAAATTTAACTGCATACAGCTTTGTGTATGTTATAACTGATTTTTACTGTAGTCTCTCCTACAATTCAGCATTTTTATTAATTAAAAAATTCTTTCCAATATTTTTACCTCCTCTTTTTCATTCCTTTTTCTTACATGGCTTTATAGAGCTGAAGGATAGTTAGCAAATCTCAGTCCCAAATAAAGTGTGTTTGAAAATAATGATGATGATGGTCATACATTACATCATCACAAGTATATTCCTTTTAACTGCAGTCTCATGTTATTGTTAGGATGAAAACAAACTACTTTTACAGTAGGATGATTCTTTTAATATTCAATTTTTTAGACAAATTTGTTTGTTTGCAGCATGTCAAGAAAACCTTTAAAATATTGCACACTATATGACTGATGTACTGCATTATTTCACCCAATCACTGATATGACAGAAATCCATCCCGCTGCTATGGGCTAGCTTGTACCTTTACACACATTTTGTATCTGGTACATGTATTATCTAAAATGATTATTTACCTCTCAAACCTTAATATTGTAAGATTGAAATAGAGATTGGTTTCCTTCACTGTTAATGACCAAGGGGTTAATTTAATGTCTGAGAAGTAGACAATAGATCCTTCCCGATTTCAGATAGTGCTGGGCTGGGAACCAAATATTGTATTCATCTCCATCTAAACCCACATATCAAAAACAGTAACCTCTATCTCAACTTGTTACCTGGGCTTCTCCCACAGCTTCGAGAGAAAGAGGTGTTTATTGTACACTCTTTAACATATTCTAAGGTAGATGACTCAGGAGACCTACCTCTCAGCACCCCTTATTTGCTTTTCTTTTTAAGAGCAGGCCTTCAGACACAGAAAGAAATTTTGATATATCAAGGTTTGAGGAAAATTTTCCAGTTTAAAACAAAAGCTGCATTTCTTTTGAAATATTAAAATTGTTTAATGTTTGACATAATTAAACATGTGACTTCAAAAAAAATATTTTTTTTTCTGACTTAGTTCTTCTATGCTTTATATTTTGAAGGTAAGTCTTTCGATTTTTTTATATTTTTAGTAATATGTGTTCTGATTATGGAAATAATACATCTTTTTATTTAATTTGTCCTCTTTGACATTCCCAGGCAACCTAACATGTTGAAGCCTAAAAAAATAGTTTATTCTGTGGTAGAGCAAAGATGGAAAAACTGCTTGAACAGGTTTGTGCTATTTTCTACTATATTCAAAGCACTCATGCTAATTTAGCAGCAGACTGAAAATTTTTATTTTCTTATTCATTAGGTTGCTAAGGAATCAGAGGTTAAGAGAAGGTTGGGCTCCTTGCTCCTGACAAGTGAAATGCCAAGAGGATGAGGAATATGAGTGCTAAGATGACAAGAAATTTGCTCCAGCCATTGTCACAGTTTCAAAAGATTTCATGTGTTGCCTCAAATGTTTTGAGCCCACCAATCAGTGATATCAATAAATCATTTAATTCTGCAGAGAAGTGTCAGGAAAATTCTGAACAATTATCAGTAATTTCTTTGCAACTCCAGGCAGCAGCAGTGCATATCTGTCACAAGCCTAACGAGCTCTGGGCTGTAATAGCTGGAACTTGGATCGTTTTCTGGGCATATTGCAAAACCATGTGGATTTGTGAGGAAGAAGGAAGGCTACAGAGCTTATTAGGAACACTTTCCTGCCATCCTGGCTGTCAGAGGTAATCCTGTGTTTGTGGGACAGGCACAGTTCAGTACATGCAACTGAACTCATCTTGGTTTTTGATGGGCTTTGTCCGTGTTTTTGTTTGCTTGCTGCTCTTGTGATTGAAAATGTATTACAAATGATCTGAAGATAGATTATTTTGTTCTCTGGAAAAGCAAAGTGGAAAAATATTTGAAACTGAAGTCTCCATGTTTGTTGACAATTAGATGGAAAAGAGATCTATCAATTGCCATGTCTTCTGGAAATGAAAAAAATGCTAGAAATACACTAACTGCTGAATTGTTCTCAGAAGCATTTGTGATGGCAAGTATCTCATGTTAAATGGATGAATATTTTCTATTCTTACATTTACTGCTTTTCAGTTGTGTTATTTAGAAAGCACTCTTGAGTGCATTTATCTTTCTGTAAATACTTCATTCCTGTGAGTCAAAATAATACTGTTCACATGTGCCAAGGATATCTATTGTATGTATCAGCATATGAAAAAAATTTTGTCTGTTGACATACACCACCTCTATACTACAAATAGATGTTTGTAACTTCATGAAGCCCCTTAAACAAAACAAAGTCTTTATGCAACAGATGAATTTTTGAAGTTGTACTGCAGATTGTTGTGGATGCCCTTGTAATGGTTACTAAGGTGGGATTTCAAATGATCCCAGCACTACTATTGTCAGAGTCAACTTAAAGCACTGGAAGTAGAGGCAGTTGCCTAAGCAGTAAAACTGGAATGGACAGGAAAATCTTTAATTAATTTCTTCCTGTAGCTATGCCATACATCTGGAAAGACACTTTGGTTGGCTAATATTGCCAGCAAGATCAGGGTCTATGGGATAGGAGTTACTACTATGCAGAAGCAGGACAAAGGAAAAGAGGCAGTGAGAGTGAGACATGAAACTCTGCCATCACATTACAGCCCTACTTCTTGTCCCTATGTCTTCTTTTGCTGCCAGACTTGCCTCCCCACACATAGAAGTGGCAAAATTAATTTCTGTTTTATATTCCTGAGAGGTCTTGAGCTGGTTCCCAAACCAGTAATGTTGGCAGAACAGAAAGCAATTCAATTGCCATTATAAGAAACCTATTTATATGACCTTTATAAATGTCCACTGTATTTTTCCACTTTTCAAGACGAATGAATGTTGTAAAAGAAAGTCCGATGTGATGAAAAATTCATAAAGTTTAAGACCTTTGAATTTCTCCTGATAGTTCTTTTATCATCAAATTTGACAATAGCTTTTGAGAGGTACATCTGGTTTTAATTAAAGACTCCAAATTACAGCTAATCCATCATATACTTTGAAAAGCTCTTCCAGTCTTAATTACAAACACTGTTAATAATGTACAACTTACATATCATTAAAGTTCAAGCTTCAGGTTTCAGCTATTTGATAATTTCATTCCTCCTGCTATTAATATATAAACCCTCCAGAGTGACCTCTCTGTGTAGGGATCTATAGACTGATTAACTTGCATGCTAACTTTATCCTCCAAAATTTAAATAAGAGTCTTCTCTTTAACATGGGTCAGCTAAGAACCATCTACTGCCCTGAAGTAATATTCAGGCTAATTTTTGATGTATCAGTTTAGATCCCAGGAGGAACAGCTTCATTAATAGAGCATGTTATCTATTCCAGTTAGCTAAGCTTGTTACAACTGGCTTGGGTACCTGTGTGCAGAGCTGCACAGTGTTATGTAGACGTAATCGGTCTCTCTGGCAACATTTACAAGTTAAAAAAAAAAATATAACAAAGGTACTTAGATAGAAATCATACTTAAAAACAAACAAACAAAAAAACCCCAAAACAAAATCAAAATAAGCAAAAAAACAAAACAAAACAAAACAAAACAAAAAAAAACATACAGGCCAAAATACATTAACAGGGAAAAGGGCAAAAAAAAACTGGAAACTTTCCAAAATTTAGCATTTGAATGATCTTGGTGAAATCCTAAGGAATTTAATGCAAATCCTGTGTTCTAGGTTGCAGGGGTCACTGTGTTGTCTATAATCCAACCTAAATCACTGGTATATGTACTGTTATATTGTTATGATGTCAATATTTCTGCACTACTTTCCTTACATGACTCAAAGAAGCCCACTGACAATCTACTTAACATTTAGCAAAGCAAATGTTAAACTTGACTGGTAACTCTAAGAACTTGTGAATTTTTTTACCATAACATATAAAAGAATTTGCAACAATGAACTCTTAACTTGAAAGGTTTGATAGTCTATATTTTCAACACTTTTGCATGGCTGACACTCAGTTCTTTCAGGTTCCCTTGGATGATCAAAAATAGTTGGTATTCTAGACCCCTCCTCCTACAGAGCAAAACATCAGAATTAAGACTGAAAGGATTCAACTAGCTTTACAAATTTTGTTTACCTTAAAGTAGTCTCCAAAGTACTCCCTACGTTCAGATATATTATGGCTTATTCCAGGTGAACTAAACAGAGGGAGATTTTCTAGCTGAAAATGAGTATTTATACTGTCAGGTAAGATTTTTGCAAAATGGGTCCCCTTACCTGGTTCATCACAGCTATATAATCCTTAGAAAAGGGGGAGATGGGAATAGTCAACCATATATGACAAGAGTGGCAGATCACCTCATCAATGTTAAAATTCTTGTAGAACTGCACTTTTCCATTAAGTAGTACTTCACAGTCATTTTATTAAATCTAAATCTAACAGGACTGTGCCAAGTAAGGTATCCTGCAGAGGTGGATGAATGTGGCCTTTATTGGCATGAAATCACTTAGGATATATAGGCAGAATGGGTTAATTACAATTTGAATTCAGGGTGCTGTGCTGCAAACTGAGATATTCCATTTTAACCTGAGACCTTGCCTGTTTCCCTGTGATAATGATGGAACTAATACATGTTACTCTCTCTGACATTCCTTATAATGTAGTATGCTTTGTTCAAGTAAATACAGTGTTTGAATTCTTTATGACATAAATCATCTTAATATCTGTCTTAAATATTGTTTAAGTTATAAAAAGCAAACCCAGGAGATACTATTAATCACTGCTTCCAACCTGAGCATACCCACATGGGTTGTAGCTTTCCTGTTTTCTAATGCTTCTAAAGCTGTTAAATATAAGCCTGTACATTAGTGTAATGAATAGAACTACAAAAATATGCCTAGTTAAGATTTGTAGTTGTACCTTTTCACTGCAAAGCATAATTTAGTATCTCCTTAATCACACAATTTGGAGACAACGGTGTAAATCTTAAGAGTTTTTGTTTTCAGTCTTATGATTTAATTGCTGCCTCTGTAGGTTTTGCTTGTCTAGTAAGAACACTTTTTCATACATATTCCCATGGACTAGACAATATATTTAAAAATACCTTTAGGCTAATTCTAATTTATGGTGGCTAGCAAGTAAGAATATTGTATTAATAACTGGTGAAAGGACCCCAGTTATGGGGTACTGGGATTCAGGGCCAAATACAGAGCTTATGAAGTCAGTAGGAAGGCATGCACATCACATGGGGCTTACATTAGGATCACAAAACTACAGGTGAGATATCTCTCCTGAAATGAATAAAAATAAAAGGAATTTGTTACCAATATTTATTATTTTGATATCAAAATCAATGGATACCTATGCCTCCATGCATTGATTCTTCACGTGTGACCTCTACCTGCAGTCCAAGGGTAGAATCCTGTTTACAGCAATATTATATAAAGCTTATTACCTCATAAGATGCTGATGTTAAGTTCTTCTCTAGTCCAAATTCTAGCATATATTTGATCATGCATGTGTCTGGTGAATGTACCACATTGTGGTTCAAATCCTAATGCCTGGTAAAACTGGTGTTGAATTTTTATGTTGGTTTGTTATTCTGTGTTTTCTTTGGGGGTGCAGAGTTAAATGTCAATAATTTCAGAGATTATCAAGGCACTGGGTCAAGAAAAAGAAGACTCTTTCCTCTTCCACTCTATTAGTTTTGTGTTATGATTAATTTACCAATATACTGTGTTTAATATGTCGACATCTAGCAGGTTGAAAAACACAATCAGCAAGTCTTAAATACTTAAATGCTTCCACAAACACAACATTCGTAGCATTAATCTTTATCCGCCTGCTGATGAGTTTTCATAGTTAAAAATGTGCTTCTATGTCAATGTGCACAGATGCTATTCCAATGAATTTGATACCTTAAGAATTTGGCATTGTGCTGCTCTGACCAACTGAGAGCCTTCCCAAGATCCCACCACCTGTACATAGCGTCATGCCTGATGCTCTCAAACTGCTTCCACTGAAGATTGTTTGATTAAAATGCTAATAAAGTACAAATAGTCACATTTGCTTCATACTCGGCATCTGAAGTACTCACAAATGGATTTAAAATTATCCCTGTACGCAGCTGACATTTTTAAGGGGCAGTTTAGCGTCTACTTAAGCTGGCTGAAAACCGTGCTGCCCTGTTGAGTGTGCAGTACCCACTGTGCAGCAAAGAGACTCCGACTGCTTGGACACAACGGGGCTGGCAGGAGCACACAACTGGGATGAGGAGAGCAGCACCACGGCTTTTGACAGCTGCTCCATCCCTCTGTCTGCTGACACCGGGCACTTTGCAGCCTCTCCAGTCATGCAGTGATGGAGCACTGCACTGACACGAGTTTTTGCAACATGGAAAAACATCTCACTGCCTTTTCAACTTTACGCAGTGTGATAAACATGTTAATTTTCAGTTTTAATAAAACCAGGATATTCTTGCCTGCTTTTTTTTTTGTCTTGTTGCTGTCGCTTTTAGCCAGTTACCATTCCTAAATTAAAGAAAAAAAATCCTAAAGCAAATAAATATATTGTAATTAAATATATTATAAAAATGAAGTGTATCACAATATGCTCTTTTCTGTGTATTCTACGATACAGTTCCCCTGAAATACCTTGATACCCAAAAGACAGGAACTTTGATATTAATTATTTATATTATTTTATCTTTCACCCCCTTTAATTGTCACATGTTCATCAGTAACATCCAATCTCTCCTTCTAAAACTAGTGGACTAGCTAACAATGTGGAGTTTGTGTGTGTTCCTGTTAGATGGGGTTATACAAAGAGGAAATGGACTTGGACATCAAAAGTAAGTGTTGTAGTCAAGCAGGAGACACAATTTGAAGGAATGTTCCTTTCTCTGAGAATGTGGTATATACTTTGTTCCAATACCTGTTTTCTGTAAAATGTGTGAGCTTTTTTTTGGGTAGCAGAGGGCCTGACTCCTTCCCTCTAATACAATTCATTTATGTGTGCAAGTTTCTATGCGATTACATTAATGAAAGGTAACATGGTTTCATAGGATGCCCCTAGTTTGAAACAAAGAGATGTTGTTTGCTGAAAACAGACAAGAGATTAGGTCATTTGCGAGTTGAGATTGTGGTTAGCATTCTTTAAAAGGGAAAATTCTATTTCACCCATGTTTTCTCTATGAAAGGGGAATGCTTCCGACCACTTTATTGCTTTAAAGTGGACCTCATCACCATTACTTGATTTTCCAAAGTTTTGTATTTTTTTTTTCATTTGGCTGTTGTAAAAGAAGAAACAGTGCATGAGGGATGGTTCAAGAATTCACAGTGAATCAGGTCTTCGAGGAGATTTAGATTCAGAAAAGTCTATTTGTCTGCCTATAGTAAGGTCGAGTCATGAAATAAGCACCAAGCTATGCCAATATGGAAAAAATTCTGAGTGGTAAAGAACCTCTCACCCAAATTTGTGATGCCTCTGAAACAAAACCTCTACTTTAAACTTAGGAATTTATGGACTTTTGCTTCTTGAAGAGTTAAATAGAAGTTTCAAGAGTTCACCACCACTGGAACCTAATTATTTCAGTCCAGATCCTTCCTAAATACCTGGCTCTTTTTGTGAATGTTGATTAATGTCTCATATTTGACAGCAGCACCTCATTCATGTATGGACTTCTGAATTATTATTCTGTTTGACACCGGCAAGTATTTTGTTGCAGTGCAGCTGACTATTCTACTCTTCACTTCCATCTGTTAGCACTTGGCCTGTACTCAAAGAAAATAACACTACTAGCATTTTCAAGATCATTCAGACGGCTGATGTATCAGTGCAGAATGCTATCCCTGAAGCAGCACACCACAGCATATCACCAACAATGACCCATGATTTCTTACACTAAGAATTTGATGTGATAGTGAGGTCACTTTCCCATGAGTCAGAACTTATTTCTATTCTACAGTATCTTTTTCTTGCTGATAGCCCATAAGCCTCACTTTTAAGCTATTCAGTTATGAAAAATATTTGAAAATGTAATAATATAATGCAATTTGTTGCCAGATGGTGTTTCTACAAATAACAATGTAAATTACAACTTTTAATAGTTAAGTTCACAATTAACAGTTGCTCTGAAAGTGACCTTGATTTTAGTGACCACTCTTTAAACCGCATTATGCAATCAGATAAGGCAGAATGCCAATATAATTCACACTAATTTTATGCAAAAGATTTGGTTACAACCCAGAGTCAGTATTTCTAATTACCTTAATCCAGCTCCTTTGAAGTTTGCCTCACTTAATTGTTTGTCCTTGATGCCAGTTGTATCAGTTTTTGGTTTTGGTCTTGAGTTGCAGTACAGTAACTAAGTGTCTCTGCTGCCTATTAAAAACTACTATTAGAAAAAATCAATGAACAGTAGTTTTGTTATTGCTTTTTAATTTTGGTCTGAGCTTGGTTTTTGTTGGTTTTTTTGTGGGTTTTCTTGAGGGGTGATATTTGAAGCAAAGTAACTTGAAAATGATGGAAACTAAGTAGCCTAAACTGTTTGCAATCATACATGGTTATAGACACTCCTGCTTTGCAATTTGCTTAGCAAAAAAACGAGCCTGAACTATTTTGCCAGTGCATTTTTGTTAATGTGAAAAAGCTGCCACAGAAAAAGTGAAATGCCTTACAAATGCCTTCACTCCCTTATAAATAAGATTTTCTCAAAATGGTACCATTTGTGAATATATGGGGCTAGTCAGTAATTCATGTTCATGTTTCTCCACAAATATCACATTGCAATTGAACACAGTGTATGTAATGACCTCAGCACAGGTCCCAGAGAGTGAGAAAGGCTCTTGGGAGAGCTTCACTCTTGCTTTTAACCTAAGTCCTACACATACTCGGCTCATTCTGAATTGCCTGACAATTTATGGGAGAAGTAATTCCCTGAGACTTTAATATGTTCCAGAATGGGCCAGCCTTGGGAAAAAAATGTAACGGGTACAATGAGAATAGAAGGAAAGACTTGGGAGGTTTTCATTTGTAGTGTATTCCACTCAGTTCTACAGACTCAAAGGGGAATGTGGCCTCTAATGTTGCTTTACATTTCCTTTTGCTCTCTTTCTGGAATAACTTCCCTGGTAGCATGAAAAGGCACAACTGTAAAAGATTCAAGGTCAAGGAATAATGTGCTGATCTTTGTTCATTATGCAAATTTGTTCTGATGGGAAGATATGATCCGGGCAATAATCAGTATTTTTCCCTTTTAAGCCAAGTCTATAGGGCACATCTGAGAGATTAGGATGGTTCCACGCACAGCTCATCATTGATGTAAATGCAAATAATTTAATAATTTAATCCTTCTAAGGTGCTCTCTGTAGCACAAAGAATCAGAATCAGTATCCATAATGTATGGCCTTTATATATTCATATATTCATTTCAAGATAGTTACACATTGAGTAGCTTAAGCAATACTCAAATCTGTATTTCCTAGTATGGGGGCAAATAGAAAAATTAGAAGAATATAAGTGAAGCCTGGGAGAAAGTTATGCTTATTGAGACAATTAAAACCCACATCCTTTGAAGTACAGATTAAAAACATACTATGTGGAAACACACCCAAAATCTCACACCCTTTCATTTCCTGCACTCAACTATTGAAGAACCATTTGGTATCACATCCAGTCACAAAATCAGGCTCTGAAAGTCATCACCAGCAACACAAACTGCGATTCAAACCCGAGAACGGTCTTAAACTCTCTTGCATTTTGTGGACGGTCACAGCAGCAGGCGGGCACGCCAGTATGCTTTGTTGGCCCTTCAGCGCACCACTGACCGTGACCGAGATGAGGGGCAGAGGATTTTACACCTCGTGACAGCTTTGTATTTTACTTCAGAAGCCTTCAGCTAAAGCTGAATGAGAACCATTTTAATGCATCGCATAAAATAAATGTGCCACCGCAAGAACGGGGTCATAAACAAGTGTGACGGCCACAAACAAGCAGATGGTGTGCATCCCCGTGGTCCCTGAGACCGGGACGCTGTTAAATAGTTATTCCGCTCTCGCAAAGTTGTCACCCACAGGAGCGGTGACTCCTGCCACCCTGCCCTGTCCAGCCCATCCCATCCCTGTCCAGCTCGCCGGTCCCCGGGCTGCCGCCGTGCCCGGGGGACACTGCCCCGGCCGTGGGCTGCGGGGACCGACCCGCGGCGGGGCGGTGGCTGTCAGCCGCCACAGGGGTGCCCACCAGCTTTCCTTCCACGAGCCTACCCGTACCTCCTCCGCTCCCGCACGGCGACCCGCGGCACGGCTGCACCGCGTCACCGCGGGCTCCCGCTCCCGCCGCCTCCGCCGCTGCCAGGCGCGGCCCCCCGCTCCGCCCGGCCTGCCCCGGGCGCTGCCGCCCAGCCCCGCTCCGTCCGCCGGCAGCCGAGGCGAGGCGCGTGACACCGCGGGCGGAGCGGGCTGGGCTGGCCGGGAGCAGCGGGGCAGCGACGCAGCCGCAGGGCAGAGCCGCCACAGCTCGGCGCGGAGGATCGCACATCCTGTTCCGCCGGGGCGGCTCTGCCGACCCCCCGCCGCCTCCCGCCTCCTCCCTCCTTCCCTCCCTCCTTTCCCTCCCGCCCCTCCGGAGCGACATCCCTGCGAGTTTGCCTGGCTGCCCGCGCCCGTCTCCGGGCGCTCGCCGCCGCATCGCGCTCTCCATCAACTCCTGGGAGCGCGGCGGAGGGCAGGGACCCCAGTTGCGGCCAGCCCGGGCGGAAAAGTAGCGGAGAGCGGAAGGGGCCGGAGCCCAGCGCAGCCCGGCCCGCCGAGCGGGGTCGGAGCGGCGGCCGCCACCGCAGCTCCGGCCGGGCAGAGGACGCGCCCGCGGGAGCGGCCGCGGAAGACGGGGCTGGGCTGGGGGACGGAGCACCGGGAGCGGAGGCCCGCGTCCTCGCCGAAACTTGTTCAAGTTGTGCGGCCCCGGGCGCGGGAAGGGGCGGCGGCGGCGCCCTCGCAGGTTCGGGCCGGGGCCGGCGGCGGAGCACCCCCGGCCGGGTCGGTCCCGTCTGCCGCCTTGCCTTCTTCCCGCGTCGGTCCGCCGGCAGAGCCGCTCGCGTGGTGCAAATACGCGTGTAATTTCATGTTAATTCGAGCTGAATTGAATTTCGGTGGCGTGTGTCAGATTTATTTCTGTGAGTAGCTGGTAGCGTAACTGGAAAATATTCCCTGAGACATCCTGTTCACGCTGTAAAAGGGGAAAATAAAGCAAGCATGAGTAGCCAATCTGAAATTCTCTTTTGCGAAGGGTAAATTTTATGGAATTTGGAAAATGCTTCTTTTTTAAGTTCTGTAAAAAGGTGAATGAACTCGTCTTTCCTATAAACTTAGCAGCACTTTGTTAGCCACAGTACTTTAAATATGTTCTGACATCTACACAGCTTCAGAGAACTTTTGTTTCTGTTTCCACAGAAAGAACCAACATGCAGAGGGGAAAGAAACCTGAAACTGCTCTTCCGACAAGAAAGTATTGGCTTTCTGCCTCTTTCACATGTTTTCCTTTTGCATCATTACGGAAGGAACAGGATTTTTTGAATCACTGAAGCCAAATTTGGGCATCACTGGCGGAAGAAAAGATTCAAAAAGACTTGAAAATATGTCAATACTCTATGACTCTTGATTCAGATGCATCTTTCCCAAACAGAGGAACACTTATTAGAAGCACTGCCGTTTCATCAAAAGGATCTAATGGAAGATCTATGTTGATTTTTTTTTTACTATTTTCCTTCCTGTCCCTCCATGAATCCCAAAAGAGAAAGATGGAAAGAGTGTGTAAGGAAATCGAAAAAAGGCAAAGACTGAAGACAGTAACTTTTGGAGTCTATTTTCCAAGTATTGTATATTCCCAATTTTATCAACTATAACACATTGTTTTTAATAAATGATATAATTTCGTGATCAGTGGAGTTTTTGTCAGCTCTAAAAGTGGAATTTGGTGTATGACTCCCAATTCCTTTTTCAGATCATGCTTTTCAAGTTACCAAGAGATAGTGTTTCAGTCTGTTACTGTGCACTGTTGATGTGTGCTTTGTATGCATATCTCAGAGATTTTACTTTTTCCCTGATTTAAGTGTTTATGGTTCTAGTGTTGTAATTGAGAAAAGTGTGAACAGACAAGGCACCTGAGATTTAATTTTTCAAGAGCCTTGTCATTTCAATGTTGTATTTCAGATTACAAATAATCTGAGCCTTTTTTGTAATGCACAGTATACAATAAGTCTTTTCTCCTAAACATATGCCTTAAGATATTATTTTTTACTAACTGGATGAAAGTTTGATATCTGAACTCTGTTTTGTGAAGAAATGTATGTCTGGGGAAGAGGAGCTGCCTAATGGATCATGGCTCTGATGTTCACGGGGCATACTTTATTTCTAGCATTAATGATGTTTGATGTCTTCACTTTTGAAGAATCTGTAAGCAATTACTCTGATTGGGTGACTTTCATAGAAAATGTAGATCAGTATGAAAAACAGCAACTTGAAGGTCTTAGTGCTGAGCAGAAGCTGAAAAGAACAGTTCTCCATCCCAGCTTGTATTTCGATGCCCAGGATGTTCAGGCACTGAGGCAGAAGGCTCGTACAAGCCATTTGCATCTCTTCAGAGCCATCAGAAGTGCAGTGATGGTTATGCTCTCCAACCCGTCCTACTACCTACCTCCACCCAAGCACGTTGATTTTGCAGCCAAATGGAATGAGATTTATGGTAATAACCTGCCACCTCTAGCATTTTACTGTTTGCTGTGCCCCGAAGATAAAGCTGCATTTGATTTTGCCCTGGAATATATGGATAGAATGGCTGGCTACAAAAACTGGTTGGTTGAGAATGCACCTGGAGATGAAGTGCCACTCGGTCACTCCCTAACAGGATTTGCCACTGCTTTTGACTTCTTGTATAATTCACTGGAAAATGAGAGAAGGCAAAAATATCTGCAGAAGATATGGTCTGTAAGCGAGGAAATGTATGAGTACTCCAAGGTTCGTTCCTGGGGAAAGCAGCTTCTGCATAACCACCAAGCAACCAATATGCTTGCTCTGCTTATTGGGGCTTTGGTTGCAGGAGTGGACAAAGGATCTCAGGCAAATATTTGGAAACACACTGTTGTTGATGTGATGGAGAAAACGATGTTTCTGCTCAATCATATTGTAGATGGGTCTCTGGATGAGGGAGTCGCTTACGGGAGTTACACAGCCAAGTCAGTAACCCAGTATGTTTTCCTGGCCCAGCGCCACTTCGGGATTAACAACTTGGAGAACAACTGGCTGAAAATGCACTTTTGGTTTTATTATGCCACCCTGTTGCCAGGCTTCCAGAGGACTGTGGGCGTTGCAGATTCTAATTACAACTGGTTTTATGGTCCTGAGAGCCAACTGGTGTTCTTGGATAAGTTCATCTTGAAGAATGGAGCTGGTAACTGGCTGGCACAGCAGATCAGAAAACACAGACCCAAGGATGGGCCAATGGTGCCATCCACTGCACAGAGATGGAGCACATTACATACTGAATTTATATGGTATGCTGCTGAAATCACTCCTCAGCCACCTCCTGGCTATGGTACTGCTAAAATGCACGTGTTTCCTAACTGGGGAGTTGTTACTTACGGGGCTGGATTGCCAAACAGTCAGACAAACACCTTTGTCTCCTTCAAGTCTGGGAAACTCGGTGGACGTGCTGTCTATGATATCGTTCATTTTCAACCCTACAGATGGATTGATGGGTGGAGGAGTTTCAATCCAGGCCATGAACATCCTGATCAGAACTCCTTCACTTTTGCTCCCAATGGACAGGTGTTTGTGTCTGAGGCTCTTTATGGACCTAAACTCAGCCACCTGAACAATGTCTTGGTCTTTGCTCCATCTCCTACAAGCCAGTGCAACCAGCCTTGGGAAGGACAGCTTGGTGAGTGTGCCCAGTGGCTGAAGTGGATGGGTGACGAGGTTGGAGACTCAACTGGAGAAATTATAACAGCCTCCCAGGCTGGTGACATGATGTTTGTGAGTGGTGAGGCGGTATCTGCTTACACATCAGCAATGAAACTGAAAAGTGTCTATCGTGTTTTGCTGCTATTAAATTCTCAGACATTGTTAGTAGTTGACCATATCGAGAAGGAGGAAGACTCTCCTGTTAATTCAGTCAGTGCCTTTTTTCATAATCTTGACATTGATTTTAAATACATACCCTATAAGTTTAAGAACAAGTACAATGGAGCTATGATGGATGTGTGGGATGCCCACTACAAGATGTTTTGGTTTGATCATCGTGGGAGTAGTCCTGTTGCTAGGATACAGGAGGCTGAACAAGCTGCTGAATTCAAAAAGCGATGGACTCAGTTTGTAAATGTTACCTTTCCAATGAAAAACACGCTTACAAGGATTGTTTACCTTTTCTATGGCCCGTATGTCAATGTTTCTGACTGTAGAATCGTGGATAATGCAAAATCTGGATTTCAGATTTCGCTCAGTGTCAACAACACTGAAAATACCATCTCTGTTGTGACTGAGTATCAGAATTTAAAGGCAAGGTTTGATTACTTGGGATTTGGTGGTTTTGCTAAAGTAGTTCATGAAAATAAAGTGACCAAGTTTGGTCTTGGTACTGAATCTGTGATAAAAGAGGTGAAACATAGTAGGGTAACTTTCCCATTTGGATTCAAAGTGAACATAATTGCAGGGTTAATTTTGGGTGTCAGTTTGGTCATATTGGCTTTTCAGTGGCGATTTTACATATCCTTCGGTAAAATGTTGCGTTGGATCCTGATATTGGTTGTCACGCTGTGGCTCATTGAATTGGTGGATGTGTGGAGCATGTGTACTCAGCCCATCTGTGCAAAGTGGAGCAGTGATATGACAAGGCTAGAACGTGATAAAGGCAATAAAGCCAAACAACTAGAAGGAAACCCCATTGTTTTGCCAGATGTTATCATTACTTCACTTCCCACTTCTGGTGCAGAAATTTTAAAACAGCTCTTTTTCAATACCAGTGACTTTTTATACATCAGGATACCTACACCCTATCTTGAAGTTCCTGAGACTGAATTTGAAATTGATTCCTTTGTAGATCCATGTGAATGGAAGGTTTCTGATGTCCAGAATGGTAATTTTCGTCTTATCCAAGGGTGGCTTCAGTCTCTAGTTCGAGACACAAAGTTGCATTTACAAAACATTCATTTGTATGAAGCTAGCAGAAGTAAGATTTCTCAGCATTCTGCATTAAGCAAAGACAAAAAGAAAAGGTCCAAAAAGAGAGAATCCTTGTCAGAGCAAAGAAGCAGGGCAAGAGGGAGTCAAGAAAAAGATGCTGAATATATTAGGGAGCTGAGAAAACATCTCATCTATTATCCTAATGCACGGCCTGTACTTAGTTTAAGCAGTGGGAGCTGGACATTAAAGCTTCCCTTCTTTCAGGAAATCTTAGGACCATCAATGAGAGCGTTATTTGTAGTGAGGGACCCACGGGCATGGATCTATTCAATGTTGTACAAAAATAAGCCAAGCCTTTACTCCTTGAAAAATATTCCACAACACTTGGCTGCGATGTTTAAGGGGGAGAATGGTAAAGAAAAATGTAGTTTAAATGAAGGCTATGCCTCTGAGTTTGAATCACTAAGAAAAGAAATTTCTAATTCTAATTCAAATGCTATTTCTGTGTTGTCTTATTTATGGCTAGCAAACACAGCAGCAGCAATGAGAATAAACAGGGACTTGCTGCCAACAAATTATCAGCTGGTCAAGTTTGAAGATATTGTGAGCTTTCCTCAGAAGACTGCTGAAAGAATTTTTGCCTTCCTTGGTATTCCTCTTCCTCCTGCTAGCTTAAACCAAATATTATTTGCCACCTCCACCAGTCTTTTCTATCTTCCTTATGAAGGGGAAATTTCACCAAGTAGCATTCATGCCTGGAAACAAAACATGCCCCATGAAGAGATTAGACAGATTGAAGATATCTGTTGTTCCCTGATGGACCACTTAGGATACCCAAAGTTTATAGAATAAATGCTGCTGGTCAGCAGAAATTTGCACTAATGATCTCTGACTCCCAATTTGTGGATAAATATTAGAGAAGTTTGTTTATTCTTGTAAAAATGTGTACAGTCTGCTACTTTCAGAGAGATTATTTTAAGAAAAATGTAACTGTTCTTGAAACTGTGGAAGGTTTTTTGTTTGTTTTGATTTTTTTTTAAAGATATTGTAACTACTTTTGTGGCCTTTTAAAAAAAGCTGTGTGAATCTTTGCAGAAGTACCAGCTGGGGCCTCTATAGCTCAGGATATTAGTAATAGAACAGAGCTTTTCACCTCCAGCTCACCAGTTTGACTCCAGCCCAAATGGTTAGCTCCAGAAAGCATTTACCACCTGATGATTGCATGAGGATTTATATGAAATTACACTTGTCAAACTGGTCCTGTTCCCAATGGTGATTATTGGCTCCCTTGGACAGGTTTTCTGATGCATTCTGTTGATGTCTCACTGGTCACTATAGTGGTGCAAAATAAGCATAAACTGAGATTTAGGGCTGTTCAGCATCCTCTTAGAGGGACAAAACAAAACATTTGAAAAAATCTGGTTTCTTACTTACCGTTTGAACAGACTGGCCCAGGACTGGAATGGACTCAGATATTAAATCTTATTCTAGAATATAGTTCTTTCATGTCACAGGTGGGGTACTTAATTTAGGGTTTAAAGTCTGACAAAAAGAGTCTTAATTGTCCACTTCTGACAACGTATCCATTGTGAACCTGAAGTAAATTATCTGGAGAAAAAGAAATGGGACAAAATCAAAGAAATGAGAACGATCCCTCAAATGAGCAGTGAAAATTGTGTAGTACCTGCCTCAATGTAACCTAATTTTGAAGGTTGTTAACATACTAACTTTTTGAACTGTTTTATTCTGTACCTCTTGTCTTAGAGGTTCTGCAAGGATTTTCTCTTTTTGAGTGAGACTCTTCCATCCATCTTTGTTGTAACACATTTCTCTGCTGATTTTTGTGCATAATTTCCTGGGACCAGTGCAAATATGTGGTGCCATTGGCAATGACTTATTGTTGATGTGTGCATAAAATGCAGTATGAGATTTAGAAGACCTCAAATAAAACTCTAGCCCTGTGTTGCTGTGGGATGTTTTGCTTGTCTTTATAATGAACTTCTGAAGGACAGCCATTGCTAACCTCAGGTATTCTGTCAGGAAAGGGAGAGATCTGAAAATCACCTGACCCACAACCACCTCACATTTGTGTGGTTTCCCTGCAGCAAACGATTCCCAAAGCTGTCTGATTTTTATCATGATTGGAGTTTCTTTAACATGATGTAGTAATATGGAATTTGTTTGGAGACAACTAGGCCTGGTAGGATATCTTTGTCAGAGCTTATTTTCTTCTTGGGTCACTGTCTTTGTTTGCACACGCCCATTAAGAAAAAAAAAAATCCCATTTCCCAATTTACCTTGCTCAGCATTTTCTGGAAATGCATGCATATTGTAAATGTCTGCAGATGTGTATATCAGATCACAAAGAGACATCTATTTCCTTTGCCATCTGTTTTTTATTAGGAGTGAAATTGTGTTGAAATATGCTTCAGCTGGTTTGTGGGAGCTGGAATCAGAGCCTATTATAATGAAAAATGCATGTAATTGTTATTTATTTGGGTGGTAAGCGTTGGGCAATGTCAAAAGTACAGTGAGTTTCCTTTTACAGATTACAGATACTCTTGCTGAATTTTAATATAAAGTTCTTCTCTTTTCTTCCAATCTTAACCGTTGTGTCCCTGTCTTACCCAGCTGTTTTGTCCCTCCCATATGTACATTTCACATCCTTGAGATATCTCATTACAAGCTAAATAAAAGTACCTCTTTCTCAGACAGTCATTAGTATAGCAAAACAGGCCCCTACTATGCTAAATCTATTGATAATTTGTGGTCTCACTCACAGTAAGTTGCCTGTCATTTACTAGCAGTAGCTGTGTTTTTCCCCTTCAGACCTGTGTTTCACCCTTGTCTAGGTGGAGTGCCATGTTAAAGGAAATATTAAACAATTCTCTCAAACTGACTTTTCTCTGAAGCCATTTTTGATTGTGTGATAAAAGGAAGTATTGATGTCTGTACAGTTGGTGCTTGACAGAATAAATTTTAGCATTTACTTTCTATTTCCAGGATTTACACTCTAGAATCATAACAAACAAGAAGGCTTTTCTCTGTCAGATGTTTTAGGGCAGCCAAA
Organism: Malurus cyaneus samueli; assembly: GCA_009741485.1. Classification (NCBI taxonomy): domain Eukaryota; kingdom Metazoa; phylum Chordata; class Aves; order Passeriformes; family Maluridae; genus Malurus; species Malurus cyaneus. The sequence continues at coordinate 43,717,167 of CM019215.1, forward strand.
GGTAAGATTTTGTGGGTTTACAGAGGTATCCTTAAAATTCTCTTCTGTTACTAGAATTTAGAAGAATGGTCGCTACAGACACAGGCATTAACCTCCCTTTTTTCATGTAGTTATATTTAAGACTGTCAATGAACTTTGAGAACTTTGACTTTTTTGAAAATCATGTCTGCTTAGGTGCATTATATTTGAAAGTATTCTGACATTTCATTTACACTTTCATAAATATCCTCATGAAAACTAGTTGCAGTCCTTTATCTTTTCTTCCTTTTTCTTCCTCTGTTGAGTGCTGATAATTATGTGTACTAAATTTGTACTAAATTGTAATTTGGACTGTCCAATTATGACACAGCTAAGATTCTGATGTATTTTTTTTAAAGGCAAGCTTTACTTAAATCCTTTTCTCTAAATCGTATTTGGAAGCATAAGAAAAATAAACCCAAAGGAAAACATTTCAGTTATTTACTTTGTGAGTAAGTGACATTGGCCCTGGGGAGATGCACATAGGGCTTGGCATTCAGAATTCTATCAAACAGGATAAATCTATAGTCTCTGAGCACATCTAAATGTCTCTATTGCTCCCAGCATGTGCTTTTTCCCAAGAGCAAAGTCTGGAGGTGATCCTCAGTCATGGTCAGATTGGTTCTCTTCACACCCTATGTGCACGGAGCTGGAATGCAGCCCTCATCAGATTTATGTTTGAACAGTTAATTTGCCAGATCCAGTTTAATTTCTGTACAAGATCCTCAATTATGTAAAATATATGGCACAACTCATTTGTCAGTGTAATACTATTCTGATAGGCTAGAGCACAATTCAAACAAAAATTACTTTTCAAATTTTATAAAGTTATTATTAACTCATTTGTAAAGCCTCCGTAATGGATGAGAATTTTTTAAACTGCAGTTGAAACACAGTGATATGACTTCTAGCAAACTCCTGTCCATCCTGCAGTTAATTATTAGTATTAGAGACACTATTTATTTGGCGAACATAAATATACATTAACTGGAATATAATACTGCATTTCCTGAAAACATTTGAAGTGCACGGTTCAAGATTAAGGATGAAAGCATGTTATCAATATTTCTGTAAATTGCAAATATTACCCCTTTTGCAAGTGGCCCATATATTGGGTTCCATATGTTGGAATGTTTTGTAATTAGAAACTCTGATACTCGTGTAGGGGACCTAATAATTTATCAAACTTGTTTCTTTTTATTTACATATAAATTTTTTTCAAGAGGGTAAGTACTGGATCTTAACAGTTCTGATTGTCTGTTGTAAATTCTGGTCAAGGCAACCTAAGCTTTCATTTCTTCCTTTTTAGATTTGGTTCAGACTAAAACATGATTTGCTTAAAGCCCATGGTGAATGGGCTGCTTTCCAAGTGAAGAGTCTGTCTGGAGACTTACAGTCTTGAATAACATATTTCAATGTGGAATATCATGAACTATGAGTTATAGATCAAATCTGTAAATTGTGAACTGTTCAGAATTGGACCTTAAGTGGAATGATGCCTTGGTGACCTCAGTGAATGTTGTGCCAGTGATTCCAACAGGAACAAAATACTGTCTACTATCATAAAACTATTATCAACTAGTTAGCCTGAATATTCCAAAACAAAAAATTACAGACAGTAAGTACCTCAAGTGATCATTAAAGATTACTCTTCTTGCTATTTGATGACAAAAGGAAATATATTCTGATAATTTAAAAAATATAAATTGCTCTGAAACTCAAATCAAAACTACTTGTAGGCTGTCTGATAAATTTATAAGCCCATGAAAGTAGGTATAGAGACAAACAGATACTCAAAATAATCTACAAAGAGAGGGGTCAGGGCTCTGATTTCCTTTAGTGAGAAGAAATTTGCTGGTATCCTTTTCTCATAAAGGATGCGAATGGACAATCTCGCACTGTCTCAGAAAATACTTAATAATGGGAAAGTTCTGTTTCATGTTGCTGAAATGATACAGTTTTAAATTAAACTATATGTCTTTTGAGCAGGCAATGTGCTGAGAGTTATATGTGATGGACGAGAACAAAGACAGTCTGATCTCATTCACACTGAATAATTTCTGAAAGCTTCTTCATTTATGGTGGTATAAATTCAACACTTTGTTTACTGCCTTTACTGAGAAGGCTATTGTGGAGTTTCAAGAACATGACCTGAATGAATCTATGTCACATTAGGCAATTTAACTTTCACACCTAAATAAAGAATCTTGTCACCCTAGAAACAATGGAAAACGAGTGTTGCCCTCAAAAGTAAATCAGACATTGCTGCTATCTTTTTAAATACTCATCAGCCAGGAGTGGTGAAACTCTTAATTTAGATGTCCACTGACAGGCCTCAGAGGAAGTAGGATGAATTTGGATTTAAATGTGTATTCCAGTGCATACACTGTCCAAACAGAATTTTCTGAAACATCCTCCATAAAATAAAACTATTGTTAGAAAAACAATATGTGTTATCCTCTTTTTCTTTCCATGTTGTTTCACTACTTTGAATATCACAAAACTTTGTGATGCAGTCAAGTATATGTATTTAAAAATTTTAAATCCTGCTATTGTTTGTTTTGAATATGGAAACCACTGTTATTTTCATGAAGTGTATAGCAAGACCTGATTCTGCCTGCCCTCGAATGCACAGTAAGTACATTTGGTGCTAAGTGAAAGACCACAAAATAGCTATATTCTTAGAAAAGGTGATTTTGCACTCAGTTTTTGGAAGCTGGACAGCTGTTGCAATTCATAATTTTGAAATCTCTTAGTGTATAAACACTGTGACCGTTTGCAAATTGTGTATTTAGAATAGTACATCTTCTAGTTCCTGAACTATGCACAGGAACTTTTTCAGAGACAGGTATCAACATCTATCAGCTCCAGAGGCACCGGTAGTCCAGCCTTGTTGCTGGAAAGAGGTAACCCACAGGAGGTACAGCTGAGCTATAACTCGTTTTCTGGAGCTGAGTTTTGCAGGTTTAACTGGTTTTTGTTAATTTAATTTAGCAGATTATGTTTGGGATATAACATAAGCATAGGAGCAAGAATAAGACCTGATTCTATCTTTCCTGTGAAATTTGGCAGGTTATAAAGCAAAAAATTGCATATTTTTAAGTATTTTTGACATGATACTTACTCTGAAGCAGATATAATGTTTTGAGGTTTTTTTTCTGGAGAGTGTTAGCCCTGTGCCTTCTCTGTTGGTGGCTGCTGAATGATTTTGCAGTTGGTGGGCACGATGTGCTTAATGCTTTGTAATTCATCCTAGCTCATGTCACCACTATCACATGTAATTTTTCTTTTTAACCTTCTGAATCTTGAACCCAGCTTTGGCTTCTGAGAAAGTTGCATGGAAAATGCCTGTTATGATAGGAACAGCAACGTGTTTTCTAAAAAAGATCTTGCTCCTATTGCAAATTCTTTGACAATATTTGTCTCCAGCTATTTTCTGAAAGGTTGTTCAAAGTGGATAAATGCTGTGTACAAAGCTGAGAGAAAACTAATACCAGTAGCATGATAAAAGGCAGGCTGTCAGAGATAATAAATGCATACTTGTATCTGTGAAAGCCATTCATATTTTCACTCTTAATTGATTTTGTAAGAGAGTAGTTGCTTACATTTTGTTTGATTTTTTTTTTTAAAACCTTTTTTGTTTGCATCCTCTGGCTTCCCTAGAAATAGACTTTTCTCCTATGTTTTCTGAATCTTAGTTTGAAATGTTAATTCTGTTACATTTTCTTGAATATTTTGTTGTGTTTCCAGACCTTCAAGTCTGATGTCTTTATAACAGCTGCCACTTACTCTTGATTTCAGGAAACAATCTCAGAGGTAGGGAGGAATATGATTGGTACACAGAAATGAACTGAGAAAGGAGAAACAAAGTGTTATGTTGCTGAAGACAACAGACTTTAAAATGTGTGTTGGGGTATTGAGCTGACAAATCATGCACTATGAATGCCTGAATAATGGACTTTATTATTCACTTTAACTAAAAGTTAGTTAAACTAACTAACTGTTAGTTTAACTAACAGCTAGTTAAACTAACTAGCTGATCAGCTGAATATTGTCTGTTTAAAATTACCACATGAGCACTGATGGAAAGTAAAGCTAAAAGGAAGTTTTGTTTGTACATATATATTGATATTTTTTCTTCGAAACAGTGCTCCTCTTTTGTATTCCTAAACCATTTAATTTGCAGCAGAATGGCTATCAACCAATGTAGCTCTATAACAAAAATTTTGTTACCAAAGGATACTTTTCAAAGATAGGAGGCAGCTTTACCTGCTGGGTATAGATCAATATTGATGAGTTCTCATCTGCCAGCATCCTTTGCTGACACATTTGAAGGAAAAGTTTACTTCTGTAAAAAAGAATTATTGGATTGCATTGTTGCTGGGCAAAATAGAGGTGACATGAGAAACTCAGTGTTACAGACAGAACACTATCAATTAGTCAGGATTAAACCAGACACATAATCAGATCCAAAGCATGGATGTAGCTCTCATCTATCCCTCAGCCTAATTACTAACCTTCATGACCCTCTATATGCAGGCTGGGCTAAGATGAATTTCCTTATATTTGCTGAAATAAAAGACCAAGGCTACATGGAGATGTGTTGGCTTGATATGCTAGGGTTTTTTGGAGTTGCTGTCACTTGAATGTATGTCTGCATCGCTCAATCACTCTAGGGCACATTTGCACATCTTATGTAATGAACGATGGTGTTGATTTCAGCATGTAGGAATTTACCTATTCGTATTCTGTTCTTTTCTGACAATAGACACATTTTAGAACCCTTAACATAAGAATGATTAGTAAACATAGGATGATTAGTAAAGAGCCAGGCTAGACAATATAAAGATTTCTGGTTCACATCTTGTTGAGTCTGTTTGCCAGCAATCTGCTTCATCTGCATTTGGCTCAGTTGGCTCTGCATAGCAACAGACTCATAACACCCTTTGAAGAATTTCCCTTGAGAAATTTGTAAGTTAAAGGTGCATCTTTAAACAGCTAAATGTATATATCATTGCTTTAGTGTCTCTTAGGTTAACGTAGGTGAAATTTTCATCTGACTTATAGGTGTAAGGAAAATGAAAGGAAAAAAAAATACATTTCCTTGACTGTTAAATAAACATACAATGTTTTAAAAAATGTTCAGGTGCTACTAAAGTTTACAAAAAAAAAATAAAAATCTCTAGGGTCAGTTTAGCAAAACTGCTATTAATTTTGTTATATCATTCCTCTTTGTTCTCTACAATGTATCCTGCAAAACAGATACATATATGAACAATTTGTTTTGTACATGTGTGAAATATTTGTTTTGTTGCATTTCTGAAGCAGAGTCAGCTAGATACACAAACAGCTTTTAAGTAAATACAGATGTAATAACTTCATGATAAGGTGGTCTTAGCCATACTTTGATACTTTGTAGTTTCTCTTGTACTTTGTAACTTCATGTTTTCAGTGGTGACTCAACCAGTTCACTGGGCAAGCCACTCCAATGCTTAAAAAATTTTTCTTCAAAACCTGATCTGACACAACTTGAGGCCATTTCTTCTTGTTCTATCACTTGTTATTTGGGAGAAGGGGCTGAACCCCACCTTCTTACCACACCTCCTTTGTGATAGTTGTAGAGAATTATAAGGTGCCCCCTCAACCTCTCTTCTCCAGGCTAAAGACCTCCAGCTCCCTCAGCTGCAGCTTGTCACACTTCTATTCCAGACTCTTCATCACCTTCATTCCCCTTCTTTGGATGCATTTTCAGCACCTCGATGTCTTTCTTATAGTGAGGAGCCTCTCAGCCTTTTGTCTATAATCAAGTATATTGTAAGATGTATGTTGTGCATGCATATCATCAATTTCCTAAAATCCTGCTAATTTTGGGAAAGAGTCAAAATGCTGGAAAGCAAGCCATGTCTATATGGTATTGAAGTAGGTCTTCACAGAAATGTATGCAGTGAAATGCAGAGACATTTGAAGGTGATGAAGGCTCTCAGCAAATACACTGAATTAGTTCTGAATTTAGAACATAAACCAGGTTCTGACACATGAAGCTTATAGAAAGTGTTTAGGTTGTGTCTCGCTTTCCTTACAAATCAAAGCACTTTTCTCTTGGTGGGGCATTTTAGCTCTAAGTTTTCTGAGACTGTCCATCATATGTTTGTCTTTTTTTTCATGCTGTGTGGCTTCCCTATAAGACTTCTATTTATCTGTTTTAGAAAGATATATTTGTTTATCAGGAGTGAATTTGATGAACTGTTTCATTACTTTTTCCCTCTGGTTCTTTGAAAATAGAAATCATACTTTCAGGCATTTTGTGAAGGAATACATCAGAATTTCTGAAAGTCAGAAATTAGAGAAAGCAGTCAGAATATAACCATGGTTGCAAACTCCACAAACATTTCAAAATGTCATGTTATACCAACAAAAAGGAGCATAAGAATTTAACTGTCAGCTGCAACTTTCTAGATATGATTGTATCATTTATGTTGAAATTATCCCCTTTTAAAATAAAAATTAAAAATACTGCCTTCATGAAAATAAATACATGAAGGTCACAGTTTTAATTATTATATTTTGGATACCTCTTAGCTGGAATTCTGTAGAAAACCAAATCTTCACTATCTCTTGCACCCTTTGTGAATTCAACTGTGACAAAAATTACTTAATAGGTCTCTTGCTCTAAGGCAAAATCTGTTCACAGCACTTAAAACATTGGCAAACACATCAAGAAATATTAATTTAACCATATTTTATCATATTCTAGTCTTGCAGATCTTATTTAGAAGTGAAGGTTGAATATTCTGCTTTCACTCTGTTATAAAATGCACGCATCTGAGTAAAGTCTCCAGTAAATTTGCTTATCTGTAACCCAGAATTTGCAGAGAGACAGATTTCTAGTCTGGCTATTCTTTTCTTCTCTAAGTAAAGTTTAATTTTGAATAATTGGTTATAAAGTGCTGAATTTAAATAAACAAGTGATGAACTATTTTAAATGTTTTTAGCAAATGGCCTGTACTGGTTGTATCGCTTTTGACTTTGAGTTACAAGTATACCTCTCCAAAAAGAAATTCTCAAAAGTGGCTCCTGAAATCTATCTCATTGACTATTTAATTCTTACTGTAAAATGGCTGTAAAAGTGGCCTCAAGTCTTTACCCAGGAGATTGGTGTATAAAAAATAGTTGCTTTTCACATAAAAATGAGAACTTTGACTCTTGAACCGTGAATATCAAGGCACAACATGACTTCTCATCATGCTGTTTTGTGATCATCTTTTTAGGATGAACTGATATGATGTTCTTTGGCATCCTGATAACAACCTAAAAGCTGTGTCAAGAATGAAAAATAGTATTTTTAATCAATATCTATGAATATATGTAGAATCCCATTTTGCCAGGGTCTATATTTGTAACGGAGGTCAGTAGCTGCTGGCACCAGGAAAGCATGATGATATCCTAGCTCATATTATGCATTGACAGAAGAAGCTGTCAATCCAGGTTAGCCTATAGCCTAGAGGTTTTCATTTGTTGCATTTTAGTATTGCTGAAAATATACTGCAAATAGAATATTTTTTGTGCTCACAGGGCATACTGCAAGCTGTGGAAAGAATTATCTTTAGCTTCATTGGAAAGCTTAGCAGAATTTTTTTTTTTTTTTCTTGTGCTATGTCTTTCAGTGCTGCCCGAACAACAGAGCAAAAGGACATAGCTGGAGGAGAAGATGTATGCCAGAACGTCCCTGCAATGTGATGGCCCTCAGAAGTGTCACTTTGGCTGTGCAACCACAAATAGAAAGTAGAAGCCTATTGCTTCTTTCTAACTCATGGATAAAATCTTGGAAGTCTCTTACTTTTGAGCACACTACAGACTAAGAAATGATAAGGCATTTAAAAAATAACCTTTGAAAGTACTTTTAATGTCATGGCATCTGAGATAAGCACACAACTTCCATGACCTGGACTGATGCTCTTAGGAGATTGAAAATGCACAGATGTGGAATATATAGTCATGCAAAAGGAAAGGTAATTTCCTGGAATGTAAGAAACACCATCTTTTAGCTCATCGGGCTCTAAGTGTATGACACAGCACAAACAGCACAAACACAGGAGCAAACAAGTAAATTGACAACACAGACCTGTGGACAGCTCCTATTGCTGGTTCAGATTGATGGCTGTGGCTGGAGTCAGCACAGAAGCTGGGCACTGATTAAGACACTGATCAAAACAAATGCTGTTATGTTACCTCATTCAGGCATCTTAAGAAGGTAGAGGCTCCACGCCCTTAATTGCCTATATTGTAGGTCCTTAAAACATTTGTTCTGAACCAGTGAAATTTGCCAAAATATGTGCAAGGCATGGCGTGTACGAGGCCACGTCCGGGAATCAGGCTGGCAGTGGAGATGAGAGGATGGAAGCATGTAGTGCAGATGAAAAGGCAGTGGCAGCTTGAGATAAACAACAGAGAGGAAAAAGGGGGAGATATGAATAATTTGTAGAGGTCTGGAGATTCTAGATATCTGCAAGGAGGCAAAAGTTTGACATGTTAACCAGTGCCTATTGTAATTCTTGTAATGAAAGTACTCCTCTATGTTAGCTGCTGTGCAAGGTGTCTGTCATTTCAAATTGCTGCAAAGGATAATAGCACAATTGGTTCTGTAAAGAAGCCTCATTTAATTTTATAATTAAGCACATTTCACAACAGTGAAAATTACCAGCGTCATATGTTTTTTGCTTAGTGACAAATTAGATCTCAGAATGTAATATCTTGAGGGTTAGTTTTGGTTTTAATTTATTTTTTTTAATTACAAATTTCCATTAGGAATAGATGAATAAAATATGTACCTCCATGAACTACTAAAAATAATACATAAGAGTGAGGGATATGAGAGCTTTGTTATTTCAAAGCATTTCAAATTAAATACTTTAAAACTGGGATGCCATTTGCAAACTCTCTAGGTCTCCTGCCTCACTATTATGAAATTGCATTGTAGAAAAATAATTTTATGTAACAAAATCCTACTGCGTCTTATCACTTGATTTCTTTGTTTTCAATTTTGTCATTTGTCTCCTATTCATTGGGGGTTTTATGAATTTTCTATGAATAAACATTGAACAGCTATATTTATGTATCCTTAAAAATCACTGTAAATTAACACTGAAGATAATGAAGCTGAGCAGGCCTGCAACAGCTGAGGTTAGGTAGCCTTCTTTCTGCAAAAGAAATGTCAGCGTGGGACAAGGAATTCATCTTGATGAGAGGGTGGCATAACATTTGGGAGGTGAGCCAGAAGACAGCTACTGTAAAACTCAGCCTGTGCAATACATTATGTTCCCTCCAGATCCCCCTGCTCTTTTCCTTCTGTAGCTGAAAAAGGAGCACTGTCCACAACCCCATTGCAATTGGGAAAAGAGATCTCTTTAAGGATTTAACCTCTTGTTTTTCCACGTGTTGGCTTCTGTTCATTTAGATAAATAAGTAAAAGCTCCCATTACTGTTGTGTAATCAGCCTGCAATCAAAAACACAAAGGAAAAATACTGACTGGCATTTGAACTACATACTTTGTTCTCTTATGAAGCAGTATGGCAGTCCCTGCTCCAATAATAAATAAAGAAGGATATTGAATCTTTGTCTAAAAACTATGCAAGAACTACTGTGTACCTATTTCTGTGCTTTAGGTACCTGCATGGTGAAAAACCTATTGATAGCAAAATAGATCACAGAGGTTTAAAAGATTGAAAGATAGGCCAAGTGGTTGCTAAGCTTTAGATTTACAGCTCTCTTTGAAGACCTGACTGAAATCATAATGATAAAAGATTTTTGCTTAGCATGCCTGCTAGGGTTTTGTGTGACATCAGGTAACTTAGGCTGTGCCCACACCTATGTGCTGAACTCCTGGCAGCATATTCCTGGGACTGGTTTCTGTCCACCCGCCAGCAGTGGAGGTATTTTGTTTTACAGAGCAATATAACAAAGGATGATACCTGTTCTGCTTCTAAATGGTGAAATCAAGAAACACCAGCAACTTCAACTCAGTTTCATTTGAAAATAATATTCTTGAATTTGAAACCCACACAAGTGAAATTGAAATCAATGTTTAAATCAGTCATCATCAAAGTTGATCATCACTCCATATGTTAGAAAGTAAAGATAGAGTAGTTGGACAAGTAGTTGCAGTTTGTTGTTTTCACTAATTGGTTCATTTCCTTCTTTCTTTTTAAGTGCACTTCCATGGCTGCTTTTAAAAAAACAGTCCATGGCTGCCTTTTCTGCTGTTTGTGTTTCAGTACAGGCCAGCAGAACAGAACATCTAGTTAAGATCAACAGTGAGATTAGGTCTTATTTATAAAAGACCATATAAAAATCAGCCAAGTAAGCTAAATAGACAAAAATAACGTTAACAAAAATCCTGAACTGAGTTTGTAGTGATCTTTCAAGCAAGATAAAAGAAAGAATTAATTAGCCTGATCTGCAGGTAGAACTGCAAAGCATATGCTTGCATGAAACTCCATGGCTCTTGCCTATTTGGGAAAAGTTGACTCTTTAGTGAGGGCTGAGGTGTTTTCCAAGGGACATCTTTCCTATATTTTCTCACAATTGTAGCCACATCAGCTGTAACACTTTGCTAGTTTCCTGTCACAGGCCTTATTTATGATAGTGTCACCAGATAAAGAACATTCTGAATGGCATCATCCAAGAGTAAGGAAATCTCACTCTTGGCAATTTTTCTGTGGCAGATGTTAGAGAAATTACAATGCAACAGAATTACAGGTGTTCCTCTGTTCTACCCGAATTTGATATTGACTTTTTAGAACTCAGTCCCCAGAGACTCAATGAATAGGTGGTTTTTAAAGCCAGTAGAGTTTCTCCCTGGCTCTTAAAGCTAATGTATGTCTGTTTTAATGTGCATGAGCCAGCTTATTGCTCTCTTGCCTCCAGCCTTCTGTAGCTGACGTTAGGCCATCAGCAGGAAGGGTGAGTATGAGAAAATCACTCTTGAGATCCCCACAGTTATAAATTCTATCCCATTTGATTAACAGAACAGAGATTACAGGTCTGAGGGACATGTATCTTAGCCTGTTTTTCCGCAAGCACATTTCTTAACATAGATGAATTGGGGTGTGACATTTTGGAGCTTCACAGCTACCACATTTCCACTGAAATTCCTCCTCCAAATGAATAGCTTGGAGAAGAGGGAAAGAAGAAAAAGAAAAGAAAAAATTGGAGTTAAAAAATTGCCTGATTTTCTACTTGTCCTTCAGAATGAAATTATCCCACCAGGACCCGTACCCCATGAGTAAGGAAGAAATAAGATTTCAAGTATTTTAAAGATATGTTTGTTTAGGTAGCTAATGCAAATTGATGCAGACAAAATAAGCTTCCTACTGAATACAAAGGAAGGAAGGGTGAGTTTAAGTTTATAAGAAGGTAGAAAAGGCTATACTTGACTGGAGCAAAGTACCATTCAACTCAGTGTGCTGTTTCCAGTGGTAGCTGTATATGGGCACTTAGGTAAGAGTACAAACAATGTAAAAATAGGATTCTTCCTCTGATCGCTTTCTCTGCCTCAGGACTGAGCTAGATGCATTTAGCAAATCTAAATAGATTTCTTTTCCATTAGGTTTTTCAGGCTTCCCTAGAGTCCATGTAAAATTTAGAATCTATTATGTCCTCTGGCAAGGAGTTCAACAAGGCTGTTATTCCTTATTTTAAGTGCCATCTCTTAGCATTTGTTTTGCCCTGGCTCCTGTCATCTCTTTTTTAAACTGAAAACTCCTTGTTTACTTAGTTATTCTATGCTTGAAAGCATTCCATTCCTGTTATCATCTTTGCTTCTCTTATCTGATTTTTTGTTATAATCTTTGTTAGGGAAACAAGACCTGCTCATATTGTTGAAAATAGGGACAGACCCAAATTTAGATGCTAACTTATGACTCCAAGCTGCTGTCTAAGCATATTTTTAAGATGCTTACCTTTTTCTGCAACTGTAACCAGTTCTGTTTAGTACTCTGATTCTCGGAGAGAGATTTTTGAAGTTAGCATTTGAGGCACAGAAACGTTATAAATAAATTACAACCATATTAACTGAGTGTTTACAAGTCATAGGAAAAATCTTCAGACAGTTCTCCACAAAGCAAAGCCTCTGTTTACAAAGAAGAGAGTCCAAATAAACAGTCCAATGAAATTTTATCAGTATCAAGTTTATTGTTTTCTTAGAATCAAAACTAGCTACTAGTTTTAAACTTTGTCACAAAGAGGAATAGGTGAATTTTCAAGACAATATAGGGAATGAATAGCTAGTAAACTGATACAAATGCTAACAGAGCAGCAGCAGCAGCTCCTTTGTTGTGACCATTAATGCAACTTGGCTTCCAAGTCAGCTATGTACTTCTGAAATTTTTACATAGCTTTTTAATCTGCACAAGATGTTGCTTGTTAAATCTGAAAGCAGAATCACCTCTGAATTTTGTATGGCACTGCACAAAACAAACAGACCAAAAAAGGGTATGAGAAGATCTAATTAACCCTTTAAATATTCAAGAACTCATACCTTGTTTCAGGGCCATAAGAAAAGCTGTGTACTGCAGAGGTTTAAACTCCCTGTCTCTGTTTCTCTCTTTATAGAGAGGTTTCTCATAAATGTGTAGGTAAAATATACTTGATATTAAGACTCCTTGTCTATGCAAACATGTATTTCTCTGAATATGCTTTGAGAAGGAACGTTTTCTGCTCAGAATGATGTTCTGAAGCTCTTCCTGTGTAATCATCTGGTGTAATTTTCCTGTATCAAGAAGAAAATAAATCAATCTAGTTTCTGAACACATAACTATATGTCTGTAAGTAGGAAGAAGGAGATTATACAAAGGAGAGGATGTGCTCCCTAAAAATTGCTTTATCACTAGTTAGACTTGTGGACAGCTAAAAATATTCCCTTTTTAGTTACGTATGTACAGTTTTTTCTCAATTGTTTGGCTTAGATGTTGAAGTCTTGTTTCCAAGTAAAGTGGTTCAATGGATACACTTGACTGTGTTAAATAATTAGATTAGACATTTAGTCCTCATTCCCATGCTGTATGCAGACTAGTCATATGTACTCTCACTGTGTCATGAGAATAACAGTAAGGAAAGGGATGCAGACATCTCTGGCCTGTATGATGCCATGAAAAAACAGACCCTTGAGTAATCAGAATTATTCACATTGGCTTGAAGTTCTTGGCTCTGTGATATGCAGCTGGCAAGGCATCACAGAATGAGACCCTGTTTTATCACATCAAATCCCTGTATCCTGAAAAAAATAAACTCTAGTGCACAAGAAGGATGCACAATTGTCAAGTTCACAAATCATTCACATGGGTACAGCAGTCTATAGGTATTTGGCAACCTCACAGAATGTACTAAATTAAAAAAAGCCATAGGATCCACCTGTGACATGGCTGTCAAAGTGGGTTTGTGCAGACACATTTATTTTTGCATTACAAAAGCATTTACTGTTGCTGTACCCATGGTTTTGACCACGGTGACCAATCACATCTGCTGCTTAACTGCACGTATGTGAAGATACAGCCCAGGTCCTGCTCAGCAGGGAGTGATAGGCTGTTTCAAGTCTCCACACATCATTTTTCAGATTGCACGCAGCAATAAAGAGGACCCTAACATCTTCAACGTAAGGCACGAAGCAGCAAAGAAATTGCTGACTATACAGGACAGAACTTCTTAGCTGCGCCAACAGGATTGGGGAAGCTTTATGTCTGGCCCTGGGCAGCTTGTTCCCCCATTCAGGTTGGGAGCTAAAGATTCCAGATTTTTACTGTGAAATTACAATGAATGGAGGATGTATTGCATCTATCAGAAAGGGATATATTGTTCTCAATATGGACCTTTCAGCATGAAAATCATGGATAAGATTCATTACCACATCAAAATATATTTAAAGGTCTATTTTCAGAGTTCAAAGCAGCATTAAAAACAGCCTTTTCCAAGCAATTTCCCCTGTGTTTTGCAGAGAGTAGAGTTGTATGGGGATGTATGGTTTTGTCTGTTTAGGATATTGAAGGAACAGCTCATGTCTCCAGAGGTGATTGAAGCAGTGGAATTTATTTTGAAGTGATGAACTTGGAAGAAAAGGATGGCGAGAGATAGTTCTGTCATAGTTGAAGTTCTTAAAGAAGGAGGGAAGGATGCTGAGAGCTGAAGAAAAAGTAAGACTGCCAGCAAAGGAAAAGGCAGCATCCTGTATGACCTTTTCTTTGTGATCAGTGGGACATCTTCTCAGAGAGTATTCTCCTTTTCAGGTTTTTTAGAGCTCCCTCCACCATCCAGCTCCCTCTTGCCTCTCCTGCCATTCTCTGTAGGAATTTATTGTCCCAGGGACAAAACCAAAGAACAGCAGAGAGAGAGTGTTTGGTGCATTGTGGGATCCAGTGTCATCCACACTGAAATAAGTGCAAAGAGGGTGGTGGTTTCTTCTGGATGTGTCTCACAGATTGTGATTTGTTTATAAAACAAGATTGTGATCTTGTTTATAAAAGTACTGGTTTTTTTTGTTTGGTTTTTTTTTTTTTTTTTGTTTTTTTTTTGTTTTTTTTTTTTGGTTTTTTTTTTTTTTTGTTTTTGTTTTTTTTTCCAGTTTTTGCTTGTTACACTTTAATTATAAGCTTTTTAAAAAATGTAGGCTAAGGTCACTATCTAATTTTCACTGGCAAAGCCAGATGGTACAATAACAATTTGAGGTGGCCTGTTAATGTTCAATGACAGTAATTTGTTTAGCGGGCTGAAATACAATGTTAGGAAAAAAGGAATAATATTGTTTTTTTCCTTTATGCTAACGTTTGTGAAATGTTAACAGTAATCTTACAGTTGAGAAATGCTGTCTTCAGTCTTCTCTATTGTCTCATGCTTCATTTGATGACTGTCCCTATTTTATTAATTTCAGAAAATAAAAATTCTTAAGAAGTTCTATGTATTGTCTTTTGTTCTGAAATGGCTGTCATCCTAAATTGGGTAGGGGAAAAAAAGTAATCTCTTGCTCAGAGCTAAATTACTGTTTTTGAAGAAAATTGTCCATTCTCAAAGTAGCATAGAAATTATAATTTCCTTGCTTAAAGAAGCTACTGATAATTTATGGTATTCAAGATTACTTACAGTATTCAGGATTACTTATATTATTCAAGCATGCTCCC
Source organism: Malurus cyaneus samueli (assembly GCA_009741485.1). Lineage (NCBI taxonomy): Eukaryota > Metazoa > Chordata > Aves > Passeriformes > Maluridae > Malurus > Malurus cyaneus. The sequence continues at coordinate 43,732,350 of CM019215.1, forward strand.
TTTACCTGGTGATTTCAGAGTACAGATGTGAACAAGAAATAGAGATCACAACTGCATGGTGGTTATAAACAAGCTTTAATAAACTTTAACAGCAAATATAAGTGCTCTTGCAAAATGTATTCAACTATACTATCATGGAAGTGCATGATAACTTCCTAACTTACTAATATTACAACGATAAATTTTGGAGTTTCTCTTAAAAGCCCTTCTGCAAAATATGGTCCTAAGTAATTAAAGAAAACACGTAGATTATTTAGGTAGCAATCTTGATTTCTGAACTGAAGCTCTTTAAGGAAATTCTGTGTGAACAGCACACATTTTGTGCAGAGAATCACCCCAGCAGTGTGATTTCAATAACTGAATAACTAAACCAGTGTTTATTAATGTTTTTTTGCTTTAAATGTATCTCTTCTTCCATTTACAAACACAAAAGAAACTGAATGATCACTACCCCGTGAAATATTTGTGGGAAAAGCATCAGTTTCCAGGGTTGTTGGAGGATCATGCCTCGTGACTGGACCCAAAGACCTAGTGTCAAATGATTTTGATCTGCTTTCTTCCTAGGAACATGAATTCAGCTAGTGGAGGAGTTTGGATCTGTCTGATTTTACACACAACATCAGGATGACTCAGATGGGAAGTGAAAAACACTGCTGGGAGAGTTTTGTATATGTTCTTAAGGGGGAAAATAAGTGTTTGCTTATCTGCTGTGTTTAATTGAGTTGGGATTATAATTGTTCATGTTTTCATTCCTGACTGCTTTTGTAATGGGAACAGTGTTTGCAGTGTTCCAGGGCTTCACTGTGTGCATTAATCTAGCTTTATGAAGGATTTACATTTTATATTTGCTCATCATATTGTTTTTATATAAAACAAAAAGCTCCCCAAATAAACCCATCAGGCAAGGCTATGAACAGTTAAAAGGAAAGGACAGCCGTTATAGTAAGGTTTTGTAAATTGAGGGTAGCAAGGTTGGCAAGAAAAGTCAGAAAAGTACTTATAGTCTCAATGGGTTTCTAATGGTTTAATAGTACATGGCATGCAGAAAAGAACTGATATAAAAGTTTGCAGGATGCTGTTACTCCCCAGTGAAAAACACAGAAGAAGGAAAAAAAAAAAAAAAAAACCCAAAAACAAGAACAGACACAAAGTGTGAAAAGATTGAGATAACTCGCTAGGGAAAATGTGAATTGTTCAATTTAAGCCACTGTTTTAATAGATCTAAAGGATTTCACTTGACCTTCCAAAACAAGGCAAGATTTTTGTACAGGCTTTCTATTCTGGATAATAAACATATATTGGATAAGTAAGTGTGTCTGCTGTTTAGATACTAATGTCACTTTCATGGAGGAAAAGTTAGTGGCTTACATGTTGTAGTAGTAGTTGATATCAATGGATGAAAATAAATGGATTAGTTCTGAAAATTATGGTGAATTGTGTTATGGATATTTACTGGGAAATCATGATCTGAATGACATAGAATAGATCTACATGTGGAACAAATTGAAATCTGACTTGTTAAATTATTCAGCTGTATTTCTCTGTCTCCTTTCCTATCTATCTATACAAACATAAGCACATACAGTATTTAAGAAAGAGAGAGGGTCCATAGTCTAAGGAAAATCCCCTGTGGTCATGAACTAACCTGTAGCATTGGAAAAATAAGAGAAAATATTACTTAAGGAAAAACAATTCTGTAAATAACTAATACATAATGCTGCATCTTCTGCTGAAACTGTTACTGGCTGTAACTGCTACAGACACTGCACTGGCTGGGCAAAACACTCGCAGGTTTCATGTTTGTTGCAGTGTTTTGGTTGTTTGTTTTAAAAAAAAAAGAGACTTTTGTTATTTTATGATTTTTATACTTCACACATTTTTTTTCTATCTAACTAAATCACGAGCCCTGAAAATTGCATTTTGTAAGGTATTGATTATTTTCTTAAAAAAAAAATAACAAAATATATCATCTATCACTGACATTCATAGAACATTAACTAAGTTTTAGTTTACTCAAATTTATACTGAGGTGCAAGTCATTTTTAAATCTTGTATTAGTCGATCAAGTCCATCTTAATATTCAGATCATCCATTTTACAGATTTCCCTTGGTGCTGTTTTAAAGCTTTAAAGCTTTAAAGTCACTTGAAAATCTTTGTACTCCATGGTAAGCTTCAGTTATCAATTGCCATTTTATCTTTTTCTATGCCTTTTTCCCCTCTACAGTAATCCCTCCCTATTTTTATAGATATATTTCCTTCTTTTTGACATGATTCATGAGGACTATTTTTAAAACATATGGTGATCATTGTGCGTCATGAAGATGAGATCCTTTACCCATGTTTTTTGGTATGAGATTATGAAACATTTTGAGAAAAGCTCCTTTTCTTTCTCTGTACTGGTAAATCTCACATATCACTTCCACAAACACATATGTCTCCTCACAACCCAATGCTTTTAGGACCTTCAGAGCCCAAATGTTACTCAGACTTACATCAACTTTAAAAATAAATTGATACCAGTTTAAATCTATCAATTACAAAATCCAAAGAATGGATCTTACCCATTTTGCCCCCTTAAGTTAGAGTAAATCTATTATATGAGTATATAGAGTAAATCTACATTATATGTTTCCACCAACTTATTTTGAACCTATGTAGTTTCAAAGGACTATTATTTATAAACTCTTTTCTCACTTTGCTCCTTTTTGTAATGGATCTGGGTGTAGAAGTATTGAGGATGCATAGGGAACCGGGCTACTTGCTGGCTTGGGAACAATTCATATTAGCTACTGTCTACTTCATCTCCTCTTATTGTTTGGTGTGGAAATTAACTCTCCAAAACCTATAGTGCCATGGAAAACATAATCTGTTTTTTTAATAGCTTGTAGATCAAATAGCTCAACTCTGGGGAATGGGTTCCAATAAAAGCTCCATTTTGTTATGCTGGGCAGCAAATCCTTCTTATAGAAGCTATCTTCATTATTCATTGGTATTTTCTTAACTTAGAGTTTCCTTCAAGTAGTGTTAACATTTGATGGTGGAAAATGAAGGCCAATAAGCAGTGCAGTGTACGTGCTCTGTAAAATGAATTGGCCTCTTGGGAATAGAAGAGCTACAACTTCAGTGGTAACAATTATGTTTTTATGGCCCAAGATGGAAATAAAATGTTGAAATGGGAAATTAATGCAAAAGCTTAGTAGGAAAATTATCAAAAGCTTAGAATCGAAGCATGTAAAAATCATTGTAATATATCAAAGCATCTGTTTATGAATGATCAGTTACAGAGAAGCTGAGAGTTATAAATAAGGCTATATATATTTCCTATTTTCCTAACATCAAATACTGGCTAAAACTCTTTTTATTAAAAATGTGCATTATGTGGGTTTTACTTCCTTTTTGCTCAGGTTCAATTTTCGTCATTGCTTGCGGTAATAATTGAACAAAGAGCAATTCATGAGTCAAAAAACTACTCCAGTTTCTAGTTTAAGGATGGATAGACCGTGATAGAACACATGGATATGAAGACATATTGGGACACTGTGAGCTTCAGAGTAATTTACAATGCTATATTAGATGTGATATTTTGTCGTCAGTCTGCAGAAATTGTCAAAGCAAGAAAACAAAAATCAGCCTGAGATGAGAGTGGGTTCCAAAAAGAAATGCCTTAAAGGCCATCTACAAATCCATACTGCGGTAATGCTTGAAAATTTATATAAATCTCTGCTGGTCAGTGCTGGCTCATGTCATCTTGGTTTAGATGTTTTCCAATTTGTTATTCTTTTGTTAACTGGAATTACAAATGAGTCTATGAGGCTGGCAGCAGTTAGCAATAGTGTATACAGGGATGCAATGTGCTTCATAACCTTTATTAAGAAAGTTTTCCATAAAATCCAAAATTGTATTAAAAATTCCCAGTTAACTCACTGCCCATAGGAATTAAATTAATCCTTTTTTTGTTTATTTAATCTGATTAAACTTTTCACACTTCAGTATCTCCATTCATGTTTCCATGTGCATTGTGTGTATCTGCTGTGTACAGAATAGAAAGCCCATTTTTAAGCAATTTTAAGCTGCCAGTTACTGAGAGGAAAAGCTTTGGTTTCTATAAATGCATAGCAGATGCCTCACTTGTATACCTCTGACTTTATATTTGTGCTGGGAGGACTCTAGTGTGTATCAGAATGGACAGAAAATATTATTTTGTTATGTCAGAGATCTCCCATCTCAACTCAGGGTGATACTTCTGTACTTCTGGTTTTGTATGAGCACATTAAATCAAACAAATAAATGAGCTCTCATCCTACTTAAAATATTTAAAAGTATGAATGATGGAATTAAAAGATGCTGTGTCTTCCCAAGTTTTTGCAGAATGTTTGTGTCAAAGTGAGAAGCTGAAGACAGATGTATTGATAGCTCCTCACACTTCAGCATTGCAGCAGCATACGAAGAGTAAAGAAATATTTTTCAGGGGTAGCAAGTTCCTGCAAAATTTAAAGGTCGTAAAAAAGGCAAAGAGATTTTAGGTTTTCTGGACAGTGCCTGAGGAAAGTTTAGCACTTTAAATAGGATCCACTTGAGTCAGCAAAATGAGTGGGAGCTGCCAGAAGCCAATGCTTTCTTATTGTCTGCTTAGACATGTAATAGGTGATAGAAGTGTTGGGATGGAGAACTAATTTTAATACTCAAATCTTAGAACTTCACAGGCATACCCTTGAAATCCCCAGCCTGAGATGTTGCCTCATTAATGGATATCTACTTAGACTCTATGAATAGCAGGCAGTTTCCAAAAAAATTGAGGTGGTTTCTTTGGTTTTTATTCAGTGTGTGGCTGCAGTCCCTAATTCACACTTTCAGGCTGAGAGCGATTCTGCTTACAATGTACAGGTGACTAAATTCTCCTCAAATCCCTACGGACACATGGAGATCAGGGAAATTTAGGGTTTACTTGTAATGCTTAAAGTGTCCCCTTTCTCTTCTAAAAGGAAAGACAATAAAGTCCCATATCCCTGTCTTTAGTCATTTTTCCATCTGTTATGCAGTCCTGAGCACTGATTGCTAAACAGTTTTCTATACCAGTAGGGAGGCTGTGGGTAGTTTAGGGAGTTGGTGTAAGTGATTTATCTCTAATTTTGCAAGCTGACAATTCTTTTTATTTGAAAGAATAAAGAAACAGGACACTAGCTTTGCAGTAAAATGGAAACTGCTACTAAAAATTGCCAGAGGTCAGCCCAGTAAGTCAGAAGGCAGTTGTTCTTGATTTTCCAACAGCCAGATTAGTGTTAGTTTTGTTGGAAATTTTTTCATCTCTATAGTTTCTTATTTTGCATGTAGTTCACAAAAAAAAGATGATAGTTATAAACAGATACAGTAGAATACCTGATCAATAGGTGGAAAACAGTAACCCACTCCCAACAATATATTCACCATTATATGTTTAATAGGAAGCTCTTAGTATTGACTTATTTTTTTTTAATTCAGCATCCCTTTAAATGATTTGCATTTTTGTAATGCTTTTTTTTTTGTCAATATGTTTCAGCAAACTCCTTCTATGTGATCTGTGCAATAGAGTCTGTGCTAACACAGATCAAAGGGTATCAGATATTTCACAGCACCCAGCTTAATGAACTGTGACTTACTTAATTGTTGGTAATTTAAGCATCCAGCAAAGTGTCATCCAGGGGTGCTGGTGTCAGACATTCAGGTGGAGCACTGAGCACACCTGACTGAGCTCTTGGAGAGGAGGGCTGGGATCACTCTCCCTCATGGAACATGAAGGGCTGGCTCACTCAGCCACATGTGCATCAGGCCACTGAGGTGCAATAAAAACATCTGACTTTGAGACATGTGGTCTTTTAAGGCTTTTGTCTCCTACCTGAAAGCTAAGTGACAGAATCCATTACATTTCAGGGGGCTTGCTCTGACACCATCTCTTGTTCTGAACAATGCCCCATGTCATCACAGTCACTCTGATTATCATCTTCAGCTTTAAGAGGAAAGCTTGAGAGCAGATTTTTCTGTTCTTTTGTTGTGTTGAACCATGAGACAAAATCTTCAGTACCAATTATTTATCTCAGTTGAAGTTATTTATTCTGAAGTTATGTATGGCCTTGTACTAATGTTGTCTGCCAACCCTCTCTTAGAACAGCAATGGAGAACTTAGTCTATTATTTAAGGGATGAGAGGAGATGTGTTTCTTTTTGTCTTGCTTTATTTTGTCTTTGGTGATTTTGTTTTGCTGCGCACTTGCCACTGTAGCTTAGGAGCCCTTGAGAAACAATACAATTCTTCACTTCAAATCACTCAGAAGTTATCTTTGTTGCGACCATGTGGGTTTGCTCTTGCATGTGCATTGACTGTTAATCAACAGGCCGTTCATTTCTCTTGGCTTCACAACCCGCCTAATCAGTTCATTACTGAGCTTAACTGAAGTGTTCTCTTCCCCTCTGCAAGAAAAATGTTTCTGAAGCAAGCAGATGGGCACTTGACCGCCTTTGCTCTCAATGTGCAGTGTGTGCTGCACTTTAGATGGATGGCTGGCAGTGATCCCATGCTCTTCCCTTCCTGAGATCCTGTATTGCTACATTTCACGTTCATGTCTACTAAAAACTGGGTTTTTTCATGCCCTTTAAATAATGCAAGACTAAGGTTGGAGCATGCAAACACATGAAGACATGACGCGTGTAGACACAGAACCTTAATAAAAAAAGGACATTGTTACAGCTGTTTAACTTTTAACGCTACTGAGCAAATGAAGACAGAAAGCAAAACACTTTTTTGGAGGGAAAAAAAGTAAGGGTAAATTAAATACTGTTGTCAATTTTTCTCTTCTTTCTAGGCCAGAATCTCATACAGAAGATAAAATCATTATGAGAGGTAAATGCATTTTGCTAATTGTTTGAAGTAGCAGGATAACAGCCATATTACTCCAGTGAACTTGCTTTGATGGTTGAACTAGATATATTTGTATCACTTCAGTATTAGCCTCTACAAATTGTCCCTCCTTCATCCAATAGAATTTCAGTATTATTTCCCCATTCATTTAAAAACAAAGCAAAATAACTGTATGAATCCCTTCACACACGCACACACGCACACACACACACACACACCCCTAAGGAAAAATCTAAGCAAAAAATATTATCMTTATTTTATAAAAAAATATATGCAGGTTAAAAGTCCAGTAACCACCACCTGTGGATTCAAGTCCAGAATTCTTACATTGCTGCTCTGGTGTTAATACACTTCCATTCTTTACGGAGGAGTAGCTGTTTAAAAATGTTAGTTTCATTTCACAATCAGTAAGTTACCTTTTAGACAAATAATATTAAAAATGCTTTAACAATAGCACAGCTTTTGTTCATCAAGGAAATTCAGTCTTGGAGGCTGCATTTTGATGATCTTGGAGATCTTTTCCAACCTTAATGATTCTATGATTCTATGTAAACCAATTCTACAAATGAGAAAAAGAGATTATGTCCTCTATTGCTTCAATGTTTACCATTGAAAGCTGGTTCATATCTAGTGTAAGGAAGAACTTGCAGATAAACATATGAAACAAAAAAGGAGTTTACATGTTATAAGGTGTATCACTTAAACTGGTAATTAATTTTCACTATTTCAATTACTTTCATTAGTGATTTAGGTAAAAGAGTAAAAGTAATAAAAAATAAGGCTGTGAAACAAACTGTTGTGTCACACTCTGTTTAAGGTATAAAAGCTCACTATTCTTTGTCTGTTTAGAAAGTTAAATACTGTTAGAAACATGTCAGTTTCCTAACTTATAAGACATTAGGAAATGATATTCTGATACAGTCAAAATGGAAGTATCAGAACATTTCAGAATGAAGTGTTCTATTTTTTGGTAGAGAATATCTTAGAATTATTTTAAAGTTGTACAGTATAAGACCAAATGGTTTCATAACCTCATGCTTCTGTCAAATTTAGTGTTCCCTCCATATTTTTTAATGGAAAATCTTTTACTACAAGTAAGAAATACAGCAGCTGCAGGCCAATTCTTTCAGTCAAACACAGACGTATTGTTTATATTTAGTCCATATCCTGACCTGGAAAAAGTAGAACTTGTTCATGTGAATTCTTCTTCAGAAAGACCCTGATTATTGCTCTATAGATCAACTTTATCATGTTTCGTCATTTGAGATCCAATCCAGAGGTCCTAGTATTCAACTAGGACAATTTAGACAATAAGACTGTTTATTCGGGATTCCATGAGCTTTGGATCAGGATGTGAAAAGGAGTTCAAAATCTCATTATCCAATGAGAGCTGGTGGAGTTTGTTTCAAAAGAGAAGCAGATATTGATCTGCTATGTGAAACCCTATTACATGTTCTTCCAAAGTGTTGGATCAAGCCCTGGAATTGTTGTACAAGATTCTGGCTCAATATGCAAGTCACATTGGCTGACCAAGAGTGAACCTAATAATCCACTGAAATTTTATAGCCTACAAATTCTGGCTAACCTCCTTAGACTTGTTTCATGCCTAGCTAATCAATAAATGTGCTGGGGCATGTTTGTTTGGTGACAGATTCTGCTTGGTGTTAATGTGAAAGGCTCCTATGTGCTCACACAGAGAAAGCACAATTTCAGAGTCAGCCTGGAGTGGCTCCTGCGTAAACACCTTGACCCCTTGACTCAACGTTTCTCTGCAGTGTAGGTGAGAATAAAATTTTGCAAGCCTGAAAGTGACAAGTGGAAGATAGCCTGGGCCTGAGTTTTTTGTGAAATAGGAAGGAGAGAGAAATGGTAGAGCTGCCTAGAGAACAAGGGCAAAGTTGGAGAATGATGGCTTTGGTGCTCCTGCTGCCCTGGAAAAGATAGAAGGGGGTAAGGATGCTGTCTCAGCCCAATGCTGGCTTGAGGGAGGCTGGGAGTAGGTGCTCTAGGTTACAGCCTAACCCTTACCTCAGCCTGAGCAGTGGCAGCAGCAGACCTGTTTATTTCTAAGATTTGCAGTCAATACAGATGATGTTTGTACCCTTGCTTTTGCTGTTTTCTCATCTGTCACCTGAAGCGGTTCCCACTTTGTCTGTGCCTAAAATTCACTGTTCTTCCAGTTCTAATTCTGTTTTTGTTTTGTGTTGCTTTGAGAGATATTCAACATTTGTTTGTCTCCTTACAAACTCAGCTGAAAAGACACATTTTTTTACAGGCTTTAAAAATACATTCTGGGGATTGATTGTGACATTTCAACTGTTCCTCCTGTACTAACATTGTAATTACACTACTGGTTTTAGGAAAAATAAAAGAAAATATAAAATCAGCATGGTTCAGAGACCTTGAAGTCCATCAGAGATTTCAGAGAGCTTTACTTCCAGAAAAGCTGGGGAGGTTTGCAGGAAAAACTCTTGAAACAAACATTTTACATAGAATCAATAACAACTTAAGCCACATTCATTTGGACAGCCACATTATAAGAGCAATTAAGTAGTGGTGTTAAGTGTGAAATCTTAAGGTGTGAAAGCTTATTAAAATTTCACTCAGATTGTGTTGAATAATGATGCACTTAAATAATGTTTCTTTTGATTCAGTAAACCTTTTCTCATTATATAGGGTTATATCTATGAAGCGTGGAAGGTAAAAAGTACTTACAGTAAATTCTAACACAAAATCCTAATTTGCAAAGATTGAGGTTTTCTTATACTTTTATTATTAGAATAATTTATAAATAATTCATATATCTTTGAAGTAATTGTTTTTTATTTATGTTCATATTAATGTCCATGAAAAAGTTCCAGCACATTAAAACATTTTCTAGGACTTTTATTCCTTTCAGAGATATATGGTCAATTTCCAGAGGAGTCATGTCTTTTCTATAGAGAGNTAAATAATTCATATATCTTTGAAGTAATTGTTTTTTATTTATGTTCATATTAATGTCCATGAAAATGTTCCAGCACATTAAAACATTTTTTAGGACTTTTATTCCTTTCAGAGATATATGGTCAATTTCCAGAGGAGTCATGTCTTTTCTATAGAGAGAAAAAGCATAAAATCACAATGGGGCATCTTCCTTCATAAAAAACTAATAAAATTGCCATYAAAACCAAACCTTTGTTTAACCAGTATATCTTGACAATTCTGACTGCTTCAGTTCTTCAAAATTATGATTGTAAGCAGGTATCAGGCAGGTATAGCAAAATAATTTTTCCTCCATTCATTGTATATGAGAGAATTACAAAAATAAAACCTAGAAAGATTGATTTTCGCTCTCTCTGTGATGCAGTAATTCAGTAAAATTGAAATCTGACATTTGTTGACTTAAGATTAGCAGCAGTCTTGCACTGGGAGAAAATGACACTTCTTTTTTCTGACTTATGTTCCTAATCCCTGTAAAATGTCAGATTGAAGGTGAGAAAGAGAAAATCTCCTGTGCAAGAATGTAACGAGAGGAACTCTTGCGATGTGAACAACAAATACTTGCGGAGCATCATTTTTACTGACAGGAAAGCACTGATGTTGTTTTCATGCTGGCAAATCCGAACACACCAAATGAATTTTGGTGACATTTACTGCTCAGATCTCAGCTTTTCTTCTTCTAGTCTCAGATGCAATGCTCTTCCCAAATCCCCGTTCTGAGGCAGCATGCAGTGTGGATGCACTGAAGTGTGCTATTTGGGCAACTTCTTTCAGGCAAACTCCCTCAAGAATAGCTGCCATACATCTTGTGCTTCATTGCTTGGTTACAAAATAGAGCACAAACTGTACATGGCCAGAAGACACAAAAAAACATTAGCTAAATCAAACACAACTGGTTTATTTCATACCCCACTCCCCACCAATTTTTTGTTTAAGACAAATAGCTTAATGACAACTGAACTGCCTGTGAAATATGAACCTACACTGACCTACACTGACATCACCTAAGCTCTGTCACAAAACTGGTGCAGCTTATGCAGTTCTTATGATCTGCTGGATATTAATATGTTTTGAAGGCAGGATGAAGCACTTCACTCAGCAAGTCTGTTCTTTACTTAGTCCCACCTTTCCGTTTGCCCAGTGTGAAAGAAAATTCCTTTATTGTATTTTTTCTTTCAAACCTCCCTTGCAAAAACAATGTGCTTTTGAAATCCTACTGCTTGTTTACTTCATCCTTTTTGCACTTAATATCATTTGAATAAACAGCATATTTTCAAAAACATTATGTGTTTGCATGTTGGTGGGTGTTTGTGAAAAGGCTGATTTGTTTAATGCTACTCTAAATGGCTTTTTGTGGTGAGAACTCTTTAATTTTTGCCAGAAGAAAACAGGAGAAGTTTACAAATGCATCTTTTCTTCAAGTTAGATCCTAGGCTTCTGCTGAAAAAAACTATTTCAAGGAAGGCAAACAGTTTCCACAGAAAAATCACCTTATCAAAACCACGGTTATTAATCAGAAAAGGTTTAGATGGAAACAGTTCATCCACTCTCATTTCCTTCTGCACTAACAGCTATCTTCAGTGCACAGATCTTTGAATGCCTTCCAGTTATATCCCTCAAAGACTGGAGATGTACCCTTCTCTGATGGCTGCCTCATTTGCAATTTCCTGATCAACCCTCAGCCCTGAAGCACAAGTTCAGTGTTTCGTAACATTAATTTCTTATAGCCAACTTAAATCTGGGAAAGTTGAAGACATTCTCTTGAAGCAGCATGATGTAGCATCCCTTACTTGTATATTTTTTTAACTTCTTCATTATCCTATTAATTTACAAAAAAAAAAAAAAAGGAGCAATGAAGGAACATATTTGATGGAGCTTGCCTGTTTTCTCTTCATATAACAACCCTTCTTTCATAGTTCTACTTTTAATATTTTGATGCATTAATTTATTTTAATGTAAATTTAATATTTGTATTATTTCTCATTATTTTAACTAGCAGAATAACTCTAGTTCTTTGTTGCAGAAGTCCATCTCATAATTATATACACAATTTTCATTGTGCAATCATAAATAATGAGATAGTACAAAATTACTAGATATGAATGACTTTGAATGACGTTTTTACTGATGACTAATGTGGTATTAATTTTTGTCATGGAATACTACTGTGTGCATGGTGTAAGGTTGTTACTGGCATGTAAGAATAGTAGGGATCAAAATGACAAACAGGACTTAGTCTTCATCAAGAAACTGAAGTGTGTTTGAGGGCAATGTTTCTGCTTCTAAATCTAGAGATTTTAAAGTTTCTATTTCCTAAAAAAACCTGTAAGAAATACAGCAAAAGGGAATAGTGGAAATTGCTGCCGCTAAAGCTACATGCAGTAAGTTAGATGTGTGGCTGGAATCTTTCAGCAATATCCCAGAAAATTAGAGATTCTGCGCAGGTTCCTCAGCTTTGTCTCATTCAGACTGGATGGGCGTGTTAAAGCACGAATGATTAGACTTTTCTACTCCTGGCTACTTTTACTTTTTGAGATATCCATTTCTGCCTCAGTTCTCATGTGGTAAGTATAGTTTCCTGGTAAAGGTCCCTGGCAAATTTCATGACATTTGTCATGAGTGAATGAGTTAGTGAGACTGCATACCCCTGCAAAATAAAGAACAGAATATCACAGGAAGATACAATGTTTGATCACATTTTTCATGTGCACAGAGCTGGGAAGAAACATTGCACTGAGTAAAACTGTTTGAACTTCATTTTGAACCCAAATAACCACATTCTGTTGAGAGGTGTGGTGTACTAGTTTGAGGATTTTAGTGCTTTCATGTGCTGTGTGACTGTCATGTCGAGGTGGAGCAGAAAAGGTGGATGATCATGCACACATTTTCTGAGGTTTCTCTGCAGTGTTAGCAGGCCTTCTACTAATTGATACCTTTGCTCTTGGTGGCAAGGASAGTGATTAATCTTTGCTCTGAATTGCTGTGGCATGCCTCTGCTTTTAAATTTCTCACAATCTGAGAGTCCTTCTAAAGAATAGTGTTATTCAGTGATCATTCAGGGCTTGCAACACTTGACATAAAAGTTTCATCATGAGTTCAGGACTTTTGCTAAGTCTGGACCCCAAGAGACATGAGATTGGCAGGAGAAGTAACTACTGTTTTATGAATTCCATGG
>CM019215.1:43748400-43807833 GCA_009741485.1 Malurus cyaneus samueli
ATGTGAATAGTTGCAGTTTATGGAAAAACAAACCATAACAACTCTTTTCTATCTTACAACAGCAAAGAGCTTTTGAAATTACTATTTTTTTATCCTCTAATATACAGTAAAATATAAAACAGTATTGATTTGGGGGAGATATCATTTTGATATTTGGTTTGGTGTGATATATTCAATTTTTTCTAAAGTCTTATTTTTAATATTTTATTAAAACTTCTGAAAAAAAAAAGACTTTAAAGCAGAAAGGGCACCAAACATTTGGACATAATAAATAATAATAATATAGCATTTTAACAAAGTAAGTCTTGCTGCATTTAGAGTGCAGCATTACAAGAATATTTCGATACACTTGGCTCTGATGAACCACATTGCAACAGTAGAGTTCCGGTAGATGCCTTCTTATATTTGAATTTGCAGCTATTCACCAAAAATGCTGCAATTCACCCAGGTGGTGAGAGAACCACACAATGTCACAGTATGACATAAAACTTATCAATAATTCCACAGAGAAGACTGTATCATACCATCATTATAAATACTCCTGGTTAACAAAGAAATATAATTTCTAGCAAAAATGACCAGAGAGTAATCCAATGTTTGTAAAACTTTGTAAAGACTTTCTAGAATAAACTGCAACCATGTTAAAGGGATTTTTGTCTATAACATCTAAGCAAAATAAAGGCAATTTAGTAACATCTATCCAGAATATTCAAAGGAAGGTATATACTGGTAGCAAAAGCATAGACATAAATGATTCTTTATATTATCTCTGAAGGTAAATTGTACCTTATAAAACAACGAGGTTTCCAAATGAAGGATATTTAATGGATCACTATGATGCCAGCTGTGTTTACTCTCCTTTGCTGTTTACCTGAAATTTAAATCCCTACTTTACTTCCAGGGGACTGACATCTCTAATTTTTCAATTTACTCCTCAGCAATTTTTTCTCAGTTTCCAATTTTTTCTTCATAATAATAAAAACTAAAATAGGTGGTATTCATTAATGAAAACCATGAATAAACAATTCAATTTTTGAACACTGCCCTTTAGAACTTTGGATAGTTTCCTTCTTACCATTTCTGGGGAAGAAGCATTGCTATGTAAAGGGCACATCACTGGTCTGACTACTAAGGGGAACCCTAATCATCAACTAACTGCACGACCCTGAGCAAGGCAATTTAATACCAGCAATTTGTGCATTTTTTCTCTAAATATGTATCTAAGCAATATGATCTGAGGCAATCACTGCAGAATAATAAAATAAATAAAAATACTCTGAAACCTAATACAGCCCAATTAAATCTGTTAGAAAGATATTTTCAGTCTCTTTTTTTCAATATGATATTCTTTCCCACTAACATACAAGTCACTGAAAAAAATATGGTTTTCAAATTATGTATTGTCAAAGAAGTGATAACTGCTTTCCATATTTATGTTCTCCTAGTGAATGTCATATAAATTATGATTCATTTTACAGGGAAAAGAAAGCTTTTTTTGACCAGCTGTACTGTTGGGATCCGAAAGGCAGAATACTTTCTCTTTCAAAAAAACACAGAGTAGTCGGAATTTCCTGGCAGTTTGTGAATGATGATTGATGATAGCTGTAAATTTGCCAAATTCCCAGCAGATTTTACAATCTTTTTTTTTTTTTTAATAGGTATATTAAATACATTTAAAGAAGAATGCATAATATATGTGCATGTAGATAATTTAAAAAATAAAAGGTTTTTCATTTCAGGATTGTTTGATTTATTTTATTTGTTGTATATATGCACCTTTTTCTCTCTAGGATGGGACCAGAGTTTCTTTCTTATTCATTCATCAAAATATCTTTTAGGTCTAGTATGTTGCTCAAAATGAAGACAGATCTACACTATGTGAAATGGTTTCTCTATAAATATATGAATTTATAAGGTTGTTGAAACGCTAAAAACAGCAGACAGAATCAGAAGTGCAGGCAATATATCTAGATTTGCATCAAAATAGAACCAAATACTTAAAGGGCAAAGGCGGGGTCAGGAGAAGGGCAATCAAATCTTATGTTATTTCAAAACTCATGTTACCCACTGTTTGATGAGTCAAATGATTGCAGTCTGTTTGTGACTTACATGAACGAAAAATGGACTGTGGTGTTTCTTATCTCAGACACATTGCATTGATGTAAAGGGCAATTCAGGCCAGGATCTGATCAGCAGGACTCTTGCCTTGGGTTCACATGGAACTAAATCTCTAAAAATTATAGATGTTCTGTAAATACCATCAGGAACTGGGATTTCTCTGAGAAAGGATCCCTGGTTTGAATATGCTGTACTTGTGAAAGAAAACTGAAATGTTCAACAGGAACAAAACAGTTGCAGTTTTGTCCTTTTATCCTTTTAGCATTCCTAAACTTATGAAGCTTACAACATGAACCAGCATCTCTGCCACAGTCCAATAACACTGTTTTGACTTCTCATGAATTTCTATCATTCATTAAGAACTAAGAGAAGAAAAGAACCCACATTCTTCCAAGTGATCAATGATATGGTATTTCTGGAAACTCAGAAATTTAATCATTATGTCCTTCATAGATATCTATGCAGTAGGAGAGTAGAAAACAAGATGATAAGATATGCACAAAGCATCCTACATAAGGACTCCAAATTGCATTCCTCAAAGGACTCAACTGCAGTAGGAAACCAGATTGATTTTGTTATTATTATTTCCACCTTGCAGTTTTTTTTCCAAAATTAACTCAACAGTCCACTGTCACTGGGCCAGGTCTTACTGAAGAAAAATAAAATAGACACCCCTTTATAGAGCACTACGAGGACTCACCTGGGTATCACACGCACCTTTGTACTGAGCACCCCAGCCCCTTTAACCCTTTAACCTGCCTTTTCTTTGCACATGGGACTGTTCGCCATTGGAAAATTTAGCCTTCTGTCCTCTGACTTTGTCCAGACCCTCTCTGGCCAAAAGCACACGCCCAACAACACAACAACCCTGCTGCTGTGTTGAATGTATATCTCTTGAGAATCTGAATGTCATGCAAAGTAAAAATATGCCTCACTGAGCTAAATGAATAACATTCTCAACATTAGTAAACTTTCAAGTCAAGGAGCTTTCAAATTCTTTGTACACAAAGCCATTAGTTTAGGAATTTTATGGATAAGACATTACATTGGAAATAAAAATTCTCAGAGTAGAAATATTTAATCTTTTGTCTACGGAAAAGACAAAGATAAATGTTAGATCTCCTTTGCATTTCTCTGTATGCTTCCTCCTCCCTCAGGATGGAGATTATCACTGGAATCTAGAGCTTGAACATTCAGGAGTGCTGAGGCTCTCATAACCACCAGCAGTGGCTTCTCTGCACTGTATCAGGCAATGTTTTTCTTCCCTGAAAGTTGTACCTGTGATAACAGATGCAGTGACATGCAGCAATTTCTCTGCTTTTCTCAGCAATGGCATGACTGACGTATTTTATAATCCTACTCCACAGAGTAGCAGATGGTGCCTACCCTTTCTCATCCTGTACAAGACTTGGTATTTCTTCTCTGTCAATCATTAAGCCTTTTTTTTTTTTCTTTTTTCTTTTTTTTTTTTTTTTTTTTTTTTTTTTTTGCTGTCTGTACAAGCCATGGAATTCATAAAACAGTAGTTACTTCTCCTGCCAATCTCATGTCTCTTGGGGTCCAGACTTAGCAAAAGTCCTGAACTCATGATGAAACTTTTATGTCAAGTGTTGCAAGCCCTGAATGATCACTGAATAACACTATTCTTTAGAAGGTCTCTCAGATTGTGAGAAATTTAAAAGCAGAGGCATGCCACAGCAATTCAGAGCAAAGATTAATCACTCTCCTTGCCACCAAGAGCAAAGGTATCAATTAGTAGAAGGCCTGCTAACACTGCAGAGAAACCTCAGAAAATGTGTGCATGATCATCCACCTTTTCTGCTCCACCTCGACATGACAGTCACACAGCACATGAAAGCACTAAAATCCTCAAACTAGTACACCACACCTCTCAACAGAATGTGGTTATTTGGGTTCAAAATGAAGTTCAAACAGTTTTACTCAGTGCAATGTTTCTTCCCAGCTCTGTGCACATGAAAAATGTGATCAAACATTGTATCTTCCTGTGATATTCTGTTCTTTATTTTGCAGGGGTATGCAGTCTCACTAACTCATTCACTCATGACAAATGTCATGAAATTTGCCAGGGACCTTTACCAGGAAATTATACTTGCCACATGAGAACTGAGGCAGAAATGGATATCTCAAAAATTAAAAGTAGCCAGGAGTAGAAAAGTCTAATCATTCGTGCTTTAACATGCCCATCCAGTCTGAATGAGACAAAGCTGAGGAACCTGCGCAGAATCTCTAATTTTCTGGGATATTGCTGAAAGATTCCAGCCACACATCTAACTTACTGCATGTAGCTTTAGCGGCAGCAATTTCCACTATTCCCTTTTGCTGTATTTCTTACAGGATTTTTTAGGAAATAGAAACTTTAAAATTCTCTAGATTTAGAAGCAGAAACATTGCCCTCAAACACACTTCAGTTTCTTGATGAAGACTAAGTCCTGTTTGTCATTTTGATCCCTACTATTCTTACATGCCAGTAACAACCTTACACCATGCACACAGTAGTATTCCATGACAAAAATTAATACCACATTAGTCATCAGTAAAAACGTCATTCAAAGTCATTCATATCTAGTAATTTTGTACTATCTCATTATTTATGATTGCACAATGAAAATTGTGTATATAATTATGAGATGGACTTCTGCAACAAAGAACTAGAGTTATTCTGCTAGTTAAAATAATGAGAAATAATACAAATATTAAATTTACATTAAATAAAATTAATACATCAAAATATTAAAAGCAGAACTATGAAAGAAGGGTTGTTATGATGAAGAGAAAACAGGCAAGCTCCATCAAATATGTTCCTTCATTGCTCCTTTTTTTTTTTTTTTTGTAAATTAATAGGATAATGAAGAAGTTAAAAAAATATACAAGTAAGGGATGCTACATCATGCTGCTTCAAGAGAATGTCTTCAACTTTCCCAGATTTAAGTTGGCTATAAGAAATTAATGTTACGAAACACTGAACTTGTGCTTCAGGGCTGAGGGTTGATCAGGAAATTGCAAATGAGGCAGCCATCAGAGAAGGGTACATCTCCAGTCTTTGAGGGATATAACTGGAAGGCATTCAAAGATCTGTGCACTGAAGATAGCTGTTAGTGCAGAAGGAAATGAGAGTGGATGAACTGTTTCCATCTAAACTTTTCTGATTAATAACCGTGGTTTTGATAAGGTGATTTTTCTGTGGAAACTGTTTGCCTTCCTTGAAATAGTTTTTTTCAGCAGAAGCCTAGGATCTAACTTGAAGAAAAGATGCATTTGTAAACTTCTCCTGTTTTCTTCTGGCAAAAATTAAAGAGTTCTCACCACAAAAAGCCATTTAGAGTAGCATTAAACAAATCAGCCTTTTCACAAACACCCACCAACATGCAAACACATAATGTTTTTGAAAATATGCTGTTTATTCAAATGATATTAAGTGCAAAAAGGATGAAGTAAACAAGCAGTAGGATTTCAAAAGCACATTGTTTTTGCAAGGGAGGTTTGAAAGAAAAAATACAATAAAGGAATTTTCTTTCACACTGGGCAAACGGAAAGGTGGGACTAAGTAAAGAACAGACTTGCTGAGTGAAGTGCTTCATCCTGCCTTCAAAACATATTAATATCCAGCAGATCATAAGAACTGCATAAGCTGCACCAGTTTTGTGACAGAGCTTAGGTGATGTCAGTGTAGGTCAGTGTAGGTTCATATTTCACAGGCAGTTCAGTTGTCATTAAGCTATTTGTCTTAAACAAAAAATTGGTGGGGAGTGGGGTATGAAATAAACCAGTTGTGTTTGATTTAGCTAATGTTTTTTTGTGTCTTCTGGCCATGTACAGTTTGTGCTCTATTTTGTAACCAAGCAATGAAGCACAAGATGTATGGCAGCTATTCTTGAGGGAGTTTGCCTGAAAGAAGTTGCCCAAATAGCACACTTCAGTGCATCCACACTGCATGCTGCCTCAGAACGGGGATTTGGGAAGAGAGCATTGCATCTGAGACTAGAAGAAGAAAAGCTGAGATCTGAGCAGTAAATGTCACCAAAATTCATTTGGTGTGTTCGGATTTGCCAGCATGAAAACAACATCAGTGCTTTCCTGTCAGTAAAAATGATGCTCCGCAAGTATTTGTTGTTCACATCGCAAGAGTTCCTCTCGTTACATTCTTGCACAGGAGATTTTCTCTTTCTCACCTTCAATCTGACATTTTACAGGGATTAGGAACATAAGTCAGAAAAAAGAAGTGTCATTTTCTCCCGTGCAAGACTGCTGCTAATCTTAAGTCAACAAATGTCAGATTTCAATTTTACTGAATTACTGCATCACAGAGAGAGCGAAAATCAATCTTTCTAGGTTTTATTTTTGTAATTCTCTCATATACAATGAATGGAGGAAAAATTATTTTGCTATACCTGCCTGATATCTGCTTACAATCATAATTTTGAAGAACTGAAGCAGTCAGAATTGTCAAGATATACTGGTTAAACAAAGGTTTGGTTTTTATGGCAATTTTATTAGTTTTTTATGAAGGAAGATGCCCATTGTGATTTTATGCTTTTTCTCTCTATAGAAAAGACATGACTCCTCTGGAAATTGACCATATATCTCTGAAAGGAATAAAAGTCCTAAAAAATGTTTTAATGTGCTGGAACATTTTCATGGACATTAATATGAACATAAATAAAAAACAATTACTTCAAAGATATATGAATTATTTAAAATTATTCTAATAATAAAAGTATAAGAAAACCTCAATCTTTGCAAATTAGGATTTTGTGTTAGAATTTACTGTAAGTACTTTTTACCTTCCACACTTCATAGATATAACCCTATATAATGAGAAAAGGTTTACTGAATCAAAAGAAACATTATTTAAGTGCATCATTATTCAACACAATCTGAGTGAAATTTTAATAAGCTTTCACACCTTAAGATTTCACACTTAACACCACTACTTAATTGCTCTTATAATGTGGCTGTCCAAATGAATGTGGCTTAAGTTGTTATTGATTCTATGTAAAATGTTTGTTTCAAGAGTTTTTCCTGCAAACCTCCCCAGCTTTTCTGGAAGTAAAGCTCTCTGAAATCTCTGATGGACTTCAAGGTCTCTGAACCATGCTGATTTTATATTTTCTTTTATTTTTCCTAAAACCAGTAGTGTAATTACAATGTTAGTAGAGGAGGAACAGTTGAAATGTCACAATCAATCCCCAGAATGTATTTTTAAAGCCTGTAAAAAAATGTGTCTTTTCAGCTGAGTTTGTAAGGAGACAAACAAGTGTTGAATATCTCTCAAAGCAACACAAAACAAAAACAGAATTAGAACTGGAAGAACAGTGAATTTTAGGCACAGACAAAGTGGGAACCGCTTCAGGTGACAGATGAGAAAACAACAAAAGCAAGGATACAAACATCATCTGTATTGACTGCAAACCTTAGAAACAAACAGGTCTGCTGCTGCCACTGCTCAGGCTGAGGTAAGGGTTAGGCTGTAACCTAGAGCACCTACTCCCAGCCTCCCTCAAGCCCGCATTGGGCTGAGACAGCATCCCTACCCCCTTCTATCTTTTCCAGGGCAGCAGGAGCACCAAAGCCATCATTCTCCAACTTTGCCCTTGTTCTCTAGGCAGCTCTACCATTTCTCTCTCCTTCCTATTTCACAAAAAACTCAGGCCCAGTCTATCTTCCGTTGTCACTTTCAGGCTTGCAAAATTTTATTCTCACCTACACTGCAGAGAAACGTTGAGTCAAGGGGTCAAGGTGTTTACGCAGGAGCCACTTCAGGCTGACTCTGAAATTGTGCTTTCTCTGTGTGAGCACATAGGAGCCTTTCACATTAACACCAAGCAGAATCTGTCACCAAACAAACATGCCCCAGCACATTTATTGATTAGCTAGGCATG
Source organism: Malurus cyaneus samueli (assembly GCA_009741485.1). Taxonomy (NCBI): domain Eukaryota; kingdom Metazoa; phylum Chordata; class Aves; order Passeriformes; family Maluridae; genus Malurus; species Malurus cyaneus. Next base: position 43,756,419 of record CM019215.1, read on the forward strand.
AAACAAGTCTAAGGAGGTTAGCCAGAATTTGTAGGCTATAAAATTTCAGTGGATTATTAGGTTCACTCTTGGTCAGCCAATGTGACTTGCATATTGAGCCAGAATCTTGTACAACAATTCCAGGGCTTGATACAACTCTTTGGAAGAACATGTAATAGGGTTTCACATAGCAGATCAATATCTGCTTCTCTTTTGAAACAAACTCCACCAGCTTTCATTGGATAATGAGATTTGGAGCTCCTTTTTACCTCCTGATCCAAAGCTCATGGAATCCTGAATAAACAGTGTTATTGTCTAAATTGTCCAAGTTGAATACTAGGACCTCTGGATTGGACCTCAAATGACAAAACATGACGAAGTTGATCTATAGAGCAATAATCAGGGTCTTTCTGAAGAAGAATTCACATGACCAAGTTCTACTTTTTCCAGGTCAGGATATGGACTAAATATAAACAATACATCTGTGTTTAGGTTATGAAACCATTTTGTCTTATATTGTACAACTTTAAAATAATTCTAAGATATTCTCTACCAAAAAATAGAACACTTCATTCTGAAATGTTCTGATACTTCCATTTTGACTGTATCAGAATATCATTTCCTAATATCTTATAAGTTAGGAAACTGACATGTTTCTAAAAGTATTTACCTTTCTAAACAGACAAAGAATAGTGAGCTTTTATACCTTAAACAGAGTGTGACACAACAGTTTGGTTCACAGCCTATTTTTTATTTACTTTTACTCTTTATATAAATCACTAATGAAAGTAATTGAAATAGTGAAAATTAATTACCAGTTTAAGTGATACACCTTAACAGAGTAAACTCCTTTTTTTTTTCATATGTTTATCTGCAAGTTCTCTCTTACACTAGATATGAACCAGCTTTCAATGGTAAACATTGAAGCAATAGAGAGAGGACATAATCTCTTTTTCTCATTTGTAGAATTGGTTTACATAGAATCATAAAATCATTAAGGTTGGAAAGATCTCCAGATCATCAAAATGCAGCCTCCAAGACTGATTCCTTGATGAACAAAAGCTGTGCTATCATTAAAGCATTTTTAATATTATTTGTCTAAAAGGTAACTTGCTGATTGTGAAATGAAACTAACATTTTTAAACAGCTACTCCTCGGTAAAGAATGGAAGTGTGTTAACACCAGAGCAGCAATGTAAGAATTCTGGACTTGAATCCACAGGTGGTGGTTACTGGACTTTTAACCTGCATATATTTTTTTATAAAATAACGATAATATTTTTTGCTTAGATTTTTCCTTAGGTGTGTGTGGTGTGTGTGTGTGTGTGAAGGGATTCATACAGTTGTTTTGTTTTGTTTTTAAATGAATGGGGAAATAATACTGAAATTCTATTGGATGAAGGAGGACAATTTGTAGAGGCTAATACTGAAGTGATAAAAATATATCTAGTTCAACCATCAAAGCAAGTTCACTGGAGTAATATGGCTGTTATCATGCTACTTCAAACAATTAGCAAAATGCATTTACCTGTCATAATGATTTTGTCTTCTGTATGAGATGCTGGCCTAGAAAGAAGAGAAAAATTGACAACAGTATTTAATTTACCCTTACTTTTTTTCCCTCCAAAAAAGTGTTTTGCTTTCTGTCTTCATTTGCTCAGTAGCATTAAAAGTTAAACAGCTGTAACAATGTCCTTTTTTTTTAAGGTTCTGTGTCTGCAACGTCATGTCTTCATGTGTTTGCATGCTCCAACCTTGTCTTGCATTATTTAAAGGGCATGAAAAATTCCAGTTTTTAGTAGACATGAACGTGAAATGTAGCAATACAGGATCTCAGGAAGGGAAGAGCATGGTATCACTGCCAGCCATCCATCTAAAGTGCAGCACACACTGCACATTGAGAGCAAAGGCGGTCAAGTGCCCATCTGCTTGCTTCAGAAACACTTTTCTTGCAGAGGGGAAGAGAACACTTCAGTTAAGCTCAGTAATGAACTGATTAGGCTGGTTGTGAAGCCAAGAGAAATGAACGGCCTGTTGATTAACAGTCAATGCACATGCAAGAGCAAACCCACATGGTCTCAACAAAGATAACTTCTGCATTTCAAATAACTTCTGAGTGATTTGAAGTGAAGAATTGTATTGTTTCTCAAGAGCTCCTGAGCTACAGTGGCAAGTGCACAGCAAAACAAAATCACCAAAGACAAAATAAAGCAAGACAAAAAGAAACACATCTCCTCTCATCCCTTAAATAATAGACTAAGTTCTCCATTGCTGTTCTAAGAGAGGGTTGGCAGACAACATTAGTACAAGGCCATACATAACTTCAGAATAAATAACTTCAACTGAGATAAATAATTGGTACTGAAGATTTTGTCTCATGGTTCAACACAACAAAAGAACAGAAAAATCTGCTCTCAAGCTTTCCTCTTAAAGCTGAAGATGATAATCAGAGTGCCTGTGATGACATGGGGCATTGTTCAGAACAAGAGATGGTGTCAGAGCAAGCCCCCTGAAATGTAATGGATTCTGTCACTTAGCTTTCAGGTAGGAGACAAAAGCCTTAAAAGACCACATGTCTCAAAGTCAGATGTTTTTATTGCACCTCAGTGGCCTGATGAACATGTGGCTGAGTGAGCCAGCCCTTCATGTTCCATGAGGGAGAGTGATCCCAGCCCTCCTCTCCAAGAGCTCAGTCAGGTGTGCTCAGTGCTCCACCTGAATGTCTGACACCAGCACCCTGGATGACACTTTGCTGGATGCTTAAATTACCAACAATTAAGTAAGTCACATTCATTAAGCTGGTGCTGTGAAATATCTGATACCCTTTGATCTGTGTTAGCACCGACTCTATTGCACAGATCACATAGAAGGAGTTTGCTGAAACATATTGACAAAAAAAAAAAAGCGTTAAAAAAATGCAAACCATTTAAAGGGATGCTGAATTAAAAAAATAAGTCAATACTAAGAGCTTCCTATTAAACATATAATGGTGAATATATTGTTGGGAGTGGGTTACTGTTTTCCACCTATTGATCAGGTATTCTACTGTATCTGTTTATAACTATCATCTTTTTTTTTTGTGAACTACATGCAAAATAAGAAACTATAGAGATGAAAAATTTCCAACAAAACTAACACTAATCTGGCTGTTGGAAAATCAAGAACAACTGCCTTCTGACTTACTGGGCTGACCTCTGGCAATTTTTAGTAGCAGTTTCCATTTTACTGCAAAGCTAGTGTCCTGTTTCTTTATTCTTTCAAATAAAAAGAATTGTCAGCTTGCAAAATTAGAGATAAATCACTTACACCAACTCCCTAAACTACCCCAGCCTCCCTACTGGTATAGAAAACTGTTTAGCAATCAGTGCTTAGGACTGCATAACAGATGGAAAAATGACTAAAGACAGGGATATGGGACTTTATTGTCTTTCCTTTTAGAAGAGAAAGGACACTTTAAGCATTACAAGTAAACCCTAAATTTCCCTGATCTCCATGTGTCCGTAGGGATTTGAGGAGAATTTAGTCACCAGTACATTGTAAGCAGAATCGCTCTCAGCCTGAAAGTGTGAATCATTCACAAACTGCCAGGAAATTTCCGACTACTCTGTGTTTTTTTGAAAGAGAAAGTATTCTGCCTTTCGGATCCCAACAGTACAGCTGGTCAAAAAAAGCTTTCTTTTCCCTGTAAAATGAATCATAATTTATATGACATTCACTAGGAGAACATAAATATGGAAAGCAGTTATCACTTCTTTGACAATACATAATTTGAAAACCATATTTTTTTCAGTGACTTGTATGTTAGTYGGAAAGAATATCATATTGAAAAAAAGAGACTGAAAATATCTTTCTAACAGATTTAATTGGGCTGTATTAGGTTTCAGAGTATTTTTATTTTATTTTATTATTCTGCAGTGATTGCCTCAGATCATATTGCTTAGATACATATTTAGAGAAAAAATGCACAAATTGCTGGTATTAAATTGCCTTGCTCAGGGTCGTGCAGTTAGTTGATGATTAGGGTTCCCCTTAGTAGTCAGACCAGTGATGTGCCCTTTACATAGCAATGCTTCTTCCCCAGAAATGGTAAGAAGGAAACTATCCAAAGTTCTGAAGGGCAGTGTTCAAAAATTGAATTGTTTATTCATGGTTTTTATTAATGAATACCACCTATTTTAGTTTTTATTAATTATGAAGAAAAAATTGGAAACTGAGAAAAAATTGCTGAGGAGTAAATTGAAAAATTAGAGATGTCAGTCCCCTGGAAGTAAAGTAGGGATTTAAATTTCAGGTAAACAGCAAAGGAGAGTAAACACAGCTGGCATCATAGTGATCCATTAAATATCCTTCATTTGGAAACCTCGTTGTTTTATAAGGTACAATTTACCTTCAGAGATAATATAAAGAATCATTTATGTCTATGCTTTTGCTACCAGTATATACCTTCCTTTGAATATTCTGGATAGATGTTACTAAATTGCCTTTATTTTGCTTAGATGTTATAGACAAAAATCCCTTTAACATGGTTGCAGTTTATTCTAGAAAGTCTTTACAAAGTTTTACAAACATTGGATTACTCTCTGGTCATTTTTGCTAGAAATTATATTTCTTTGTTAACCAGGAGTATTTATAATGATGGTATGATACAGTCTTCTCTGTGGAATTATTGATAAGTTTTATGTCATACTGTGACATTGTGTGGTTCTCTCACCACCTGGGTGAATTGCAGCATTTTTTGGTGAATAGCTGCAAATTCAAATATAAGAAGGCATCTACCGGAACTCTACTGTTGCAATGTGGTTCATCAGAGCCAAGTGTATCGAAATATTCTTGTAATGCTGCACTCTAAATGCAGCAAGACTTACTTTGTTAAAATGCTATTATTATTATTATTTATTATGTCCAAATGTTTGGTGCCCTTTCTGCTTTAAAGTCTTTTTTTTTTCAGAAGTTTTAATAATAAATATTAAAAATAAGACTTTAGAAAAAATTGAATATATCACACCAAACCAAATATCAAAATGATATCTCCCCCAAATCAATACTGTTTTATATTTTACTGTATATTAGAGGATAAAAAAATAGTAATTTCAAAAGCTCTTTTGCTGTTGTAAGATAGAAAAGAGTTGTTATGGTTTTGTTTTTCCATAAACTGAACTATTCACATAGAGTATTCAGGAAAACAAGACAACCTTTTGGAGTATTTATCACCCCACTGTTCCTTAATAAAAGGTGTGGGAAGATTTGAAGTAGGCAGTTAAGCTCTGTAGGGTACCATAATTGGAGCTGTCAGGTGTAAAGTACTATTTTCTTCCTGTTCTTCACAGTTTGTTTTCAGGAACGAGCTGAAACTCTCACAACTGTAATTTTGTTTTACCTTTCTAGATAATTTCATTTACAGACACAAAACAATATTGGCAGAATTTTAAATTTTATGTTTTAAGAAAAATAAATGTAATTAAGTAAATTAAGGATTATGTTAATTTTACTGAGTATATCTTATGTCAGAAACACCCTAAATGTCTAACAGAGACTTCTTAAGAAATAATTATTGAACATGATGATCTAAACTGGTTCTCCACATATAAGTCAGAAGATTTACTAGGACATGAATGGTCGTATTCAGATGTATTTATTCAGAGGCATGGGTGCTACTTCACAAGTGGCTCTAAAGGCAGACAGGGAGAGAAGAATTCCTGGGACATTTTTATTCACTGTGTACCAGTTGTCACCTGATGCTCACAAGACCATGTGATGCTGGTAAACTGACAGATGCTCAGCTACTGATATTACTTCCTACGAAAGCCCAAATCAGTGCTAGAAAGCTTGGAAGTTGTCTCCTTTCTCGTAAGGCAGGGTTTATTTGCTCCCTGACCGCACTTCAGAGGTTAGAGTAGCTGCTCATGGCTTCTTTTAATGTTTACTAGTAGCACAAGATCCGCCTTGAATCATAACCATGTGCTCTGAGGAGAATGAAGATCTACTGTCAGCAAGATTTGGAATTATAACTTTGCACTGACAAGTAACTCCCTCGAAATTCTTAACAGTCCTGTGAGTTTGTAAGTTTGTACACCATTCTTCTTTCTATCTGGCCCAGTTTAAATAGGGGTTTTTTGGTGGTTTGGGTTTTTTTTTTTTCAGAGTTGAGAATATTTTCTATTCAATGAACAAGTAAGTGAGGGGAATTCTGCACTTCAGCTGAGTATTCAGAATGTGCAGGCTTGGAAATTAAGACTAAGACACAACATTTCTAATAAATTCTCAGCAGTACTGAAGTACCCCTATGTATGCAGTCTGTCTTAAAAGTTTACCAAAACTTCCATTTTTGTGGAAGCCCCTGGCCAGACTCATGCCTCATGCACACAGCTGAAATCAATAGGAACATCCCAAAGCTAAAGTGATTTTTTCCTGTGGATTTCTGCAAAGTCTAGTTGAAGATGTAGCAATCTACTTGTAGGTGGAGGCTATGGATAGTAGATAACAAGGCTCCAGAGAAAATGAACACATCTATTTTCTCCTCTCAGTAACTGCTTGTGGTTTGGAGATGATTCCTTAAAACCACCTCCAATTACCAGTAAAATAGAAGAAACTGGAAGTGAAAATAGCTTATTCCCTGAAATAAATGAGTTGCTTACGATGGGCAGTATCAGCAAGCTGATGGTGATTTTTATATTGATTCACTTAAAGCTTTTTATGGTCAATAAATAAATAAATAAAGCTGAGAATGACAAGTCCAAGGAATATTATTCATATAATTAATAGTGATTTAGAGAGTCTTTATCCATAATCACGTTTGTGTTAAACCCTCCCAAGCACTATTGAATAAAGATCTGAAGGCTGTATTTGAGCAAAATTGTATTGATTTAAACCCCAATTGTATCTCTTTGTCCGAGGTCAGCTTTAGTTCTTCACCGTTTTATGCTTGTATTACTGATTTCTGTTGTTCTCTGCATAACGTTGCACTGCTACTGTGTCTATACAAAACAAAAAACAGTTAGAGCCCAAAAGCCATGACTAAAGCTCTATAAAACTAAAGCTGTATAAATTAGGGCAGGCTCTCAAACAAAAGCTCCATAAAAAGGACTTATGTCTTCAGTGTGTCTGAGAATATAATGAGAAGTGATCTCCCTACTCTCTAAAGGAGTACATCTAAAGCACAACCAAATTTAATTTGGTTAAAATAGTGTTCAGGCTGACTAAATACTCACCCCAAAAAGATGAATGCTTAAAACAGGGAATTATCTTGGCATCTCTGAAGTAATAACTTGGTTGGTAATGGACTTCCAGTTGTATGTTGAGAAAGGTCTCTTTCTTTTCATCCTCTGTAAGTATGGGGCCGTTATAGCTCTCCTGTCTAAGAAGGCTGACAAATGCTGTTGCAAAATTTTAAATTCTCAAATATGAAGTAACAACAGCCTAGGACTAGACCTTTGTACAATCTCAAAAATGAACCAGGAAAATGTTCAATAAATTTTGTGATCTCCACAAGAATGAGAATTTGCTGAAGGTCATTGCTACTTACATACAGCGACACCTTTACATTTTATACTGCATGGTTGAAAGGACTATATATATGAATGAGTTTTCAATGCTTACATTGTAGTGGATGGAGAAGAAGAATAATTTAATTTTAGATATATATGTATGTATGTATTTATTTGCCGATTTACTAACTTAGTTGAATGCCTTAGCCTACTGTAACATGCCACATCAGAATTTTTTTCTGCAAAGACTTTCTGTATATGAGTTACTTCCATATATAATATTTGTGTTAGCAGGAAGGTCTCATCTTTCAACCACAATTACCCAAAGAGATTACATTTATGATCCAAGTTCAAGCATTCCTATGCCTTTCTGTTTTGTTGAAAACCACTGAAATAATAATCAGCTTGTATCTAAGGGCACCTGTCTTCAGTCACAGGAATTCCACCTTCCAAGCTAGATTTTGTCACAGTGACTTCCATATGTTACAGCATAAAGAAACAAGAGTGGAACTCCTGAGAGGATGACATTTCTTTACAGAAAATGCTAACATTCGTCAGCAAAAAAAAACAATGCTTACTCCTAGAAGGTAATAGTCTAAGGCTAAAGGAGAAGCAGTTAAGACATAAGCAAACCCCACGTATTGCTTTTTAAAAATGAAAAAATAACATGAAACCTTGTTAATTGCAGCCTGAAGGATAAGGTTCATTATGCACTATTCTTCTGTGACACCAGAATTTACTTGTTGTTTTGTTTCACTTAGACTAGTTAAGATGTTTGGGAAAAATCCAAATAAAAAAGGAAGGAATTGAAAATATCCTCAATAACTTTGAGGATTAATTAGGGTTAATTAGTTAATTAACATGAGGGTTAATTAGGCATATGTAATAACTTTGTTTATAAACATTTTATAGAGATATTGAGTACTCAAATCTATCACATATTGAGTAATCAAATCTATCACATTTATGAAACTAGATAGTTAGTGAGAAAAGTTACATTTGTTCTACTTCTAAAAAAAAAAGATTAAAGGACCTAATGGAACAGATGTGTTTAGATATACTACACATGATTTACTGTTCTCTGATCAGTCTGGTATCTCTGCATATTTTGATATTAATGCTTGTTTAGAGCGAAACATTAATTGACCCAAGCTATGTATTGTTTGGCATTGAACACACAAAAGAACCATAACCATCTATATAAAATGAATCAAAATGCTTTTACTTTGGAAAAAAATAGCTTTTTTTTTTTTTCTTTTTATATTGCCTTCTCTAGCATAAATGTGAAAGATGTGGTTTATAGAAGAGAAAGTACTGAAACCAACAGTAGATAAAGAAAAAATATCACACATGTAGAAAAAACATCATTGGTGGGAAATGGGAAAGCATATTAATCACAAACACCAGCAGGCACACATTTGAAGAGTGGTTTGAAACCAGTGTGTTGAGTTGAACCAAATTCTCCCTAAAATAGGAACAGAAAAATAAATCCGTATCTTTAAAGAGACAAAATATGCAAACATAGTTATTAGCGGAGTGCTATTTTGTCTTTAACGGTATTCTCTTTATCTCTCTGTGTTTCCTACTTTGGGAACCTCAAGTGACATCATGCTGGTAAAATCAGCAATGAATAATGTACTTTTTATGCAGTTCTTTCCTTTGAAGAACCCAGTGTTGAAATATTAATTAGTTTTCTGTGTAAGTCCTAGATAGCTTTTCCTCAGCTAAGTCTTTACAGAACAAGGGAAAAGAAGATTTATGCCCCACCGTCTTAAAACTCTAAGTAGAACAAGCAGTAAATGGAACTAACTAAAAAATAAGCATATGAGTAAGTCCAAGTAGAATTTCAGTCTGAAAACACTCACCAGTCTCTGTGGTTCCTACGCAAAATGGAGATTCATTTCTGGACTAATTTCCTTTATGGTGTTTTGAATCAGAAAAACTTTGTTTGCAGGATTGCTTTTATTACAAGTTACATACAATTCAAATGCTAAATATTCCTATGACTTCTGATCTCTTTCTGTGACACACAAAATGCAAATTACTAGAAAAAAAAAATTAAAATTTTATATTAACTCTAATAAGAGTTGCAGTAGTCAATATTTTAAAATTTCATCCACATCAATGGATCTGGAAATGTACATATGTGCACAAACTTTCCTAAAGATCTGGACAGAAATTAAAAACTGTGCAAGTATTATGTGGGGATCAAGGGGGTTATTTTTCTCATACATAAGAGTTAAACATTTTGTTTGTTTCTGGATGCTTCTTTTAAAAATGAATACTGTTGAATCTGGATGGATTGCATCTGAAAAGTCAAAGCCTCAGTGAAGGCAAGGAAAAAACACAGAATTGTAATCTCATGTTGATTTCTTGATCTTTGCCATGCAGTCAACAGGAAAAACTAAGAGGTAATAGTCTTCATATTTCATGACTTGTTTTTCTTCTTCTTACTTCTATTTTATTTATTTATTAGCTGTGAATTAAGTCTGCCAAGTTTCTATATGATTTTGAACTTGTCTTATACTTTGACATGCTTAATTGTCTTTGACACTTTCTCCATGAATTTATGGTCTTGATTCTAAATTGTTGGATGCTTTTCATTAGGTATTATATAAATATACCAAAATTATATAAACATATAAAAATACAATAATGCAAGAAGTAGTCTTTTAAAACATGCTGTTTTAAAATTATCTGGGTCCTTCAGAACAGCTCTCTCTTCAGCATCGGAAGATCTATATTTTTCTAAAGTTGCCAAAGCCTATTTTAAATTAAGCTGAGTTTTAAAACATGCATTTAAATGTCTATGAATACTACATTTTGTGCAGATTTCATTACCATTATTTTATTTTACTTAGGCAAGAAAACATTGCCATATTTTTAACATATTTTGGTTTAACTGTACACTTATGCAGACATTTACAAAGGCAGACAAGCAGTCATCTGAACTGAACACTAAGAATAGGATGCACTTCGAAAACATGAGCATGTATTCTTGGCAGGTTGCTGAAACAGGGAAATGTCATCTCTCTAATTTGCAGTTAGTGCCATTCAGTACCACACCGGTTAAGCACAATTCTGTACTTTCATGTCTCGATTGTTTAACTAAAAAATGGGAAAAAAAGGAAAAAGAAAAGGATAAGAAAAGGAAAGGAAAAGGCAAAAGAAAAGGGGAAGGGGAAGGGAAGGGTGGGGAAGGGTGGGAAGGGAAAGGGAAGGAGGGGAAGGGAAGGGAAGGAAAGGGAAGGAGGGAAGGGAAGGGGAAGGAAGGGAAGGGAAGGGAAGGGAAGGGAAGGGAAGGGGAGGGAAGGGAAGGGAAGGGAAGGGAAAACACTGTATTTATATGGATCTCCTAGTACCCCAATTAAGATGAAGAGCAGTTACTAAGATATAGACACTGCAGATGTCAAGAAGTTTGATTTCGTACAAATGGAAGGTACAGAACTGTAACCAAGCTCTTCAATAAATTCTTATATATTCTATTCAGTGTTAGATTTGTCATGATTTACAGAGGGGAGAAAAGTAATTACTTTCTAGTGAGGGAAGGCTCCAGGGTTTTTATTGTTCTTGGGAGTGGTAGTAGAGTAGAGCTTGATGTAAAAAAAAAATTAAGTGCTTAAAGAGATTCAGACTTTAAGCCAACAGATTCTGTTACTTGAAACATAAGTGGTGAGAAATAAGCCACAGCAGAAACCACTTTATTCTTGCCAATATCCAATTAGACCTTTGGAATTACTTGTTTTCAGTTTGGCTTCTGGTCAGTTACAGAGCATGCACTTTGAGTAGTTTTTGTTTCTTTACAATTGCCTTTTGTAAATAAAAATGTTTGTTTTGTTTTTCTCCCACAGGATTCCATGTGGTGAGGGAAGAGGTTATTAGCTCCGCTTTCTAAGATGATTGCCTATTTAAAGCCATTTAGAAGCCATAGGATTTTTTAAAAAAATTCTGCAGTATATTCATATTAACTTTGGCAAACTTAAAGAATTATTTGAGAACTAGGAAAAGGTTGGGAGCCAGTACATTAAAAAAAGTCTTTCCATGGTTTCTCTGCTCTAATTCAACTATTATTTAAAATGTCCTCTGGCAGCGTTTGTAACATTAATTGTCTAATGATTTTCTCATATTTAAACCATGGTAATTAAATTGTGCAGAGAGTATTTCTTATTCCTTCTGCAATAAAATGTTTTCACTTGATTGAAGCTGTACTGCAATTTGGCCTTTATGTTGTAGGGGAAAAAAAGCCACAGGACTGCTGGGAGCAAATGGATCAATTAAACAATGTTCTTTTGTAATGAGGGTTACATCATTCTGCCAGTGATAAAAATCTGTAACTGAGTCTGTCACTAATGATGTATGCCATCTTCTTAGCCCCACGATGCTAAGCTATCAGGAGGCTGCTGCAAGGCTCAACTCTCTATTGATCCTTGCATGCTCTGTTTCAGAAGTCAGTAAAAAAATGAAAAGTCAGCTCGTTATAAAATACTAACTTTATGATCAGAGGCTACCAGGAGCTGAGAATAGCAATATAAATATTGGGTTGGAAATATAATTTTGGGACTTGGGGCATCAACCACTACTTTAGGAAGCCTGTGCCAGTGTTTAACCAACCTCCAAAAATCATAAAGAACCATTCCCATGCATCCCACCACTGGATCCCAGGTAGAAGATCTCAGCACATCCCTTCCCAGTTCCTCTCCTCAAGAAGCCACAGAGAGAAAAATGAAGTCTCCCTTGAACCTCCTTTTCTCTGGACTAGACAAACCTAAAATCCCTAGTTGGTCCTCACAGTTCCTGACTTCCAGCCCTTTCCCCTGCTTCGTTGCTCTCCACTGAATGCCTTCAAGGACCTTCCCATCTTTCCTAAATTGTGTGCCACAGAACTGCAAACAGTGCTAAAGGAAAGGATGAACAAGGAAAGGATGAACCAGTCCTGAACAGAGTGGGATAATCGCATCTTTTCACTGGTCAAGCAAAAAAGGTCAAGCAACTCTGGACAAGCAAAGAAATGCAAAGCCAGAAATTCATTCACTATTTCTTATGCAGTGTCAGGCAGGTGTACTTTGTGGAAAGAAAATCCTCAGCACACATGTTTACTTGAAAGGACAAAACTGGAAAATAAAACCTGGGGACTTCTTCTATGTAAATTTTTGATCTGTCCAATCCCTACAAAGACATTTATGTCCTTACTTGCCCACTGGTTTGGCTTTAAGGATGATTTTGCTGGATGAAAAAGGATGCACTCAGGATTCCAAATGCATTTGTGAAGCACAGCTAATTTGGATTTGAGGAAAGAACAACAAACCAATTAATGTGTTTGCTCAGCAAAACAAACCAAACCCAAACAAACAAAATCAAGAAACAAAACCAATGCAAAATCTGCTATTGAATACCGTCATGGTTTAACCCCAGCAGACAAATAAGGATCCCTAAGCCACCCACTTATCAGGTCCCCCCAGTCCCCCGATGGAGGGTGGAGAATTGTAAATAAAATGCAAAATATCATATGCTCAGATTAAACCAGTTTAATAATTAAAACAAAACAAAATACATTGCCACAAATAATAGTAATGAAAAGGATAGAAGGAGAGAGGCGTAAAACCCAAGAAAAAAGTGATACACAATACAATTGCTCTCCACCCAATACCTCGTCCATCTCTGAAACAGCCATCAGCAGCTCCCGGCCATCTCTCCCCAGTTTACAGACTGAGCATGACATTTGTGATGTGGAATATCCCTTTGGCCAGGGCAGGCCAGATGTCCTGGATGTGCTTTCCTTCAGCTTCTTGTGCACCTGCTCAGTGGCAGAGCATGAGACAGTGAAAAAGCTTTATTCAGAGTAAGTACCACTGAGCAACCACCAAAACATTACTGTGTCATCAACGTTATTCTATCTCTCTATATATACTAAACAAATAACACAGCACTTTAGCAGCTACTGGAAAGAAAATTAACTTAATCTCAGCTAAAATCAGGACACATACCTTCCCAGAATACATCAGGATTGCCTCAAGGGCAGATTGGATCCTTTAAAAGCAGTGGAAGGCTGAGTGCTCCTATGGTTTCTGTACAAGTCTGCACAAGGAAGGGGAAGATCCACGTTCTCAGAGATGGATGAATGTTAGAGCTGACAGAACTGTGAGACAAAATGTGGAGATAAAGTGATCTTGTCTCTAAATAGAGAGGACTGAGGAATATATTTCTCCTTTGCTGGACAAATGCTATTATAGTAATTACTGACAACACATCCACTCCTAAATATTTCTGTTGTTCAGGTCCATATTGTCCAAACATTCCTCAAAACCAAAAAAAAAAAACAAAACAAAAAAAAACTTCCAAAACTGAAGATATCGTAGGCTGACAAATCACAATTCAGTGTAGTCACTATTTCCTCATTTCACTTCAGATGGCAAACACTAGCCCATTCAAAAGCAGGAATTAATCCTTCTCGTATATCAAAGGAAAATGGTGACTGAGATTCAAACTATTCTGAGCTGGAGGGATACAACATTTTTTTAAAGTTTACCTTAGAACCCTAAGTCAAGATTTTTTTTTTTTTTTTTTCAGTCAGTCAGTTTCAGTGATCTCTAATAAATGAAAAAGCATTTGAGTTTTGCTGGTGTGTTTATGTTTAGTTTTCTACAAGAGGTGTGAAGTGTCTCTAAAAGAGGAGAGGAACAAAGAGCCATTTGAGTACAATAGCAACCTGAAGTAATTTTAAGGTTGAAATGGAATTGATGGTCTTTTTTTTTTTTTTTGTTGTTGTTGTTGTGAAGAAGTAATATGTTGGGACACACAAAATATTTGGCATACTGTACAGTTCCCATAATAAATTAAGAGTTTGCAACTCCTCTATCACTTCCTGGCTTACAGTGCGGGAGCAACTCCATCTTTCCTTTTCAGATATCCACCTAGCTACCAGCAAGGGTGGTAGATTTCCCCAGCTATCTGGCTGGGCTTATATTCTTGACTCATAACTCTGTGTATTTGCATAGGTTGCCACTTCTATCTTGTGCTCTCCAGAATCTCATACAGAGGTCAGACTGCATCACATCTCCTTTCCTTTATATACCCATCTGAGCCCAATTTAATAATTTAAAATTGTTAAAAAGAAGGGAAATAGTAGGAAAATATTTGTTTGAGACTATTATAGAAGAATTTTCTACCAAAAGCATGTAGATAAATTTCCATTGCATTGTACTGCTTGCTTAACTAGTAAACACTTCAATTTAGGTGAAATTAGAATAGTTAGAATAGAATCTATTAAGCTAATTTCTCATAAATGTTAAGAAATTCAGCACATTTTTTGAGTGATATCACTTTTCTTAAAAGTAACAATCATGCTATAGTATATGATACATATCATTTTATATCTGAGAAAAAATAATCTGTATTAAAAATGTATATGGAGTCTTTCTAACTTTATTATGTCAATTTGAAGATTTTTCTTTTCTTTTATTTTATCTTAGAAAATAACTTTGTTAACTGAGGTTTTATGTTCTGCTAGTGCAAACAGCCCTCTGAGAATTGATTTGTTGAGCTTTGTCTCAAAGAATTTTTTAATGGCAGTCACAAGTAAGCTGACTTTTTTTTTTTTTTTTTTTATATCTGCTTTCTGTCAAGCTGTCATTAAAAAAAAATATTACAGATATTTGCCCCTAAATTTTATACAGCAGATTTTGCATGTAACATTCAAATCTTGTTCCCAGTCAGAGAAAGCACACCTTGTATATAAATGAATACAGGAATTTATTGCTAATACAACTGATATCTTTGGAGTTTAAATATTATTAGTCCAAATCTGTTTATCATAGGAAAAGAAAGAATAATCATATGGTTTAAAAACTACAGTTATGTATATATTATATAATGAAGTCATATGAACCTACCCTATTTCTTGAAGTTGTGTTCACCCTTCCCCTGCCCCTCTGTGTGGCTCCATTCTGGTTTCAGTGAGGAATGCCAGTGTTAGCAGCTAATTGCCAGCATGCAATTCATTTGGCAGGAGGAATATGATATTTATGTGGATGGTTTCTTATTCCTCACTCTGGGATCTACTTTATATATTTTTTTCGTGTTTTTAACATACATTTATACATTTTTTTTCTTTCTTCATTTGTCTTCAGTGTCTTATTACATCCAAATTTATTACATATGGTACCGTCACACATTAGAGACTATTTCTTTGAACTCTGTTAAACCTAAACCAGTTTTATCAAGCTCCAGTTTTCCATGTCTTTGAGTATTTTGCAGAGGTTTGCAGCTGTGGGTTCTCCAGTGCCAGAAATGCAAAGCTGAGTGGTTATTATAATTTATAATGGAACACAACAAATGGTGCATAGTAAAATTGGTATTGAAAATGGAGGAAGGTAAGAGAAAATCTAAAAAAAAAAAAAAAAAAAGGAAGGAAGGCAGACAAGCAGACAGGCAGGAAGGAAAGCAGGCAACAGGATACTAACTTGAAGTCAAGCCAAACCTTAAGCATTTCCAAGGCTCAAGGGAATATTTTCCAGTTGGCATCCCTTCAGATTTCCCTTTTGTAAGAGTACAAACCCCATCGGTGAACAGATGTCTTTGAGAATTTCTGAAGAGCTGTCTGTGCCATCAGTATTTCTTTTAGTTGGCTGGAGGAGTCTAACAAAGCACCAGTGAAACGTGAAGAAGGCTTTTAAAATGTTATGTGCTATGATTTGTGTGCACAATCTGAAATATCAGTCTTAATCATATTAGGAGATCTTCTTGCCCCCAAGAGAAGAAAAGGTCATAAAGCTTTTTCTTCCTATTCTTTTATTCTTTTTTCCTTTTTCTTTTTTTTTTTTTTTTTCCTTTTCCTTCCTATTCTGGTTTTGAGTGGAAAATATATTGCTATGTACTTATAACACATTTGAGTAAAAACTGCCCTTGGTACTTCAAATCTTTAGCATTTCCAATTATTAGCACTTCAAGGGGTTCAGTCATAACAATATCTTAACACAGGATTGTTTGTTTTCAAATATTTGCTCATCCTTCTCTGAGACAGGCAACTAACTCTCCACTCTTTGAGTACTTATGAATTAAACAAGGCTGGACTGGGTCAGATTTTGAATAGAAAACTTTTTCAGTTTTCTGTGAGGGTGAAAAAGTCCTGTAAGTGCTTTACAAAGTTAGATAATGAAAAAGCACTGGTAAAAATTGATATTATACTTGTAAGAAATTAAATAGCATTTATTTCACTATGCAGAAAAAGTATTAAATGATATATATTGACTTATGAAAATAGACTAATATATAATTTATTAAAATACCTTGTATTTTAATTTTTATATTTATAATTATTATTATGTTTCTTGTATGGCAGGCACTTGAGTTTAAATTTCTCCTTTGCTTATTGGCATGAAAAATACATCCTTACATCCTTACTTTCTTTCAGTTGTCTGCTTGAGGCTATGCCTGCAACTTACAAAGACTATCAAAGGAAAATGGTGACTGAGATTCAAACTATTCTGAGCTGGAGGGATACAACATTTTTTTAAAGTTTACCTTAGAACCCTAAGTCAAGATTTTTTTTTTTTTTTTTTCAGTCAGTCAGTTTCAGTGATCTCTAATACATGAAAAAGCATTTGAGTTTTGCTGGTGTGTTTGTTTTTCTCAAGAGGTGTGAAGTGTCTCTAAAAGAGGAGAGGAACAAAGAGCCATTTGAGTACAATAGCAACCTGAAGTAATTTTAAGGTTGAAATGGAATTGAATGGTCTTTTTTTTTTTTTTTGTTGTTGTTGTTGTGAAGAAGTAATATGTTGGGACACACAAATATTTGGCATACTTACAGTCCCATAATAAATTAAGAGTTTGCAACTCCTCTATCACTTCCTGGCTTACAGTGCGGGAGCAACTCCATCTTTCCTTTTCAGATATCCACCTAGCTACCAGCAAGGGTGGTAGATTTCCCCAGCTATCTGGCTGGGCTTATATTCTTGACTCATAAAATCTGTCTGTATTTGCATAGGTTGCCACTTCTATCTTTGTGCTCATCCAGAATCTCATACAGAGGTCAGACTGCATCACATCTCCTTTCCTTTATACCCATCTGAGCCCAATTTAATAATTTAAAATTGGTAAAAAGAAGGGAATAGTAGGAAAATATTTGTTTGAGACTATTATAGAAGAATTTTCTACCAAAAGCATGTAGATAATTTCCATTGCATGTACTGCTTGCTTAACTAGTAAACACTTCAATTTAGGTGAAATTAGAATAGTTAGAATAGAATCTATTAAGCTAATTTCTCATAAATGTTAAGAAATTCAGCACATTTTTTGAGTGATATCACTTTTCTTAAAAGTAACAATCATGCTATAGTATATTATATACATATCATTAGAAAAATAATTGCTGATTAAAAATGTATATGGAGTCTTTCTAACTTTATTATGTCAATTTGAAGATTTCTTTTCTTTTATTTTATCTTAGAAATAACTTTGTTAACTGAGATGTTTATGTTCTAGTCAAACAGCCCTCTGAGAATTGATTTGTTGAGCTCAAAGAATTTTAATGGCAGTCACAAGTAAGCTGATACTTTTACAACCTTTGTTGTTATTTTTTAGAAGCGGACGTTCCAAACAACATAAGTAGATCCACATTAAATTGCTTCTCTGAACCCAGCCAACACAAGAACGAGTCATCCCTGCAATCTCATGATCTTGCCTTGTGATGAAAAATGTATTTTCCAGAAACAGCATCTGTGCACTATCATAAAGGACTAATAAAGTGTTAGAAAGAACTAGAGCTTTTTTCTTTCAAGCATTCACAAAGAAAACTTTCTCCCAATTTGAAAACTCTCACCATTACCGAATAAGTCCATTCCATCGTGAGCGATAAAAGGAAATACAAACATACTTTCTACAACCTTTGTTGTTATTTTTTAGAAGCGGACGTTCCAAACAACATAAGTAGAATCCACATTAAATGCTTTGCTTCTTGAACCCAGCCAACACAAGAACGAGTCATCCCTGCCAATCTAGTGATTTCTTGCCTGTGAAAAAATGTATTTTCCAGAAACAGCATCTGTGCCACTATCATAAAGGACTAATAAAGTGTTAGAAAAGAACTAGAGCTTTTTTCTTTCAAGCATTCCACAAAGAAAACTTTCTCCCAAATGAAACCCACATATCCCATTGTGCCTTTACCTCTTCCATACATGTGGTATAAGGCAAAAAATTAAATCTGCCAATTGTTTCAGTGAAGGACACAGTCCTTTAAGGTGCTGAGTGCCAGCTGAAAGCAAAGGTAAATGCATATAATTCTTTGGGGAAGTCAGAAAAACTTTGACAATAATCACCATTTATGAAAGAAAATTACTTAGTTTTTCCTCCACTGGCAGACTGCAAAGAGATCCCTTATTTCCACTCATACCTGATAATGTAAAAATAAACATAAATAAAAACCAAGTGGAAACCTTGCCCCCATGTGTACTAGAGGGTGAATCAGAAAAGGTGGCATGTTGCCCTGTTGTAATTCTGAATAACCCCTGGACAGTTCTTATTGCAGTATCCTTGCCAGGGGTTGCATTTGACTCTTATATACCTTAGAGATATGAAATATTTTGCCCTCACAGTTCGGTTGATGGATTTCTACCCTAATATTAAAACCAGGCCAATGAATTGAACATCCTGTTACACTACTGCCTATATCCCACTTAGGACCTTTATTGTTTTACAAGCTCAAGTGGAGCCATCACAGCAAAAAATTCAGCCCATGAAATTGAAATTTTTCGTGTTTTCTAACTGTAATTTTTGGAATTTGGTGTAAACAACAGGTGACATTAAACGTGGTAAATAAGGCATAACCCTGTAAGTTACTATTCAGGCTGCCCCTTGTTTAGAGATACTCTTCAGATCCAGTGATGGCTCATATTGCTTTTCAATTTAAATAATATATAATGCATCAATTACTACCCAAACCTAAGAAGATAATTAATTCATAGTTGTTAGCATGTTTGACTAGACATACTTAGGTGTCATTTTTAGCAAGGTTTGTCAGTAATTGATTAAATTTTCACTCACACTTCTTTTCATTCAAAGTACTAATACTTATAAACTGGCAGAGGAATAAATAAACAATCATAGAGCTACAAGCAATGACAAAAATTGCTTAACTGGTGTAATTACAGTGTGAATTTCTTTGCCCATTTGTCACATTGTGTTTGAGTTCAACATGGCATAAGTTCAGTGAAAGGTCCTTCAGATATTAACCCAGGAGCTGCAGAGCAGACTCCAGCTTCTGCAGGATTTTCAGCTCTGTTGTGGGTTCTAGGAGATTATTTCTTGGGTAACCTTGTTACTTTGGAGAAAAAGCTTTCCAGAAAGATCTAGGAGATCTTCTTCTCACTCAGGACATGGACTGTGAGGCACTCAGGGATGGCTGCAGCTTTCTTTCACCGTTCAGCTATTACTGAAAGCACAACAGTGCTTTCTTGGGCACTATGATCCCAGAAACCTACGGTGAGGACACAACCTAGACACTTAAATTTCAAAAGTATTTGTTTTACCAAAAAGACCTACAAATCCATGAGGTCCTTTAACTTTCCTTCAATATGCAGGAATATAATCCCTCACCTTGGCTGACAGAAATCTGGTAAGAGCCTTGAGATATTATGATTTTCTCCCTATTTTTTTTTTTTTTTTTTTTTCAGTCCACTGTGTTCTGTTTTTCATTGATGACATTTATGACTCTAAAGGTAGCACTTTCTGTTTGGTTGTGTTTTATGCTTGTAAAAAGTAAAGAATCAGTCTGCTGAAAGATACCCAGCTGAAAAAAAATTTCTCTTTCTAAAAGCAGAGGGAATTTAGCAAATTTGGGTTAAATAAAACCCACAGTACAGCAAAACCAGAGTCCTACTCTTACAATGGAAGAAAGATCTGCTTTCCCTCATAATTTTCTTTTTGTTTCTCTTCTTTTTTTTTCTCTGTTGTTTTGTTTGCTAGTGCATAAATCTATTCCCTATTATTTAGTTTTCATACCTTACATATAATTAGGATTTTAGGAATTGAATGATATTTTGGATAGAATGGAACTTTCTGCATTTAATTTTCTGGAATTTGCCTTGCATCTTGTCAGAAACATGCTTTGGGCATTTAATAAGTCTCTCTGTTCCATACCTGATGTGCCATATGTGCTTGCCTGCAGGCCTTTAATTTACAGCAAGGTATACTGCTAATGAAATATCTTTCTACACTGTTTCTGTTTCCTTAATAATCCACCCAGGTATTGCTACTGTGCTTGTCAAAAATACAAAAAAAAGTCCCAAACCCCAGTACTAAATTTGCTTCAGGAAAATTAACCCAGAAGCAATTGAAAATTTGCTTAAATATGAAATTATTATATCCCCTGAATATAGGGGTGTCATATGCTGATTGGGAATAAAATTTTAAATTAAAACCAGTTTATTTTGTATCTATTTTTTAATATATCATTTCATCTGTATACTCTTACAGCTTCTTTTTCCCTTTTGCCTTTTATGATCACCTGCCCTATAAAATGTCCCTTTTTTTCCCTTACATCTCCCTTATTTCTCCTTCTTTTTAATTAGTGAAAACGTCACTTCAACAAACTTTCTTCAAGGTTACCCTGATGTGAAGGAAAGTGGTCTCATTTTCCTTGCAGAAAGGCTAATTATTCAAAGCTTCAGAGATCTTGTTACTCTTCCTATACAAATGTTGAACCCGTAGGAGATTCATAATCCAAGAAGTGCCTTAGCAATTGCCACTTCTGTTGTTCTCGTGATTGAACTCATGGGAAGAGGTTACCTCCAAGCAATGTAAAGATGCATTTTTAATAATATTTGTAAAAGGAGATCTGCAGCAAACAAGAAAAAGCCAAAAAAAAAGGTAGGTTGTTCCATCCTATTGCTTTGAATGGTCCCATTATACTTCAGTTATTGCACTTGAGACATTTAATTCAAGGCAGTGATTACAGAGTGATCAAGTGCCTCCTCTTAATTAAGGTTTCAGAAAGAGTTCCATTAGTAGCCTGCTTTTATATCTTCTTCCTCCACACCCCCCTCTCTTTTTCTAACCTCTGAGTGTTATTTTTGTCTTAAATTTTTTTTTTTTTTAAGATGAACTTTTAAAGTGGTATTTAAAACTGCTCTCTGAAGTATGAATAAAAATGGATCAAGTTTTTCCCCAGAGGGTAATTCAGAATTGCTCTTTTTAAACGGATTTCAGCCCGGTAATTTTCTTCTCCTGTAAGCACTACTGATAATCACTTTTGAGGAGGGAAAGAAAAAAAAATTCCAATGTATCTTTACCCTTAATTCCTCCAGAAATGTGTCCTTTGCTTAGCATACAGCCATAAAAACAATGCTTTTCTCACGTGGTTTGGTTCATGTGAATTGTGCTCCCTGTGTGGAAGGGGAGCAAAACATCCAGAATGAGGGTTAAACTGATTATATTTGTAGAAATATAAGTGATTTATTTTCCCAAGTTCCCTAACTGCTGTCCCACAGATGTTACAGAGGCTTTTGTTGTCCTGATATGTAAACTCATGCTATGTTACATGCTTAAACCAAAGACTCATCAGCCCCAATTCTGGTACGAATTCAGAAGCTGAGGCCAGGTCCATGCTGAGCATGGCATGGATTACCATGGCTGAAGCAAAGTGCAGGGGTGAATCCTGAGGCTTATTGACAGGCTGGTTAAGAAGATTGGAAATTCAGGACAATATTGAGCCCAAATTTTGTCAAAGAGATGTGTTTATATCTCTCCAACATGCTTAGTTGCTTCATTCACTTCACTTAGTTTCAGATTGAGCTAATTTTTTTGTAGAGGGTAAAGAGAAAACTAAGAGACTGGAGAACACATATTTAAAATGCTCAGGGTGGATCTGGTTGGAGTTCTTTCCAGCAGATGTATGAACTGCATGGGAGGAATTGATCTGTACTGCTACTTTGTAAACAGTTTTCTGAAGCAATGTCTTTCAAAAGGCATTCACTATTGCAGGATGGATATGTTCGTTAATCATTGACTTTGCACATCATATTTATGCTTGAAGAATCTTGTTTTTTTGGTGGTTCTTTTTTTTTTGTTTTCAAAATAGATGGGTTTGTTTGGTGTTTTCTTGTTGTTTTGGTTTTTGTTGTTCTTTTTTATTTTCTGTTGCCTGAGATGATTGGGATAAAGTTTGCTACAGAAAACTACAGAAATTTTAGGATGTTTGAGAATAATTCAAAAGGGTTTTCTACAGCCTTTATAGTAATTTTAGGAAAACAGGAAGCTCTGAGGCTTTGTTCAGAAGCAATATAGTTATATACAAATATCCACATTTGACAGTGTTTATTTCTTCAAGAATGTTTTTGTTATTATGGTCCTTTTACAGGATTTGTATTATGATCATGTATTTGTTTGCTTGACATTCTTGGAATTTTAAAGACATCAGAAGAACACAAGATAAAGTCACCGATTTCTCTCATCTGCTGGTCCTAAACTTGTTGCCATTTTGGAGCAAAGAGCTTCATGTATATTTGATTGCTGAAGCTGAGCAGCAGGACACTGCATGGGATGTGTGAGCTCTTATTTCACTCCCACGCTGTCAAATGATCCCTTGTGCCAAGCTGATGGCTCAGAAGAAGCCTGCTCTCCTAACTGCATAAACAGGAATTGGCTGTTTGTAAGGGGATATGCAAAACACTGTTTGCTTTTTATTGACATTTCTCTTCCTGCAGCACATTTCAGGAAAGGTCATTCCTTCTGTTCCTTCTGTTTCTCCTGTGGATGATTCAAATTACGTTTAGTGTTGTGAATAGAAATACAATGCCATTAACACCCTATGGTGCTAACCTTTATTTTAATGAAATATTAATTCCTAAGGAAACAGGCAGCAAGCTGTTAAGGGGGGTGGCGTGGGGAGAGGTGGGCTGGCGTGCACAAATTACACCAAATGAAGCCAAAGGGGCAGGAATAGAATGGAGTGGCTGAATGTGGCAGCCTTCAAGCACTCCCTCTATTCTGGGTTTTTAGGTGGATTTAAATATTAAATGATTCTCAGAGAGCCTTTTGACATGCAACTTAATCATTCCCTCACACATTAATTTTCTTTTAATATTAAGTTTTCATTGAGACTAAGGTCTTCAGGACGAGGATCCAGCCTTCATGTATTCCCTTACAGAGTCCAGCAGACTTCTGCGTATTTTCAAATCTGATCACTTTCATAAAGTGAAAATTAATTAAAACTGATATTTAATCTTCCCTAACCCTGTCCCAGTAGTTTGGGAATTGGGGATTTTAAAGATAAAACCATTATATTGTTAATTATTTTATTGGGGGAAAAAAGTGCTCTGTATCTTGTGCTCTGGCAGATGACATTGAATGGCCTGTCACTGTTATTAACCAGATTTATCATCAGTGATTGTGCATTCAAATATTGGTGGGGAAGTGGTAAGGAAGTAGAGATGTAAATGTGTGTGAGACAAAGGACACTCATGAGAAGCTAAGATGGAAGGAAATAAAAAAAAAATGGGGGGATGTCAGCATTGCAAAAACAAGACTACAAGTAAAGCGTAAGGACTTTTTCACTCTTTGTCCTCTTGAAAAGTAAAATCCTTCAGTATATTACCTCATGTTTTGACACAGTGGTGTTATTTTGTACTAGAGCTAAGGTATAGGCAAGTATTGTTTTGTACTTTGGTGTGCTGTAGGTGTTGCAGAAAACTGCAGCCTAATACCTTCAAAAGAATATAATCAACACTGGGAGAAAAAAGAGCATAATCAACACCTTTTTGTTTTTAGGATGGATTTTCAAAGAATTATGACTAGGATTATAAAATGTCATTTCCTGTGGTACTACAGCACTCAAATCATTATTGATGAGCAAATCTTTTTCGAGAGAAGGTTAAATTTACCACAGACTCTTGCCTACATAGAGGATATCACCAACTTCTCAAATCTGTATTGGGAAGCTGTCAGAGTAGAGTTCAAAGCTGCTTGGTCATGCACACAGAAATTTTATTCTTTCAAATGATTTGTCTACTCCACACAATAGGTATACTTTGAAATTAAGAATATTGTAATTTGCTGTAGGGGAAAAAATGGAAAAGAGACCTGTTACTTTTTATCCTGTGTTAAATCCTGTCTCTTTTTTTTTTTCCAGATGGGTATTTGCAATGGAAAAAATAGAAATTAATTATTTTTTCATATCTGAAATATTTTCAAATATAACATAAACAATTTTTTGTACATTACAGCAGATTAAATATATTTATTAAGTTATTAGTAAGCTATTTATTTAAAAGCTCAACAGTAGTGAGAAAATCATTCATATTTAGAATAGAAAAATCCAAACCATAGTTCCTTCAAGTTAAAAACATTCAGATAGAAACAATGAGGGAGATAGGTCAGTTGTATCAGCTTTTGGCCAGCACTTCAGGTGTATCAGTTTTTGCCCCCCTGTTTGTAAGAAGTACAAAATGACTTGTGAAGACAGAGATATTTTGGGTAGTTTGGCAAACTGTGCTAGTACTTTTGCTGTTTTTCACTGGTTTGACAAGCATTTATAGTGTGCAAACTGATAAAAGTGTTGCTTTTCTCTCAGCTGAGTTGGAACCAGTACAAATGATCACCAGCACATCCACGTTGGCAGGGGGAAATGTCTGTAGAAGACAGAAAGCAAAATGAAAATATTCTTCCATCAACAGAGCAGAGATGTTTCTTCTTCAATATCATCTTTTCATTTGAGGTTTCAAGTATACTGATTTTTAGAACAATTATGTAAAGAGATGGTTTAGAAGGTTTCTAACCAAGGGCCTTCTAGGAGATGTGGTACTTACAGGTCCTTAGAGTCTCAATATGCTGCAATCTTTCTACTCCTCCACAATTTATATTAGGAAATGTCATAAGGAACCTTGAGCCCTCTGTATGTTTTATTTTTGTTCTCCTACATACATTAAAAGTTGTTGTGTTGGGCCTTTGACATAAATTTTAAAAGTGTCTTTCATTCTGGTTTTCTGCCTACGTCTTCCTTAAACTTGACCTGTGTCTACATTCTCTGTACGTATCTGGTGATGAATTATATTTGCCTCCCTGAAGAGACTTTAAGCAAAGTGCTTTTTCTTTCATTTTAAAGCTCTCCTCTAATATTTTGTTTCTTTCACAGACAAATAAAATCAGATGCTACCATATTTTGAATATCAGCAGTGAAAGCCCACATATTTTCCTTGAAAAGGAAACAATTTCAGCATGTTTTTCTCTTTGAGATTAAAAAAAAAAAAACCCTCCACATATTTCCCAGAATTCCGAAAGACTACTCAGAAATGCTATCTACAAAGTGCAGTGTCCTAATCACAGTTTCTAAGACACTCCTCAGTGACCAGGGGTTTCAAGGAGTGAGTCACTCCTCTAATGTTAGAAATATTTTTCCTTTATTAGAAACTAGCAGTCAGTACTTTAACTTTCACACTATTTATTAAAATATTTTATGTTAGCCTGCATTTAGTTTCTTAACAAAGATTTACCTTTCTGAAGATGAGATGGAGATATTTGAATTGAAATGCATGACAGTGACAAGGATTTCCAACTTAAATATTTCTAATGATTTTTCTTTGCTTTATATACCTCTTCGCTTCCTCCTATCCTCTCCACCACAAGAACATATAGCTATAAAACCATTGCAGAAAGCCACAGAATATAAAAGTGAAATTAATAATTGATGTGTTAGAAACATTTTGAAAGAATTATCGACTCCACAGGTTTCATTTGTAATATAAGAAATTGCAATATATCTCTGGATAGTTCTGGAAGGAAATCTCAAAAATGTCTGCAAATGCAAGCCACTGTCTTAGTATAATGTCAAAGCTGAAGTCAGCATACTACAGGATATGCAGATGTGGTGTGTAGTTCCACAGAATGAAAAAATCTTGCATTTAGATATTTTTCTAAGTCACCTTTAACTAAAATACAAATATATTAGCTGTGTATACTAGGTTAAATGTTGATAAACTTTGCTTGAGAGAGGATTCAGTTAGTTTCTGCAAGGCTGTGTTACCCTCTTATCTCTGTTTTTGATCCAGAAAAAGTAGGATAAAGGATGTCCTGGTAGCTAATGATAAGAGATCATATCTTGGGAAGGAAATTTACTTTAAAGCTTATAACCCCAACAGTAAGCAATAAAACCTGAACTCTAACTCTGCTTTTTCAAGCTCAGCTGAAGATAAATTAGGGGCTCAATTTATAAGCATTAACCAAATAAGAACAAATATAAAAAGTCATGAACACACACTGCTGTTTGAGCAGTTAATATTTATCACCTCTTTCCAGGGGAACTTGTCCTGTTTTGTAACTGTTAGCTATTGTTTCATATGACAAATATTATAAGGATATTTTCTTAAAGTATTCTTTAATTCTATTTCATCCCATAGGAAGATATAAACTAGAAAAAACAATGTTGGTAGGAATTACTGTCCAAAACTGCGGGAAAAATAGATAAACATAAAAGATTTCTGGGAATTTCTTTTAGCAAAAATACCTAAGGGGCATTATGAAAGAGCTTTTCATTAATATTGTAGCTGTCAAGTGACATTTAAATGTCAGGAAGATTTTCTCTGTGAGGTTCTTCTAGATCCTTTCATTCTGTCATTAGACATAGATCACACTTCAAAATCAGCAGTGTACGTATACTATACTTTAATGACACAGCTGTTAGGGTTCAGTCAAAGACATGACATAAGAGTAGCACAGCACAGCAGAAAAGTGAAGGTTCTCTAGAGATCCTGCAGTTCATTGACAAAAATTTGAGATTAGCTTAGTTGGTTGGAGCAGGGTGATAACAAACCCACAGGGTGTGGGTTTGGTTCCTGTATGGATCATTACTTAAGAGTTGGACCTGATAATCCCGCTGGGCCCTCTCCAAAACAGAATATTCTGTGTGATGTGTTCATGCAGATTTCCTGACATCTTTAAAAATCCACCAATAACAATAATTGCATGTGTTGTGTATGTATAGCATTTATTACTTATACCTACAGTGTCTTCCAGTAGGGGTTTTATCACAGAAGATGGTTACTTCCCACTTTGTCTCTTTTCTGTTATTATGAAGAATGAAAACAAATGAAGAACCTACACTGAAGAATGAAGAATGCAAAAAGTTTGAAGTGTCTGTAGAGTGGAGGTAGAATGAATATAAAAACATTTTGTGCCTGAGTGACACACAGTAGAACAGGTTTGATAAGCAGGACTGGGTTTTAGATGATTATTTTTTTGCTCTGGAGAAAGTTTATAGCACTTGCAAAACTGACTGACTGGGGCATCTATGCCACAAGTTTAACTCAGCATGATTTTGGTCTTACTAACGTTTCAATTAACTGTTGGCACACTTATTCATTTCTGCTACCTCATTAGTGAGATTAAAAAGTCCATGTTTTTTTCAGGCATGTGAAATAGTAGTTGACTTACACCACTTTTTGCTGATTTTGTACATCAGCTGGACATGCAAATATGAGTAAAATTATACAAATATCAGTGAATATTTCTATTTCAACTGCAAACTCTCGGGGTTTTTTCTGTTGTGAAAACATCTTTGTGGAGCCCCTAGTGCAGCACGTCCTGACTACCATTTGATCTAAAAATTTCTACGATAAAAAGAATTATGAACATAATATAAAAAAATAGTTGTTTTTTTTTAAACCCAAAACACTATATTGATGTTTTTTATATAGCAGTCTCTCTTGTTTTTTATGATGACAGTAATTTGCAACCTTTGCTCCCTTCTCCATGTTACTCTTTTTTCTTTTTTAGTTTCACATCTGCTTCCTCCATGTAGCTCTAAACTGGTATTCCATAAGATTTAAATTTCAGAGAGAGCAAGTTGCTCCCTAAGGGAATATGATCCACTCTCATGGAGGTGTCTATCCCACACTGTTCTTCACCTTGTCATGTTTCAAACAAGCACCACGTTTTCCTTGTTGTGGTTACTTATTTATTTCAAAACAGGAGCAGAAGCATCTGTGAAATTCTGGCAATGAACAGATGTTAATCACTGCCTTCCAACGCAGCTGCATGAGATCTGTAAGGAAGTAGCACCAAGGAACCACCAAAGCTGTTCAAGTCACAAGGAATGTCTCTTCAGCAGTGTCTCAATAGGATGTGGTGTTGGAGGTTGATGCCAGGGCACTTTTCT
Organism: Malurus cyaneus samueli; assembly: GCA_009741485.1. Classification (NCBI taxonomy): domain Eukaryota; kingdom Metazoa; phylum Chordata; class Aves; order Passeriformes; family Maluridae; genus Malurus; species Malurus cyaneus. The sequence goes on from CM019215.1 coordinate 43,785,020, forward strand.
TCAGCTCTTGGTCTAATATTTCACTGCAACAGAGCAGGAGGGAAATGTTTCCACCCATACTAAGCTTGACTGCAAGAAAACATGACAAGTGTGTTCCTGACTCTGGTCAAATTCAGCAGCAGCTTATGTATAAAGGCAGAGCTAAAAGCGGCAGGTATTCATCATGCTATTTCAATATTCAACTTTTTCTACCTCCTGGACTATCTTGGCGTTACATCTGATCCCATGCTTGTAGAAATCAATAGGAGCCTTTTTATTGACTTCAATGGAGCAGAAGCAGGCTTGTGGTAGGTGGAGCGGCTTGAATAGTTAAGAAAAATAATTTTGTATATCCCCAGTAAAATAAACTCTGCCTTGAAATGGACTTTTAGTGCCTAGTGACTAGACAACACTATTAAACATGTGATATTTTTCCAAAAACATTTCATTTCAGTTATAACAAGAAGCAGGACTATACTTTCCTAAAGTCAAGCAGACTGTTTATAACTCTTACCTTGTTTGATTCTTTTTCTTGCTCATTTTTTGTAGACTTGGCAAGAGCTCAAAGGTTTGTTTAGTTTTTCCTTTAGCATCCCAGAAGACCATGTTCTTTCCTAGTTCAAGGCACAGTCATTCCTCGACTTCCACTGTTAACAATTGTGAATTTTTTTTACCTCATTCTCTGCAAACCCCTTCTGTCTGACCCCAATATAATCCTGAAAATTTTGCCTAATTAGACCAAACTTGGAGATCAAGCTACTCAGTGGGAGGATTAGATTGGCTGAATGCAATGTTCACTGTGAAATTAATTGCAGCAATGACATAATTGCCACAAAATCCCTATCACTGGGAATTAGCATCATCATTGTTCTCTGCTGTTTTGGTAACTGAGGAAAATTGAATGTGAAATGTTGTTCTATAGTCTTACTGCTCTAGTTTTTGTTTGGTTTTGTTTGGTTTTTTTTTTTTTTTTTTTTTTTTTTTCATCTGAGAGAAGAATATTACCAACATGGTAAGTAATATCTCAATAGCCATCTCAATTAAATATTCTGAACTCTGTGGCAAATCTGATAAAATTGTGGGTCGGCTACTTGCAAATAGAGACATATTCATAGTAATTCTTTTCCCTCACCTGGCTACGGAGAGATATGGCCTCTGAGTCTGAGTCCTATGGTAACTAGATTAGAATACCTCAATACTCAGGGCCACCGTTGTCCTGAGCACTACCATGTAGCCTAAACTTGCTTTGATGATTAAAGCTCAGTAGATGCTTTGTGCCAAGACCCTGGTTACTACCAGGCTATACTCACCAGGGCCCATTTCCCCATGGGACCTCCCCCTGCAGCTCTCCATGGGTCTGATCCTTAGGATTTTTAGTTTCTATATTTTCCTGCATCTGTATTCATATACTTCTCTATTATAGCACTGAAAACTACCATTCTTCCATCTTTAAACAAAACAATCCTCTCTGAGCCTGAATCTAAGGGCACTTCGCTGTCTCAGAGCCCCAAAATATGTAAACAACAGCGAGTTGGGGGGAAAAAGTTTGGGGTGATTGACATCACCACCTAAAAGTATCACTGAGGAACTGAGGCCCACTATGTTAATGAGACAGAACTTATAAAAGGTGAATATCTCATGACTCGGTGTCCATTTTAGGTGTAGCCTCAGAAGGAAGCTTTTGTTTGCCCTAATGTACCAGTAGGCCTGGATTAAAGTTGTCTATTCTCATTCTCTTAAGTGTGTCTGGCCTCTGTTTCAGGTGAGCCTGATTTTAGGCAACAGGTCCAGGACTCCATTTCAACTTAACGTGGGAGTCTTAATCCCTTCCTGAGCTATGCTCTAAGTGTGTATTCTTCCTGGCCCATCTCCTAGATGTGTTCCTTGGACCCTGACCCCTAAAGGGATTCTGGATCTTCCACTGAATAGGTCTGGGGCTGTCCCTGTCATCAATGTCCTGCATGGGTGCTGTGGGATGACACTGAGGTCAATGAAGGTGTTGCCTGCTCTGGTGTCACCCTTGGGTTGTTCTCCCTCTTGGAGTAAACTTATTCCTGCTGCTAAAACTTGGAATGTGCACCTAAATGTTCTTGTAGAGCTCACCAATCTCAGTACCATGGATTTGAATCTCTTCTTCAGAACCATTTGTATGTGAAAAAATCCTTGGATAAAATGTGAATGGGATCCTGAGAGCAGTGACTCAGCAATGGTTCATTCCAAGTGACTGCTCTAACTCCAGAGTTTACAACATAACCCTTCCACTTGACCTCTTTTTTCTTGTTTTTTTTCTTTTCCCATGACAATTCTATCAATAGATCTTCAAAGCTTCAGCTGAAAAGACTGCTAAAGGTAACTAAACTCTGGTTTCCTAGTTAAGGCATCTACTTTAAATACTGTTATCTTAAAATTCCTTTAGTCTGGGAAAAGACTTCAGGTCCTTGAGTTGTTTTTACTTGTTATTTTATAGGTAATAGACACCACCTCTGTTTCTATAGAGAGAAAAAAATATTTTTTTTCCCTTGGAAAGATATGTTTTATATAGAAAGAAGGTTAAAAGCTGCATATCCCAAGTAGAAGAGGACACCAGCCACATCAGCCTCAGGAAGGATTCCTGTTACCTCCTGGCCTGCTGCAGGCAGATTCAGGTAGAGCATGTCTGACTTTATAGACCAAACTCTCCTTCTGCTGATTGTTTGGGATTGTTATTTTGAGAAAATTCATTCTTTTTGTGATTTACTGGTGGATTCTTGGGCTAAATCAAGGCTCTGATTTCCACATTTAATGTGAGATCCAGACTTTGATAGAAATGAGATTTTGTGCTACATCTCCTGTATCCTAGAAATTCAGTTTTAAAACTGAAATTTTAGTTTCAGAAAGAATTTAAAACTAAAATATACATGATCTGTGACTAAAGGAAAAACCACCTTACTGATAAGGCGATCAGATTTTTTTTTTTTTAAATGGCATGTTAAAGGTTATAAACACCTAAAAGCTAAAGAATTTGAGGAAACCATATAACACAAAGAGCTGAGCCCAAAAAGACTAGAAAATTCCAGTTTTCCTAATTGTTAAAGAAGCACTTCTGCAGCATATTGATATTTAGAATAAAGATTTTCTGTTTCTAATGGCCTTGGAATTATCTGTAAAACAAACCTGGGAACTGAGGAGCATTAGTTTTAATCTTCATTACATGTATTTTAATATTTTAAAATTATATGAAGTACTAACATCCTGTAGAATTAGAAAGCTTCTATGTTAAAATAAGGAGCAAAGAAGTACTAAAAGTTTTGGCAGAATGCAAGCTTTGAAGCCTGTCTTTTTGCTAATAAATGCTTCAGTTGGATAAAGTGAAATTGTTTCAAAGGAAAAAAGATAATATGATGAACAGAAATAACATTTCAAAGCAATTAGAAACAAAAAAACACAAACAGAAAAAAAAAGGAAAAAAAAAAATTAAACCAGCTTTCAGTCTACAAGACCCACTTCAGGTAAGAAATATAATAAATTAATTTATTATTTCCTGTTTATATAGGAAATAAAATGGGATGTTCCTACAGAATTTGCTAAAAAATGGATCCATGTATCTGTTTTTTTGCTGCGCCTTGAGAATATAGGCAGCTACTTATTTTTTGGAAAAGTTAAGGATTTTATTTTTAAAACATTATTTTTCAGCCTGATGTTAAACAGAGGAAATGTGGATATCAGGAATCTTTTTCCTGTCCAACTTCCTTACTTGGATCAAACACTAACACACATAATTTTGTATATCTGAAATTCTTCTAAACCTTAGCCAAGAATCCACTCAGGAAATCTCAGTGATTTTATTAAAGGCCGTGGTGAAGAGCTGTGTCCAACAACATGGAAGGGAGCAAATCAGCTAAAGTAGATTTTATTTTGAAAATATACATTGTGTTAAGGACTTACTTATGGTGTATTTACCTTTCATTAAATTTTTTAAACACTTTTGTTATTAATTGTAATGCAGCTAAGTTTACTCATTTCTAAAATGGATTAATGGCACTCGCCTTACGACCACTATGATTATTGTCTACAAAAATAATTATAACAACTTTTGATGTTGCCTAGCTACAAAATTTAAAGCAAATATATTGTTGTAAAATGGAATATAGCCACCTCAGTGAGTTTTACTTTCCCCTGAAGGCATGTATGAGTTAAAAACAACAAACAAAACCCCACCAACAAAAAAAAAAAAAAACAAAAACAGTTGTGTAATGTTTATCTCAGAAGTTTATTTATGCTTCCCAATGATAAAATACACTCCCAAAGTGCCTTTAACTCAGGTTTATGAAGCTTTAAACATGAAACATTTAAAAATGAAAAATTTTAAACCTTCAGGTTCTTAGGAATATGCTTGTATTGAGTTTGTTCTTTTTTCTTAAAAGCAGAAATCAATCTGCTAAATAAGGTATAAAAATACTGTTTAATAAAAATTTTATATTCTTAATTTCTCTGTTTGGAGGATTAACTGGAAGGCACAGAGATCTGTGTACTGTTCAATGATGCATTCCTTAAAGGGCATAACATCTTCACCCCTTTATTGATACCTAAATTGAGGCTGAACATCAATGAGTACCTCAGATCCTCCACTCCGGACAAAAATTAATGTACTGTTGTTAGAGAATTTTTTTAAAAGGATAATTAAATATTTCTATGTCATGAACTTTTGAAATTTTTCTAATAAATTGATCTAAAGTAGTCTTGGTGTGGAGTTTTTGGTTTTGGTGTTGATTTTTTCTTTTTCTATTTGGAATATTTATTTTTATTAGCTTTCGTGTGAACCTGGTCTTCATCCTGTCCACGTACAATCCTTGTATACTCTCATATTTATGTTAACTTTGGAAATATCATATTCAGTATACAAAGACTTGTGCAATTCTGTGCTCTGTGGGACATGTGCTGATCAGGCAGGACAGACAGAAATTTCTTCACAGGCAAATAGAGACATAGACAGAAGGGACACACACCAACAACTTCAAATCCCAAGTGCAAAGCCACTGCCAGAGCAGGAGTTAATTTTGGGTGGTGTTCTATTTATCTAAGACATGATTTCTAAATGGAGACTACATCAATTCTTGGTCACAAGATCTTTAGTGCAGAAATTAAAAATTGCCACCTTTCCATCCCTAAGGATCATGAATGCCTTTCTGTTCACCAAGCAGAACAACCTGGTTTGTATTCAAAAACTTTTTGCTTTCTAGCATAAACGAAATTAACAGCAAAAATGCCCGAAAAAAGTATTTCAAGGATACTTATAATTTTGCAATAAAGCATTAAGCACACTCTCTTGCCTGAAGCAGAGCAACTGTTAGTAGGGATCATGAGGATGTAACGGTGTTCAAAAGCAGAAGTCAAATCCTACTACAGCCAGAGATTTAAATGAGACTGCAAACTTATCAGGTCTTCTTCACCAATAACCAAAAAAGGCTGATCTCAGCAGCATTTAGAGAAATTAAACTTCCAATTATCATATAACAAAGTATTGAAATTAAGACCAGAGCTCACTGCTATAGAAATGCCAATGACAGTGTATCTTTATTTTTTTATTTTTTTATTTTAAGAAATACTTCTTTTATATTTTGGTACTGTGCACCTTTGTACTCCGTGGGCATGGGATGAAGTATGCATCTTCTAAAGTGATCTGAAAGAAACAGAATTTAGGAAAAAAAGAACATGTTTTGGGAGCATTAGAATTACTGAAGTCACATTCATGATGAAACACTGTTTTGTACACTGGATTTTTCTAGCCCTAGATTATAGAATATTTCAAATAGGAAGAGACTTCAGTAGGTCATCTGGATTTTTCTTACTTTGGTAAAATACACTAAGTTCTTCTTGCATACCCTAAAACACAAGTGTGATTACACGGTCTCAAAATCTCTGCTTTCCCCAATTTCTTATTTATAATAATTTCTTTTCTTCAACCCTTCCAACACTGCATTATTAATGGGACAGATCTTCACCCCATATTTGTGTTTACTGTTGTGATTTCAGGGGCCTCTACTATTTCCTGTGCCTTTGGTTGTCCTGCTGCTCACTGCTGCTGCCTTTGCCGTTCAGAATTGACACTGATGGTTGGCTTTGCAGGTCAAGAGGCAATTTGAGCAGCCTGGATCAGGGTGCTTGGCTTTCTTTGCTGGCTTTGCTAAATACTTGTCTGCCAATTGTAAACAATCTTTTAAGGTCTGTGATCTCCACCTTTTTGACAAGTTCTGGAAGTTTAAAAATTATTTAGGGGGTTGGGGGACCAATGTTTTAAAATTTAAATTAATAATACTTTTTTCATCCAGAAACCAAGCTAAAGACAATTTATTTGCTTGATTATTGCATTTACATCTATAGAGAAATCTAGGAGGTGTTTGTTTACTTCGAGAGTCTGCAGTATTTTTATTTTCCACTGATTTCAATTCTTTTCCATAGAACCTATATGTGTGTGTGTATTTTTACATATGTATGTGTGTATGTAAATATTTGTGGTTGCCTAGGTACTGATATCTAAAAAAGTCACATTACTTCACTTATGCAGCAAATTGTTAAATAATTCTTACCATAGGGAATTCAAGGAAAGGTCAATGCAGCCAAGAAACTTGAGTGAATCCAGGAATAAATTCTGAGGTGATTAGCAACCTTAAACCACCTCTGGGATCAGTATTTGAACTAGTCGTGTTAGGGATTTCTTTCCCCTAGGGTTTTTCATTGTACTGGTGTTTTAGCGAAAAAGAAAATGCACTACATCATTTTTTGGATTCATACTTTATAAGCTGACTCAGTCTCTATGTGGTGGTCAAATCTTCCCTCTTTTTTCATGTTATAGCAAAGTTCCTGTGCATGTACCTTTAGACACTTATATTTAGTTTGTAATTAATGCAAGATTCATCTTTTTTATTGAAATATACTTAACCAAGAGTTCTGTTTATGTTAGAATGAGCAAATCTTGTTGCAAACTGAGTATGAATATCAGGGTCTGAATCCACATAGTGTAGGTACAAAATCTTTTCTACTCCTGTGGAGACCTAATTTGATATTAAAAAAAACAATCTCAATTAAACTGTTTGAACATGAATACTTAAGAATAAAACAATTAAACTTGTTTAATAATATTATTAGTAGTAGCAATGTTACTGTAAGCAAGGAGATAAACTAGTTATGGGAATAAATAATGTGATACCTTCTTTATGCTATAGCTTCTTGTCTGTAGATAAACAATGCTGTGTTATGTTTTTGTTTAACATTTTTTCCAGTACACACACTCTCAGCTATAGAAGAGATTTGTGCTTTCTGGGAAATATTTACAGAGTGAAACTACCACAAATATTAAGGGAGAAATTATTTTAAGTTGTGGCAGGGTGGTCTGTTTTAGATAACTGAAAGTTGCCTCAGTCCTTTCCAAACAAAAATACAAAAACCTCAAGGGCAGAACAATGTTGGGAAACGGACAGTCTGGATTACTAGAGGAGGAAAGAAAACAGGACACCTTTCAGGATCTGCTCTCTGGTCTCTGATGGCTCAAGCACTTTTGGAGAAAGAAAAGTCTATAATATACCAATATGTTAGTGTGGGGCAGGGGCAAATAGGTCCTTTGCTCTCCTGGCTGTGCAGCCTGAGGCTGTTCCTATGCCCGAGTTAGTGTTACAAGAAGGAGATGAATTCAAGGGTGTCTGTCTCATTTTAATCATATTGGTAAAGTAAATCCATGTTATGCTCTGTTCTGTCTCTACCAGCCAGATTCCAGATAAATGACTGGAAAGCTTTTAACTCCACCGGCAGGGGACAGAGCATCTCATGGTAATGTCCCGTAAAAAAGAATGTAAGAGGAAAGTAATGGGTTGGAAATCTTTCCTGATATCCATGCTGTCTGCTTGATATGTCACAGAATGAACCAGAGTAAAGGAAGGAACAATGGTCAGACTTTATAGCTATTGCTCTTATTTTGTCTTAGAACTTGTAATTACATCAAAATATGTTAATTCCTTATTTTCTCTTTTCCTGCTCCCCAACCTCCTTTTCCTTCCATACCCCTGAATTTGCAGTACAACAAGAATTCAGACTTCTGTGTCCTTCCCAGTCTGAAAAAAGGTGGTCAAACTCCTTCCTTACTTACCTGCAATCTCTTTTGTTATCTAACAGGTCTGTGAACTGTCACAGAAATGACAAAGGATGCTTATACCTGTAATAATCATTTTTTGGTGATAAAATTCTATCATATTTAGAATTTGCTGCCAAAACAGCATTCAGAAATTTGCAGAAATTTGACGTTTTAAGAACTTTGTGTAATGGAACCAAGAATATATGAACAAATTTCCTGTCTGCTTTAGCCCTTGAAATTATTTTATAGCTCTATGTCCAGACAAAGCACTTGCCAAGTAAGTAATTTCCCAATGTGCTGCTATCACTCCTCCTTTGTAAAGCCATACAAAGAAGGTGAGTGCCACTAATCTCTTCTTTTACATGTGGAAATATATCTAAACTATTTACTGCTGGTATGAGATGTCTGGGCAAGGACTGCTCCCAGCTTAAGGTGAGTTTTAGGCATAAACTTGACACTCTCTGATCTCTTTTGAGGACAGTTTTGCTCCTTTGGTTCTGGCTAGTTGGGAACAGGATAACTAGCGGAAGTTACCCTTGTAAATTGAATTCCATACTTACTTTTTCCTGCATTTATACTGCAGCCTAAGTTCTGTTACTCTTGGCCCAAATTCCATATCAGTTTGGAGACGATCCAGGTTTCAAAATCGTAGATCATCCTGACTGATGATTTTAAATGTAATAAAGGCCAATCGTTTCAGTAGGATAATGGCTCATTTTGGTTTCTTAGTGTATAAATCTCTTGAAAACCTTTTCATAGAATGATCTACAACCCCTTATTACATAAAGATAACTTCAAGATATGTGACAGGGAAATTACTTAAGTTCCATTAACCTTATTAAAAATGCTAATTTTGAAATATTTACATACCCATTTCACTTGAAAAATTATTACAGTTAATTTTAGATCACTTGGATTCTGGTTAAACATTTTCTATGGAAATACAAAACACAAAGTTTTCTATAAAACTGGATTTTTAGGACACAATTGTATAAATTGCATTAATTTTATTGTAAAGATGTATCTGTTTACTTTGTAGTAGCATTTTGAAATTTTAAAGGTACAAAATCCAATGCTGACAGTTAGTTTTGGTTTGTTTGCTTTTGAGTGGGGAGAGAAACTAAAGAAAAGTAGAACAATGTTCTAGAAATTTAAATTTGCAGGACATTATGTTATAATTCATAAACCACCTGATGCTAATAATTTTTTTTCTCAGTACATAAATTCTTCTGCAGGACAACGAAGGCTAATACTTTTGATCTCAGTCAATCAATTGCTCGATCTACAGAAAAATCCATGTATATAACTTGACTCTTTTACTTGAAGTTACTTATGTTTTCACCAGGGAAAGTCGAAACCATTAGTGCCTTAACTGATGTTTTGATGCACTTCTGAGTTAAGCTCTGAGAGAGCTGTATTTTGTGTTTATGCTTAGAAAGGAGTAAGATACTTCCAATGCCATCTTCTTGTCCTGTCTTTTCTCAGGAGCAGCAGGAAGCACAGAGGGGAGCAGTGAGGGTTGACAGAGCTGGTCATTGTCTGTGTCACTGCATGCTGTGGGTGCAGCTCTCACACACAGCAGATTTTCATCCAGTGGAAAACTGGGGACTTCCATGGCCCATAATTGACTCTCATATGGAGCAGATTCAAATAACCAAGCTGAAAGTTCCCAGAAGCAGGGTGTGGTTCTGTCTGGTACCAGGTGCAGCTGTGGTACAGATCTTTACTGGCTGGACACAGCTCCTTGACTTTTGGGGGACATTGCAGAGTGCCAGAGTTGCAGCGTTGGCTTGGGGTGCCCAGAAATGCACTCACAAAATGCTGATTTGGGGTCCCCTGAGATGCCCCAACTCAACTGCTAATGCAGTGGGACTGCCTGCCTCCAGCTCCTTGCAGCACGTGCTGCAGGTGCGAAAAGTTGGAGTTTAGGGTTGGTGCACCTTAAAGATAAAAATAGAGTTTACATGCAGTGTGGTAGGAGGTAGTTTTGATTGGGCTGTTCAGTGCAGGCATAAAGAGAAGTGGGAAAAGGCAGAAGAAATTGTTTAGGGCTTCTATGTCAAATGGATGAAGGAACAGTTATGCTCAGTGCCGAGCAGCCATGTGGGCTTGCACATAACCTGCTTTTCTGGCTGAGCACTCAGCTGCTGCTGCCAGGTTGGTGAAAAATGTTATGGATCTCTTCTCTTGAATGCATGCTCAGCCTGCCCCATGGTTGGATCTACAAGCAGGAGATTCAGCTAACAAACCATGGGGAGAAAATTCTGCATTTTAAAATTCCTGATCTTGGCTTCCCAGGAAGAATTCTTACTTTTAGCAAATCTTGTTTTGTTCCCTCATTGAAGAAACAAAATTTCCATGGGAGATGTTCCCACAATTTATTTTTTTTTATTAGCAGTAAAACCAGGAAGAATCATTTAGCTTAAAGTAGTTTGGAATAACACAAGTTCTGTAATTTTGGGGGGTTTTGTCCTTTTTTTTTTTTTTGTTTTTGGTTTTTTTTTACTGGTTTGGGGTTTTGGGGGTTTTTGTGGGTTTTTTTGTGTGTGTGTGGTTTTTGTAGTTTTTTTGTTCTTAGGGGTTTTTTTGGTTTTGTGTTTTTTGGGGGTTTTTTTTAGGTTTTTTTTGAAAACTATACTGCTGAACTTGTTTTTTTTCCTTTGGTGTTTAACAGTGTAAGTGTCATTGAAACAAGTTCATTTATTATCCTGCTTATTTAAGTAATGCTTTACCTTTGTCATTCTGGTGGCAGAGGTAATGTACAGAATTAGTCTGTCCAGCTCATCCACCTCTCTGTCTCTTCTCTGATATATTAGTGGATTAGTTTATCCCCATCTAATAGCTTGTAGTGCTACATATTAATTACTTTCTGTGGGAAGCGATTTATCCTAAAGTCCCTTGCTGACCAATCTTTTCTTAGCTTTGGTTCATGCCCTTTGTTTTTTTCAGCCCATTACTCTGTCAAATAATTTAAGGGCATCTGCCTTCTATACGCCCTTCAAAATTGTGTCTCTTAATCATTGTGTTCTGCTAATCACTTCTACCCTAATTAATGTATGCCTCACCTAATCTCCTCTCAGAACTCTCTTGCCCTGTGTTACCATCTCAATTGCTCCCTGTCTCCATGTTTGCTCTTAGCATCTGGTTTGTCAGATTGTGTCAGATATTCTGACTAATCACCTGCAACAAAGGCCACATAGCCTATATTAAAAATTCAAATTCTGGGACCAAATATCACAGATTTGTGGCCAAAACCTGTGTCCTGTCATCAGTCCAATGTAGACAGCAGGTGACATCCTAATATTAATGATCTATTCTCATCCAGTCTCTATGTTCTTATTAAATTGTGATCAGTGTTTCCTAATAAAATTAAATATGGAGGAGAAGAACTCCACAGACAGACACATTCAGAATATTGTGCAGTAGCAAGCCCTGCTGCTAAGTGCAGGGGAATTAGATGAAATCAAGGAGGTTGTAGCCAGGGCGGGGAGCTGGCCTCTTCTTCTAGAAAACCAGTTACAGGACAAGAAGAAATGACCTCAAGCCAGGAAAGGTTCAGAAGGGATATTAAGAAGAATTTCTTCACTCAAAAGGTTGTCAAGCATTGAAAAGCCTACCCAAGGATATTGTGGGGTCACTGTCCGTGGAAGAGTTACAGAAATGACAGGTCATGACACTTAGGTTGGACTTAATGATCTTGGAGGTCTTTTCCACGTTTAATGACTCTATAATTTTATGATTCTCTTTCTCAGTCTGCCTTGCCACAGGGAATAGGTTGGGAGAGGACAAAGCCAGTAAATGATCTGAAATAACCACAAAGGCTTTCTGTACCCTACAATGTCATGTTCAGCAATAAAAGTGAAATGAAGGAATTTTAGGAATGTTCTGCTCAGGTACTGGCTGGGCATCAATCTACCCTTGTGAAGCAGTAAATGACTGCCTTTATGTGCTGATTTTGGCTGTGATAGAGTTAATTATCTTCATAATGGCCAGGGTGGGCTTGAGATTTGGATTTTTGCTGGAGACAGTATTGATAGCATAAGGATATTTTTGTTATTGCTGAGTAGTGCTCACACAGAGTCAAGGCCTTTTCTGTCCCTCACACTGCCCAATGAGTGGGCTGGGGGAGCACAAGAAGTTGGGAGGGGACACAGATGGGACAGATGACTCCAACTGACCAACTCTACCCATCTGAATTATGTTCAACTTCAGTGTGTCTCCAAGATTCAAAGTTTTCTTGAAGTTTACCAGTAAAAGCTAGTGCACTTCCTTTATTAGATTATTCTTTCTTCTTTCAAAGAATAAATATTAGTGAAATGATAATTCAGAATACCATTTTTTTTTTTTTTTACATTTAGTTTGACTACTTTTACTATTTATTTTCCCAACCTTTTCATAAAATATGCTTGGTTATGTATCCTAAAATGAATAGCGATTCTGTAATGGCTCTTGGTCTATTTTATTCATTTAAATACGCTAGATGTACCTGAGTAGTGATTATACCATGATAAATTGCTTTTATAACTTTACACATGGTAATTATTCAACTCCATTCCAGTATAAAATCCTAATATAAGCAAAAAGATTTTTTCTCAATGTTTGTTCATAATTGGCATAGTCTATGTGTTACATTTCCAGAATTATTCAAAGACTAAGCCCTAGAAGTTCTCCCCTACAAACCTGGTGTGTTTTTATTTCTTGCAAAAATTTTAACACTATGTTTGCATGCTGATTTTGCAATAATATCATTATGAAGAGAGGAGGTAGATGTCTTTTACATATAGATATACACACATATATAGATATACACACATATATACATATATATGTATGTATGTATATATGCATGTATGTATATATGTATCATGGATGACATAAAACTAAAGACAAAAACATGTAATAAAATGCCAGAACAAGGTTTAAAATTGAATTCAGTAATTTATACAGACTTTGACTTTCATTGCAGTACTGATGTGTTATCACAGAAATTAAGGCACACAGTGTTGATCAGTGAATAGCTTCTTTTTAATAGTTTTAATTAGATCTATTGGTGTCCATGTGAAAATAGCACAGAGGTGGGACTCATCAAGATGTATTTGACATGAAACAGCAGATATGTATGACTGCTCGTGGCTGGTTCTGAGAGTTTGTTCTTGAATTAGAGGCTAGAGAAGAACATATTGGAAAGTAACTGAAATATTATTGAGGTAGTTTTTAATGAATGTCTCCCCTTTGTCCCAAGATGTGAAAAATCTTTCTCTAAGATATTCTCAGATGTATGACTTATTGTTCAGATACTATTGTCAGCTCTGGCTGAAGTTGATATACTGTCTCTGATTATATGCTAACTATGTGAAATAGGCTTCAGGTTTCTATTCCTTTCTCCCTTTTTTTCCTCAGTTTCTGGGGCTTTTGACAGGTTATGGAAAATTAATACTACTGACTCATTTTTCTTGAGACCTGGAACCTCATAGGTTTATAACTGAAAAGAGTTGTAGGTGGTTTCTGCATTAAGTAGCAACATTTCATCACCACAAGCGAATCACTTATCAGCTGGAAAAAAATGTACTGAGAGCCAAACCATCTCTCTCAAAACTTATTCTCCTCAAAAGCAAAAAGATATTATTACAATAATGGATGTAAAGAAAAAAAAGGTAATCCAGAACAAATGGTGGGGCAAAAGACAGAAAACACAATTAAAATTTAAAAATAAAATGTATAATATACCATCTTAATTGGAAGGAAAACACTGGAAATGAGCAGATGGTACCATTAACTAAATCAATTATGGGGCTATTCTGATGTAATAAGGATTGTGTTGCCATGAATCATCCAGCACTTACATACCCCACTTTTGATAATGAGTGTTAATGACTTGGCAAAAACATTTGCAATTTTTGAGGTTTTATTTTAAGTCAAGGAAGAAAAACATCTGAATCAGTTCTAGAGGACTGAAACATAAGGTTTTTCTAATTGCAGGTTTTTTTTCCGAACATGAGGTGTAAACACACTTCATCTGTGAATCAGCCAACACTCTTCTGGTATTCAAAGCCAATAAACAGACATTAACAAACTGAGAGTACACTTAAGCCAATATTTCTACTAATATGTAAAAAAAAAATCTCATAAACGTTCACTTATTCCTGCTCTTAATGCAATTTTGACCTGCTGAACATGACACATCATCATTTTAGATGAACTAAAAGGGGAGAAAAGGGTGATAGAAGAAAATTATCTATTTAAGTGGGTTTATCAAGAAGAGCCCTCATCGAGAAGGAAGAAGGAGAGTGTACTGGAGCAAGGTGAAAGGTCACATTTGTCAAAACAAGTAGTTCTTTAGACAGAAACATATTAAAAATAACAAAAGTACATACTTTCCTAAATGGATGAAAATTAAATAGAGTAAGATATGTGTAAGTTTTAGACTGAGAAATGTTAACTTGTTTGTAGTACATAGGTAGGCAGAAGAAAAAATTACACAAAGTTATTTTATATTCTTTACACTGAAACCTCCATTGAAACTTTCTTTGGGCATTAAGCAAATATAGACATCAAACAGAACTTCATCATCTAGACTAAAAGAAAATTACTGTAAGCACCGATTGGTTGTATTTAGTTTTCAGCAACTACTTGTTATCTGTAAATGTGTCTCCTTAATATTAAAAAATTCTAAAGAACAGCACCTATTGCTTCTTAAGTCTGTGTTGCCCTTCAAAGATCAGCTTTTCTCACAATCTAGTAGGCAAAACAGTACAAGACTGTAAAGTTTAAATGCTTGTTCCTTCTAAGCCTGGCAAAAATGTTATTCGACAAAATTATTTAAACAAAGACTGCGTATATCGGTAAAGAAAGAGAATATTAATGACAAAATAATAATTAATTAATAAAATACATCAGCTATGAAGCAGCAGGGTTTCTAACTAAAAATAATGCAGAACTGAATACAATGACGAAGAGTGCTGAATGCTACTTTGCATGGTGGAAATCAAACCTGAAATTTTCTTTGACAGCATTGGGGTGGTGATAGTGAAGAATTTATTGTATCCTATGGCACTGTTAGAAATCCCTCTCTTTCATTTCTTTTCTTGTCTTACTGAAAACCCCAAGGTACAGGTTTTTGCTCTTCAGTTACTGTAATCCCCTGTTGATCGCTGGTTCAGCTTACAAGCAGGACAATAAGCGCTATGGGAGAGACAGAAAAAGTTACTTTCTATACACTTTTGACAGCAGCAATGAAATTGAATCGAGTCATGTCTTGTGTGTCATACACTACCATTTATGTGTGGGTTTTCTATTATTCCTTTAGTAGAATGGTGTGGGAGATAAGGAAAACGCTCCCAGGGCAAGGAACACAGGCAGTACTTCCTTTAGTCCTCTAGAATATCATACTACCTTCTTTGTTGCATGTTCTGATGTTATAAACCACATTTTACTATGTTACAATAACTCCTAAGGAGCCCATTTGCTGGATTTTTTGACATTGCTGACCCATCTGCATGAAAAGAGAGGTACTAAAGGGAAAATGTATATATATAAAATATATATACAAATATAAAATATGTGGAATACATATATTATAATATTCGCATTTCCAGTATTATCACATCCAGACCTAAAGATTTTACCCCTGCATTGTAATCGATCATGATTTTAATCTCAAGTGCTGAGGTGATTACTTTCTTCCTTATATCTTCAGTCTGGAGGTGAAGCAGTTTTGAGGGTCAAGCAGCTCTGAAGGTCACAGGTGTTGTAATCCTTAAGCATAAAATTTGATAACTCAGAAACATAAATCACTTAAAATGTTGAAGTGGAATTAAGAAAATGAATTTAATTGGTGGATAAATATCTCTTGGTAATGGTTGGCTTGTCAATTAACTTCTTCAGTTTTTAATGCCTCAGTTTAAGAATTGCAGTTTCAAAACCTGCATTTAAACAAACTCAAACAAACCTGTAAATTGGAAGACTTTTCCTGAGAAATATATCTAGTTATACCTAAGTGTACCTGGAGCTTTGACCAGAGATGCATTTACATATCTACCTTTACATGACATAAATGAAATTCATATCAGAGAAGGTGAAATACCTAGATTCTCTGCACAATAATAACAAAGAGCAAGAAAGTTCCAAGTTGCTGTAGCTCATCTTTCTTTTTGACCCAGTATACTTTTTTAATAGACCCACAGGTGTTTAGAGATCTTTAGGCATTTTCTTCATAAAAAGGACTTTGTTCATAAACCCTAATGCTTCCATAAGGAAAAAAAATCCACAAATGATGGAAGTATTAAATTTTTAGAAGATGAAACAGCAGAATTGTCACCTTTATCACATCCACTAACGTTAATATAGTGAAGAAGTGCTTCAAAGAGGGAAGAAATAGCAATTTGCTTGCTCTGTATGTCTCAGAAAATCTGTAGATACTGAAAGTAAGTGTTAAAACTTTTGAGATTTTATATGCTTAAACTGTACTTTTGAGAATAGATCCTTAATTTGATTTGTAGTTTTGATAGGGTTTTTTAAAAAAACTGAAGACTCCACAGTGTGCATTATAGCGGAGTTATAGCATGAAATTGCAACAATGAATAGTAAAATGGAATTTTTTTTTTTTAGTTTTGTGTGGAAACATTGCATAGTAATTTAACCTACAGCAAATTAATGATGGTATTTACCTCAGAGTATACTTTAACTATAAAGAATGACTTCTTGTTGTGGTGCTATAACACTTTATCAGTCCAAAGACTCCCTTAATTTTAGCCTTCTTTCAGACAGCATGGTATTGTACATAAAAAATTCATGGTACACATACTCCTTGAAAAACACAACAGAAGCAAACATATCTATCTCTCGGTGCAGTTGCAATGGTTGAGTTGCGGAAAAGTAATTCGTCCCTCTGAAAATACTAGCAAGTAATTTTAGAAAAAAGAAATGTCAGCTGCACCATATGTCCCATAAATGTCATCTGTAAAATAAAGAATATTTTTATTTCAGAAACTATAACCTAAATTGCTTGCCTGACTTTTGAGGAAATTGAAAATATCTGTGATGTGATTCATTATCTTAAAACCCATAAAATCTTATTTTCCTTTATTTTTTATTTAAAATTATTACCCTGAAATGAGCAAAGGACTTGTATAATTTTGAGGCTGTGCACCTGCCTGATGCAGAAAAACATATTAATAATATATAAAGTGTGAACATGTAAATTGAAAGCCTCCCTTAACTGCTGAAATATCATATTTATAAAAAAACAAACCTCTCAAGTTGTCTCAAGCCCGTTCAAAGCTTCCCTTCCTGCAAATCCTGATTATTGCAGCAAGCCCCACAGCATGTTGTTTAGGGTTTTATTAAAGATATTCTAAATCCAATGGTTTGGCATTTCAGGCAACAGAAAGATGATATATTTGTTTAAAGATATTGTCTTTGTTTAAAAACATCTGTTTGGCCATGCTGTTATTATATTTAGACAGTTTGTTCCAGACTCCTTAGCTTAGTTTCAAATTTTATTATCTTGTATCAGAGCAGGTGTTAACTGTATCACAGGAATTAGGATGAGAGGATGATCTGATCTGCTGTGGCATACACCATATTAGCTCTCCTCAAAACCTGTTATCCAAGACTTTTCATATATAATGGGCACAAAGAAGCTGTCTTTAATGCAGCAATATTATCTTTCAAACCGGGAATTTCATAATACCTGCATTTATATCACATCATGCCATAACACATAATATATCTTATAGTATCATATCATCTTTAGATAATATAAATTTCCAGTGGTGTTCTTCTCTGTCCTTAGGGCCACAAAGGCTTCCTTCCTAGGTCTCTGCATACAAGAGGAAAAAGTTTTCAACTTTTGGATAGTCAGGAATTCAAAGGTCTTCAACTTTTGGAATTCACTGGGGTCTGCAAAAGTTTTGTGTTCTATGAGGGGGCTTGCCACAAACAGTGACATCCTGAAGACTAAGGAAATGGTGATGACATCTAAGAATGAAAGTATTGTAATTCAAGCTGATGCCCATGTTTATACCTCAGCTTTTTCAAGTCCAGATGTTTCCAAGCTGGTCTGTTCCAAATTTCAGAATAAAATTTGTGCATAAATGTACCTAGCTTCGAGTGAAAAAAAATATTATTTTCTGTGGAAAAAAAACAAAACAAAAAGCAAAAAAACCAAAAAAATTCCAAAGTAATTTAGTTTCAAAAACATGTTTTTCAGCAGAACTCATATTTTTAATGGAAAAAAAAAAACCAAACAACTATCTCTGCAACAATGTATCACTGCACCCATATCACCAGTTGTTTTTTTTTTTCTTTCCGACAAAGAAAAGGGGGGTTGTAATTTTTCAATTTGTTTGTAAAAAGCCCAACACAATGAAGCTGTTGATTCTGACTTGAAGCTATTTGAAAGCACCTGTGTCACTGAGATATAATTTCAATGTTCAATTTTCCTTTCTCGGCCTTCTTTGAGGAAGCTGATGTTACACATTTCTGTGGTATAACTTATTGTTAAGGGCAGAAAATAAAGCTTCCCAAAACTGAAGTGGCAGAACCTGAAGATCTTTATCTCTTCATCCAGGCTAAAATTGGTTGAGTCAACAGGGCTATATAAAATTACAGCTGCTAAGGTTCTATGATAAACAATTTTTAGGTACTAGCAGGGAGAATTTTACACCTCTATTAAAACAGAGTTCACTTGTCACTGTCAGAAAGGTGAACAAGAAATGAAGGCACATATCTCTATCTGTCCCTGTAAGCCATCTCTCTCAAAAAAAAAAAAACCCAAAGGGGCTTCTGTACCTAAAAGGACTGCTAATAGGTAAAGAAATAATATTAAAAGTAAGGAGGAATTTCAGATGTATAACTGAAAGCAGATTCTTAATCACAAGTTGTGTTAACAAGCAAAATATTATATTATTCTAGGCAAAAGGAATTCCAAAGACAAAAGTTTAAAATGGCATCCAAGTCTAAGTATTATTCAGTGGGTCTAATACAGACTGACATTTATGTTTGACATGTATGATTGACACGAAGCTTTGTATATTAGCAAATGTTGTTTTAAATGAATGCAAAAATGCTGAGTGGTTTACTAATTAATAGCATGATTAAACATAGTTAAAGTTTAGTTAAAATTTTTGGTAGATTTTAAACAGCATACTAAACTCCCATATGTTTGTCCTAAAATAAACCCAAAATGGGTGTTATCCCTGTGTCTATCCTTTATACCTAGTTAATTCCTTCTTTTCTTAGTCCTGGCTGCTGTTTGGTCATAAAGAGAGACTGGAACAGAACATCAAAATCTCCCAAGAAATCAATAAAGCTCTTGTGTATATTCATTGGCAGGCCAACAAAGTTTTTTGTAAATTTTAAAGGTTCACTCCAAACATCTGTTACAGTTTTCAAACTTTTGTAATTGAATCTACAATCATGTTTAATGTTAGTTTAAGGGCTCACAAAACCATACTTGTTTTCCATTTTCCAGGATTTTTCAAGAATATACATATACAGTAACTGTATATGTTATATTTCTGTCCTTGTGATGGCAAAAATCTTGATGTCTCCTGATTGAGAAACATGAATTTCTTTTGATCAAAGAATAATTACACCAGGCTGCTGTGGTTAATGAAAGGTAAATCATGAAAGTTCTTAGTAAGAGTTCAGATAATCATCCATAATCTGATGTTCATACAAGTCAGTCAGAGAATTAACCATATGATTCACAGAGTTTCTCCTTCGTATATTCGTTGATTGCCACTATCTCTCTCTGACTGCAAAACCTTTGTTATGAGCATAGGAAAAACATTTTTTTTCTTTCAGAAAATACAGATAATGTGAATAGCAGAAGAAAGAGGTGCTGAAAAAAAAAAAAAAAACTCAGGAAGAGATTTCTAGTGGCCAACAGAGGTATAAAAATATTTTGCTAGAATTGAAACAGAGTAGAAAAAATCTGGGTTGTCTTCACAAGGAAGCATTCAACCAGCAGTGGGAAGCTGTGAGTGGGGAGGTTGAACATTTGAATTGGGCTAGGCAGAATTCGAGAAGTGTTAGGAGGATATATGTAGGGCCAGCATGAAGTGGAAGTTAAATTTGACATAAAGATGTAAGACACTAAATCAGACAACAATTTTAATAGGACAATCAGATCAATAAAAAAAATGAATTTTTGGGAGAGGCAGTACATGAGTTTATAAATGAAAGGTAAACAGAGCAGAAAGCCATGATCAGTTACTTAACAGGTAGGCATGAGTTGAAAGAGGATCTAATCAATTTTGGAATGGCTGATTTAATGTACTGTAGGTACCAAGACTGCAGCATATCTCCATTTTTAACACTGCAGAGCAAAACACTATACATCACACAATGCAATACTACCTCTTTTGCCATGCAATTAGTTTTCTTTCTTGTATAGGTTATTTTCGCTTGCTATGTGAAAAATTGATATGTCTTACTTTAGTTTTGGACACTGGCAATGGGAGGAGGGAAGGTTTTAATTTCATCTTTTAAATTCAGCTTTTTTGTTCTACTGCCTGGGAAAATTAGTTGTTCCCAGAGCCCAAATGACAACCATCATGTGAATTTACATACTACAAGGCAGTAAAACTAGAACTGAAAAGGACACTTAGTTATAAAAAGCTTTTGTTCTCATAAGAAAAGCCCTTGATTGGGTTAAGTCTAGTCTATTTTGCATTAAATTCTGTATTGTCTGCTATCAAAACATCTCCGAATATGAGCTGATGTTTGAAGATAAAACAGTGGAAATAGAAGTCCAGGTGCACTCTGAAATCAATGATAATTTTTTCAAAGCCTTTAATTTCCCTTCTTTCATTATGTTCTTTCACAGTGAATATTTCTTCCTTTCAGGACACATGATAATGAAAATGACTTACTTGTTTTCATCCAGTGATCATGATTGCCACTAGTAGAATAATCTTTGAAAATATCACACTTTTATCCTCCTGCTTTCATCTTTTTGGAGGCATTAATCGTCAATGTAGGGAGAAAAGCAATATCTCACGTCAGATCTACTCTTTCACACTATCAGCTAGCACAGCTCTTTTGAACAAAATCTGCTAAATAAATTTGCAATGCATCCTCAAGTGTAGTTAATAATAAATACAGAGTTATGACAGTAACACAGCATAATAAAACCTTTCTTTTTATTTTTCAAGACTGGCTGACAGCATTGTATATTATTTTTGTGCTTAGGATTCTGATCTTGACAAAAGCAAGGGCTGGAGAATTCTTCAGAAATAAATTGCTTGGGAAAAATATTTAATGTGACTTCCAAGTTCAGTGCCTTAAAAACACACATCTGATCACATACATATCCAAGGAACATATTACTGGCATACAGAATGTGTATGAACACACAAATAGTTCATAAATAAATTTCAAGTTCCCTCATGATCATAATGATTTGGTTTTGCTGTTGTATGTGTGTCAGTATTATTGCTATGATAGAAAGAACATGTTTTAATGTTTTAAAATTAGCTATCTGTAGCAGCCTAGTCTTGTTGTAAACATGAGAGAGCCTTAACGTAATTGAAATAAATTGAAATAGTTTTCTTGGGGGTTTTGGGGTCTTTTTTTTCTTTCCCCGCCCCCCCCCCCAAATATAATTTAATTATTTCTTGGAAAGATCCGTTTACATAACTGCAGTAAACATTTTTCACCTAGAGCCAACTGCAATGCACAGCAACTCTTTCTAACTTGCAGTCATTCTAGGTCAGGAAGTTTCATTATTAATTTGAAAGAGAATACATCTTTTGGACTCTTTATTCAATATGTTGAGAAAAATTTTTACTGTGTTTTCCACATGTAACATTATTGAAACAATCACCTGTTAAAGTATATTTTTTTTATTTAAACCTAAATTTGGCTATAGCTGCCAAAAGGTTTCCAGTCTGAAACAAACAACATAATGCAAGGTCTGCCAGAAACAACCTGTGTTCATTATTTTTGTGACAAAATGTAAGAAGACTTGAGGGAAAAAAAAACCCAACTACCTGACCTTACAAGCAACTGGAGAAGTATTCTCAAAATGTAAACAAAATGAACAGAAATTCATTGATATTTTTGCCTTAAAGAAAACAGAAGTTTCCTTGTAACTGAAAGCTTGTGAGCCCTGCTCAGTGACAGAACAGCTTCCTAAATAAAAACCTCAGGGCAGGAGTTAAAAATCTCCTCGAAATTTACAGAATCTTCTGGGTTGTCCTGGCTTGGAGCTGTAAGTATTTCACTGTAGGGACAGTGTACTCTGGAGGAAGCAAAGAGGCTTAAAATACCTTTTCCATTTTTGTTTTTCTCTATAGGTAAACAATGTAACAGATGCAGAACATACCAATGTTGTGCTGCTGAAAATCCAAAATTCCCTACTTAATAAATTCCTTGGTAAATCCACATCATACCTGGATGCTGCAATGGTTCAAGTATAAATATGATTCAGTGGTATCTAATCTGTCTTTTGCAAAAACAACTTGTTTTTTTTTTGTTTTTGTTTTTTTGTTTTTGTTTTGTTTTTGTTTTTTGTTTTTGTTTTTGTTTTTGTTTGTGGGGTTTTTTTTTTTTTTTCACCTTTACATGTACATGTAACTAGATGGTATTTAATGTCACTTTAAAGTGAAATCATTTTATGATTCTATGGATCTGACTTCTAACAAAACACTTTAATGTCAGTTTAAAATACATTGATATCATTTGCAGCTAAGTAAGTTAAACAATTGTTTTTGTTTTCTATTTA
>CM019215.1:43807858-43823375 GCA_009741485.1 Malurus cyaneus samueli
CTGGGGGTTTCTGTTTGGTTTTTTTTTTTTTTTTTCCCCCCCCCCCCAAATATAATTTAATTATTTCTTTGGAAAGATCCGTTTACATAACTGAGTCAGAAAACATTTTTCACCTAGAGCCAACTGCAATGCACAGCAACTCATTTCTAACTTGCAGTCATTCTAAGGTCAGGAAGTTTCATTATTAATTTGGAAAGAGAATACATCTTTTGGACTCTTAAATTCAATATGTTGAGAAAAAATTTTTACTGTGTTTTCCACATGTAACATTTATTTGAAACAATCACCTGTTAAAAGTATATTTTTTTTATTTAAACCTAAATTTGGCTATAGCTGCCAAAAGGTTTCCAGTCTGAAACAAACAACATAATGCAAGGTCTGCCAGAAACAACCTGTGTTCATTATTTTTGTGACAAAATGTAAGAAGACTTGAGGGAAAAAAAAACAACTACCTGACCTTACAATGCAACTGGAGAAGTATTCTCAAAATGTAAACAAAATGAACAGAAATTCATTGGTATTTTTGCCTTAAAGAATACAGAAGTTTCCTTGTAACTGAAAGCCTGTGAGCCCTGCTCAGTGACAGAGCAGCTGCCTAAATAAAAACCTCAGGGCAGGAGTTAAAAATCTCCTCGAAATTTACAGAATCTTCTGGGTTGTCCTGGCTTGGAGCTGTAAGTATTGTCACTGTAGGGACAGTGTACTCTGGAGGAAGCAAAGAGGCTTAAAATACCTTTTCCATTTTTGTTTTTCTCTATAGGTAAACAATGTTAACAGATGCAGAACATACCAATGTTGTGCTGCTGAAAATCCAAAATTCCCTACTTAATGAATTCCTTGGTAGATTCCCACATCATACCTGGATGCTGCAATGGTTCAAGTAAAATATGATTCAGTGGTATCTAATCTGTCTTTTGCAAAAACAACTTTTTTTTTTTTTTTTGTTTTTTTGTTTTTGTTTTTGTTTTTGTTTTGTTTCTGTTTGTTTGGTTTTGGTTTTTATTTTTTTTCTTCACATGTACATGTGTATTTTTCTATTATGTATTATTTAAATGTATGTATTTCTACAAATATTATGATGCACTTTTGAAAAAAAGTCCTGGATTTCCTACAGGTCCTTGATACAAATATATTTTTTTCAATCTTCTCTTTGCCATATTTTCTCAAAGCAATATTAATAAGAGTTTTAAATCAGAATAAACACCCATACTGGAAGTACATATAACATGTTTCCTTTATTTATTCTGTAAATATGAACTTCAACTATCCATGGTGGGAAAAACAGAATACGAAAGGTTACAGACTAATATTTAGATTTTGAATATTAATGTCCTGCAAAAACAGATTATTACTGTTTTACTTGGTTTCACTGAAGCTATCTTTTTGAAGAAGATTTTCTTTATAATTTCTTTTTGGAACTTTTTCCTTCATTTCTCATTTAGGTACATCCTAATCCTTGTTGTTCCCTAGACATGTCTGACATTTCTCCATTTAGAATAAATGGGGTTAACAGTTATACAGAAAGTTTTGATCCTTTTTCAATATGTTAGAATTGTCTAGACACTATCCTTTCCTTGGACAGTAAAAGAGAAAGATACGAAAACAGGTTCTGTGTGAAAAATCTTCAGCACAGGTCTGTTTAGATCAAACTTTTTGATGTTCATTACAAATAAAATACAAACATAAAAGGTCCCCTTACAAAAACTTTGTAAGAATGGAACAATAGTTCTAGATAAAGGCCTCTCCCCACTTCACTTCTCAAAAACTTTCATTTAAGAAGGTTTGCAAGTACACTGGATGGGCTCTGGATGGGATATTCAAATTTCTGAGATTGTCTCATGAGCAGCACAATAAAAGCAGTATCGCTTGCGTGTACAACATTTAAGGTGAAAGGCTGATGAAAATGGAAAGCTTTTTCCACAGTGTTCCTAATGTTCCAAAACACATATTTAAAGCAATATTTATGTTGATAGTCTTTGCCTTACTGTGCTGAGCTCATAAAAGAGGTTATGGTTTGAATAGGGAATTACACTTAATATGGCATTCTTTGGGTTTGACAACCAAGGACCTACAATCATTTTAGAAATTTTCACAGTAATTTTTTGGTTTTTTTTTTTTTTTTTTTTTTTTTTTTTTTTTTCTGAAGAGGATTTTATTACATGCAGCTATAGAGAAGTGTTATTTCATTGTCATCCTGCATAAGGAAGGATTTCAAGCAGAAGGAACTGACTCTCTCACTTCATTTTTCCCTCTCAGTATCATCAGCCATTTAACAAAACCCCTAAGATACTGGCATATGCACAAATGTCAAAAACAAAAGCAAGCTTTTGCCCATTCTTTTAGTTCACATTTTAATACTCTTCATGGCATTTATTTCTCATCTCCAGTGGTACTTTTATCATCCCATGAGTAAAAGGATTCCATTGGTGTCATCCTTTTCTGAAAAGCTACAGTAAAATGTCTGCTATGTAATCTTTATCTAAATTGCAGCAAATAATTCTTTTAGCTTTTCTTCTGAGTCAAGAGAAAGGGAAGAAGTGGGAACCTTTCAAGATTTTTTTTTGTTGTTGCTGTTGTTTAGTAGAAGCCAATATGTAACAGGATAGACAGGTGGATGGTTTGTAAGGTCAGTTTACCCTGATCTCTTTTTATATGATAGCTAACTCCAGAGACTCATTACAAGCAAGTTTTTCTCAAGTCTTGACAGAGGTGCCCTTTCCATGAAGTTTAATGTGGATTTACTTTTAATGCATCCACAATAACAAATGCACATACCAAAGGAAATAAGCTTTTCTTCAGAAAATATTATTTTTTTATCATGTCACCTGACACTTGTTTTTGTCATAGAGTATATCATTTCTTCCAGTGGCTGATTTAGATTTAAAATGCTACCAGCTTCCTTTCTTTTTTTTTTTTTTTTTTCCTGTTTTCTTTTTTAAAAGACCCAATCTTATTAATCTAATTATAATTCATAGGTTGAGAGAGTCCAATTTGTTTCAAGCTTTTAAGGAACAGATTTAGAAAATTGAATCCTATCTTTTAAATATGAATAATAACAAATGATCACAAATTGGCCATTTTTTCTGCTGCCAATGATTATGACTACTAGGGAATGATTATTGTGTGATAAAATTTGTATCAGATGGATTTAAATTAACATTGGTCTAAACAAAATATATTAATTGCCTGTGAATTTTGTATTCACAAAGACATCCCCTGAAGAAAAGAAAGGTAAAAACAAGTTAGATGGTGATAGAAACAATTATAAACCATGTGCAAATCTTTAACTTTATAAATCTTTACTCAGAAACTTTGGAAAAAAAAACAAACAAACCAACAATTAGTAAGTGGAGAACCAAACTAAGATAACCCATTTGTCTGCAGCTCTGATCTAGGAACATCAACAGGCCCATGTTTTTACAGTCAGTCTTGACACTGAAGACAGTCATGTGAAGATACACCAGTAAAACATGAATTGCAGGTGAACTCTGCTCAGGGATGTTTGGAAAGATGGGTTTGGTCTTCCTAAGTCCCTCTTGCCTCTGATAGAGCCCTGTTTTCCTGGGCATGATTGAACACCAACTTGCCAATGGGAAGTGGTGAATTCTTTGATTTATTTTTCTTGTGCATGTGACTTTTGTTTTCCTTATTAAACTGTCTTTATTTAAACCCATGAGTTTTTTTCACTTTTACCCTCCTGATTCTCTCCCACATCCTGCTGGGAGAGTGAGTGAGTGACTGCTGGAGGCTTGAGATTCTGTCTGAGGTTAAACCATGGCAGACATTATAAACTGCATAATAACATTATTCAGAGTGATTTTATGATGGCATCGCTTTTAGAGGAAGGAGTATGTTGGATTTTTTATTAGAACACTTTTGAAATCAAGCACACCCAGACTATTATTTTATAAAAGCCCTTAAATGGCCTTGACAATCTTGTTCTGTGTCAGTCATTTACTTGATTCAGCATTCCCATAACAAGTAAATGCCTATCTAATTTAAATGTACTGAGGCCTGATCTACAAAAATAGAACCTTTGCTATGACCAGTATTTTTAATCTAAAGTCTAATTTGTTTATCTGAATAATTTTCTTTATGCATAATGTACATGATTACACTTAGTAAAATAGTAAAAGAACATTAAATATGTTTGTTAAAATACTAAAATTATTTAATCTAGTTTTACATGTTTTGCATCACTAAGCTTCTATTCAGTCCAATTTGGAGTCTTCAAGAAAATGTCTGTAGGGTTTTCCTGTGTCTGTAAAGTACAGTGAAGGCAGACATCCTCGTTCTAAAGAATAGTTACCATATCACAGAGCCTGGATAATAATTGGATCTTACTGGTAGATTTGAATTTTAATTATCGTGTTGAGATGAGAGACTAGCCTACATACTACTGCTTCAGCCACTAATGGAATCTGTCTCTTGCATTTTAAAAATGAGAATTTCAAAGGGGAGCATAACTCCATAGAAAACCTCTTGTAATAAATGGCATCATCAAGATTTGCTTTTCCTGCTTTACTTTTTACAATCTATTTTACCATTTCTTTACAATTTCATTATACAATACAATATTCAAAATTTCTTTACACAATAGCTAGTGAAATAAGGCCTTTGACAGAAGATGCTAATGCCGCAGGGAATCTATTTCTTTCACTAGTCTAATTGGGTAACCTATTACTTACCATCCCCAAGAATTTGGACACTTTATTTGGGAAAATTACAATCATTATCTCTGAACATCTTGGGGATTGCTCATGCTCAAAAAGCAACAGTTTTGTCCTGCATCATAGTCCTTGGAGTTAAGAGACTGGTCTCTCTGGAAAAGCCAGAAGACTGAAAAAGGAATTTTAAAATGGCTCATTAAAATAGAAAGTTAAAGTTTTTTCTTCACATCCTTTTTAAAACTTATTTTCACAATAACATTCCCAGCTTTGACACCACTAATTTATTTTTTATTTTCTCACTTTCTTTTCATTTTTATTAAATATATCCATTACACATTAAAAATGTAATAGATAACTATTTCTGTCAAGACCGTTGGACTTGATTTGAAGATTTGATACAAATTAGCATGCATGTATTTAGACATCCATACATCTTTCTGTCATTCACTCCAGGGGGAAGAAAAAAAAGGAATAATTCTTTGCTCTAGTTCACTGTGTGGCTCTTGAGCTTTTGGAAATAGGACAAAGGTGGGGGAAACAAATATTGGGATAAATGGCTGAGGGCATAAGAAGGTTAGCTTCCTTTGCTGACAGAGTGGGCAAGTTTTAATTTTATATGTGTATGAAACCATTGTCTGAGCTAAGGAAAATTCTGCTCAGAAAAGTGCCTCGTCTGCTAGAGCTCAACTGAGGGAGGAGAGAAACACATTTTTCTCTAATCATCAGCACCACTTGCAGTGTTTGGATTTTTTGTAAACAGCAACAACAACAAAAAAAGAAATGCACACTTTTGCATAGCTGTGAGCAAAGTCTGACTGCAGTATGGATTACCTCAGTCTTCTAGTTAAAGACCAAGAGTTTCTGTAGATGGAAATAAATTAATCACCTTGTGAATTTATCAACTAGCTAATTCTATTACTATCTCAAATTTTAACAAGCTAAAACCACTGTGATTTCCCCAGTCTTTATCAATACTGAATTATTACTGACTAAACCAGCAAACTCAGAGTTTCAAAGTAGCTGCTTTGCCTAAAAACTTCAGTCTGTCACTGAAAGAGAGGAGAGCTAGAAAAAATCTTAACAATGGATGCCATTTTTTTGTCACTTTTCCAGGAATACCGATAGAAGCTGAGACTACCACATTGTCAAATTTACTATTTATTATTCTGGCAGTAACCATTTCTGAATCCAGTAATTCTCAAAAAATGCAGGGTTTAAAACTGATATTTATTACAAAGAAACTGTAGAATGAAATATTTCTGAGGGGTCTGAATGACTAGAATAAACACCTAAATGAAAAACGCAAGGATTCTTTTGACTCTGTTCCAGTTAAGCACTCAAGCTTGTAGAAGGCTAGTAACTTGTACAGTAATAAATAAATTTATACCAATGTGTTTGCCACTCAACAGCGATGAGTCTAAATACCTAAAGCACTCCAAGGCTGAGGAGTTGGTGCTGGAATCAGTGGAGATGCCAGCGGTCTGATGAGTGCCACCCTCCCTGCCAGCTGGTTGTGCACGCTCTGTCAGGCTCTCCTGACACGCACCAAGTAGCCCCAGCTAAAGCTCACAAGTGTTAATCAGCAGTATTTTATGACAGTTGCCTGCAGTTATGTGTCCATGCATGTCATGTCCCTGTGGAAGCTTTCTTGTCCAGAAAATGTCACCATGTGTTATTATGCCAGGACAGGAAGGAAATGTTCAAGGTACAGCTGCTCAAGCAGCTTTACCTTTAAAGTGAATTTGCATAAAATTTGAAAGTCCAGAGAAAGAGACAGCTGTATTCATGTTGTGAAGAAAAAACAACAAATACAATGTGCAAGGAGATATTAGTGTGAACGAATGGCAGAATTGAAAAGGGAGCAGCTGAGTATTCCATGGATTGGCAAATCTAAGGCCAAAGAATAGGAGCTGACAGGAATAATTTCAGCAGATTATATAAATATAATTTTATTTTATTAATATTAAATATTAAAATATTAAAACATCATATAAGGTCAATTAAATGTTGTGACTGGTTCCCATACCTTATCAATCTGGATGAGTAAAATGACCGTTTTTAAACATTCCTTCATGGAGATAGTATTACTGAAAGAAATGAACACAAATTAAGCAAGTCATTAGACATTTATTTTTTTTAAGGCCCTCTTCCCCACTGAGATAATACAGTTTGAAGTGATTGTTTGGACAACCTGCAAGTAAGCAAATCTCCAAATCATTTCTGAATCTGTTACAAAGCTAATCATCGTAATAAAAAAAGTAAAACTTCTGCTTCAGACATATTGGAAAGTTACACATTCAAGTTACAGGCTTCCTTGTTAGTCATGAAAGTAACTATAGGCCTTTTATGTTTTAGTGAAGAAAATATAATGCTATTTGATCTTTCTTGAGCTGGCTGGTTCCTTGGTTTGCAAATGACTCGTTTTGACCTTAGAATTTTAAACAGATTTATCACTCTCATTACTGCATTAGTATATGTTTGCAGTAGTTTTTTAATAATGTTAGTGTTGCAATTGTTCAGGAAAGTTGGATTTTTTGTCTGACTCTGCCACAAGATAATACAAATCTGCTAAGTATACATGGAATCACTCCAGCTAGCTTTTTATATAAGTGCTGAATAATTTCCTATGCCAAGGACATATTAATTCTAAACAGGGACTATGAAAATCAATGCTAATGAACCTCCCAGTGACCATAAATCTTCTTTTATGTAAGTACACAAAACTCAGTTAAATAAAAACTTTTGTATCCCTCAATGTACAAATGTGATTTACTGCAGTATATTTAGGGGAGCTAACATTGTTCTTAGAGCCAATGAGAGCTTGGGCCAATCTGTACTGGATTTGCCCTTCTCCATTCCTCTCCCTTCATGTCTGCATAAAACATTATGCTCTGCTCCCATAGCAACTGCTATTGTTTGGGACCATATCTCTGTGCATTCAAAAGGCACCTTGCTTTGCACAGGCCTTTCAGAGTAACCAGTAGGAAAATAATCTTTTTTTTTAATATTTTAAATTCCATTGACACAGAAGAATGAAACAAAGCTGCTGGGACTGTAAGCAAACGAGTCTGTGCCAGGCAGACAGGGTTTGTGCCTTCATCTGAATCCAAATCTAGCAGAACCACACTGAAGCCAAAATCAGAGAGAGAAGCAGCATTTGTGCAGCTGCAAATGTATCAGTGCTAACTGGGGAGTAGCTAGCAATTTTTCTCAAAATGAAACTGATAATGAGAAGGAGTGTCAATGTTTGAAATAACAGACAGATTTCCATTATTTGCTTACACTTCCTTCTTATCCTCTATCTTACTTGAGGTACTTCTTTCCATTCTGGTACCAGCCTGCATTACTGAAGTCTCAAAAATAGTCTGTATAAGTCATGACTTTGACTGAATGTATCAACAATTTGAAGCAGCTGGAAACTGGGATGAACCAAAAAAGCATAGAAAGAATATTTATTTCTGTGTTGATAAAAAAATAGTTTCCTTTTCTTTGTTAAGAGGGGAGTTGAAAAGTTTGTTGGTTTTTTTCTTTTCCTCTCTCGTCAATAATTTCTTTGGTTCTGCACCCAAGACAGGCAAAGGTGCTTTTGTTTTGCACATAATGGAGACTAGAAATTTTGATGAACTGGAACTATTACTGACAGATGGTCGTGCATATTTTCATTCTCAGTATTGTGTACCAAAACTCATGGGTCCAGCACTAGTCAGCAGCCAAATTTAAGCTGGAAACAGAATAAATAGAAAAAATGCATGGCATATATTTAATTTTTCCATCATTTTCTCAAAATTTGTTGCCTATTATCATCATCCTTGATTGCTCAGAATTTTAAAAAACCTTTATCCCTTATAAATTCTTCAGAATGCTGTCTAGTTATTAGTATTTATTGCAAAGCTCTGTTTATTTTCTGCAGATGATTAGTGGGCCCTCAGAAGTAATTTCTAAAATTGCTGTGTCGTTATAGGTCCTAACTTCATTGAGGACCATTGACCCTGCAGCATGAAATTCAATTCAGACTGCTAGACTTGAGGCTCCAGTGTATACAAAAAATTTTAGCCAATTTAATAGGATTAAATTCTAGATCAAAATGAATAAGATACACCACTATTAGCTACCCTTAAGCCAATTTAAGAGCATCTGCACAAGGGATTTCACTGGTTTAAATCAATTTAAGAATTGATTTAACTAAATTGTTACAATATCTTTCTGTACACAGGGGAGAAGTTACGTGAGTTTTATTTTGGGAAGCGTTAATCACTCACAACACCATGGATTTCAAATATTATTAATGGAAAACAGATTACCAATATTATGGCCAATGTGTACTGTGTGGGGGTTGGGCACAAGTGACAGGTACAGGGCAACAGGATAATTATTTACCATAATTATATACCATAATTATAAAGTTATCTCTGTGTATTTATAACAAAGGTGAGATACACAGATATTAAATTAGAGGGTCTGGGAAAGCTGTCAGATTCAAGAAAGGATTACAAAGTTGTTATAATGCAATTAATTGTGAATAGGAAGAGTCTTTACAGTAAGAAGCTATCATACATGTCAAGTTTTGGATATTTTTATCCTTGAGCAGTCAAAAGCAAGATTTTCACAGGTATGTTAATACTGCAGCTCAAACCTCTGTTAATAACCAAAATAATTCAGCATCTGTTCAGCAGCTGTTTAGTCCTTGTATTTCTACAAGGAATACTGGGCAAGTTGTCTATTAATGACACTTTTGGCAATGCTTACTCAGCCTGTGGACAGCTATTCTCTAGGAGAAAAATGTTCCTTCCTTTGATAACACCGAATTGTAAAACAGTATTCTGTCATTATAGGAGAGATCTGAACGGATATTTCTGTTTCAGTTCAACCTCATCTCGTAAAGGTGCATTGACTGACATCAGTCCCTGTTTGGTGCATGCTTAAAAGTCATGGGAAGACATGGGAAATTGAAACACATACCTTTCTATGTGTTTCTATACATCTGCCTCTATATAGTGTACCTCATTACTTACCAAGTCCTTAAGTTTGATAAGGATTTTTGTTTCTTTTTAATTTGGCAGAACTATTGCAAGTGTCACCGAGCAGAATAATTTTTCATCATTGTCCTTATATTTTCACATCCATTTTCAACATTGAACTGTACTTAGGGAAGCATGAAAAATTAAAACCTGAATATTTCAAGTGAAGACAGATGCCTGAAATGTAAAAAACTTGTAATAGAATATTAAAGAACTCCCTAGAAGCCCTTAAGTCCTTAGAAATCCTGAACAGTATTCAAATGGTTATAGAAAATAACTGGAATGCAATCTATTCTTAATAAGATTAAGAAGCCCCAGTTTTCTAAAAGGTCTGAGCACAGGTAACTATTTTATCAATTAAACTTTCATTTTTAAAAGTACCATTCCAAATACATAGGTTTGCAGGTGCCCAAGTGCTGCAGGGTCACCACTATGAAGCACAGGTTTCAGCTGGCTCCAAAATAGACACACCTCAGGAGACACCTGAGACTTCCAGTCAGAGTGGTGATAATCTGGGAAAGATATTTCAGATGAATTAAGAAAACCATGAAGAAATGACAGGTGCTGAAAAATATGAGAAACAGCCCTGCAGATGCCGAGGTGAGGGAAGAAAGAGGGGGAAGAGGGGCTCCATTAGCAGGAGCAGAGGCTGCAATTCAGGCCTTGGAGAGACCACACTGGAGCAGGATTATCCTGAAGGACTGCAGTTCATGGGCAGAATCCATGCTGGAGAAGTGAGAGAAGGAATAGCAGCACAGAGGAGCTGTTATGGAATGATCACAACTCCACAGCTCCTCGTGAGACTGTCAGATGGGCTCAGAGAGGACTCAGGCATGAAGGAGAGAGGCTGAGTGGGGACAATCTATCCTAGTTTTTGTTCTTGTTTCTCACCACATAAGTGTGTTTTAATCAGCAATAAAACAGACTCATTTCCCCAAATTGAGTCTGTTTTGACAGTAAATGTTAGGGTGTCTCCCTGTCTTTATCTTTGCTTCATTTTATCCCACTGTCCTGTTGAGGATGGTGAGTGGTATCAGCCAGCCAAATTAACCCATCGGGGTTAATTATAATAGCATGGAATGTGCCCATTCTAGAAAGACAAAACTTGGTATTTTTTTTTCAATGTAGATTCTAGAATCTGATGGCCATGATGAAGACAAATACAACACTTTAACATGTTCTGTTTTGGTTTGATTGATAAGAGAAAAAAAAAAGTGATAGGTATGGTCCTCATACCTATCACTGCAGTTAAAATAGGGAGATCAGGATTTTAACTTATATAAAATAGTTGAAAAGCTGTAATGGTGAGAGTGTAAAGTGCTGATCACATGCTGTCACTGTTTTTTTGCAGCAGTAATTTTAAGAAAACCTCATTAAGGGAGAGAGACAATTAGGTTCTAAAAAATGAAAGTTCATAAATGATTAAAAAGGTTTTTTCTAGCAGGCATCTAGGTTGGAAAATACTCCCCAAAAATGCATACATAATTGCTTCTTTTGGTGAGAATAAATCTGACCCAATTAGTGAATTTAATTGATTAAGTGCATTACTTTCGGATAGATTTGTTTTACCTTATGATTAGGTATAAAACTACCTGATACCTCACCCAGTATAACAACTGGCAAGTAAAAAAAACCACAATAAAATGCTTTCTCAATTTCTCTTTTTTTCTAGATAAATTTTATCACAACATAGCACCTCTAGCAACTTTGTAGAAAGAAAAATAGATTTATGTTGGGGATTTTTTTTTCCTTTTTATCCCCCTGACCAGCAATATCTAAACTTTTTATCATGCACAGAAATCAAATTTTGTCAGAAGATTATGAAAATGAATGTAAATATGAACAGGTGATTCAGGTTTTGCTATTTGTTTGACAGCAATGTCAAAGTTGGAGGATAGGATGATAACCAAGCTATTGAGTAATTAAGAAAGATGATGAAAATGGTAAACCTGTAAAAGCTTTGCTATGGGAAGATAGTGACAATTTTCTTCAGAAATCAGACAAACATGACAGAATACAGAGAAAAGTTCATTTTCAGATACAGGAAAATATATAATTTAAAGTGTGAAATTTAAATCAAATCAAATTATTGTTTTTAATTAAACTACAGTATTCACTGAAGTGAAAAACCCTAGAGACTTCAAGCTTAAAGCAATAGGCTGATTTCCTGGATCACTTAGCTCAGTCCTGCCAAGCTTTAGGTAAAGCCTAAGAATGAAACTTGCTCTGCTCAGAAATTAGTCAAGCCTTTGGCTCATCAATATATATGCCGGGAAGAAGTACTACTGAATCTCATTACTGTTCAGCTTTTACATGTAATACAGATCAGTTTCACTGAATTCCCATTGTTGTGTCTTCAAGGTTATCCAAATGTTTAATATTAAATACTGCTCACACACTTCATTGATTTTATCTTACAAATTTTTATCTGATTTCTTAAACACATTCCAGCTTGTTTTAGCAAGATCATTAAGGAAATATTAAATGCAATCAGTCTCAAGATATCTGTTATGACTTTCACAGTTACTCTGATCACAGCTCATTATTTTTTCTTGCAATAAGACTATTGCCATTTCAACTTTAAGCAATTGAAAAATAAAAAAAAAATATATTAAGCTTGTGCTAAGTCTCATCTGTGTGTCAAATACAGATTTTTCCATATATTATTGCATCAAATGACTCAAACTGTAAAGATTTATTATATTTATTTCAGCATTTTTAGTTACATTAGATCCATGTCAGATCTGAAAAAAACTCACATATTCGGGTATGGAGGATTTTATTGTAACAAATACATATTCTAGATAAATTTTACATATTTTACAAAAAAAAAAACCAAAACATCAAAATCCCAGCATTACCGTACAGATCACTTGATTAATTTCTTTGACTTGTAATAATTGTCTACTTTGAGCTAAAGAAAAAAAACAACCTTGACATCTATTATGTATGTCACATTATTTCTTTTTCATGTTAAGAAAGATTATTTTCTTATTAATGGATTTATGTTATGTTGATATTTCTCAAAACCAAGGAAAAGCAACTTCCACACTTAGTTCATTGATATTATGTGAAGAAATCTGATGGATGCCATATTCCAAAGTTATCTAAGCCTTGCCATAATTAAGCATAAAAAAAAAAAGTTTTGGAAATTACTTATCAAGAACATAAGAGCTATCATAATCAAACCCTACATTTCTGAGATCTGGTTTAAAAGAATGATGGATCCAAGCATTCCATTTTTCAGAGCTTAGCAGTGTTTTGTTATGATACCCAGATGTAACATTGCATGATATGAATGCTGTCAGGCCTGGAATGAGCACCAGCCTAGTGGCTCTGGTATAATTGATGTACCCGTCCAGTGCTCCCCAGAAAGTGGGACTGATTCCATTCCACCCTATTTCCACCCCAGCCTTCCTGTCTAGAAGAACACCAACTTTTATTGTGTCTCTGGAGAAACAGCTCCGAATTATTGCTGCTCTGCAGCAGCACGGAACAAGCACAAGGCTGTTTGACTGGGACCCATGTTCTCTCATTCACAGCATTTCCACACTTTACTATCTCTTTCCTTGCCCCATGACTCCCTCTTTTTGCCACCCTCACACCTTATGTCCCCTGCCTTA
The DNA here is from genome assembly GCA_009741485.1 of Malurus cyaneus samueli. Taxonomy (NCBI): domain Eukaryota; kingdom Metazoa; phylum Chordata; class Aves; order Passeriformes; family Maluridae; genus Malurus; species Malurus cyaneus. The sequence goes on from CM019215.1 coordinate 43,821,170, forward strand.
ACATTCTCCCAGGTAAACAATTTGACCCTAATTACTTTCCCCATTTTGTCATGCCTATACCCAGTTTTGATGTTTTTGATACCTTTACTTAGGTAAAATTGCCCTTATATTGAACTAACAATGTGTCCTCAGTGGTCCCCTCCAATTAAGTGTGACACTTGGCTCCTGCAGCCACCCATGAAGATGCCACCATATGCTTGACACTGTCCCCACCTCTTGTCCACTGCTCACACTGTTGGCTGTAGTGTCATGCCCCTCCTCATGCCAAGTTCAGAGGTTTGAGTGTCACATTCCATTAGTGCACCAACAGTCCAGTGACCTGGTCATTTCCTGCAACCTTGACAGTGTTGAGGGCAGCTCTTTCCATAAAACCATAAACTTCTGAAAAATGTTTCTGAACCTTTTTCTGACATATCAGTGCAGGTTGCCAATAGTGTCACCTTTTTGAAAAATTGAATTTGTGATCCAGCATTCTAATCTCATCCAGACAAAGAATGAATGAAGCATGGCTAGATAACAAAGAAAAAAAAATTATCTTGTATTTTTTAAGTGGATTCCTTTTCCTGAGTGTCACACAGTATGATTTCTTATTGATAATGTTGCATTTATCACATTTCATTTTAACAGACTGTAGAGCTACTGTTTTACATTCATGCACTTTAATGCTGGAATATTCACACTTAGCACTGATAAGAGTGACTTTGACTTGAAAAATAGACTGCACAAAACACATTAGCATTTGGGGAAATCAGTGTTCTGAGACTTTCTGATAAGTTTTTAATTCTATTTGAAATATCTTTAAAACTACAGACACAATCTAGGAGAAATCAATTATTTAATACACCCTTGTACAATTTAATGCACTTTATTACAATTTAAGTGTCCCTTCATACAAAGGATGTTATAATGTTAGGGCTTTGAGGATAAAAGGAATTATATACGTGCAATTTTTTTGTAATTAGGAATTTTTAGACAAAGGAAAATCTATTACTTTATGCAGTAACAAATATCTCACATTATTATGAGAGCTTATAAATAGTGAATTCTTAATGAGCTGCTGTGGATCTAATGTATAAACCAAAAAATAAACAGAATATGACAGTGTTCCCTTGAGTTCCCCTTGAAGAGAATGTCTTTGCCATTGTTAATCTGAATACTCACATTTTTTTATGAGATCTTATGATTTTATGATCTTTTTATGAGATCTCAAGATTTTATGATCTTTTAATCTTGTTGATATTAATGAGACATTGCAGCAGACATTAAAAGTTCAAATTGTTAGAAAAATTATAAATTTGAATTTAAAAAAAATAGAAAAAAATATAAATTATTGGAAAATATTTCTGTTCTGGTAGTTGTCTCCCAGAGATGCCATGTCTTAAGAGTATAGATGATAAATCAATGAACTTGAGCAATGAATTTAGGGTGAGAGGGATAACTTGACAATGAATTGGTTTGAATTTGACTTCACAAGTAGTAAAAGTCCTGATGAGACTTTTTAGGAGAAAGAACCTCATTAAAATGGATAACAGGCCCGCACATGCTGGCAGAGAGAGATGCAAATTACAGTTTTCTGAACTTCAATGTGCTGTTGGAATTTTGTAAAGGTTCACCTAAGAGACATGCAGGGGCATTCACCTTTTCTTGAGAATTTAGCACAGAGGGAACAGACTGAAAAAGCAGCATTTATTTCAGGTGATATTCAATTATATCAGTTTTTAAGGAATGAGAATCCCTTCCCAAATTTTTATCCTGATATTCTCTTTCAGAAAAGTATTTGATTTGGTATATTTTACTTGCAATATGAAGACCTCCCTTTTGACTCCAAAATTATTGACTTTTAATGAAGAAAATAATTGCTCACTTAGTCCTGGAGTTCTTGGGAACATTTTCATCCGATTTTTCAACAAAAATTGGTTTCATTTTTTATTTTCTTCACACTTGAGCTCATGCACTTAGATGAATTGTTGAATGACTTTGACAGTAATTTTTTGTAGTTGTATGTAGACTTCTATATGTACCTGGAAAACTGTGTGTCCTATGTGAAACTGGAACAAATCCAACTACACCATGAGTATTCTCTTGCTGTTTTTCTCAGCAGTTGTTTTGGAAAGTGTTTCCAGTAAGTAAACAATGTTACTCCTGATTTATGTAGGCATGATAAGAAAACCATGGCTCACAGCTGTGCACCACAGACCTGATACTT
>CM019215.1:43823385-43860815 GCA_009741485.1 Malurus cyaneus samueli
AAAAAAAAAAAAAAATTAGCTTTTTAGATGTTGCTGTATATGATCTCTGTTATTAAGATGTTCGTGAAATGTACACAAATAATGACAAATTTTTAAGCTAATTTCAGTGAGTACATTGACTTTACCAAGTACCATGGGCATAATAAGTCTGTTACAGAAACATTTATACTGACAAAAACATTACAATTCACATGTGTCATTAAGTTTAGGGAAAAGGGGTCTCCCTGGAAAGAACCCTTAAATATTTAGAATAACAATTATTTCTGTGCAAATTTGACTAAAAATATTAACAAAATACATTTTTTAAATATTAATTTTCCCAAAAGGACAATTGAAATTGTTTAATAAATAATGGAAACTCCCATGGGATACAAAGAGATATTTCACTTTAGCTTTTCCGATTGTTTTTCAAAGAATAATTGCAAACTCCATTTCATAAAATATAACAGCAGAAGTAATAAAAAAGATTATTAAATTAGTTTCCTTGTGGAAGAGGTTTATGTTAGCTGAGCATAACCTTTTTTAATGTCTATTTTGGTTGTGATGAGGAACAAAATTCCAACATCGTGTGGATTAGCAAAACAAAATACTAAAATCTGTTCAATTTTGTTTCAGTATATAATTTCTATTTTGAACACTGTATCATAAAAATAAAAGTGAGTTTTAATGGAAAGTTTGTTTCAAGCTGAAAACCAAAGCCACTTCTGAAGTTACATAATATCCTAATCGCTCTATATCTCTAAACTACTGCAATAAAAATGTATACTCTCACCATGCATGGAAAATATGAATACAAAAATTTGAGTACTATTTCAGTGATGCAAAGCTAAAGTTCCATATTTTCAAGTGACTTGTTTGCCTTCAGGTTATTTTGAAAATCAGTTCAGACTTAAATTTGCAGTAGGTGGTGATTTTATGTACGAAGAGGAAAGGTAGGGATGGTGGTTCTGTCTATCACAATTAATTCCCATTCCTTTCTATCAGGATAAGGATTCTAGAATTGGAAGCTAACATCATAAACTAGACAGTTATTTTCATTTTAGGTATGTAATAGTTGGAAATTCACTTTAAAAAGAAATGTCATGTTTCTAAATTTTAATTAAATATTTAATCTTCCTTGACTGATCGAAATTTAGTGGAAAATTGTAAATTTAGCTCAAGTTTAGCCCATAGCTGCCTGTTGTAATCACACTGCAGGCCTCTTGTCTGTCAATACAGTTACTTGCATAGCTTATTTCCACACAGATTATTCCAGACATCATAAAAAGTCATCTGATCATCTGCTGGACTCCACTGTGGTTTGTGTCATATTAATTTGTGAATTTTTCCTCAGGAATTTTATCTCTCACCAAAAACCATACTGCAACTATGAATTTATCAATGTGACATTCACGTGGCTTCAAGAATTAAGTCAAGCAAAAAACAGACTCTGCTACCTAAAATGATTTTTTTTTTTAAAGCCAAAACAATATATCTTTAAAATGTTGGTATGCAATTTTAGTCTCACTGTTATTTCCGTTTCACAGCACCTTTCCTTGAAAAAGCTGGAGAGAAAATATTTCTTCCGTTGGTCACCCTTTTATTAAACATATGTGGAACACATTGACATTGGATTTTTAGCTGTCTTTTAACACATTCTTTTTTTTTTTCTCTGATAAAGATTCCTAAAAATCTTCTTGAACAGAAAAGTTCAAACACCTTATTGTACGATTTTTGTAACATATCTTCTGAAATGAGCCACCTGGGAGTGTCTTTGAAGCCGATGCTTTGATGTGTCATTCATTTTCTTTCATGTTTAGCTGCAATTGCTTGGAAGTCACTGCATTTTGTCCTTATTCTGCTTTCCTGTGGATTCATTTGATGTCTGTAGAATCCACTGTTATCACTGAACTGGTAGAAAAAAAAGTGAACAAAATAAACCATGACTATTTTCAGGACAAGAAAAACAACATCAAAGTGTTTAAAGTTATTTCAGTGGTTAGTAATGATTGATATTGTACAGTAGCTGGGTAACAAGTATATTGACTTTTTTCATTTTATTTTGGATTTAAACTGTCCAGAGTCATTTTTAGGTCTTTTTTATCTAAATGTCAGTATTGCAATAAAAGGAGATTTCTCATCTTCTCTTCTTGACCAATATACTCATGTGGGAAACAGGCACACCCCAAAAAACCAAATCAGCTCATTCTCCACTGTGAGAGACAGATACTGCATGACCAGCTGCAGTTACTTAAAACAAAACAAAACAAAACAAAAAGCAAGCAAACCAGAAATGTATTTTATGAAAAAAAAGTGATATTTCATCATTTTTTCCCACTTGTTATTAGTAATGATAAAAACAACGGTGTATCAGCAAGATGTGAGAAACACACTGCTTGGGAGAATGCAGCTGGATAGTATAATGCACAGGTTCAAGGCACTGGTACATATTTTACCTAAACCAATGAATTTTAAAACTTGCCCATGTATGTCCCACCTTCTAAATCAGTTCTCTAACTGATGATTTTTTACTGCTGCTCTTTTTGGACTGATCCTGATCTTTTCAGTTTTACTGTGAGTTTCACCCTAGATCTGATGAAGATCTCATGAATTTTGTTGACAATTTTCTTCTAAAATAAAACCATGTTTTTCTCAAGTTCTTCAGTGGTCTGCTATTTACACTGTAAATACATCCAAGAGCCAGGGCTTAGGAATTAATAACCTACAGTAAGTGAGTATAATATAAATTCTAGCTACAGCTATTGTTCTCAGGGTGTCCTTTCTGAATAAACTACTTTATTAATAAACATTATTAAGGATGTCTTCAGGTTGACAAACAATTTAAATGACAGCGGATTTTTTCCCACTATTTCAAGATAACACAGAAATGTCAGATTTAGAAGGCCAGGATATTTCATCCTTATGAGGAGCAGCTGAGGAGTTGTTTAGCCTGGAGGAAAGGAGGCTCAGGAGAGACTTTATTGCTCTCCACAGCTACCTGAAAGGAAATTGTAGTCAGGTGGGAGGGGTGGTCTCTTCCCTCAAGTAACTTGTGATACTTCAAGAGGAAATGGCCTCAGCTTACACCAGGAGAGGTTTAGATCTGGAAATGATTCTTCATGGAAAGGCTGTAAAATATTGGAACAGGCTGCTCCAGAAAGGGGTGGAGTCATCATCCCAGGAGGTGTTAAAAAGGTGTGTAGATGTTGCACTTTGGGACTCGGTTTAATAGTGGATTTAAAAATGTTGGATTAATGGTTTTCTTTGATATCTTAGAGCCTTCAACCTAAATGATTCTACATCTGTATGATCCTGAGGAATCTGAATTTCAATCCAGACATGCAATATTTTTCCTTTTTCTCAAAACCAATTGGATTACATGGATTCAAATGTGCATTGACAGTTGGTTCTAACTAATCCACTCTGTCAGATACAGTCAAGGTGACCACAGCTCATCTCAGATATTATAAATCATTTTTGCTCATTGACCACCTGATCTCAGTGATAAAGTTCCAACATTAAAAAACTGTTTCACTGCTCTTTTCTCCCTTTGTTACTTTTTACAACCTTCTGCATAATGAATGCTAAATCTCTTATCAGCTAAAATGGCAATAAGAGTTAATTCTGCTTGCAGATAGGAATTAAGACTTTGTTATCCCTCTGTGTCCCAACTTCTGGGATGATATTATTTTTTGAAACAGCAGATACACTTTTTTCTCTTCATAGGATGGATGTCCATGCACTAAGTATACACAATAGAGTTAGCAAAGGTAATTTATGCAGTCTCAAAGCTATTCTTAGTAGAGATTTTTTTTTTAAATTATGTATGATTTATATGTATATGTTTCCAAAGGTAAAGATAAATATGTAAATATTTATCTTTCCAAATGTATGTGAATACATCATATTCTGGATCAATATTTTCATGGTGATCTTTCTTTATACTTTATTCATGTACACAAAACCCCACAACCTTTTCTGAAGATGTGAGAAATTAAACACTGGCATTAAATTATACTTTGTGAATCTGACTATAATCTTCCCTAAAAGGATTTTGAATTAAATTTACGTTACTAACAATCAATCTATCTTAGAATAATGCCACTGTACTGTGTTTTCTTTATGTAAAATGCTTCACTCCATATTTAGTATGCAGAAAATAGAATGTTTGTTGATTATTCTGAAGAAAAAATTGAGTTCTTTGCATTTCACTGTAAAGAAAATGCCTTGTTGTGGTGTGGGGGCATTTTAAATTTTCCTTCATTTGTCATTTTAGGAGGAGGTTTCAGTATAGAAAGTGTGTTATTTAAATAACAATTTGATAGCACCTGTGGTATGACTTTGATTTTCATTCATGAACCAATTGCAGATCTATTAGCATCTCTGTTACATTTAAAATGATCCAGCTTTGAAGTCAGTTGGAGGAAATTCCTGGCACAAAAACCTTTGTATCCCATCAGAAAGTGGGTCATTGTAGGAGGCTTCTACTCTGTAGAGCAAAACAGAAAATAAAAGCACATCCTTCCATCAAATTTCTAGAAATGTCGAGTTGTAATTTAAATACACTCCACATTTTCAACACTGGTCTTAATATTACAGAGCATAAAGGGACTATAAGTTTGAGTTTTGTATGGAGATGTCTCATTCCTTTCTTAGTCATTGTACTAAACCTTTTCCTAGGTTTTTTTTTTCTTCAATATAATTACATAAATAGAATTCCGTTCAATATAATAAAAATAGCCTGGCATTGCATGCTCCCAGTGTGGATCAAAATTTAGTAATGGTATCTTTATTTATGCATGAAAACTGCAGAACTGTAATAATCCTTTTCTTTTTGTTTTTCCAAGTGTTCTGAGCATTAAGCTGAATAAAAATCAGTGTTTGTAATCAGATCAATGTAACTTTTGTCTAGATATGAATTTAAACATCTATTTAGGAAGCTTCCTTTGAAACTAGACTTTTGACAGCTATTTTATCTGCATTTATTCCTCAAAACTTTGAGAGCAATGATAGAATCTGGTCAGTTTTCTGTTATCTATAAACTGCTGATGATTAATAACATTAAGAGGAAAAATCTCCAGGACTAATTTTTAAATCTAACTTTGAAGCTCAAGTAGATTAAGAATATCCAATAATTTTCAATACATTTTTAATTCAAGATATTGTATTAAAATTAGCTTTCAGTAGTTTCTGAACTTCTAGGTTTAAAGAGGAATTATTTTATTTTCATTAAGATGAATTTTATGTTTTTTGAGAATGATCTATTATTATGCAGCATCATTAAAACATGGAGGGTTCCATAATCATGTTAGCTGATACGTTTGCAATGTATATATCTTGTCTACAGTGCCAGAAATAAGTATATGTGACACCAATGTTTGAACATGTGCCATTAGTCATGATTAAATTATCTCATGTGTTTGCACTGTCTGTGGTAAGAAACACCCACTCTTTTTCTTTTTCCTCTGGTGTTTTCTGAACTAACCAACAGATCTACATTCTCAGCAAGCCCCTTATATTACTACAGAGTAAATAGTTCACATTTTGCTTAAGGAAAACATCACCAGACCCTGTCATGTTGTAAGATCCTCAGAGACTTTTTCTGGAGTCTGTGGTTGAGCTGGGAGTTGAATTAGGCTGAACAAAAAAAAACCTGAACATATTGTTTCTTATCTCATTGACCATCTATCCCTTTTTTTCCTGTGCAAACTCAAACGCTGTACAGGAAAAGGTGGAGAAAATTTCTCCTTGTGAAAATTGTTATCATTTCCCATTGTCTGTCTTTAATGAGTAGTAACTTCTTATATTAAAAAGATTGGTGTTTTATCCCAAGTAAATAGATAAACCCATGGTTTTTATTCTAATATTTTGCTACTTAGATCATGACAATCAGAAAACTAGATGTGGAAAACTACATAGCATCTCGAAATGTGATTATTGCTTGATGTCGGGTCATTTTTACTGAGCAGGCGCTGAAAGGACTAACTGGCTTTTCATGTAAATGGGTGGGAATGGGTTGAGGAAACCAGCTTAAGGACACGAGATGTGTCTGTGTGTGTGTGAGCATGCATTTTTCTGGGGAGGGAGAACAAAAAGAGGCTTCCCTTTGTTTTACCTAAGGAGGGTAATCAAGCTCTAGTAGCCACACTTGGAGGGCTGTGTCCAGTTCTGGGTTTCTCAGTGCAAGAATGGAGCCCCTGGAGAAGATCCAGCAGAGGATGACAACAATTTTTAAGGAACTGGAGAATCTCTCTTATGAGGAAAGGTTGAGGGAGCTGGGCCAGTTCAGCTTTGAGAAGAGATGACTGAGAGGGGACCACATCAATGACTGTCAGCATCTGAAGGGAGGGTGTCAGAGGATGGAGTCAGGCTCTTCTTGGTGGTGCCAAGCAATGGGACAAGAAAGACAAATAGGCAGAAATTGATGCACAGGAAGTTACACCTAAATATCAGGGAACACTTTTTTATTGTGCGTGACTGCACACTGGAACAGGCTGCCCAGAGAGGGTGTCGAGTCTCCCTCACTGGAAATGTTCAAAAACAGTCTGGACACAACCTTGTGCCATGTGCCCTGCGTGAACAGGGAAGTTGGACCCACTGCGGTTGCACCCAACATCACCCATTTTGTGATTCTGTGGTTCTGTGAAATGTTATAATAATTTAGGGACACCTTGAGCTGGTCCATTAAGATACAGCGAGAGGATTTTGAACTGCCAAAATGAACACTCTCATGAAGTGTGATAAGTCACTCATGGATGCTGATTTCTTTCTCTTTTTAATAACTTAGAATGCTGTGCATCGGCCATAAAACTGTTCAAAGTCACTGTCATACACACAAAGTCTATAGCTTCAGTGTGATTTGCAGAAGGAGCAGAAATGGCTGCTGCAGCTTCAGAACAGATGAGGAACGAAGTCTGTCACGAACCTAGAGAACTTAATATATCACTAAAGACAGTTAATTTAGCAGCCATGACCCATGTAGGCAACAGAATTAATAGCAAGTCTGCTCAGCAATGATGCTCTCCCTGCTGTGCCATTGGGAGTGCAAGTCAATATTCTGATTCCAGCAGTGTTTACTGTACAGTCTGTTCTGGCTCTGCTTCCCCATCACATACATCTCCCTTGGTGTCATGGGAGCCAGCCGCCATGTTTCTAAACTGATTATGTGTTTATTTTGATTAAGGAGCATTCTAGCCCTGTGGTGTGAATTGACTGAAATGAATTTTGGGATTAAAACATGAAAGAGACCTAAGATTGATTAAAAATACTTTTATTTGTGGAGCCCTTGGATTTATTTAGAATGTACTAGATTTTCTTGTGACATTCTATGTCCTTTTATATGAAGTAAAATTAAGGAAACAGTTGGGACAGGGCTTTTGTTGCAGGTGTATCATGACTGTGAAATGGTATGGCTACTCTTGCAATATTTCTAGGTTTATTTTCCCAACTCTTCTGCTGGAGAAACAGCAGGACAAACAAATATAATACACAAACCCAGGAGGCTTCTATCCAGACTACCTTAAATAACAGGTCTTTTTGCAGAGAGTGAAATTGTCAAATCCTGAATGTACTTTTATCTGTGTGGATTGATACAGAATCTCTTTCACATATTTAAAGTACTGGAAATACTAATAGGGTTTTAAATTACCAAGCAAATAACCCTTCTAAAATATTGTCTACTGCCGATGTAGTTTGATATTGTATTTGAAAACAATGATATTTTAAAATGGTCTGGAATTTTTGTAATTTAGAAGAGAATTTTGAGATTATGTTCCGAACTCCTAAAATGTGCAAGTTTGAATACAGCAACTGTAGTAAGACTTTTTCAAATACAAAAATAATGCTTTGCATTATTTAGTGTCTGCAAGGAAAAAAATGTGCAGATTCACATATTAAGTAGACTCAAAGTAAGTAAAGGTCTTTTAATGCATGTCTTTAGTTGCTTAAGTGCAAGTATGTTTTTAAGCAGTATTAACTCAGAACTGGAGTCACATACTGATTTAAATTTACCTTCCTCCTTCCCCTTCCCCTTCCCTTTCCCTCTCTCTTCACTTTTATCTTGATTGAATGAAATCAGTTTTGCTATTGGTTGAAAACTGCCATTTGGGCATGTTAGTCCTGTAGATTATACAGCTTCCCTGAGAACTCAGTCCACAACCACAGCTGCATTTTTGAATGAGTGTAGTCTCAGACTTGGAGACAAGATGAGTTATATGTAGGGAGAAGGTTATCTAACCTTCTAGTATAGCTGGCACATGATAAATAACAAGTTCTAGGTGAGATTTCAGGCATTAAAGCCCTCTGCAGAGATAAAGATCTAAAATGGAAAAAAACAGGAGTCAAGTCTAAGATCAGAAAAATTGATCTTTGTTAAACTAGAAATATGTCAGTAAGATCATGGAAAGAGAAAAAGGAGACTTTGGGTGTCTGTGGCTAGTAGAAGTATTATGTAGGGGGAAATAGCTGATATAGTGTTTTCCTTCTAAAGGATTGGTAAAGTTTTATTTATAGCCTGTGGAAAACAGAGAGATTAACTAAGGATGGAGGAAAGAAGGGTCAGAAGAGGAAATATCATAGAGTATTAAAGAAATCTCTGTGGAGATTTCTGGGAACTAGGATTGTCAGTAAAGCACTGAGGGATATTTCTGTGGAAAATATTTTCCCACTGGTACCTGTTGTTCTATGTTTGCTGGTGTGTGGGTGTGTTCAGCAGGTTTTGCAGTATGAAAGACAGATGGTGACTTCCCTGGGGACTCAGACAATGCTCAGGATATCAGCAGGTAATAGCAGCACTGACGCTGTGCGGCTGTTCAAAGCATTTGAGGTCCCTTTAAGTATTTAGGACTTAGGTGTTTAAGAGAAACCCTTTATCCTTCAGTAACTAAGAAGTTGGGAGCAGATTTTGGAGATTACGCTTTTCAATACAGGCATATGAATTTTCTGCAAGTCCTCTGTGAATTCAGCCCACAGTAATCTTTTCTTTGTTCCTCTTGTCTTTGAAACTCAGTGTAAACTTCTGTCAAACACGCAAGATCAACATGAAAACTATGTGCCAAATGAGCATTTAATTCTAGTTATGCTTTCAATATTAAAAAAAAAAAAAAAAAAAGAGGAAGTATGACCTAGTAATCTCCCAGGCACATGGTGTGAGTCTTGAGATGTTCTGTGCAAGGCCAGGAGTTGGACTCAATTAACCTGATGAGTGACTTTCAACTCAGCATATTCTATGATTCTACAAACAAAAAGGAATATACCTTGCCATGGTCACATACTAATAAGAAAGAAAACATCAGAGCAAAAAACCCTATATTAGGTGATCATCATACTTTTAAAGTAATATGGTTCAGTCAGTGTGATCCTTGGATACTGTCAATTCTTCTGTTCTTTGCTCTTCAGTATAGCTGTTTGCATAAATACTTCAGTGCAGAATTGGCTATTTTCTGCCTTGTATTTTGCACTTGGTGGAATACTTTGTTCTTGTAATTTCATATTCTCTTGAATAACATTTATTTTATTAGATATGCATCCCCTGTTTTGTCTCATTCCCCTCTCTTATGTAGTTGTGGAGTTTTATGGCTTTCACAAAGTTGAGAAATGAGTACCTCTCCTTTATTTTAACTCTATAACTTTTTCTTTCCCTTTTCTTATTTTTGTCTCTTTTCCCACACTTTTCTATTTGTATTTGTATTTTTCTAGCTTCTGCCGTGTTCCTCTCAAACTCTTTTGTTTTTTATTTATTTACTCAGCTAATATTTATTTTCTCCAATATTTTGTGCTTCCACCCTTTTCTGAATACTTCCTTTGAAATTCAGAATCAGCATCTTGTCACAGGATGTGTTCATGATGGAAGAAGGGCGTAATCCTAATTGCTACTATAGTGAAATGATTGAGAAGAAAAGATTAAAAAAAAACTGTCTAAAAAAATGTAAAGAAATAATTTTGGAAATGTGAAAACAGAATACATTTTTTCATTCCCTGAAACCCTCTTACCTACCAGTGTTTAGGCAAAAAAAGCTTAAAAGTCTTTGCAATGAGGACAAAATATGATTTGAGTATTCTACCCTTGTTGAGAATGTGCTCATTGTGATTGGGATGACAAGGTAGGAAAAGGAAGAATTCTCTTTGAACAAAAAGCAGAAGGAAAAGTTAGTTGGAAACCTAGCAAGAGAAAATTATATTTCCTAGGCTTACTAGACACTAAAATAGCCACATAATCATAAAATCATAGAATGGATTAGGTTGGAAGAGACCTTAAAGATTATTTTTTTTAATGCCCTTGGCATGGGCAAGGACGCTTTTCACTATACCAGGTTGCTCAATGCCCAATCAAAGCTGATTTTGAGCACTTTGATGGATGGGACTCACTCAACTTTTCTGCACAACCTATTCCAGCTGCTCATCACCCTGATGGTTAAAAATTTCTTTCAAATATCTAATTTAAACCTACCCTCTTTCAGTTAGAAACCATTCCCCCTTGTTCTGTCACTCATACCCTTGTAAAAACTTTCTCTCTGTAACCTTTCAGTCCATATTTGTTGCTTTTTATTTTCAAATTCCAATTACATCCAGACATTTTTTTTTTCCTTCTGAAAATTTGTGACTCGAAATAGTCAATGTACTACAGTGAATGAAAGTGTAGGTGCGTTTTCAACAAACCTGTATACACAGAAACATCATGATTATTATTTTCAAAGTTTTCTGGAATAATTTAGATTATTTAGGTTAGATCATTTTCCAGATGTGTCAGCTGTGTTGGATTCTCCTCTAAATTTCTTCCACATAATCCCATTTTTCTAGCCATAACTTTGACAAAAGGAGTCCACCCACCAGCGGGTCATCTGGTCCAACGTTCCTGCTCAAGCAGGATCATGGTGGAGCACATGGCACGGGATTGTGTCCAGACAGTTCTTGAATATTCTCTATCTACACCTGCATTGTTATGCAAAAATCCATGTAAAAAGTAGCTTCCTAATATTGTGCTTGGCCTATGCAGATGAACTAATTTGGTTTCAAAAAGCCAAGGACAAGATTATACAGTTTTAAAATATATGTACGTGTAAACAAGTAGAGAAAATATAAGTCACTGGTCCCAGCTATGAGAGGGGCAAAAGTTTCACTCCTTGTAGTCTGGAGAGAGATTCACCAACTTTGTAGTACATCAGCAGGGAAGGCAGTATCTTTAATTGTACGAGCAAATCAGAACATTACTCTAGCACCTAACCACAGGGGTATGTCTATAGAGCTGAACATTAAATATATCTGTGCATTATTTTCTTAGTAGAGGATATATCTATCTATTTGTCATCTATCTATTTCTATATAATCTATATCTATATATATCTATCTTATAATCTATATATCTATACCTTAATCTTATCTATATCATCTATATCTAGATATAACTAATTCTATATAATCTATATCTATATTTATTATTTATTTACTCAAATTATTAATATGATGCTAAAGTAATGTATTTATTCATATTGCATACAATTTTCTCTTATTCTGGCTTTTTTTCAACACTGTTTTAAGATCTTCGTGTTGTGAAAGTAAAGCTACATTTTCTTTAATAAAATTTTACAATCAAGTTGAGGGAGTAGCGAAATATTTACTCATGATTGCACACTAAGTCAATTCTAGAGCCAAAAATTGAAGCAGTTTTTGCTTTAACCATTCCCCTTTGGAATGTCCTCAGATTTCTTAAACTGTATCTTAGTTTAGTTGGACATTATTTTTGCAGGTTCTCTTCCTCCCCTAGCCCTACAAATAACTGAGAGGAATGGCATGAGAAGAATGATCAAAGTGATCATCCAGGGAAATACTTGGTAATTTTGTGCAAGTGATGCAGAAAAGTGAACACTTTTCCTCTTGCTTTTGTTACAGAAGTTTTTGGTAGACGAAAGACCATTGATCATTGCTGTCCTGCTGCTGAACTGTTCCTTTTTAATCCCATTTGGCTGCTATTATGCATGAAGTGTTTGAAATTCCATATCAGCAGTGCATGCTGCAAGCATTGCTGTGTAATTCAACAGAAAGACTACAAGACTTATGTAATTAACACTTGTTATCATATCTGTAGTATAAATGAAAGGGATTGAAATTTTTTATAACCAGCTGTACTTGCTTCCAATGTGTCCATATTTTCCTCAGTCCTTTAGCAGATGTTTTTTGAGTACTTTTCCTATGCATTAAAAAATTCATTTTGTTTTCTCTGTGTAAGAGGCAATCTCAGAAAGAAGGAAAGCACCTTAAGGCAGACATAAGAAGGTTTATATTCAATAGTATTTGTTTATCTATGTGTCTTTATGATGTACAGTTACATAAAGGTTGTCAAAATATTGGGTGAGCCTGACCAGAAGAATTCACAGTCAGAAAGCAAATTGGATTGAGAGAGAAAAGAAAAGGAAAAAAAAAAAAAAAAAAGAAAGAAAAAAAAAGAAAAAAAAGAAAAAAAAAAAAAAAAAAAAGATTTGCAATTGTAGCCAGCATTTCCACAGCTTTGAAAATTGAGTTTGTTCTGATTGAAAGTGAAAATAAGGAGAAGGTGGATTTTGGGATTGACATGGCCACTATCAGATTTGTGTTTTCTTGGAAGGTGACCTGACCCTTGTGGTAACTGACCTGCACAGAAGCAGTCTGGGAGCCCTGTGCTGCTTTTCCCTAAACAGCAAGCTATCCCCACCTGTGTTACTATGGAAATTAAGTTCCTCAGTACTGATCCCAGTGACAAGTTAATACAGAGATTCAGGCAACATGAGGTTTGTCTCAAGAATAAGTCAGGTTATTAATATATTGTGTAAAGGAACCTGGAATTTAGGTGAATTGGGTTTTTAGACTTGCTTTGTAGACCAGAGGTAAAATGGATGAAAGATACAAGAGAAAAATGAAGAGTGAAGAGAAAATATTTAAGAGCTGGAGATCCATCTGCTATTTTATTCTCCACAAATATAAAATATAAGTCAACTTTACTGTAAGAATATTTGTGGAAACAAATCCCACTTTTCAGTAGAGTAAACATTCACAAAAAGAGCTTTCTATGATAACATATCTGACATTGCAAATACTAATTGCATTTTTGATTGCTTCAAATAATTTTTAAACTCTTGTAACATATGCATTTTAAACTACTTTGGACTTATTTCAATTTCATGCCAATGTATTTTCAAATATCCCAGCAATAAAGTAACTGAAAACAAATTCAGACTTAAAACATCTATTTATAGTTCAGCGATTTTTTTCAGAAATAAATTCCATTTTTGTTGTTTCAGGAATGTAAAGTTTATTAAATCTTAAACTAATTTCCAATTTATTTCTTTCCTTGTGAACAATCTTCCCAAATCTCTTTTTGTTCAGAGCTTGCCAGCAGCAGACTTTTCTCCATGTTCAGGTTAGGATGTGCTTTACCTAACAATTCAACATGAACCCTCACACAATTATATCTGTTTTGGTGACTCTTGTTCAGGATCAAGAAGAGCCTAACCCTCCTTCTTTTTTCCTACCATTTACTGGTTCTTAAAAAAAAAAAAAAAAAAAAAGACATAAAAAAAATTACCACCGCATTATGGGACCAAGGCACTTTTCAATAGATTATGAAGTAGAAGAATAATTTGGACCCCCTAGTAAATTGGAGATGTGGATGAAAGAGCAAGACAACTCTGGATTAATACCTCCAAAATTTATTTGTCATATCTGCACATTTGAAATATTTGTAATTTTTCCCTAAGATCTAGTTTTGTTCAGTTTACTAAACACAGTCACGTGGTACTATTTGAGGCAATTTTTCGTTACCCAAGATGAATACACAGAGCCAGCAGAGAGGTCATAAAACCTATGCGACCATTCCTGAAGAAGGACCACAAGGATAAGGAAGACATTTTATGGGTCTCCAGTAGGACAACCAGTGAAAGGTCATGAGGAATGCAATCAGCTGAGTCTATGCAGTTATTCAGATTACCCTAAAGTAGTGGCTGATTAACAGAGTAAATCTTCAGACTCCATATTCAGTGTTGACTCTATTTTAATGGATTAGAATTCCAAGACAGAGATGTCTTGCACATTCGTGTGAGTGTAGGTGTCTATCTGTTGTTGGATCTTATCCTAGGTGATGATTACCCACGGCTTCCAGGGACATGGTAAAAACTGAGGAGCTGGCCCGGATGACAGAAGACTGCAGATGGTAGATGAAAAATGCCACTTGGAGCTCAGGATTCAAATTAGCATGGCATGAAGAGACTACAGAGGACACTGTCTAGAATTCAAAGTGAAGGCAGGAATAGACAGAGAATAAAGGAACAAGATGAGAACAGAGTATTCTGTCTTTAGTAAAGCATAATATGTAATCTAAGTGAAAAAATTGCTGATTTTATTAAAATTATGCAACGGTATTTATATATAGTTAAAATATATGCATATCATACAGGTATATGTTATACTTCACAGGAGATATAAACACACATAAACCCCTTCATCCATATACAATGCATTAGATGTAGAGCAACATAAAATGCATGGTGTTGAAAATGCCCAAACTGTGATCACTTCTGCTGTGTGACCAATTTTGCCATGATAATGAACAAATCACCACTTCCTGTTTTGATCTTTATTTTAATCATTTTAAGCACTCCATCCAAATGCCACTGCATGATGTGTTGAGTTTCTGAATTTCTGAAAAGCTGAAAAATACTGTAAGCTGTAGGCTGCCTTTCTTTGCCTCTTACACTCATCTGTGTAAGAATGTATTGAAATATTTTTCAGAATTCACACCAAATATTTTACATAACGGTATTCTAAAACATATGTGACAATAAATTTCCATCTGCTTATTAAAAACTTTCTCCTAAAAAAGTAATATTGCTGTATTTAAATAGAAAACCATACCACACCATGCACAGGAAGACTGAGCATAAATAACCAGAACATTCTGAACTCCCTCAAAATTTTACACCTACAGAGGTCCTGAGGAGTTTCTGTGACATATTTGAAGTTTGGAATAAAACTTTCTTCCATAATGAACAAAAAGTTTTCTTTTTTTTTTCCAAGCTCTTCCCCTATAGCATGCAACAGGAGGGAAGTCTTTTGAACATTCAGAACTCATCTTTATTTACCAACAAAGAGACAAAGTGAGAAGTAACCTTTAAAATAGGTAAGAACCAAATGACTAGAATTCCCATACATAAAAATATGACATTTTGTGTTGCCTCTCAAAATTAATCACAAAGTATCTCAGACTCTGGAAAAGATTCATAATAAAATGCAGAAAATTCAAAAAAAATTAAGCAGGAAGATTTTCTGACTTTAATATGAGCAAAATGCGGAGGTCTACAAGTGCAGATTTGTTGTAGCAAAGTCTGTACTACACTTGAACTTTATATATGATGAACATTTTTAATCTTTCTGTTACAGCTGTGTGTCAGAGGCTTTTGCTTATCTCTTTCCATTTTTAAATGTCTTTTGGCAATGCTGAACTGTTCTATTATATTGTTAAAGAAGTTTTCTTAAATGTTCATTTGTCAATGATTGATATTTGAAAATCAAATCTTTAGAATACAGCTTGCCAGAAACTGATATTTTTTTTAATGCTCTTTCTGTTCTTTTCAGGCTGTAATTGCAATTTAGATTTTAATTTTAAAATAAAAAAAATTAGCTAGTTGAATTTAAAGAATTGATACATAACAAGGCCTTCCTTTGTGAGCTCCTTCAGGGATATATTTAGAACAGAAAGATATTAAGAGGCATTTCCTTAAATAAAAGACCTTATATTTGCACATGTGTGTTGACTAAGACTGGAGGTATAATAGAATTATTTTTAACCTACAAAATGTCTGAAATATTCAGTTAATGGCTTTTTAAAAAATATAATAACCATATACAATTTTCTTTTACTGTATGGATAATTAATTCTGTGAGAAATTAGCCTTCCATAGAAACCTAGCAATATTTCTGAGAGAAAAGATTGTCAGAGAAAAACAATTGAAATTGGAGATGTCCTTTTCTTGCTGGGGAAACAGTGAAAGCTTATTTCTTATTGAAACAAGACAGGGAGGAAAGAAATGGAGAAAAATGGTGTATTCTAGAGAATGAACCATGTCTGAATCTCTCTGTGAGAATAGGTGGCAGATTTGTAGAGATTGTAAAGAGAGAAATAATTTTGGTGATAACAGATGACTTAAGTAGAATCAAAAGCTCCTTGATTTAGCCTATAGAGAGGTTATCAGTATATAAAATACTGACAAAAAGGCATTTTGGAAATTGCCTCACAGTATGGAAAGAATTCTTATTAATAATATTTAGAGTAAATAACAGTTTTTAATCCTAATTGTTTTGTTGAAAGCTTTGATAAATCATTAAGGAGGTTAGAACTTTGTTTTTAAGGATTGAATAAATAAAAGCATTTTCTCTTACACTGTGGTAAATAATGTTACAGGCAGGAATGACTGAGGAAATTATGTTTTCTGAAGGGTAAGGTGGAAATGTTAATATGATCTAGGTAAGAAAGGAGCTCATGATTGACTCTTTCACTCAAGAAGACATGAGTTAGGGCTTTTTCTAAGAGATTTTCTATCAGGGGTGTGAATGAGGATGTGACTGGGAGGTGCCATCTCAGTGTAGCTGTTCTGGAACATAGAGAGGTGATTGCAGTAGGGTTGTGGTGATGTTGACAAGGTCTGGCCAGATGGAGAGTTTTGATGTTCTATCAGTAGACAAACTGATGTGAGGTTACAAGTAGTAAAGGAGACTGTTGTAACAGATGGAGATGAAAACTACATTTTATCTTCAGGTTCGACCTCTTATTAGGCAAAAGAAAATTAAGGAGTGCGATTAAAAATTAAGTTTAGTGTGATTCCAAAAGTATGCTTGAAATCATATTGGAAATCCTTTTGAGTACCTTGCTCCTTTCTGCGTTATCTTAAAGAAGGAAAGCTGGACTGAATTGAGTCTTGCTGGGTTTTTTTTTTTTTTAATATGTGCTTGAAAGCAGGAAAAACTGACCATTTTTGTTTTTCTTAAAAGTTGCTGTCTCCTAATTCAAATGCTAACCTTTTGCTGTGGGTCAAATATAAAGTGGAAAAGATCAAGATGTTATTTTGAGGAAACATTTTATGTGGGAAATGTCTTCCTCCACTTCTAGATCAAAAATTACCAATGTTTCTGCAAGAGGCATTTTTCAGATGCTTTAAAGTTTCACAGAGCACATTTTTCACAGATTGCTACTATGCTTCTGGTACAGATGGCAATCAAGTGCTTAATGTTGTATATTGAGGTAAAAGCAAATGCCTTCCTTTGAAATTAAATATGTGTATTTATTAGGATATACATAATTCAGACCTCCAAAGGACAGAGATAAAATTGTTTTCCCCTCTAAATGGAGTAGATTTTTCCCTTAATATTTCTACATATGTGATTTATGAAATGTTACACCATTTTAAGGAAGTTCTCAATAAGATTCCCTGTGCAAAAAATGTAATATCTATTAACAGATTTAATTTGAATTTCCTTCAAAAACCTGACATAAATCTGATTCAGGCAGCATCTTCCAGTTAATGGAACTGTCTGTTTTATGCTGTGGACAAGTGGAGATCAGTTAAGAGAAATCAGTATTTTTTTCCTACTATTGCTATTTGTTGGACTATACATAATGTTATGGGAGAAATCTTTCAGTTTTCAAAAGTTAGGCTTAGAAAAAAATGGCCTGAAAATTTGTTATTATTAGGATAAGAACGTTATTAAATGCAAAGGTAAGAAGAGTCACTGTTGTTCCAGCAATGCAAAATTTGAGAAGAGATGTGTAGAACTTCTGTGAAGTCAATCTAGAAACTAGAATAATTTCCAGCTAGGAAACTGTTGTGGGATCTTCTTAATTTAGTGAATGTATAACAAAATCAAAAGCGTGACTCTGAAATCCAAGTGGCTACCAAGTAAATCTGAAAATAAATGCAGGACAGTTGTTCCTGTGTTCATTTGCAAAGTCCTGCATGCAAAGGACATAAAAATTTATCTTTTGTAATAGAATTTTTTCTCATTGCACTCATCATGAAAAAGCAGGATCAGTCTCTGTATTTGAGCGTTGCACTTCATGACTTATATGGCACAACATGCATACCATGAGTCCCAGGCTTATATTTAACTGTTTGATATGCAACGTTTCCAGATTTTAGGTAAACTCTGAGGACCTAGATTCCTATCTGATTTTATCATCTACTTCTCCTTTGTCTCTGTAAACAACACCTTTAGACTGAATCCTTGCTGCTTCCTGACACTTCTACCAAGTGTGATTGTTTTAGCTTCTGTGTTGTTTATGGTGCATCCTGAGGTATCTTTCTTAACTGTTGCTTCCCACCTCATCATCCCTTCTTCTTCATTAGACTAGGCAACATCTGATTCTAAGAAGAGGAATGCAAACATCAGTTTAGGATGCAGGAGGCCCTGCAGGTTCTGAAATGGGATTTCTGATTGGGACCAAGTTGGGCTGTGAGACTCAGGCACAGTTTCCAGTGTCTCTGGAGTGGGATGGCCCCACCCCAGAGGAGTGCTCTGGGGACAAACAGTCCATATGTTCTCTGGTGTTGGTCAGGATGGCAATGAGGTCATGCAAGTGGTTACAAATAGAGAGCTGGTGAAGTGCACCTTGGCCATTTCGCTTTGAGGAGAGAGAAGTAACCTGTCACCACTCCATGGAAATAGCAGGCAGATAATGGCTGTGCTTCTATGAGGCCATTGAAATCTCATAAATAAATGAAAATAGGTCATTTTAGCTGGGATTGAATAAAGTGTCTTAGAGCCTTGACTTAAAAATAATGTGTTATTAAATCACTTTAAAATAATGTTGAACAATCACTTTAAATAGTTTGTACAGCAAACTCAACTACCCCTATGAGGAGCTTTCATTCACATGGACCAACATTATCATTCAGCGTTTTCTCACAAGTGATGCTCACAGAAATTGACTTTAAGTTTAGCAATTTTGCTTGTTCAGTGATTATGTGAAAGAGAATGAGTTCCAATAAAATGAATCTCCTACATACAATACTGAATTAAAAAAATCCCTAAGCAATTTTGATATTGATAGGTTTTCTGTGTAGACTTGATCTTTATTTGTAGGTGAGAATTTTCAGTAATCCTGCAGCAAGCTGGAGAACTATTAAGAGAACTGAGATGAATTGTGTTCTCTCAGAAAGATGCATCCAAATCCTATTGGATTGAATCTAAATCTTTCTACTCACTCCAGTGGGCTCAAGAGAAGGGCTATCTTTTTGGGAGAGATAGATTAAAGAGCAGTTCTTCAAATATCTAGAGTTTCTAGGCCATTTAAGATCATATTCTCATCTAAGAGAAAAAGAGAGGATAGGTTTGTTTGTTGTTTTTTTTTTCCCATGATCAATTAGATCTGTACTAAAGCTGGCAGAAAATAGATTATATATGATGGAGAAGTACAGATAAAAAGAACCCTTTTCTTCCTTATCCTTCTTCTTGTCATTAAATCACTGTAGCTGAGCACAGAAATGCCAAGGTGAATGTGAGTAAGTTAAGCTTCATGGGGGGCAGGTGACTGCATCCCTGCACTTGATAAGCACCTTTGATAGCACAACCTGTGGAGCTCTTTCAGATGAGAGCTTGTCTGGAGCTGCTTTAACTATTCCATATTGCACTGGAAAAGGAGAGGGAAAAGAGGGCATATGAGATGCAGAATTTAGAATAAAGTGAAAATGTAGCTTGACTAAGTATTTCTGTTGTGGATAAAGATTAGCACATTGACAAAAGTGTTTAGCTGATGAAATATTAAGAGACAAAGGAAACTAATAATCAGGAGGAAAATATATTGTGTATGTTCTTATTATGAATGATTTATAATTTATATATAATTATATTATTCCAGATAAATGCGTCTTATTCAAAGGCTAAAAGGTTTGACATTAATTGACAATAATCGTATCCTTAAAAGAACAAGGATATCAGTAGGCAATAGGAAAAGGTATTTTTGCACCTTTGGCAAAGCAAGGTTTCAGTTTTTCATGCAGTCAAACCTCTGAGTATCTCTTTTCACATAAGTGGTGTGGCTGAGTGATTTGATTCTGCTCATGGCTCTTTCCTCCAGAGTATTCATTCTGATACTTCTAGTAAGGTTATTTGGTTGAGATCTCTTGGCATATAAAGTAAGTCTGTGTAGTGAGAAAATAATTTTCATGTGAGCATAGTCAGGTGGAAATCTTTTACATTATTTTGCATTTTCTAAAATTTATGTAAGCTCAGTACATCAGCTGAAGAAGTACCATTTAGTTCTCACTTCCATGGCAGTTTTTTAGTGTGCATTTTGGCAAAAAAGAGGAAAAAGTTGCTCTTTTCCATGAAGTTTTAATTAGAGATAATTTTCAGAGCTCTGTTGTAGTTGTTTGAGCTGAGGCTCCTGAAATAAAGGGGTTTTCCTCTGTCATTGACCTACCATGGAGAAAGTCAAGGATATAGACTCTATAAATAAACAAACTAAATAGATCTCCATGTCACTGCTTTTACTTCCATCAGAAAGCTGTCTCTAAAAGGCCAAAATACCAGGTAATTGCTGACAAAAGGACAACCATAGAATTTACACCACAGTTTGTTTTTTGTTTTTTTTTTTTTTTTTGTTTGTTTGTTTTTTGTTTTTTTTTTGCCAGAGCTTAAGATATCTGAAAGGCTCAGAGATAAATAAAGAAGCTAACTAGAGTAAAATGTCAAGGGTAACACAGAAGAGGATGCACTTGATTCTATGTAATAATAACCACAAGTGGACCAGCCGTCAGACAGCTGTAGCTTGCTATTTTTATAGAGGTCATTAGAAGTGCTGAACGCTGAAAAGTGTTTACAATAAAAACCTCATGACTGAAGTTTTGTTCTCTTCTTATCTGTGTCTAATTTTATTGATTTGGAAAGGCAGAGGAAAATATCCTGTCCTCTAGTCTTGTGATAATATCATCTAATTGCATCTAAGAAATTCTGTTTTCCCAAGTTTTAAAGGAGTAAACCTATCTGAATCTTAGCCTTTATTTACATTAACTTATTCAAAATTTTTCTGGGTTTATATTCCACATGCAATCTCTTTTATTGATAGCTTTACTGGAAGAACAATGCAGAGTTATTCTTAGATCTTATGGGCTTCCTATAATTCATGAGCTGTCTCAGGACAGGTTTTATAGAAAAACTACATATTCTTTCCTTCTGAGTAACCACATTGGCTAAGTAGCAACATCCAGCTAGCGTGTTTAACTAGATTAACTTTGACAGGGAAGGATGCAAAATTACAAAATAATAAGTGATTGAGAAGGTAATTTTTGAATTGTCATTTTGGCAAACTAAAAACACTCCACTAGGACAGAGATTTTTGCCAATTCTGATTTCATAGAAATCTGAAGAGTACAGTTTTGAAAGTCCTTGAATTTCTGGCAGCTTAGTGGCACAGATGGGGCGATGAAGCATCTCAGGTTCCATCTACTGAAGTAGAGAGTTGGCCATAATGTCTCCTCTGTGACCAAGAGCTTTACATGGAATATTCTGAGTTGAATTCAGGATTACAGTTGAAAATAATGTGTGAGCACTAAACTAAAAATAAATTATACTGAAGATAGATTGAAAATTTAAAAATGTTAACATTTGCTATGAGCAAGAACAACTCCTCTGACCGCTGCTCTACTTAGGAAGGAAGAGACTTTTCATTGAAATTATGTAGAGCAAATCTGTATCTTTACAAGAAATGTGAAGAGTAATTTGGAATATGTTGGAGCTCTGGGATAAATCAAATTTCTGGAACTTATTCTTCCTTTGCCAAGTCATAAATATAATTTTGGTGAAGAAGTAATTATCTTCTCCATGGTATTAGTCTGATGTCTATAAACTCTTGCTTCACCTGGATTAGCATACAAGTTTGCTCCATCAGATCCAATTAAGGAAGAAGTTCAGGGTTCTGCACAGAAAGCAAAGCTGAAGAGGTTTCAGGGAAAAAAAATTACAAAAGAGGATGAAGGTATGGTGGTCACCTGTTAATGAACATCTTACTAGAGTTGCTAACAATAAACTTCATGCTTACTCCAAAAGTATCTTCTTGCTGCTATTAGAGAGCAATTTAATTAGAACATGGCTCTTACTTTAACAAAGGTAAAGTGTCTCTATTTTTTTTACTTATGAAATTAATCTAAAAGGCACTTCCATCTCTTAATAAAATATGACCTTATTTTCCAAACTAAAGTAAACTTCCTTTTAAAACTCCATCTGGTAAATAACTGCTTAAGGATAAAGTTAAAATGTACCAAGTTAAAAGGTCTTGGTACATTTCCAGTGTGCTGGAAGTAAACCAGAATGATTAAAACAGATTAATTTGTATGAGTCTTTGTAGATAAAATTTCAATCCCACAACAAGCTACTCAGAAATTTTTGACCTGGGATTTCCTTTGGTTATCATAACAAAGACTACTGTGAAATATTTCAAGATGAAATTAACAGAACCAGTTGTCTTTCTTGTCAAAAAGAAAATTGTCTTTGTAGTATGAATAAGTTCAGAGATTGTTGAGAATGATACAGACACAAAAATTTGTTTGCTTACTATAAAAGGTAGATAGTAATTACTTTAAATTTCCCATAGTAGATCTCTTATCTAGCCAGGTCTGAAAGATTTCATATATAATTTTTATCTTGATCTATTCAAGACCAAAAGCTTCTGGATTTTTCAGGGTTTTTTTCAAATTAATATAATCATAGAAGTGCACTGTTGGAAAGATCCTTAGAAGTTTATTAGTCTGCCTTCCAGCATGACTGAAATTAATTTTTATTAAAACTGATGCCAATAATTCAAATTTTTATGGGTAAGGCTAGAAAATTTGGGCCTGAAACATTTTTTCTAGCTGTTAAAAAAAAAGATACAAACAAAAAGCAAAAAAAAAAAAAAAACAACAACCAAAAACTTCAAAATGCTAATACTGCCATCTGATTAAAAAGAACTAACTTAAAAATGCTAATGCCTTACTCTGTGGAATTCTTTTTTTTTTCCTTTTTCTTTTTCTTTTTTTTTTTTTTTTTAATTAAGGCACTAAATTTTGGCTTTGAAAGTCTCTTTTCCTTTCAACTTTAGATTTTCTGGGAAATCTCAGAAAGTAGTGAAGGGTAGAGCTCAGTGTGCTGCACACTGAGCCAACTCTAATATCAAAAATCAGTGGTTTTGGAGAAGCTGCAGAGATTCAGGCTGTGATAAGCTGCATGTTGCATAAAGTTTTGAACTTAGCTAGTGTCTCCTCAGGTCAAATCATTGAATTCAAGCTCTAATGTGTCTTTTGCTCAGGTTATTGAAATCTTTAACATAGGCTTGAGTTCCTCTGGTCCTTGTCCCTAAATCAGCTTGTCTCTTGTTTGAGCACGGAGCAGTGAGTGCCTCCTCAGGGCGCTGCACAGCATCAGAGCACTCGAGTGGGCGTAGCTTCACCCCGTCTATTTCAAGTACACTGCATTCTTCTCTCTCTACAAACCACACACTGAGATTTCTTACACATTTAATTTTACAGCAGGATTTGTCAGCCTCAGCACTTCTCAACTCCCACTTTACACCTTGTCAAGTAGTTACTGAGTGGCATTAAAATTAAAAAAAAAAAAAAACAACAAACCAAAAAAAACATTCTCTGGAGTTTTTATTTTTTGTTAAAAGGAAGCTGAAAATTAACTTATCCATGTCAATATTAAAAAGAAAATAAAATGCTAATAAATTAACTTGCCAAAAAAAGGAAAAGGAGAAAAATAAGATCAGTGGACACTATATTAATTTGTTAAAACAACTGAGCACCACATATAGAATTGTAATTTTCAAGAGGCAAAACCTTTTGTAACAGTGGCCATTCAAGCTGATCTTGAAGTTAAGTGAATTATAACTTTAGGAATCAAAAGTTCAATGACTATGAATGAGCTACATAATTTAATTAGCCTGTAATAAAAATAAATATGTCTTGCTCCCTTTCTGTTAAAAAAAAAAAAAAAAAGCCAAACAAAAAACTGATTTTTTTTTTTTTTTAGAGTCGTGACAGCCCAAATCATTGATTCTGGTGAGCCTTTCTGACTTTAAAGCAGGAAGGATTATATAATAATCAAGATACATAAAGAACAAATGAAGTAAGCAAGCTCAAAACTTAGAAGATTGCAATCCAAGCTTTTAATACCACTTTTGTCCTTTAACTTTCACTGCAACATAGAGTTAGCAGAGTTTCTTTAAAAAACAAATGAATGAGAAAAATACTATTCCTCTCTTCACCTCTTTTTAAATGCTCTAGTTGAACCTTCACAGACTCATCACGCAATGATTTCAGTCCCGACAAATTGACGTCAGTGCACATTGACTTAGAGTTGAAAATTACACACTAAAGAGAATGTCCAAGACACCAAGTTATAAAAAAGAATTAAAATTTGTTACTGTGATACCTGCTTTTATGTCCAGAGTTCACATTTTATCAAATGTCTTCTTTTTTTCTCCTTTTTATCAGGTAGGACAAAGGAAACTGTGTAAGCGGTACTTAAAAGATGGACATAATAGCAAGGGTAATTCATGAAGGTCACAAAAAGTGAAAAGTATTTTAAAATAATGTGATCAAAATAATTTGCCATAGAAATTTAGTGGCTCATCCACTACTGAAAGAAACAGTTCACAAAAAGAGCAAGTGCAAATACTTTTCTTACTGTCAATAGGAAGTACATGAAAATTTACTTTTTCCCATATAGACTTGCTTTTCTAAGGATCCCCTCATCCTCACCCCAAATAATCCCATTTGCTCTGAGAACTGAAGCAGCTATGCCAGATCTCACTGAAACAGCTGCTGGATGCCAACTCTGAAGTTGACTCTGGGTCACTCTGCAGGCACTGCTGGATTTGCCTGACTGATCAGGCAGTTCCGTGGCAGGCTGGAATAATTTTGTTTGCAAGATTTTAACCACTGCAAATACAGAAATATTTGAAAGCATAAACGTGATGTAAAAATAGAAGCAGCACAGCTGTGAGGTTTTGCAGTGAACTTCTCTTGTGTCTGATGACGGACTCCTCCTGTGCTACTAAACCTTCATAGCTAATGGGACCTTCATCAGCAACCACAGAAACCTCAAAGAAGAAAAATCTCAAAATGGACTAGCTGGTGTTCAAGAAGGTACAATCTCCAATTACATTTCTCAGTATTCCAGGTTCCATGACTTATGCCCTGCCTATATTTTTGTTTGAGCTCACAAAGTACTCTTTCCCTCATCAATGACAATATTACAGTCTCTATTTCCATCCTCCCTTCTGCTGCTTAGTTTCAGACTGCATTAGAAAATAGACTTTGAGATCTGTCTTCTGTATGTCAGTGCATCAAATTAATATTAAAGTATATTCTTTTAAAATATTACTATGCCAATTAAATATAAGAGAAATATATGCCTTTACCACCCTTCTTCCTTAAAATTTATTTAATTTTTTACATGGTTTAATGTTAAGGGCAAGTAGAATTTAGAGTGAAGATGAAGAGAGGGAACCCTGTCCATAGAAAGTTATAGTGACACAGATTTGAGAAATCTAGGTTGAAAATAAGTATGTAGTGGATTCATTCAGTAGAATACAGAGCAGTTGAGTCACTGTCTGCATACATACATCGAAAGTAACACGATAAACACATGGGTTTGTTAGCGAGTAGACTGGCAAGTTTGTTACTGAGACAGGAAGAAATCTATATTGAGTCTGCAGGCCCTAGGGGGAAAAGCCATCTTTTGAAATTGTCTCATCTATAAACTCATGCTGTAGCCAAAAAAGCTGGACAGACATTATGGAACCATCTTATCAAGTGGTTGCCAAGGCAACCTTGAATGAATGTGTAAGAACAGGACAACTCATCACTTTGCTGGGATGCATGGAGCACACAGAGGGACTGTCACTGCTTGGAGCTCACAGTCTAAGGTAGGCAGCTGGTTACAGTGGAGGGAGCATGCAATTATAGAAACCCAAATATTACAGGTCCTCAGCTGTGTTGGAGCAAATCTAACACACACAAACTCCTGTTATTTGCATTTTTAAATTTTGTCCTTACTTTTGGGCTGCAAAATAAATAAATAAATAAATAACCCCAAAACAATTTATACATACTAATTTTCTTGAAATGTAAATGTAGTGCTTTGAAAGCTGGAAGTATGAATTGTTTATTATTCTTGCACAACATGCACAAGAAATCTATAAATTGTCATGCCTTACTTGGTCCTCAGTATGTAAATTCTACGAAATTAATTCTGATCTTTTTCATTTGAATTATATCAAAATCATTAATATTTCAATCTAGCTTAAATTCTTGTTTTGAGATACTAATCCATCTTAAATTCCTCTTTAGAGATACAAAAATTAAGTATGGCTTTCTCTTTTTATTGAGAAACTTTATGTAGGGCTTATGAGTAAGCACAGCTTATATGCTTAATGAAAATTTAAGACTTTTGTACTGTGAATCTTATTTTTCCAATAATTCTATTACTGTGTTACTAGGCACTGCATTCCCAAACCATAAAGTAGGACAGAGTACACAACTTAGATGAGCACATTAACATTAGATTAACACATGAATTTGAGCCCATCTTGAAATCTTGAATTTTTTTGATTTTCATATTTTTTCAAATATATATAACTGTTTCCATTAAATTACAAAATAGTAAACTATTTTAAAATAGTTAAAAATCAAAATAGTAAACAAAGTACTTGGATAAAAAGTGATAACTGTCATGGTATACACATGCTTAAAAGGTCAATTAAAAAAAAAAAAAAGAGAAAACAGAATTTTTTTAGACACACTTGAAATCAAGTCTGGTATGTGCTAACAAGGCTGCATTTACACATCGCCATGTACAAATAAGTATAGCTAAGGAAATTAGCTTTTTTCCTCTTGAGCCCTTCCTCTTTGCCTTATATGTGTTGTTTTTTTTTTCAGAGCTGGCTTGCACTGAAACAGCTCAAAGAGCAGGCAGCTTAAGCCCAGGTCTCACTGTAAAAGGTTAAGCAGGGCTGTTTTTTATTATTTGGCGACACCTCTATGGTAAATGTTAAGTCCAGGTGCCTTCTGCTGAGTGAGTGTATGACAACAAAAATTACACTTTCACTGTCGGAATACCACCTCGCTTCAGGGCCTCCTTTGCTGGTGCACACATCTTTGTTTGTGGCTCACTGTGCCTGAGCTGAGCAGAGGTGACTGATCTGGAATGTGCTCCTTACTCGAGAAATAAGAGCTGGGCATGCTCTGCGAGATGCTCATGTCTCTTTACTTGCCTTTTAATTTAACCTGGACTCCAGGCCCATCAAAAAAGGTGGGTAAAATGTGATTTTAGCCAATTGTTGAAGGGAGATGTGGCTAGGCTTTTCATCAGAATAGCAGGAAAAGGGCACTGACTGGGGAAGAAAAAGAGAGTTAGCTTTGAATGGTACCATACATTCCACCTAAGCTGGGCTTACATTGCACTTGTCACACAGCTTTGTAGGAACTTATCGTTTACCTCATGCTGATCTACTGCTTGGAAGTGCTAGCTCTTGAAGGGTTAAACTAAGGACTGAGAAAAATCTGTTAGTATAATATCTTATGAATTACTAAAGCAACTTTGATTTAATTCTCAAGGCTTCTGTGACAATATGTAAAGAGCTGCCCATATATAATATTCTGAAAATTTACTCCGTAATTCTTGTGGAAAGAGCCTGTCATAACATAAATCAGCTGTGATATCATTAATGAAACTGTTTTGGTGCAGCAGTAAATGCGTAAAAAATAAACCAGTCACCATCATGTTTGACAAAACAGTTATACGAATAATCTGCTGAATTAGACTTCTGTTAAATAGGTTAAAGTTTTAATAGTAAGACAAAGATCGATCACTGTTTGTGGTTGTTATTGACAAAAAAACCGAAATAATCTGGATGCTAACTCAATGAATTATCTCAATTTTCTGCATCAAAATAAAATGGGCACAAATTAATGCATTATGTCAGTATAAGAATCTACATTTTATTAGCAGTTTGTCATTCTTTCTCTGTGTTTCTTGTTTTCTCATTATATGTAATTATTTCTTAGGTAAATTAGAACTTCATTCCTACTAAACCTTTCTAGATCATAGTTTACACGCACATAATTGCACATAAGTCTTATGGTTGCTCCACTGACTTCACTGCTAGAAATAGTAAACAGTGCCAGTAATACTAAACAATACACACCACCAGCCCTTCCAGCCTGAGCAATCAGCCTGTGCATGGAGCCTTTTTAACTGATTGCCAGAAGAAAAATCACTGACCGCATGGGTCCAGTGTATCAAAGGAGTAAATTTGTTTGTTTAATCATCTTGCCTTTCTTCCACAATGCTGGGAACAAGCAGGGAGGGCATCTTAAGGTTCTCAGATTTGCTTTTTCTTTAACTATCTTGGCTGATGGAAACGATGTTGTTTGGCTTTACTCCAGGTCCGTGCAGCACACCCCATGCACTGCCTGTTGGCCTGGTGCTCCTCTGGCACAGCTGCAGCCGTGGAGATCTGTGTTTGCCTTTGCTTTCCCAGCTCACAGTTTTGCTCTGATGGCTTAGCTTTTCACTAGTCTTTCCAAGCAGCAAGTTGCTGTGCGTGGTGGCACCCGTTGTTTCAGTATTTAATTACCACTTAGGAGAGATTTAGTTCCTCCTGCTTAATGTGAATGAAGGGTAGTAAGCAAACCTCCACTAAGATATTCCTACGGAAGGAACAAATTGAGGGGCACACAGTGAAATACCTGAAGAAAAACAACAGCCAAGACTTTTTGAAGGTTAATGAATAAATATCTGGTAGGCATACAGAAAAAATTAGGTGGCAGGAGAGATTAGAGAGTGAGGTGTCTAAATTTCTTATTACCTAAGGTTTCCAATTCACAGATCCACCTCTTTTGCCAAGCCATTGAAGTGTGCAAGAAATCTTTACCTTGTTGGATTAGAATGCAAAACAAACCCTGCTTGGGTTCTTTTAACCTAGCTAAAATCCTCTATTTATTTGAGTGATTGGGGGTATGACCTTAGCACTTTGCTATTGAAAATGAGAGGAAGAAAGTTACATTGGCTCTAGCCTTTAGAATAACAAGCAGAGATTGATGTGTAGAGGAGATCTTGTTTGAAGCCAGTTCCCATATGTGGATCAGGCAGAGACTATTTTCTCTCTTTTACATGTTGTTACCCTAAAAGATCCTCATATCTCCAGCAGGAATTCTATGTCAAAGATAGGATTTGGGTGGTCAATAGTATATTTGTATATCTGTGCTCATCTCATAAAATGCACAGAAGACTGAAATTGTCATAATCCAAGATAGATGTAATTCTTGAAAAAAAAAAGTGATGATATAATCGAGAAAACATGCCTGGAGAACACTGATTAAACTTTCTAATCAAACATATCTAGATTTATGTCTATTTATATATTCTTATATTTATGTTTTGTTCATTATTCATTGCTTTAGAATACAACAATTATTTTCTAGTATTACCATACTCCTCCTTTGGTGCTAATCACTTTGAATACTGAAAGCCATATGGTGAGTAGTTACATGTAGTTCCTCCATGGGAGGCTTCTCATCCCCACAAACCCCACTGGTCTGCCCTTTTGGCTCTCCTCCTGCATGGTGGCCAGGAGGAACTTACCTGGACATTTGAAGTGGTAAAGGAGGAATGTGCTCACAGCTGAGCTGATACCTCCTGGAGTTTGTATGAAATATCAAGGTAGTAAAAGTCAACACAAGGTAACTGAGGCCGTTGTAGCTTTTGACAAGACCTCATACCTGCCCTACTCTAACCTTTCAGTTTATTTGAAAAGAAAAATTTATTCGACACTTTTTGAGATAGCTGTTTTATAGCTAGAACCTCAAAGGAGCCTTCATGTTTCAAACTATGATCAATGCCTGTTTTCACTATCACTCATGTTCAGATGTTTATTAGATAAACCATTTTATTTTGATCATATTATCAACTTCATACAAAAGGCATATTTAATTTAAAAGAATTTTATTGGGATTTCAGATAGAAAAACTATTAGGCTGTTTAATAATAAGGAAAATATTCTTCCAATACATATGGGACATTTACATCTTTCATCATAACAATACTAAAAAAAAAAACCAAACAAAAAACAAAAAACCAAACCAGTGGGAAGCCACAATATTCTACTATGACACTTTTTGACAACAAACCTGAAAGTTCAGATTCAGTAAATTTTGAAAACAGATGTCAAACTCTGCCTCTCCTCCTTCAAAGGTCTTTTGTTCTTCAGCCGAGCTGGCTGTGCAGAAGCAGCTAAATCCTGTCCCCAGGAGGTATCCTACTGTCTCAAAAATTGATGGAAGCTACTTTAGGAGAAATACAGGAATACAGGTGCTTCCCAGTGTTCTTGTGCACAGAATGCATAATCTGTATTTAGATTAACATCTAGCCTCTTGGGCCAGCAGACTTAATAAGGTTTCTCATTTCAATTTTGTAGGGATCCATCCCTTCAAGGAGCTGAGGAGGCCTTGGAGGTGGCCATCTTAGATACCTGGGACTCTGAAGTCTCAGGACTAAGATCAATTTTACCTGGGAGCAGCCCCAAAGCTGTAAAATATCTCTTCCCTCTCTGCCACAGAACAAAATGGGCAGAATCCTTAATTTCTTTCTTGGTTTTCTGTGTTGGGCAGCAATGAGACATGGTACAGCATATGTCTTCTTCCAGTGACATCTAATCCCTTTAGAGGTAAACCTGCTTTTATTTTACCTTGTCCTACTCATCTTTTAGAGGAGCTTTTCAACCAGGAAATTCTTCCCTAAGGTTTTCCTTGAAAAAGGTAAGTTGCATTTCAGTCAACAACCGCTTAAAGGTAGGGGGTCACTTAAGTGACTATCTATGATTTGATTAAGTTATTATCCTGGTTTCAGCTGGGACAGAGTTAATTTTCATATTTGTAGCCGGTACAGAGCTGTGTTTTGGACTCAGTATCAGAATATTGCTTTGGTTGTTGCTAAGTAGAACTTGCTCTAAATCCAGGACTTTTCAGGGTCTCGTGCTCATTCTGCCAGTGAGCAGGTGCACAAGAAGCTGGGAGGGAGCACAGCTGGGACAGCTGAACCACACTGGGCTAAGGGATATTGCTTCCCAAAGGACACAGTGCCCAGTATATAAAATAGGAGGAATAATTCCCAGTATGTAAACTCGAGGAGATACCCAGAAAGGACTGATTACTGCTCAGAGACAGGCTGTGCATCAGTCAGAGGGATGTGAGCATTTCTGTGGTGTTTAATTTACTTCTCTTGTGTTCCCTTACTTTCTCTCTCTCTTCTTATCATTAAAATAATAATTATTAACATTGTTAGAGTATTTTATTATTTTAAATGATAATATTATGATATTGTGCTTCAATTATTAAATTTTTCTTATCTCAAGCCACGAGGTTTGCTTTTTCTTTCCAATTCTCCCCCCCCAGGGGGGTGAGGTGAGGTGGGAAGCAGTGAGCATATGGCTGTGTGGTTCTTACTTGCCAGCTGGGGTTAAACCACATCAGTTATTTTGTAGCCTATGCTTTTAAATTTGTCATTTTAGAGGTGAGAGGGGCCTGATGGATTGGCTTGGAAAACTTTTTTGCACAGCAGTAGTGCTTCAAACTTTGTCTTTTGGTTTTTCGTTCGTTTGTTTGTGTGCAGATATTTCTATTACTTTAATTATCTTGATAAAAAGACAGTAGGGCTCAGTAGCTTATGTAAAAATGACAGTCTCTCTCTCTGTATTGGAGAGGTTTGAAATTATTTCCCTCAACTGCCACTGATCCCTTCCTGGTGGTCTTTGCCCTTCAACAGATCTTCTGGGTTATAATCCTGTCTCTGTGAATCACCAGAATGGCAATGTCCTCTTCTTCAAGACTTTTATCACCTGCCTTTTCTGCCCTGCCCTGTTGCCTACCTGAATATTAAGATTTTTGAATGGCCTGAAGGACCTGAATTAATTTGTGCACTTGAACTATAGGAAGCTGGACAGGATAGTTTGTAAGTTAGCTGTAGCACGACTTTAAAAAAAATATATATTCCCCAGTGCAAATGAGATGCCCTCAGCTCCATGGAAGTATTGCATTTATTTTCCATGTCCAGGGGTTCTATGAGCATAAAAGCCTCCATGTATGGGACGTTCAGGTGCTATAATAATGTGGAATACAGACACCTTTTTAAAAAGTAATATCAATGCATTATTTATAAAGCAATAGGACACTGAAGAATGAGATGTAGAAGCAAAGTGAACAGCAACAAAACTCTGTTGTCTCTGCTTTTTCTTTCTTAGAAAACAATACCACTGAAGCTATGATGATTTGTGCTGTCTATTACAGCAACTGCATTTTAGAAATATTTAGCAAGAGCAAGCTGCAAATGCATAGCCATAACTATAAATACCACCAAAGTAAACAGAGAGCTCAAGTGTTGTTTAATAGCATGTCTCCAGACAGACAGCTTTCATAGCTGAATAACTTGGTTCTCTTCTTATTGAATTTCTGCCCCAGAAATATTATACCAATAAAACTGCTATGCTGAGTTTCGCCCAGGACAAAAAGATCATTACGTATCAGGATGAAATTCATTCTCCATCCCTTGGAAATATTTTGTGTCTTAAATAAGAGAGTATCATGTTGAAATGACTATATAAAAGTAGTGTGATTTTGGTTTATCTGACTTTTTATGAATATGTTTTGGCGGTAAAAGAAATACGCCGTGGGTTAACAATTTTTGAAGAAAAGTCACCACATTGTTTTGTATTAAAGTCATGTTTCTTTAAAAAAAACAATTTAATTGTAATTATTATAGCATAAATTTATAATGCATTATTTACATAACATTTCAATATTGTATTGATATACAAATATTTTCACTTAGGAAAAAAAAATATTTGCAGTGATTTCTGTAATGTTATCTCTTTCAGAATAAGAGAAAAAATAAAAATGTCAAGTGTTGCATACATTAATGAATTCCTCTCAGAAATGTCTCTGTCATTTACTCATACACTGAGTGTAACAGCTAAGGTTTAGCATCACCAAATAATATATATAATATAGCCTTCAGAGTCTGAGAATATATCTGCTTACAGGTATAAAGCATTTCAAAATGGCCACTGAAATTTTGTTAAAACAAATGGTTCATTCATAAGGTCAGAAAATGTCTATACTCTTTACATAAATGCTTTGAAACAAACAATATGCAGCCCTAATAATGTTAAAATTGGTGTTTACTCAGCCAGCTCTGAATTAACATTACAATTATTTTTGTCTAGACAGTTCAAAATTGTCCCTGAATATCCATATAAAAGAAAGACAAATATCTCAGTTTGCATGTGATGCAAGTAAGGTAATACTATTTTTTAAATCTTCATTTTTTCATAATAAATATTACATTTAAAGTAGTTTCATTTTCAGTCGGTATCAATTTGCCTCTTGCAGATGACTGGTTTGGGGAATGAATTCTGGCCAGTGGTAATGAAATCATGATGTGGCTCCCAAGAATGATGGCAAAGAGATGATTGTTACTGTGGTTGAAGCTCAAATGGGTCTTGCATCAGGAAAAAAAAAAAAAAAAAAAAAGAAAAGAAAAAAAAAAAAAAAAAAAAAAAAGAAAAAGAAAAAAAAAAGTGCCTCTTGACAGGCAGAAGGTCACAGGATCCTCTCTAGGGGGAGAAGATATGCGCACTGAGGTGGAGTAATGCAACTGTATCCATACACTTCTTGTAATGTTTTATGTGCAAAAATGAACAAATGGATAAGCAATAAATATGTTTCTTTCATGGAGAATGGAGATTAAAAAGAAAAAAACAAGAGATTAGCGAGAAAAAGCTAAGCATCAAAAGAGTGTCTCTTCTTAGCCTGTGATTTAAATGACAGCTCAAGAAAAACAGTGCAGCTCAAGAATTAGTGCAGCACTAAATTTACAGACCACTAGAAAAAGAAAAAGAAAGACGATTCATGAAGGAATTAGCTCAGAATGATAATTTAAAGTGGAAGCAGAAAAAGTTCTACATAATAAACTCATTCTAAACTGTGAAATAAATTAGTTTAAAAAAATGTTTAAAATGCCACCAGACAGCCAGGATGAGACCAAAGCAGTCAGGGTAAGAAATCAGTGATTTTGAAGATGCTGTGACTGTGACTATCCAGGCAGACATAAAACCATTACATTAGTTCAGAGTAGGCATGAGATTTAGAATTTTGTGAGATTCAGAAATTGTGGCTCTTACATGAATCACATTCTTTGTAGCTGTTGACCAAGTAGGAAAGCCATAAGTTATGTCTGCATGGCTCTTTTTTTCTATTATATATTGCAAGAACTACCAATTGATGTTCTGTTTTGTAAGGATTCAGTATTTAAAGCATGGGCTCCATCTATCTGTAAACTTGAAGCTTGCATTTAAAGGGTTGTTTTTATCAAACAGCATGAAAAAATTCTCATTAATCCTCTACCTTCTTCCTTGTACATTTTCCATATGAAATGATGTGCTTTTTATTATATTTCTTTTAAATATGAAAAGGCTGTGGTTTTAAAACTGAAGATAACATGCAGCTTTGCAGTCTCTCAAATATTCTCCTACAAAACATTTTATTGTCTTAGGTTATTGAGCCTGGTCATTTGTTACAGATCTTAGGTTTTGTACTGTGAGATACAGAGAAGTGGAATAGATGTCAATATTTTTGGACTGAATGTATTTCTTAGTGCAGGAAAAAAATAATGATTTAACAACTTGGTCATCTTTTCCTCTTTTGCACGCAGAAACATCACATCTAAGGTTCCTCTGTTTTCTTTTTGTTTTTGCCGCAGTGACTTGCAAATTTCAGTGAACTATCTTTAATTTTCCTTTGGATGAAACATATTTTTCTTGAGCAGTAGGGCATCTCACATGGTGTAGCCTGATACTGGCAATTACAAAGAAAAAAATAAAGTGATTGCTTTTATTTTAGGTTTCGGTATCTTCTTAATTGGAACATTGTGTCCTTCCCTACTGTGCAATGTGCAGAGCAAGGTGTATGAATATTGACCTCTATACAGAGTTGGTGTGCCATTGTAATTTCGTGTCCTCCTTTAGAAGAATGATGAAGTAACCCCTGCTTAGTGCAGATTTCTCAAAATATGCAATTATGTTAATTAAATTGTTCAATTAGAACAGTATTATATTTTCTGCTAGTTGTCAACATCAAAGGCCAAGAAAAAAAAATAACAGTACTATAGCATAGCATTTTCACAACTTTCTTGACATAAGTATTTCTTCTGCATTCTGCTGCTGATCATAAATTACAAACAGGCTTTATTCTGCACAACCAGTAGCTAAACATGGAAGTGGTTATGGTTACATTCACATACACGTTTATGTACACAGATAGTCTGTGAAAATGAGCTAGCTTTGATGACACAGACAAGTTGGAGGCAAATGATAGTTTGCAGCATTAATTGCAGCCTGTCCGTGTGTAGAAAACATATGGTGGTATATGTCATATTTATGCTCATTATACTCAAAAGGCACAATAAAACCAACCCATGGTATTTGACAGCAGAATACAAACACTGCATATGACTATAGGAAAAATAGCCACTTATAGCACTTTTTGCTTGATTTGTCCTTCAGGTTTGCCTGATGCTATTTGCAGAATATTAAAATGACCTCCCTAGATCACAGGAGTATAAATGAGAATTCTTTTGATTAATTAACTAATTACCCTAATGTACTGTAGTTTACAGTTTGCATATTAACAGGCATGTTATTAGCTGGTAGAGAGAATTAAACAACTATAAATACATCAAATGGAATAAGCATGCACGTTAGATAATTTTTTTTTTTTTTTTTGATTTGCCATGTATGTGTGCTTGAAAGACAAGATGTATTTCTTCTTCTTCTATCGCAGTGGTGCCCTTTTCTTTCCATTGTATTTCTTTCTGATTCTTCTGTGGTATTTTCCTCCTTACATTTTTTTTTTATCAATGTCTGTGGCAGCACTCTGATAACTAATGGAGAAGATATGCGCACTGAGGTGGAGCAATGCAACTGTATCCATACACTTCTTGTAATGTTTTATGTGCAAAAATGAACAAATGGATAAGCAATAAATATGTTTCTTTCATGGAGAATGGAGATTAAAGAGAAAAAAACAAGAGATTAGCGAGAAAAAGCTAAGCATCAAAAGAGTGTCTCTTCTTAGCCTGTGATTTAAATGACAGCTCAAGAAAAACAGTGCAGCTCAAGAATTAGTGCAGCACTAAATTTACAGACCACTAGAAAAAGAAAAAGAAAGACGATTCATGAAGGAATTAGCTCAGAATGATAATTTAAAGTGGAAGCAGAAAAAGTTCTACATAATAAACTCATTCTAAACTGTGAAATAAATTAGTTAAAAAATGTTTAAAATGCCACCAGACAGCCAGGATGAGACCAAAGCAGTCAGGGTAAGAAATCAGTGATTTTGAAGATGCTGTGACTGTGACTATCCAGGCAGACATAAAACCATTACATTAGTTCAGAGTAGGCATGAGATTTAGAATTTTGTGAGATTCAGAAATTGTGGCTCTTACATGAATCACATTCTTTGTAGCTGTTGACCAAGTAGGAAAGCCATAAGTTATGTCTGCATGGCTCTTTTTTTCTATTATATATTGCAAGAACTACCAATTGATGTTCTGTTTTGTAAGGATTCAGTATTTAAAGCATGGGCTCCATCTATCTGTAAACTTGAAGCTTGCATTTAAAGGGTTGTTTTTATCAAACAGCATGAAAAAATTCTCATTAATCCTCTACCTTCTTCCTTGTACATTTTCCATATGAAATGATGTGCTTTTTATTATATTTCTTTTAAATATGAAAAAGCTGTGGTTTTAAAACTGAAGATAACATGCAGCTTTGCAGTCTCTCAAATATTCTCCTACAAAACATTTTATTGTCTTAGGTTATTGAGCCTGATCATTTGTTACAGATCTTAGGTTTTGTACTGTGAGATACAGAGAAGTGGAATAGATGTCAATATTTTTGGACTGAATGTATTTCTTGGTGCAGGACAAAAATAATGATTTAACAACTTGGTCATCTTTTCCTCTTTTGCACGCAGAAACATCACATCTAAGGTTCCTCTGTTTTCTTTTTGTTTTTGCCTCAGTGACTTGCAAATTTCAGTGAACTATCTTTAATTTTCCTTTGGATGAAACATATTTTTCTTGAGCAGTAGGGCATCTCACATGGTGTAGCCTGATACTGGCAATTACAAAGAAAAAAATAAAGTGATTGCTTTTATTTTAGGTTTCGGTATCTTCTTAATTGGAACATTGTGTCCTTCCCTACTGTGCAATGTGCAGAGCAAGGTGTATGAATATTGACCTCTATACAGAGTTGGTGTGCCATTGTAATTTCGTGTCCTCCTTTAGAAGAATGATGAAGTAACCCCTGCTTAGTGCAGATTTCTCAAAATATGCAATTA
>CM019215.1:43860840-43892638 GCA_009741485.1 Malurus cyaneus samueli
TCAATGTCTGACCAGACTATCTGATACTAATTCCGCTATCTCTTTAAAAGAAGTGGGGAACAGAGTACTTCTCACTGCAGTTCCCTCAGCTCCTACACGCATCGTATTAAAACATTCTTATTCTGTGGCAGAAAAGTTACTCAATTTCCTGGTCAAGAACTATTTAGCACATATCTTGATGCAAGCAAGTCGAGGAGATATTTTATATTGTTGTCTCTTAATGAGTGTAGAATTAAATTAAGGAGTAACTGAATAGGATTAGATAATATTCACTCAAATTCTTTTAACAATCAACTCTCCCTTAAAGTGCGGTTATTTGAAAATATCATAGAGAGTTTTTGAATACCTTTCTATTGACAATTCTCGTATTGTGAGTAATAAGACAGTACTGATTACCGCCACAGCAGATTGACCTGCTAAAGAACATCACTCTGACAGCAACAAAATTTGGCTCATTCTTGATATATATGAAGGACCACTGAACTTCTGTAAATACATTTTCATTATTATAGATACCTAGGTTCATACACATCATTTATAACTTAATACAACTTGAGATCTTGCTTGACACAGCTAGTGGAAACTTAACTCCAAAACTATTACACTGATAAATCTAAAACTAAAAAACAACGACCCTCCGCAAGATAATCTAACTACTTCGACCAAAACAGGAACTGCTATATGACTTCAGAAACTTGTCAGCATAGATAAGCCTTACCTTTTATATCCTGTTGCCGTATCAACCAATAACTAGCCTTATTAATTGCCATAGACGCTCGCTATACATTTCTCAGACCAACATAAAACTTTAGACTACTTTAAACCAACTGAAGATTGTCAGAAACGTAAACTTCACACAATACTCGTTGTTGAAGTGGTCTAATCTTTCAAACATCACAAAAACTAACTGCGATTTATTATAAATCACATCTAACCAGATCAATTTCAACCCAAATCGCGAACAGAATGTCTCAACTAGATATACTCAATTCATTTTATTTTAATTCGTTGCCTCATCTATATTTGATACTTTGGAAAAGCTAACTTGTACATCTTATCCACATCGTCAAAAATACTTTCGATCGTGTGTGCACTCACCCACATAATACTATCACTACTAATCTTTATGTAAAATTTTGTGTTTGAATAAAATTACTCTTACAAAATCAAAATAAAACATAGTCCCTTTTTTATCATCGAGTCAACACTGACTAAAGAATTACACATACAAATATTGGAAAAACATCTAATTCTCAAACTTTTACATCGGTCAAGCATGGTAGAAACCCTTCACAGTGATAATAACTAATAACAAGGTAAATGT
The DNA here is from genome assembly GCA_009741485.1 of Malurus cyaneus samueli. Taxonomy (NCBI): domain Eukaryota; kingdom Metazoa; phylum Chordata; class Aves; order Passeriformes; family Maluridae; genus Malurus; species Malurus cyaneus. Next base: position 43,862,165 of record CM019215.1, read on the forward strand.
TATCACTTTCAAGAAATAACCAAATTGCACCTAAAAATACAGAGAAATAATTACACACTATAGGACTTCATCTCAGTAACAAGTTTTACAACAGGAAACCTAAAATCAGTCTGATTAAGATCACCTAAGGAATACAGAATGAGTTTAAGAAGAATGAATACTGCATAACCGCAGACTGCACAAAGGAAACTATTAGGCAAAATTTAAAGATCGAGAACACTAACTTATCCTACTACACCAGAACATCTTCACCACCACCCCAGTGACCATAACCCTGAAACTATGCTTTTTACATCAATGAACCACAAACAAAAAGTGCATGAAATAAATCAGCGAAGCTGTAGAAAGAGATACAGTTACCAAGGAGTAGAACAATTATTGAGGTAAGGAATTATTGCTGTAAAATTTACGTTTGCATTCGTGACCAACTCCCACCAACACATGGAATAATGAACTTTTGGATTATAAACACGTTAGTAGAACTGAACATAACTAGAAGAAACTCCAGCATCATTGCTAAGAGTTACACCAGCCAGCCACAAGCCTCATTTTTTCTGTCTTCAGATGCAGATTCAAATAAACAACATCGATCAATAAAAGCGATGGACATCCATGTTGCTCTCGACAAATAGGCAACAACGACTTTTAAAAACATATAAGCATAAAACTCTTCAGAATTCCATTGATATATTGGCATAACGAAGTTACTTCTTATGTTTTAACATATCTTTACAGCAATAGTAGGCTCGAACTAAAAATCAGTGATTCAAACAAATCTATCTCAGAATGATCCTGAGCTGCTTATATCCTAATGACTGCATAACCAGAGCAGAGCGCAAATCCGTTTCCATCCAGACATCAAGTCCATAAAAAAAATCACAATCTCATAATACTACTTTATTATGAAGCTCTGAGAAAATATTATCAAAAATTGAATTTCAATTGCATAATGCTTCATCTATGATACCTCAGGAGAAGCTACTCCTAAGTACCCATTAACAACCTTGATGGAGGCAGTTTTTGCATCATCAGTGCTTATGGATTTCGTCCTATAATTATTCGACTCTCTCTGACATACTATCAGAGGTAAAAATATTAAACTGGGCGCTCACGTATTATATATAAATTTCAACTACCACTATCTTCAATGGAGCATTTAACTTGAAGATAAAAATATCTATATCCATTCAAAAGTTTATGTTATCTTGGGGTATTTTTCCACCCACTTTGTGTATTTTTAACACCTCTAAACCACGACTCTGGAGATTTGCCAGAAGCCTTGAACAATGCAAATGTTTAATGAGTTCTTGGGTTCTGTGCGAAAAAATAAGCAAGTTTTTATCCATTCTATATTCCTAAACTGATTTTATATGAGACTCATAAAATGCAAAGACTCAAACACACAAAACACACTGAGCAACCATGCTTTATATACCAGAAAATGTATATACCTAGTTTTTTCGCTAAGAATTTGCTGAAATTGGGAATAAATACCACAACATCAAATCTACAATAAAAATTTGACCTTATTACTTCAGCTGAGCTTGCTCTCCATACACTGATACTAATTGTAATAAAGTAAACCTACAACAAAATGACAACCAAGAATAACAGTGACAAGGCATAGGTATAGAACATTTTTCATGAAAGAAAAATGCAAGACAACAAAGCGTCTAATGAGACAAGAGACCACAGATAGACTGTCCCCAAAACACACGCCTGCAGTCCTGGCAGAAGTCATGAGAGGAGAAACACTGAGAAAGAAACCGTATAGAACACAAACAGAGAAGAAGCAACAGTGACAAAAGCGATACAACAGCCTGCTCTGAAATATGGAAAGTCCATATACAAACAAAAAGACAAAGAAAATTGCGAAAGAAAAAGGGAAAAATAGCACAGACAATACAAATCCATAAAACGCGCAACAAACAGCAAGAGAAAAGGAATAAGAGCTCCTGTGCAGAGCCTCTGTAGTGTTCAAGACTACCAAAAAAACCCCAACTAACCACAAAACCCACCCCCACAAACACAATAACAAAGACAATATCACATTCCCTATGAACAAAAATAAACATCTATGAACATATGAACCAAACTCTACTTTAGTTTCTACGTTCGCGAAAAGTGAGAACACTGAAAGAGGCACCGAAGGGACAAATACTTGCTTATAATGCAAGCATTTCCCTAAATCTGAGTATTTCATAAAAAGAAATTGAAAGAAGCTAAATTCCAACAATATCAGTTTTTGTGCCAAATACACTTTTTTAAAACAAGAGCAGGTGGGTGACAACACATATGTGTAATCGACATAATGTGATTCCAACTTTCATCTCCTTCTCCTCATTACAGAATCAATCCAAAAGGCTACATTCCATACCTCAGTCTGTATCCTGCTGTCTCTCTAAACACAAGAATAGAACAAGGTATCACAATAAGTGTTACATGACCTGGTGTCTGACCATCACTCTCAAGGCACCTAGCCTGTTCCTCTAATTCTCCCCGATTATGAATTCTGTCTCATCTTGACGACAATTAATATTTCTGCATCATTGGAAACCCAGCAACTTATAAAATGACCGCCTTCAAGACACATCGCGCCAAATTCCAGTAATAAGATCACTTTCATGATTAACAATTGAGGCCATTACTTGCAGCAATGCTCCAAGAGCATGTACATAAAACCTCACATATACAACGCCTAATTTTAACTCTTCAGGATAGACTTCTTCAGAAATATTACAACAAAATATATCACTAATAAAAAATAGCCTTCGGTTTGTGACAGAACTCATCCGACTACAAACGATAACAATAGAAAACGTAATTATAAATGCAATGATATCACTGTCGCTTTATTGGACATAGATTACCTAGCACACTTCCGCAACCATTCTACAAACTCGTCATACACATTTAGAAATCTATTCAGTAAAAATCACTTTGGTAGTTCTTCATTAGCTTAAAACTTCTAACTAAAAGGTATAACATACGAATTAATACATAACACTTAAAAAACAAAGTCTGATATTACTACACACAGTGTCTAATATTAGTACAACTGTTGATCCCGCATGACAAATCTATTTGACACATAACCACTCATACACGTCAAACTTTCATCATTACCGTCCAGTCATTGACAGACCAGTCAGCCTAACTCATATATTCACAGTACTATCCTGATTACATATACATACTACTATGCTATAGTACTCTTTGCCCTGGACCTTCGATCAGGACAAGGGCTAGCTCTTTAATACCAGATAATATATATCACATTATATCAAAACCTCTGTACAATATCCACGACCATAATCTCAATTTTAAATACAACAATGATAAATCACAGAAATCATTGATCGCATATCACAAGGAAAAAGTCTGCTATTTGACCCAAACACAGTTCACCTTAATTTTTGCTGAACAAAGTCTTCATTTATTCCATTCGGTCAACAATCATAAGTAATACCTATACTTACTGATTACAACCACAAACAAAAACATTTTAAACATCCTAAAACTAAGAATTCGCAGATTAGCCTTTCTTAATTGAAGGGCATGATGCCTTAGTCAAATATTAAGTCTTTATTCTCTAAATCAATTGTTACACAATGTACTGCCTCTGACAGCTTTAGTTTATAATTTAGAGCTTTTGGAACTAGAAACTTTTCTTTTTATCCAATTATTTGATGCTCATTATTGCTGGAAGTCAAAAATGAACATTTACCTAAGATTAACTGCGTATATATGATGTAGTCAATTGCATACTGTGTCTTTACTATGACATACCACACAAGATATAAAAGCATATAAAACTAAGCAAAATAGCCTACCCAAGATGCTAGTGCAAAAAGAACTACTGCTGGATTTCTCAACTATAACACAACCTATAAGGCAGAAAATTATGTTTTCGCTCTTTTTATGTACCTACAAGAATAGAATCTCATTCAAGATGACATCATAAAAACAAAGAACACAAAATAGAAACTAAATTCTAGCAAAGGATATTTTTTTAAAAAAAGCAATAATAAATATATAAAAAAAACTGCAAAGTTCACCAACTTTTTCTACACCAACTTATCAAGGTACGATTATTACTTTCAAAATAAATCATGATACAAAATGAGAAACACGTTGAAAATCAATCTCATTTTCCTCTCTTCCCTGTACATCTATCTTTATGCGCTTCAACAAAGGAATAAGTCTGGTTCACTCAGTGAAAGACAGAGAGGTAACTTCCTCAGCATCTGCAGCATGAAAGAAGCATAATTTCTTTCTCACAATAATGTGTCAGCCAGCAATCATCCTGTGGCTGACTTGAAGGGAAACATACGGAGTGTAGTGCCCGTAACAAGGACCTTCTCAGCGCCTGATCTGCTGCCATGAAAACTGTCTATGTACTTCCCCACATCTACGATCTGAGAGTTCACAAACTTGCGGTCGCAGATTAACTTGAGAAAAACTCTTCAAACAGAATATCACACTGGCCCCAGTATTTTATGTCATGCACACAGGTACTCTATACATTAGCAAAACACAACCTTTACCAAAAGTGCTCACCATATAAAACACTCTTGCTCACATATCCTGCAAACTCTCATCCAACTTTGAACCAGTAAGTACCATGCTGACCAAACAAGTTGCAACCCCAGAACACATTCACTCCAAAGTTTAATAACCACCACTCGAACTCAATGTCTTTTACGAGCATGGCCACATACACTTTCTTTTGCTGCTATAGTGAGATGGACAGGATGATCTGGTTTTTCTAAGGTTAAAAAGTCAATACGCAGATCCAATCTACCTGAATGGTTTATACCACAAAAACTACTACTTTCACTATGACTGCCTCGAAAGAAGGTAGACAAGCAGCCTTGAAGCTTGCAAACCCCTCATTTAGAAGGTGCAAATCCCTAAATGACACCATGTGTGTGACCCCACATGCTTTTCCTAGAACTAAATTTTCCACCCTTTTCACGATGATCCATCTACAAGGAACACTTTAATTGGTGAGGCCTGTTAAACAGATTCTTGTATTCTTGCTTTTATTATTAATAACATCTCTTTGCTATATGATTTTTATTTTAATTCCTATGACTTTTAGTTAAAATGAGGGTGTGATGAGGCTTCATGACAAAGTATAACAAAAAATATATTAATCATACATACTGAGCCCAGACTAAAGAATCAATGTACCACCTATCACTCATGTAAGTTTGGCAGATGCGGGGACAAACCACTAACTACATGCCATAGACTAAAACTTACCTATTCATTCGTCATATCAATCAGAACAGGAGATAAGGACCTTTTTGGAGTTGTCCTTTGTTCTCCCATTAAAATCTATATAAAGCGCCCCACCAATTAAAACAACAAACATTTGTTTAAACATTATATTTATAAATACTTCAAACACACTAAATCCTCCCAGTATTTTAACGTAGAAGTTTCCAAATAACACGCTCTCTTGCATTCTTGCACAAAATAAAATCTTCCATCTCTCTATTGCTTAAATATAAAAAAAAAATATGTATGACCTGCCAAACTAACAAGCATCATTCAGGATATGTATACACACAACTAAATTACGTGACGTCTCAAATTAAACAAAAAAAAATCAAAGCGGAAACAGAAAATAAAGGAAACGAAAAATGCTGCTGCTCATCCAGTCTGACTTTTATAAATGAAGACACCTAGATTTTCCAAGTCTCATATTCCTGACCTCACCATCAATTAACTACGAAATATACGCTTGCCCAACGATAAACTTCTGCTGTCGACTTCAAATATTCGATTACCCGCTGTAATCAAACTGGCGTATATAGGACTATCAGGTCATTTTACTGTGATATCCTCTCTAACACAAAACAAAACAAAAAGGAGGCACTTACTTATCTAGGAAATGAAAAAAATGAACGAATCCCTACTCATCAGGTATCTACTATATCTAGAAAATTTTTAAACACTCTTTCCCCTTTAATTCTAAGTAAGCACAACTAGAGAGACAAACAAACTCTGATCAGAAGAGAATAGAACAAACACTCTTTAAGACAGACAAGTTTTATTATCATCTTTGTAAGCTAAATCTTGATTTTCTTGTTTCCATATAGCGCATACCCATAGTAATATTACAGAGCCAGCTTTTGATTTTCTCTTCTTCTTCATTTCTGGCTAACAGCAGTGATAAGTACTAATCCAATAGAACCAATGAAGGCATTTCAATTCTTATAATAGAAATGCAGTCAAGCAACATCAATCGTTAACACGAAACCTAAAATTACAAATTCCTCAGATTAAATACAGCGACTAATAAGCAAACAAAGTATTTATAATTATGGTGATATGCGATCTTTACAGAGGACTAAGAAATTACTTTTACAGAAATTAAACAAACTAAAAAACTCATTTAAACCTCTAGACAGTGGCATGCTATCTAGAAGTATCAAATGAACCACTTGTCGACATTTTAGCTGGTGTCTGGTGTGGTCTCACAGTGTTTCAGAAAAACAGCAGTTAAAGAACTGTAAGCTTTATCATTCGGAAAGATTTCTTTCTGGTAAATCAAGAGAGCAAGATAATTAAGCTAAATGCTCTCAGGATAGTCTGTTATATTAATATCGTCTTGAGAAAACTTTGATAGACCAGAAAGTCATTGCTCAATCGACTAGGTCCACATCTTTGCGACACATACCGTGGTGTACCAAGGCTATCCAAAAATACAGTCTGACATAAAGACATCTTCAAGCGATATCAACGTATATTTCTGGGTAAAATACCAAAATACGCTTTAAAATACTAAGCTACACAACAAAATTAGTGTTCAACCCGACAGAAAACCCCACGCATCCTGATCATCTGACAATCTTACCAAGGGTACTCTAATAGCAAACCAGCAATTCTCTGGATATTCTCTCATATGCTCCGTAGCTAATATAAAAAAAAGCCAATATCATACATCCAAAGTTTCTTCACATCAAATATTTGTCTTCTAGGATATATGAAGTATGAGCATTCTGGATACGGGGCAATGTGAGACAAAAAGAACCATATTAATCAAAATCCTCGGTTGAAACATATTTCTCTTTTTTTTCTGTAATTTGCATAAAGTTAATACTAACGTCTGCTTCATTTTTCTGAGAAGAGAAAATTTAAACCATGAGTGAGACAATAGCACTGATGAGCAATTCAATATTGAGATGCAATGTCTGACTTTAGGTCTGTGAAAGGGTGGGTTACTGTGACTACATTCTTACACCACACCACAGAAAGCCCAGCTGAGAACCAAGTCTGTCTGAGAGGGACTCTACCCAGTTTTGCATCAGTTTCTCTTTCAATGAAATTGTCTATTCACTTTTTGTCTGGAGCTAAAGTGACTTTCTTAACTGTTTTGTTAAGGCTGTGCATTTCTGTATGGAATTTAAGATTGTCAAAACCAGCAAAATTCACCTCTCGAACTTCTTGCAAAGTCAAAATATAAGAATAAGACGTAAATGGCATCTTACCTCAGAAAATGACACTGAAGCATTGATTTACAAATAAAGGTTGCATGTGTATCATACTTTTCATACGCTGCTCTATGGTATCATGGGATCGGACATTATAAAAACTAATGCTTCAGCATGGCCTGTCAGAAACAGGAGCATATTTTCATAGGCTTATCATATTAATATTCAGTAGGATAAGTTTTACACTATGCATTCTTTATGGTATAATCTTTTTGCTATTAATCTCATAGTAAATACAGGGTCATTATATAATAATTTTTATTTATAAAGGTAATTAATATGTGGCTGTTGTTGATATTTTAGGTTCTTGTTTATCAAATAAGAGCTAGTATTTATATCCCTTGCAGTTCATCTGTGCATGAACAGCAGACAAATATTCATATTCATTACATGAGAGGAGCTGGGAGATCGAGAAAGACAAAGCTAGGACCTGATCTAGCTTTATCTTACTGCGCACGGATATCGTCTGAAAATGTAAAATAAATCTCTGCATCAAATGTCACGCAAGATCCTCTTTGCTTTCCAGTCAGATCATTAAAAATATCCTCTCTAATAATTGATCCTACAGTTATTGATCACCTATTCAAGACTTAACATATTCGCTGGATTAATCGTCGTTGGTTAGTGCAAAACTTTGTACAAACACATTTGTTAAGCAGTAGCAATAATGAATTCACTTGGAATCAACAGAGGTAATTGAAAAGCCCATATGTACTCAAACAAGAAGGGAACGCAATATCCTATTTTAAATTGTTTTTTCTTTCCAAAAATATAGTTTCTCACACCATCACCCGCACACCCCATGTCTTATGTGTTATAGTTAAATCGAATTCACCTGTTAGAGTCACCACATGTTTTAAGAGCAGATGCATATGGTTTTTTTCCTTTTTTCTAACTGTCTCCTCTAATCGTATACTACCAAGAAATCAGCTTTTTTTTTTTTATATTCTTTTCCTTTTAGTAAAACGCAAGCTTGGCTTTTGCTATTCTCGTTTCGTAGTACTCTGGTTGTTTACCATTCTGTTCCAGCCTATGTTTCATCATAATAACGTTACTAGCCTGCAGACCCAATTGTTTGTTTGTTGCTCATTCTTTTACTCACCGCCGAGCACTGACAATTTGTAAGTCGAAATAAGACTAGCAAGAAATTGTCACTCTGACATGAAGAATTAGCAAATTTGCAGTGTACTCTATTTTAATAGTTTTTTTTTACTGGGGGGTATGTGATTATTTGATTTGACATTCACACTGCACTTCACTACCAAACCTGCTTCCTATTTTAAATTATTGCAGTTCTCTTTCTTTTTTTTCTCCAAAATGAACTAGAAGTTATCTCTCCAATTCTTATATTTTATACATTGAGATTCAAAACATGACAATACTCATAATGCACAGGCTTATGCATTTCTGACTTATCAAGAAATACAAGTAGTTTTTTAATCTTAGTTTGTTTTAAACACCCAATCCATATTTACTATGCAATTGCTTGAAATAAATAATTACTCTCCCTAGTATGTTCTGTCGAACTTCTTGCAATTGTAATGTTTCCCTGTTCTTATTTCATCCTCAATATTTAACATAGACCTTTTTCATCCTGCCAATTTTGTGTGAGGAGAATATGGTAGATCATGTCCCTGGATTATCCTGATCCAAGTCAGGTCCAACTCCTATAAAAAGCAGATTATCAATGCTTCGAATCTAGGGACATGGAAACTAGAGGAACTCTCTCCAATCTTTCTACTACTACATTGTCAGAGATCAACAAACTTGCTAGCAAAAAGTCTTAATAAAGTTTCATTCGTAAGAAAAGAATTAAAAAAGCAAAATATTATTAAAGTTTATCCAATATTCCACATCACAGAGAAATGAAACCTAAAGAGCTGATTGTTTTAAAATGTTTTTCCACAAGTATCTAGCTCAAGTGTCTATAGTTTAACTATGAAGAACCTGCTTTTCAGGTGCTCATTAATGATCTGAAGCTGAAATGAGTGGTCCCTGATTGTATTTTATTCAAGAGCAGCAGTAAAGTTGGGAATTAAATATTGTTATGCTAATTCCACTAACAACGGAATAATCCTTTAAAATATTGTGAGCTAATGTATACAACGCTTAGGTTTGAAACTATAAAATTTTGTCAGTTTAATAGACTGAACTTAACTATTATTTCATTTCTCTATCATAGTATTTACTTTAAAGTTTGTCAGGAGTCATTGTATGAACTGAACACTATTTTAGGATTTAACGTAATCCGATCTCGTGACAGCACATTCATTGAGCTGTTTTCACACAACACAACAATGTGAATAAGTGATACAAATTTTGTGAAAGAGATTAATATCCTAAAGTAAAAATCTTATACTCTCGAAAAACAACGAGTAAAAATCTTGACAAATAAACGTAACCTCAAAACACAAATTCTTATCTTAAATATGGAGCTTTATAAATGACAGATCGTGTTTGCTCTAATTTCTCTGTAGTGAATGATTCAAATAACTGCTGCATTTATAGTAAATATATCTGAATAGCTCTATAATTTTACAAATAAAAGAGTATATGCTAGTCTTTAACATGTTATCATGCTATACTCTGATCATAATAGGAAAGTGCATTATAAAAAAATATAATGATGAAGGAATAAAAGCTCTTCTGAAATTTTCCATGTACTTATTTACCAGTTTGCAGAAGATTGAAACAGAGTGAATAGACTCTGAGAGAAAATAACAACACAATCTGCAGAATGCATCAGAGAAAAAGATTTTTTTTATTGTTGCAGATCATCCTTTTACAATCTTCAATATCTGCAACAGGAATATAACAAAGCTGAAAGACCTTGTGAAGAACTTTCATGGATCATTACCCACCATAACTGGTTTTGTGCTCATTATCACAAAATGTTAGTTACAAAGAAATATTAAGGATAGAACCTGAGAAGATAAAGATTAGAATTTCTGTGGAGTTTATTGAAGTTAATAATTTAAAAACCCCAAAACCTTAATAAAGCTCTTTTACTCAGGATGAGCAATCTGTCATTTAATATCAATAGATATAGACTCTTCATTTTGAGGGCTGTATGTCAAATGCAGAAAAAACATGAATACAATGTATGGTGTAAGTGTCTGTCAGTGCAAGAGAACTTAACAGACTGAAGCAATATTCCAGTCATATTCTCAACGCACTGATAACTGTAACTCACATTAGCAGATCGAGTTTCCCAGATGACATATTTCTGTATTTCGTTGTGATTTTTTCATGAACACTGACACAGCCATTTTCTCTCTGAGACTGGATTGTTACATCAACAGGAGAATTTTTCCATACAATCCTAAGTTGCTATCACAATTTATTTTATACAGTTTTCACGCATCATATAAACCCTTGATGTTACAGATAATTTGCTCGAAATCTTAATGTAATAATAAGAGTCAATGGGAAGATGATTTTTTAAGGAGGAACAGTGATTTACATCTTGTTCTAACTGAAAACATGACCAGAAGGGTTCTCGAAGAAGTAATTTATAAGATCCTTTACTGCATGAATAATAAAGTCAAGTTAAAGATGTTAAAAGAACTCTTTCGGGGGCCCCTCCAAGCCCAAAAGAAAAATGTGCCCATACATACCCCCCCAAACATAAAAATACAAAACCCACCCCTAAACAAGTGGGGGGAAACAACAACAACACACAAAAACAAAACAAACAAAAAGGGACAAAAAAACTCATTTTTTTATTTTTAAAATAATTATTCATTCATTGCTTAAGTATAGAACCATTTAATATAGCTCTGTTATGGCCTTCCTGCATGGTTGCTTCAGTTTTTCAATATTATTCTGTGAATTTTCTAACTTCAAATATGTAGAGAGAATAAAGCCTTTCATTACAATAGTTGAGCCAAAGCAAAATAATGTGCACATTGCCTGGAGGTAAAGCCCATCGTTGTTACCTGCAGATCTTTTGATGTGCATCTGCTCTATTATTCTTTTATTAATAATACCACGCGCATAATATTTCAAACACCACAGCATGTTCTCATGAAGATCAAACGATATTTCCCAAAGAAGGAAAAGAAGATGGTACAATGTGAAATTAAAAGTTAAAAGTACATAAACCAGCTGATAAAAGGAGAGAATTTGTCAAGGAGGAAAATTGTATTTTTTTTTAAAAGATGAGCTGTTTACACAGAGGAACGGATAAATTGTGAAACCATCCCAACTCTCTAGAAGCTAGGGAATCACTGTTTCATTTACTTCCTTCAAAAAAGATTTTAATTTTATTATATCTGTTTGATTTATTCGTTTCGCAGTCCCGCTCCCCATCCTAACTCTCCAGGAAAGACATTTAAATGTTTATGTTTGAATCTCTATGTTACAAGATAATTGAATGGCTTATTATAAAAACATATCCCACTTTTGTATCCTGTTTGATTCTGAATTAAAAATTAGGTTTATTGTTGATAAATGCAATTTCCTTGGGCAAATAATGAATACAATGTAGTATTAATTCTGTCCTGTTCTTATGTTATATGTATTACATCCAATGTTCTTAACTGATTTGATAAAAGAATTTCCTTCTGATCAGTAATCGTTCGAAAGAATGAACATCCAGATAATTCTAATATAAACGAAGGAACAGTGGATATTAGATAAGTGACGTAGGTGCATAGGAAGCACAATCCCTCCAACAAAGACTAGAATCTCATAAATGAGTTTTAGAGGAATCTCAAAAACCTTAAAAGTTGGGGAAGAGAGAAAAAGATTTCTGCATGGAATATAAAAATTTCTTTACAATCAAAAAAAAAAAAAAAAAAACCCACCACCAAAACACCCCTCCCCCCCCCCAAAAAAAAGCTTCACAAAAAAAAAAGTTTTATAAAAGACAAACTGAATGAAAAAAAAAAATCCAAAGCCCTTCAGTTCTGGGTATTTGTAATAATTCCAAGAGTTAGTTTTCAAAAGACCTGAAAAGAGATAAGTGGTGCATTATTTGTAAATAATCCTGTCTGACAAAGATAGATGCTACATGCTCGTAAGGAACCAAATGACCTGAAGACAAAAAATAAAAAGATGGCAGATGAATTGGTAACAGAAGTAAAAAGTCACATCATAGCCACGTTCAGCTTTGGAATTTAACGATGCCTGAAGCTGGATAAGAGAAGTACATAATACAAAAGTGGCAGTAGATGTCAGACACATCTCTGAAGCATGTGGCACTGTTACAGCTATCCAAAATGAAATCAGCAGTTGAGCGTGGACTTGTCCTAGAAAATACGACAAGATCAGCTTTTGTAGCTCTGTGAGGAAGGCTAATGTTTAGACAGCAGAACTTTAGTCATCTTGGAGAAAGGACAAAGTACATTCACAGACTAAAATAACTAGGTCACACTCCCAAAAGCTGGTTTATTAAAAAGGACATAGCAATACTTGGTATGCATTCCCTGCTCTTGTACATGTACATTTAAAAGATAACTTTTCCTGAATAAAACAAAAGTATGGTTCTTGCAAAGTGAAATTCAACTTACTCCATGGTTATTGACCAAAGTGGGATATTTAGCAGGTTTTTAATTGGCCGATCAGTATTGTGGTGAAATTTGTATCTGAAGATTCACAATTTCCAATACTCCAATCCCCAGCCCCTGAGAACACTGGTATAACAAGCAAGGGACTAACCTTCTCAAATTTCTTCTCATTTCTCTTTTCTTTTTTTTTTTTTTTTTTTTTTTTTTTTTGAGAATTAATGATCAAAAAATAAATAACAGACTGGTTTTATAATTATTTTCTGGACCTGGATTGGTCAAGACAAAGGTAAATATGGGAGCAGATGTGCATAGTCATATCTTTTTTCTTCCCTAGATTCTCCTGGAGCTAAAAGGTAACCATGCAGAGGTGTTTTTCTGTATCTAAAAGCTGCAGGGAATATTATCTTGGAATCTAACCACCCTCTGAATTTTTTACTAATTGGCCACATTTATTTGTATGGCTAAGTGAATTAAAAATATAATATGTGATCCTCAGTTATTACATGCTGGCAAATTGATTCCCTGAAACAGCTGAAAATGAATTCTTTTCTATCTGCTTGTTGATTTGCAGTAAATCAACCTGATACTCTGTACAAGGGTTTGCTCTGTTCCTGGTACTTTTCTGCTGTTGTAGGAGACAACAATCTCTAAGCCTGGGCTCCCATGAATGGCAACTGAAAATTGCTTTGTTTTTGCTTTTGTTTTTTTTCCTCCTGCAGAAGGGATGTCAGCGGAATTGCTCCAATAGACTAACCCTTCAGTACAGAGAGATAATTAGATAGAGATATTAGAGATATTTATTTTTCCACTTGCAAGTTTCACATGATTCTTATTAAAAATTTTGCTTATAGGCTTCTTTTAATAGGAATGTGGGGACAGAGTGCTTCTACTGCAGCTTCCCTCAGCTCTACAGCAGTTGTATGTAAAAATTCTTTTCTGTGGGCCAGAAAAGTTCTCAGTTCTCCTGGTCAAGGTGACTATTTTAGCACCAGTATCTATGATGCAAAGCAAGTGTGGGAGCCAGTAATTTTATTGTTGTCTTCTTTATGGTGTAGATCTAAATTAGGAATAAGTGACTAGATTAGATAATATTCACTCAAATTCTTTTAACAATCAAAGTCTTCTTAAAGTTGTCAGATATTTGAAAATATCAGAGAGTTTCTGAATCCTTTCAATACATTCTGTGTATTTGAGGACTAGAAGGTACTGGATATACCAGGACACAGATGACTGCTAAAGAAGCTCATTGCAGCAGAAAATTTGGCTTCTTGATATCTATGGAGAAACTGATTCTGTAATAACACTTTTTTATTATGGATACCTAGGTTATAAAATTATTAATATTTATTGAGAGATCTTGCTTTGAACAGCTAGTGGAAATTAAACTCCAAAACTTTACACTTAGAAATAAAATTAAAATTAAGAGACGACCCTGAAGATAATTTAACTTTCAGACAAACACAGAAAATGCTATTGGCTTGGAAACTTGGTAGAGATAGATAAGTATTCTTTTATATCTGTTGCGTATACATAATAGCTTTTAATTGCAAGTGTAGCTGCCTATAATTTTCAGACCAACCTAAAACTTTTTGGACTATTTAAAACTGAAGATTGTGAGTAAATATCTACAAATACTGTTGTTGAATGTGGTCTTCTTTTAAAGCATAATATTACCATTTATTTAGTGAAATCACTCTAAGACGTAATTTTAAATGGCACATGTTGAATAGATTATATTTTATTTTATTTTATTGTTGCTTGACATCTATATTTGATATTTGGAAAGCTAAATGTACATTTACCATGGCTAAAAATACTTTGATGTGGTGGTGCACTAACACATAATTACTATTCCTCTCATGTTTATGTAAAATCTTGTGTTTGTAAAATCAATTTAGAAAATAAGAAATAACATAGTCTTTTTATAATCTGAGTCAAACACTGACTAAGATTAAATACAATATTTTGGAAAAACATTATTCTCAAATTTTACATGGTCAGATGGTAGAAACCCTTCAGTGATAAAGTAATATACAAAGGATGTTTTCCTTTCAAGAATATATTTGCAACTCCAAACATAAGGGAAATAATTACAACTTAGGACTTCATCTCAGTATGTTTTTACAAACAGGAAACCGAAATCAGTCTCATTAAGTACTGGGAATCAGATGAGTTTTAAGAAGAATGAATCCTGCTCCGTCGACTGCAACAAAAGGAATATTAGGCAATTTAAAATCTGGACAAATAAATTTTCCTACTAACCAGCTCTTCAACACCACCCAGTGCCTAACCCTGAATATGCATTTCTTCATCATGCACAACACAAAGTGTGAAATATCAGCAGAGCTGTAGAGGTACATTAGCCAAGGAGTGAACAAATTACTTGAGGTAAGGAATATTGCTGTAATTTAAGTCTTGTTGTGACCACATGGGATATGTTTTGGATTTGAAACATGTGCTAGTTAGCCTGAAATCCCTGAGCAGCAGCATCTTGTTGTTAGAGCCCCACAAGCCTCATTTATTTTGTCTTGTGCATCCTTCTGAAAACATGTCATGTGGACATCCTGTTGCTTCGAAAATATGCAAGACATGTTTAACTCATAAGCATTAAACCCTTACAGAATTCCTTGATTTTTGCATCAAGAGTTATTTTATGTTTTACATATCTTTACAGCATGGTGGGCTGAATACTCACTCAGTGATCAGTACCAATCTGTCAGAATGATCCTGAGCTGCTTTCTTCTCTAACTGCTGGCATAAAACAGAAGCAAGACCTGAAAATCCTGTTTCATCCAGAAATTCAGTCCTAAAATCACAATCCTCATAGATATATTTAATTATGAGAGGCTCTGAGAAAAATATTATTAAAAGGTGAAGTTTGTCATTGCGTTCTTCTGTACTGATTCTTGGAGAAGCTCCTGTACAACATTAACCCCATTGATAGGAGGGCAGTTTTGAGTAAATAGTGTTTTGGTTTGTCATTATTATTGCTTCTCTGAGAATACTTAGGGTAAAATATTAAACCTGGGGCAGCTCACGCCTATTGTATAGTAAATTTCAACTGCCTTATCTTCAATGGAGCATTTATACTTTGAGAGTAAAAATCATCTATATTCATTCAAAAGTTATGTTATCTTGGGGTATTTTTCCACCCACTTTGTGTATTTTTACACCTCTACCAGACTCTGGAGATTTTGCCAGAAGCCTTGAACAATGCAAATGTTTCTGAGTTTTGGGTTTCTGTGGAAAAAATAGCAAGTTTTTCCATTCTTTCCTAAAGCTGATTTTAATAAGAGACTTAATGCAGATCAACACCCCACTGAGCAATGCTTTATTCACTAAATGTCTAATAAGTTTTTTGCTAAGTTGCTGAATTGGGAATTACAAAAACTCAATCTCCATAAATTGACCTTTTAGCTTCAGCTGAGCTGCTCTCTACTGAATAATAATTGTAGATAAATATACCTAAACAAAATGACAACAAGCATAAACCAGTGAACAGGAAGGTTGAGCTGTTTCATGAAGAAAAATGCAAGCTAAAGCCAAGGGTGAGAGTGAGACAGGGAGCATTGATGTCCTCACAAGCAAGGCTGCAGTCTGGCAGGGCTCATGAGAGGGGACAAGCCTGGGCAGCAGCCCCGTGGCACCCAGGAGAATGCACAGTGACAAAGCAGATCCAAGCCTGTCTGAATCTGGAAGTCATATCAGCAAGGCCAGTATCTGCAAGAAAAGGGAACAAAGCACAGGAATAATCATGGCACAGCACAGAGAAAGGATAAGGCTCTTGGCTGCAGAGCCTCTGTGTGTTCAGCACCTCAACAAAAGCCAAACTTACCTTTTAGTGAACCAAAATCATATTTAGGTTTTCTAGTGCTGAAAAAGTGAGAGACATGAAGGGACGAAGGGCAAATATTTGCTTTAGCACAGCATGTTTCACCTATGCTGAGTATTTATAAAGAAATTGAGAAAGCTAATTTCCCAGAAATGTCAGTTTTTGTGCAACTTCTTTTTTACACAAAGAGCAGGTGGTGCAACATATGTGTATGATGTGTGAGTTCCAACTTTCATCTCCTTCTCCTTTACAGAATCTCCAAGGCTACATTGCCTACCTCCTAGTCTGTTCCCTGGTGTTTTCTACAGAATAAGAAAAGGTTTACAATAGTGTTAGATGACCTGGTGTTGACAGCATGACTTCAGGCAACTTAGCCTGTTCCTCTATTCTCCCCGATTTATGAATTCTGTACTCATTTGAGAAAAATAATAATTTTCTGATCATTGGAAAACCCCCACCACTTTAAATGACTGCTTAGCAGCCATGGCCATTCCAGTTAGATCACTTTATGCATTCAAGCAACTTTGGCATTCTTGCAGGCAATGCTCCAGAGATGTAAATAAAAGCTCCACCTTACAAGGGCCCCTAATTTTAACTTTCAGGATAGCACTTCTTCCAGAAAATATTTGCAAACAAAAATATCTCATATCATTAGCCTTTGGTTTTGTGCAGAACTCTACGATAAAGATAATCATAGAAAAAGTAATTAAAAATGACAATGATATCACTGTGATTTATTGGAATGATTTAGACATTGCACCATTCTACAAATGTTAAACACATTTAGAAATCTATTCAGTAAAAATCACTTGGTAGTTTTCATTAGCTTAAACTTCCTAAATAAAGGTATTTAGAACTTAATATATTAGAAAAAAAGTCTGATTTATTACTAGAGTGTTTATTTTAGTAGAAAATGTTGATGCCATGAAAAATCCTATTTGACAGATACCACTAATACAGTCCAAACCTTGTAATATGTAAGTCCATCATTGACAGAAGTAGCTAATTTCATATATTACAGTATATCTGACTTTATATATATATATATATTTCACTAAGTAACTCTTTGCCTGGACTTGTAGGAGAAGGGCATGCTCTTATACAGTATTCATATTTCACATTAATTCAACATCTGTCACAATTCCAGACCATCTATTTTTAATCAACAATGATAAAACAGAATCATTGATGGCTTCACAGGGAAAGAAATCTGCTTTGAACACAACAGTTCTCCTTATTTTTGTGAACAAATTTTCCTTTTTCCTTGGTCAACAAATCATGTATCTATACTTAATGTTACCAACATTTAACTCCTCAAAAAAGAATGCAGATTAGCCTTTCTTATTGAGGGCATGATCCTTGTCAATTTAAAGTTTTATTTTAAATCAATGTTCACATGTATGTCTCTGACAGTTTAGTTATATTAGCAGCTTTTGGAACTGAAATTTTTTTTTATTATGTCTTTGTGCTCTTATTGCTGGAAGGATCAATGAAATTTTACTAAGATTAAATGCGTATTTGATGTGGTAATTGCATACCTGTGCATTTACTGCCATACCAGGTCTGAAAGGCATGTAAATAAGCAAAATGATTCCAAGTGTAGATGCAGGAACAGACAAATGTGGTTTCACTATTCACCCTTAGGCAGAAAATTATGTTTGTTTTTTATGTCACCTACAGATAGATCTCCATTGCAGATGCATGTGAAAAAACATAGAAATATCACGTAGACACTAATTTAGAAGGATTTTTTTTTCAAAAAAAAAGAATCACTAAATATTCAACTGCAAGTTCACCAACCTTTTCTACACACATTTATCAAGGTACGTTTTCCTTTCATACCTAATCTGATATAACTTGACACGTTGCCCATTCTTTTTTCCTCCTCTTCCCCTGTATCATCTATCTTTATGCAGCTTCACCAAAGGATGAGTTGGTTCAGCTCAGTGATGACAGAGAGTACACTTCTCAGCATGTGGGAGTGAAGAGAGAATTAATTTTTTATCCAATGAATGTGTCAGCCAGCTCATCCTGTGGGCTCGAGCTTGCAAGGGAAAAGATAGGAGTGTGTGCACGGTAAACAGGACCTTTCAGCAGCTGAATTCTGCTGCAGTGAAAGACTGTCCTTGTCATTCTGCAGTTGAGAGTCCAAAAACTTGGGTGAGATTACTTGGAAAATCTTCAACAGAAATCATCACATGCCCAAGTATTTTATTCATGCACACAAGGTTTTATACTTGCAAACAGAATTTACGTGTCACACGTAACACATTTGTCACCTATACCTGAAATCTTCACTTTGGCCAAGTGCCATGCTGCCCAAGTGCTCACCAGAACACATTCACAAGTTAACAAGACATTGAATTTGTCTTTTAGCTGGCAATCACTTCTTTTAGCTTCTTGTGCAGATGGAGGGATGATCTGTTTTTCTAAGGTTAAAGTCTAATAGCAGATCATTAATGAAATGGTTTCCACTACCTACTTTCACTATGTGCTAGAATAGAGGTGGAAAAGCAGCTTGAAGCTTGCACCAGTCTCATTTAGAGGTGGGCAGATCCCTGAATGGACACCTGTGTGTGCCCCACATGCTTTTCCTGAGATAAATTTTTCTTTATAGATGATTCTTCTACAAGGCACACTTTTTGGTGAGGCTGTTACAGATTTTGTATTCTTTGCTTTTATTATTTATTCTTTGCTATTATTTTTTTTTTTATTCTTATGCTTTTAGTTATATGGGGTGTGATGAGGTTCATGACAAGTATAAAAATATTTTCATTCTGAGCC
Organism: Malurus cyaneus samueli; assembly: GCA_009741485.1. Taxonomy (NCBI): domain Eukaryota; kingdom Metazoa; phylum Chordata; class Aves; order Passeriformes; family Maluridae; genus Malurus; species Malurus cyaneus. Next base: position 43,881,796 of record CM019215.1, read on the forward strand.
AGACTAAAGATCACTGTAGCACTATCCCTATGTACAGTTTGGCAAGATGAGGGACAAACACTTAAATAAAGCCATAGACTAAAACTTACTATTTTGTCATATCATTCCAGAAATCAGGAGATAAGGACCTTTTGGAGTTGTAGCTTGTTCTCCCATTACATCTTTATTAACAGGCAATTACATCAATTTGTTTAAAACATTTATATTTTATCCTTTCAAAACTAAAATATTATGTGTTTAGTAGAAGTTTACTACAGCTATTGCTTTGCATTATTGCACAAAATTATAAAGTCTTCCATCTCTTCTCATTTGCCTTTAAATTTAAAAAAAAAAATTGTTGACCTGCAAACTCTGATCTTAGGTAGTGTATAAACACATAAACTGTGGAGGTTTCAATTAAAAAGAAAAAAAAAAAAAAAAAGGAAAAAAGAAAGAAAATAAAGGAAAGAAAAATGTGCTGTCATCTGTCTGCTCTATATGAGCACTGCATTTTCCAAGTTCAATTTCCTGACCTCACCTTCATTAAACTAGAACCTTGTTGCCAAAACCCGGATAAACTTCTGCTGTGATTCAAATATTGATTAACCTGTAACTCAAACTGGGTTTAGGGACCTATCTGGTCCATTTGTGATTTCTTCTCTAAAACAAAAAAAAAAAAAAAAAAGGGTGAGTTCTTAATTTGGAAGTTGGAAGAAAAATGAAGATCCTTAATCATCAGGTTGTCTAACTTTTAGAACATTTTAAAAAACTTTTTCCTTTAAATTGTAGGTAAGAAAGAGACTGAGAGACAAACCCTTGAATGAGAGAATGAAACAAACACTTCTTTAAGACAGCAGTTATTATTTCTTTGTAGCTAAATTTGATTTTTGTTTCTCATATAGCTAACATAGCTAATATTAGGGCTTTTGATTTTTTTTTCTTTCTGAGTAAAGGGTGATAGTTATATACCAAATGAAGATGAAGTGTTTCAATTTTATCATGAGGAATGCCAGTGAAGGTCAACTCGTAATAAAAGAACAAAATTAAATTCTTCAGATTATATAAAGGTATAATAGAAACATGTTTTTTAATTTGGTGTTCTGGGTCTTTCAGAGGCTAAGAAATTACTTTTACAGAATTACTATAAAAATATCTTAAACTTCTAGAAGTGGCTCCTGTGCTTCTGAAGTATAAAACTTGTCGACCATTTAGCCTGGTGTCTGGTGTGGTCTCACAGTGTTTCTCAAAACTGCAGTTAAAGAACTGTAAGTTTTCATTCTGGAAAGATTTTTTTTCTTGGTAAATCAGAGAGAGATTTAAAGCTAAATGCTTCTAAGGATAGTCTGGTTTAATTTATATGTCTTTGGAAGACTTCTGACTTAGGCCAAGAACAGTTTGCTAATGCTGGTCATTTTGGCACCATAGTGTGTACCGCGCTATAAAAATCATCTGCCTAAAGAATCTTTCAGCATTTCCAGTCTTATTTCCTGGGTAAAATTACCAAAATAGTTTTAAACATAATAAGTAAAACTTTGTGTTACCCATTGATATCTGCAATCTACACGGGTATTTATAGCACAGCAGATTTCTGTGATAATTCTCTCATCTTCGTAGCTAATATAAAAAGCAATATCATATCAACAGTAGGTTCTTCACATCAAAATTATTTGTTTCTAGGGATATCTGAAAGTATTGAGCATTCTGGGATACAGAAATGTGGATGCAATAAAAGCAAATATTAATGAACAAAAATCCCTGGTTGAACATTTTTTTTTTTTTTTCTGTAATTTGCATCAAAGTTGAATCTAACGTCTGCTTCATGTTTTATGGAAGAGAAAATGTACTGACGTGAATGACAATGACATGAATGACAATTCATGAGAATGCAACCTGTCTGACTTTTAGGTCTGTGAAAGGGTTGGTTGCCTTCTGTGACTAATTTTCACCACCGGCCGCTGATGAAAAGTCTGTCTGAGAGGGACTCTTACCTCAGTCTTTGCATCAGTTTCTTCTTCAGATGCAATTTCTATTCACTTTTGTGCTGGAGGCTAAAGTGACCTTTTTTACTGTTTGTTTAAGGGCTTTGGCATTTCTTGTATGGAATTTCAGATGTACAAAAACAGCATAAATTCAACTCTTGAACTTTTCTTGCAAAAGTCACAAATAATAAAGAATTAAGGCTAAAATGCATCCTTACCTCTAGAAAATTGACACTGAAGCAGTTGATTTAAAATAAAGGGTTTGCATGTGTTTTATGTTTCATACTGCCTGCTATTATGGTGATTTGGTATCATTAGTAACAAAACTAATAACTTCCAGCTGTCAAGAAACAGGGCAATTTTTCATAGGCTTCTCATATTAAATATTCAGTGGGATAAGTTTACCTATGCTTCTTTATGGTATAATACTTTTTAGTATATCAAGTATATACAGGGTATCTATATATATATTTTATTTATATAGGTATAATATGTGGCTGTTGTTGTATTTCTTAGGTTTTGTTTTACAAATAAAAGGCACTGATTTTATATTCCTTGCAGTTACTTGCCATGTGTCAGACAGCAAACAATTTTATATGTCTTTACATGAAAGAGAGCTGGGAGATGAGGAAGACAAAGCTGGACCTGATCTAGTTTTATTTAATCATGGACAAATATTGTCTGAATGTTAAAATAAATCTCTGAATCAGAATGTCAGCATAGGAATTTTCTCCTTTCCAACAGTCAGATCATTAAATGAGAAATCCTCTCTTAATTCTGATCCTACAATATATTGTAATCCTTTCAAGACTTTAAATATTGCTGGATTAATGGTGGTTAGTGCAAAACTTTGCTACAAAAACACATTTTTGTTAAGCAGTAGCAATAAAGAATTTCCACTTGGAATTCAGACAGAGGTAATTGAAAAGCCCATATGTACCTTCAAACAGAAGGTGACAGGCAATATCCTATTTTAAAATTTGTTTTTCTTCTTTCTCAAAATATTCTACAGCCATCCCCATACTGTCTTATGTGTTATAGTTAAATGATTCACCTGTGTAAGAGTCACCAATGTTTTAGAGCAGTGCATATGGTTCTTTTTCCTTTTTCTACTGTCTCCTGTAACTTTAACCACAGATACAGCTTTTTTTTTTTTTTTTTTTTCCTTTTTAGTAAACAAAGCTTGCTTTTGCTATTCCCTGTTTGTAGACTACTGGTTTAGTTTACCATTCTTGTTCCACTATGCTTTCATCATTTAACTTCTAGCCTGCAGACCCAATTTTCTGTTTTGTCTCATTTTTTCCCTTCCCCCTGAGCACTGACAATTTGTAGTCGAAATGAGAATTAGCAAATTTGTAGTCGAAATGAGAATTAGCAAATTTGCAGTGTATCTATTTTAGTTTTCTGGGGTATGTGATTAATTTGATTTGACATTCAGCTCAACATTTACTTCCCACGCATTCTATTTTAATATATTTGCAGTCTTTTTTTTTTTTTTTCCCAAAATGAAACCTAAAGTTTATCTCTTCCCCAAATTCTTATATTTTTATCATTGAGATTCAAATGACAAATATTATAATGCAAAGGCTTTTATAGCATTTTCTGATTTATCAGAAGTCAATATAGTTTTTAATTTAGTTTTGTTTCTCACCACCCTATTTTATTGCAATTGCTTGAAATAAAATACATTACTATCCCCTAGTTTGTTCTGTCCTTTATGGCAATTGTAAGTTGTTTCCCTGTTCTTATTTTCATCCTCAAGATTTTAATGACACTTTTTTCCTCCTGCCTTTTTGTTGGAGAGGGAATGGTAGAACATCTGAGTGGTCACCTGGAATCCAGTCCAGGTCAGTCCAACCCCTATATGAAAGCAGATATAATCAATGCCTTCGAATTCAAGGACCATCTGGAAACATAGAGGAACTCTCTCTCAATCTTTCTCTCTCTAATTGTCAGGTGAAAACCCTTCTAGCAGAAACCTCTTAATTAAAGTTTTCATTGTAAGAAAATGAATTAAAAAGCAAAATATTTTAAGTTTTCCAATCATCCCATCACAGAGAAATGAAACCCTAAGCTGATTGTTTTAGAAATTTGTTTTCCCACAGTATCTAAGCTCAGTGTCTAATTTTAGACTACATGAGAACTGCTTTTCAAGGTGCTCATTAATGTATGAAGCTGAAACTGAGTGTCCCTGATTGTATTTATTTCAAGAGCCAGTAGAATTTGGGAATTAAATATTTGTATGCTATTGGAATAATCCTTTAAAAACTTTGTGGCCTAATGTATAAGCTTTAGGTTTGCTAATAAATTTTGTCCAGTTTAATGACTGAACTGTAACTATTTTTTTTTCTTAATCCAAGTTTTTACTTTAAAAGTTGTGCAGGCAGCATTGTATGCTGACACAATTTTAGGATTTAACGTAATCTGATCTCTGTGACAGCACATTCATTGAGCTGTTTCCACACAACACAGACAACTGTTGAATAATGTGATCTAAATTTTGTGGAAAAGAAGATTAATATCCTGAGAAGTAAAAATATTTACTTCAGGAAAAGAAACCGCAGTAAAAATCTATGACAAATAAATACCCCAACAAATATCTTTTCTTAAATGTGGAGTTTTTAAATTGACAAGAATGTGTTTGCTCCTAATTTCTTCTGTAGTGATGGATTCAAATAACTGTCTGCATTTATAGTTATTTCTTGAATGACTCTTCATATATTCCTACAAATCTAAAAAGAGTTACTGTGCTTCTTTAACATGGTATCATGCTATATTGGTCCATTATAGGAAAGTGCATTTAAAAAATAATATGATGGAAGGAATAAAAGCCTTTCTGAAATTTCTCCTGTAACTTATTGTACCAGTTTTGCAGAAGATGAACAGAGTGGTAACTTGAGGGAAATACAAGCAGCAACTCTGCAGGAATGCATCAGAACAAAAGATTTTTTTTTACTGTGTCAGATCATCCATTTGTTCAATCTTCAATATCTGCAACAGGAAATACAAAGCTGGAAGACACTTTGTGCCAGAAACTTTCAATGGCTCATTCCCACCATACTGGTTATTGTGCTATTATCAACAAATGTTGTTACAGAAATATTAAAGGATAGAACCCTGAGAAGATAAAAAATTAGAATTCTGTGGGTTATTAAAAAGTTTAATAATTTAAAAAAACCCCAAAACCTTACATAAAAGCTCTTTTATCTCTAGGATGAGCAACTGTTTTTAATATCATAGAATAAGACTCTTCATTTTGAGGGGTGTATTGTCAAATGCCAGATAAACAACCATGATACAATGTATGGTGTAGTAATGTTGTCAGCTGCAAAGGAACTTAACAGAAATGGAAGCAAATATTCCCAGTCCATATTTCTCTCGCACTGATCCTGTAACTCACATTAGCAGATCAGAGTTTCCTCAGATGATATATTTTTTCTGTTGTGATTTGTTCATGAACCACTGACACAGCATCTTTCTCTCTGAGCTGGGATTGTTACATTAAAACAGGCAAGATTTTTCACATGCATGCCTAAGTTGTATCCACATTTAATTTCTATTACATTTTGTCAGCATAATAAACATCCTTGATGTTTACAGAAAATTAATCCTGAAGATCTTAATGTATATTAGAGTCAATGGGAAGATGATTTTTGAAGGAAGGAACAGTGATTTACCAATTGTTCTAACTGAGAAAACATGAAGAAAGGGTTTCTCGGAAGAAAGTAATTTATAAGCCTTTACTGCATGGAATAAATAAAAATGTCAGAGTTAGAAGTCTGTATAAAATACTGGCCAAAGCAGATGCATATCCAAACATATAACCTAGTGGGAACAGAAAAACAGGACTATTTATTTTTAAAAATTTATTCATTCACTTGCTTAAGTATGCCATTTACTATAGCTCTGTTATTGCCTTCCTGCATGGTTGCTACCAGTTTTTCAAATTAATGTTATCTGTGAAATTTTCAACGCAAATATGTTGGATAAGCTTTCAATTCCTGCTGAGCACAAAGCAACTAATGTGACATTGCCTGGAGGTAAAAGCATCGTTGTTCTGCATGCTTTTGGATGTGGCTCTGCTTTCTTTATTTAATCCAAGGCCATTATTTTCAAACCACAGCATGTTCTCATGAAGATCAAACGTTTTCCAAAGAAGGAGCAATGACAGCATGGTACAGTGGAAATTAAAAAGTTAAAAGTCACATAAACCACTGATCAAAGGAGAGAAATGTTGTCAAAGGAGGAAATTGTATTTTTATTTAAAAGACTGAGCTGTTTACACAGAGGAACGGATAATTGTGAGACACATCTTAGAGCTAGGGAATAACTGTTTCTTTATTTTCAAAAAGATTTAATTTTTCTGTTGCTGTTTGATTTATTTTCGTTTGCATGTCCCCCGCCTCCCCCATCCTACTCTCCCAGGAAAAGACATTTAAATGGTTTATGTTGAAACATCTCTATGTTGCAAGATAACTTGATGCTTAATATATAAATATTTGTATCCATGTTGTTCTGAGATTAAAAAATTAGGTTATATTGTTGGATAAAATGCCAATTCCTTGGCAAATAACTTGAAAATAAAATGTAAGTATATTGTGTTCCCTGTTTTATGTTAATATGTTTATCCATTTCTTAACTGATCTTGATAAAAAAAAGAATCTTCCTTCTGAATAAGTACTTTTCAGAAGAATGAAACATGATAAGTTATAATTATAAGAAGGAAAGTGGATATTAAGTAAGTGACGTAGGATGAAGGAAGCACACAAAAGACTGAATTTAAATGAGTTTTAGAGGAATCTCAAAAACATTGGGAGACCAAACCCAAATATTTTCTGTCCATCTAAGATGGGGAATTGTGCTGACTTTGGCATGCAAATGTTATGTAATTTCAAGTACTTGCTTACACCTGTAAAACATTCCAGTACTTCCATTATCAATATTGTGAAGATTTATTAATGATTACTTTGTTGAGAAGTGCAGATTCCTGCAGCAGCATAGATGGAAGAAACACAACCATAGAAATAAACATTAAATAATGTCTGATTTTTGAACGTGTGCACTAGTTTACCTCGAGTTTTACTGTAAAGTTTGCTTAGGTCACTGAGCTAATATCTGTGTTCAGCCTTCTGAGAGCTTCCTGTGTTACTCAATTAACTCATAAAAGTCAGAAAAACAAACCAGTGATACTGCTTTAATTTAGAATCCTCTGTATCCATCCAGATAAGCACATCAGAGATAGTTCAGATGCATTTGGGGTGGGTTTAACACATTTGTGCATCTTTGGTCACCTCTTATGATGCCACTCTTTGATCTGCCTTAAAAGCCGTTCTGGTAATACCATCAAAGACTGTGCATTGATAATATATTCACAGACTCTAAAAGCATCTAAAGGTCACAGCTATGCCAGCAGAAAAGACCTGTCAGAGATTCAACACCTTTTTCAGAAATGCTCTTCTCAAAGCAAGCATTTCTATAACGATCATACCAATTAAAAGTGTATGCATCTAATTTTAGCTCTAATAGAACTTTTCTGCTTGAAAAGTGTTCTCATATGCTTTTTTCTTCTTGCCTCATATACATATATTCAAAGAGATTTAACAGGTGAAAAAGTGAGGATTTGGCGAGGTTTTTAAAGTACAATATGTTAAACAAAATATTGAAATCATAGTGGTAAAAAATTTGATTATTCCATTTTTGCTTTGCAACATTTTGCTCTTGTGAACTAAAAATGCTAGTAAAACATATTATACTGACTATTTTAAATCTTAATTTTTCACCAAATTATTAAGCAGAAGAGATTTTTTTTTTAATACTCCTTTGGAATTAAATTGCCTTCAAGTAGCTTCCAATAATCTACTCTTGTGGCAAATAATGGAATACAGGAAAATAATTTCTGTCAGATGACTACTGTATACTGTATACCGTATACTCTTCTGCATAAGCCTCTTGTTTTAAAATAGTGATTATCATCACTCTGGAATCTATCTTGAACCATTCTGAAATGAAAATTATTGTGAACAGTGTTAGGATCTTGTTTTTCCTTACACTAATGTCATTATCTTTATGGATCCTCTTGTCTAATTTAGAGTAGTTTAGTGTTAGGAACATGATGTATTGCTCTATTTGAATAATTATATATTTGACTTTTTTTTAATGGCACCAAATCCCATTATGAACCATCAAGTGCAAGAATAATTTTCTTTTTTTTTTTTTTTTTAATAGTTACTGAAATGAAACCATGCTGGCAGGGGTTAAATTGGCTAATTCCCAGGAGTGAGGCAGTATTGCTAATGTCTTGAATCATAAATGTTAAATTACTTGACATAAATTGACAAGAAAGTAGATTAATACCTTAATTACAAATACTGTGAATCTTAATTAAATCATGCAGAGTTAAATTTGTACAGTAGCAAACCATTTGCATTACAGATAAAGAACAAATGTATACATAGACATAAATAACTATGAGGAAGAAAAACATGGAGCTGTACATTTTCTCATTTTAAAATAAAAAAAAAAATAAACCCTTTGTAGATATTTCTTCAATGAGTAAGAAATTGTAATGTGAAAAACTGTAATATGTAAATAATTTCTATAAAAAAAAAAAAAAAATTAGAAGTGATGCAAGAATTAACATAGCTGTCAGATCAAAGGCTGTTTCTCTGATTCTGAAAGAGGATGAGTTCCACTGGGTCTTACAATTTCTTTCAGACTCCAGTTGTCTCAGAATTCCATCTGATTTCCATATTTTGCCTCGCAAATTTTCTGTATCTCATCTCTTAGAGGAAAACTTAGAATAAAGGTAATATGTGCTGTATGTCCCCTTGAGCACTAGTTTCCATGTTACACACTTACTTTTTCCCTAAATTGGTGGGAAAGGACCTCAGAAGTAACTGGGTTCCTAAAATATCAGTTAATCAGAGAACTAATCGATCAGCATAAGGAAAAAAGAAGACGGAGAATATAGACTTCAAATTTTCTGGAGGCAGAGAGTACAGAATTAATCTACATACCTATCTATATTTATACCTATTATATCTATGTAATCTATGTATATATATATATATATAATTATTACAAATTATCTAACTATATCAGTATCTATATTATGTACTCATCTTTCCATATCAATATCCATATCTATAACTATATCCATATTATGTCTATCTATCATATCTATCTATCTATCTATCTATTTTGTATATAGAGAGACATAGATATAGATATAGATATATATATGTAAGTTATGAAAGCAGATTCTGGCAGGTCTTTAGCTCTGCATGGCTATTAAGGAAGAGAAATCATGAACAAATCAGAGAAAAGGAAAAGAGCATGGCAGTGAATATGCACAAAAATGCAATAGGAGAAAAAGGGAAAAGATTTTGAGAGTTAGAGAAGAGAAAGAGGAAAAGATCCTTGTAGTCGAGAAAGGAGAAAAGGGTGTTAATGAATCATACGAAAGAGAAATAAACATTAGCATAAGGAAGTTCTATTAAGAATAAAATATACATCTGAAAAGTAACAATAAACCACAAAAAACTCAGTGACACTGAAAAATGGAGTAGCTAAGATAGATGGATGTGGTTATGGATGAAATTCATTCATTTCAAATATGATCTGAAGATAGATCAACATTTAATAAGAACAAAGTATGATTGATGTAGCTCTGAATCTCTTTTAAGCAACTATAAAACCTGGGATTAGCACTGGCTGGAGCACATCCTGCCTTTTGCCATGCTGCTTTACAGGCCGGCTGCTGGGCTGGAGTTACCTACCCTGGCTGCCTGATGTTTGTGGGCTGTCCCAGGAGCCAGTGGGTGGAAAGGAAATTTAGGAGACAAGTCATGCCTTAAATCAAACTCAGCATTGAGTTTGTGTGTTGTTAATTATTTTTCCTTCAACACTTTACATTTTTGTCCTAATGTTTCCCCTTTGTGATATAAATCCCATGTTCATTAAAAACAGTGGCTGGTGAAATACTCAGTCTAAAAGCAACTGAGAATTTAATCAAGAAAATCTCTTAATTCATTCCTCTTAGCTATACCTGATTATACCCTATAATATTTCTGGGACAGATTTGCAAAGGTGTTTGTGTATTTGCTTTCCATTCAAATAGTTAAATCCATAGAATTTGTATATCAAAATATTTTTCAAAATCTGTTCTTCGGTCATTATTTATAAGATTCCAATTTACTTTCTATCCTCCATACAACCAGCTGTCCCTGCCCCACAGAAAATCTTCATTTAAAAATAAACCAAGAAAACGAACAAAAAATCCTGATTCACATATGTTGAGGAGCAAGAAATCTAGGTCCAATAAAATAATCAAAAACCAAGAAGGATTTTTCTGTCTCTTTCACACAAGAACATCAATATTCTTTATATGCTTACATAAACAGTCAAATTCCTGATTTATTTTTTCTTTGCTCCTTCATGTATGTTTCTATTTATCTTCATCTCACTCACAGGGATTCACAATAGAATAAAAGTGACCTTGCTGCTGCGAACGCTCATTAGAGGTTGTCTTGTGTTCTCACTGTTTGTCTGAAGGCTGAAAGATGGGCTAGAGTAAAAAAAACCTTTTCAATATTTCCTTGTGGTGACAAGAATTTATTCTGGGTTTAACTCCAGCTATGAGACTGTCAGATGCTAGAGTTTCTGAACAGTCCAACTTTGTGTGGGCTGTATACAGTATATAGATTTATTCTCCTCTTGTTTAATTTTTAAGTAAATTATTAAAAGTGCTTAAAAACTTTGAAGTACTAATTTTGAAACACCAGAATTTTTAAAATTACTAACAATGAGATTTCTGGATTCTTAGTACCCATCATTTTTTATTAAGAGACAAACAATCATGATTTTGGTGTTATTTAGTAGGACTG
>CM019215.1:43899756-43987503 GCA_009741485.1 Malurus cyaneus samueli
ATAATAATAATAATAATAATAATGACAGTGAAACTCAGAAAACAATTGTCAGTAAACAACAAAAATTTGTACCACACAAAAGTTTCCCTTCAGGAACTCTCCTTGTGAGCTGACAGCTGATGGGTTACACTGATTTCACTGGGGATCGTGGACTTCACTGCTGTGTGGTTGAGATGATATTTTCTCATGTGCAAAATAATGTCTTCTGTTTTTATTGCGTAAATGCAAACACTTTTCAACATCTTTGTAGCAATTTGCTTTTATAACAGTTCCTTATGCAAGTATTACAACTGATGCCCTTTTTATTTTTGCTAAATTGCCTCATGATATTCTGTCTGTGCTCTTAAAATTAAAAAGTGTCTCAAAGAGATTGAAGCCTAAGGGATAGATGAAACTTATGCAAAAACTGGTACTTGCCTCCCCAAGAAAACATAAAATCTGTTATGGAGCTGGAGACAACTGATGTTTGCAAGGAACAGGTTTTTCGAAATACAAGGGATTTAAAAATAAGTATGTATGCTAAATGATCATCAAGTTCAGAATGACTTTTATGTTTCTATGTCTCCTTTATTAGACAAGTTTTACCAAAAGTTTTGTAAAATTTCATGATTGTTTTCTACATTCTTAAATCTTTTTCCCAGATCACATGAATAGTAATATCTCTTTGAGATTGTTTTCCCTTTGTTTCTTTTTTTGCTTTGGAAATAATTGTCCTTTAAAACCCCAGAGTAATTGTAGATGAATTATGATGGAACATCTTTATTTCTGACAGTTTTATTATGTTATGCATTTTTTCACTTGATGCTTTTCAGTGCAGTGCCAATACAATAATTTCGATTTCATTCAGTTGATGAATGTCTAAATAATTTTTTATTTATCTAGATGTCTTGACAAAAAGATCAGTTTATTAATTTAGTAGAGTATTATGAGTAAAAATGATAGGAAGTTAGAGGAAAGTCTTTCTCCCAAACCCCACAGTTATGGTCAATAGGACTAATGCAGGGCCTCGAATAACCTGGAGGATATCTGAGGTGCCTGACTGGTCTCTCATGTGTGATTCAGGAAGCTCTACGGTTTCAGATAGAAAAAGCATTTCTCTCTAGTCAGAGAAAAAAGAATATCTGTGAACTTCTGCCTTCCTTTTAAACACAGGCTCTGGTCTGTTTATTAAGAGCATCCAACTGTTTATTCCTGCTTGATACTCAGAGGGTTTAAATCCTTAGCATTATTCTTCTTTTTCTCATGTAGTAAATTCTAGCAGAAACACAGAAGGTGAGTTTGTGAACCTGTTACACAGTTAATTTTTTGCAGTCTTTAGAGACTGGAATAAGGAAGTGGATGGACTGGACCTTAAGTTTGTGGCGTAGTTTGATTTATTATTATCCTGAAGTCCTTGGGCCATATAATTTAATTTCTTTTGAAGCTTTATCAAAGATTAATGTTTTCAGTGCTAAATCCAAAAATTTATCTTGCATTCACAAGTATACCAAGATGTGTGTGGGAGAGGAGAGAGTCTTCCTTATTTGCAGTGACATGAGTACAGGAACCAATGTTTTTTTCTTTAAATTTATCTTGAATGAGAAGGAAAGCAGCCTCTCTAGAATGTAGGATTGACATACCTGAAATGTTAAGCAAATGCTTAGAGCAGAAGGAGATGAACTATAATCTCTGCAGCATCCATTTGATTCTAGCTGTGCTGCCTGGACTTAAGCTGCCAGTGCCTGACAAATGCAGCACCGCTGATACAAGCCCCTAAAAAAGTTACATGACCAAGATTCTCTTGAGGGCTCTTTGCAAGCTTACTCTGCTTGAAATGAAGAAGGTGAGTTAATCCTTTCTATTCCAGAGCTCTCTACCAGCAATACGGCTGATAAAGACTTCAGGCTTTATCAGTCTCAAGTAGGATTATCTTCCACTTTCAAATTAAGTGATTTAGCACTTTTTTAAAGCAAATGGTTTCACAAGTCAAGCAGAATATGGTTATCTCTAATGTGTAAAATAATCTAATTTCTGAAAGTTTCGCTCCCTGCCATCCCCACAAAAAAAAACCCACAAAAAACCTTGAGCTGGAAATTACCTCTTGAACACAATAGGGCAGTGCAGGTTCACATTCTGAGGAGCACAGTGTCTTCATCAGCTTGAAGCAGGGAAGTTTCAGTTGGAAATCAGGGCTCGCCCTGGAAAAGCGATGTAAAATGTGTCCCAAGCAGCCAATTCTCTTGAAATTGATTTTTATTATTGTTTAGTTGTTAATAAAACAAACAAAAGAGAAAAGAATAAAAGTGCTATCCTACAGACACCATTTGGGTTGCATTGAACATTACATGCCGAACCAGATAGTTTGGCAGACACAAGTATTGTTTCATTCCTAAATATAACAATTATTTAAAACACTACCACAGACTTCAGGGAAGAATGGAAAATACTTAAAAAAAAATATTTTGGGGCACTAAAGCTGCTGAAAATTGAGGCACTCATTAAGGGCCTCACTTCCTGTAAAAACATCTATTCCTGTAGCTTAAAATCAACTTTTAGGAAATATTTCATATGACAATTTCTAGGAACAGATTGTGCTTTCAATATTGTATGTTGTGTGATATGTGCTGGGTGTGATTTCCAGACGTATTTTGGTTGTAATGAACTTAGAGTCAGTATGGATATTATATAAGCAGGAATGAAGAATTAGACATTATACGATATTCTAATATGTTAAGGCTGTAATGCAATTAATATAGCCTGTAATAAAGATATAGATTGATTTGTCATCACTCCAAGTTAAAGCACCTTCTGGATTAAAAACCTGTTCTGAAATATGTAACAGATGGTGATAGGATGAAATTCACCACAAAAAAACATTATTTTCTCTATAATTAACTGTATAAATGACTCGTATTTGGTTTTGAATAAATATACCAGCAGCTCTAACTTTGTATAAATCATAGTTTTACATTCCATTTATACTGGTGTTATGGGAACCAGGAATTTCCTGATAATTTTATTTAGAATAACTAAGAAGTCAAAAACATTAAAACAAAAATTCAGTTAACGAAGTGTTTTTCTAAAGGAAATGACATATTATTCTTTTTGTATAGGCTGTTTTTTTAGTATTCTTAAGTCAATATTAGTTAAACCACACAAATATAATTAGAATGAACTGGAAATAAAATAATAATATCAAGAATTTTTAAGATTAAACACCAAAATCTGGTATTTAAAAAGGAAGGTTTTAACATAATAGAATATGTACAAATCCATGTATGGATAAAAATAAATATACATACATGTATACATATATGCAAAACCAGACATGCACAAATGTGACATAGACTTTTAAACTTTTAAAAATGTAGATATTTAAAAATATTTATTGTATTATTATTTGACTGAATTTTGGAAAATGCTTCCCTGCAAACTTCAATGTACAATGGTGTTACTACATGATCTGATTAATGACTGTTTTCATAAACTCGTGGAAAGTTTCAGTTTATGTGGGAGGTCTTGCCATCATCCTGTTGTAAATCTGGTTCAAAGCAGGAGCAGGTTGACCTGGGCTGTGTTCAAGAAAGATTTGAAATTCCCTGAGGACAGGGACTCCACAGCCTTAACATATCCTGCTAGTATTTAAAAATCTCCCACTGAGTTAAAGACAATTAATTGAAAACAGATTGAAATAAAGGTCTAAGGAACTCTGAAACATTCCGCAGTGGGGGAGGTTGCTTGTTTGTTTTTTACATAATTGGAAAAATTGAAAAACACATTCATCTTGAAATTAAGGGGAATTGCTGAGAAATTACCCATGCAAACAAAATGAATTCTCATTTGGAAGTGTGATGCAAATTATTATAACATGCTGGGATCGTCAACACAAACTGAAATGAATACAGAAACTGTTATCAAAAACTAAAAATGCTAAACTGATTATAGCTCAGAAGCAGTACAGTGCACCTTTATAATCAGCACTGAAGGAGAAAAAAATCTAAAGAATGACTGAAATAAGTTGGGAGCCAAGTACTTTCCTCATTATATTTTTTTTTTTTAAATTAGATGATTTATGTTTTAGCCAATAAATGTTCTTTGCAGAAGATTAGATACGCAGATGTTCATCTTAGTAATGTGCAGTGTCAAAACAAAAATCATTCTTTTTTTTCGCTGTTAAATTGTTGTAGTGTATTTTTACATATGCCCAGTATAACCTAATTAGAGAAACAACAGGTCTTTATTTTTGTTAACAAGTTGTCTGAAATTCTTGACAGGTGGGGATTGCATCCACGTGCCTGGAAGAAGCACCTGGCAGACTGACTAATAAATGTATCATTTTGCCAGTGATACCATTTAAATAATTCTAAGACAGCCATTAATGCAAGTAATGATAAAGTTGCAATTGTTGAGGAAAAGAAAAATTCTCATAACTACTTCTTAGAGCCTACCTAGTTCTGGAAAAGGCTCAGACTTTTACACGGAGATTCCTGCTCCTCTAAACAACAATACCTGAATATTTATTTTGTCTGATCAACGGATTTCTCCTGGGATATTTGCCAGGTAAGATATCATAAAATGATAGCAATACAGGCAAAAAATTAGGCTATCACCAAAGTTGTGGGACATAAAAGATGAGTCTTTTCCAGGAGTTTAAGCTGGTACTCTTTTCTGATTAAGAAAATGTTCCAACCTCATTCAGCTGGACTGTGTTTTCTACCCAGGTTATTTGGTTACATACTGAGCAAGTACATGACAGGAAATCAACCTAAGTGAAACACCATAGAAAAGATTTAAGAGCAGTAAATCCTAATCTAAAAGATTTTGCACATGACAAGCTTAAAGCTATGGTTTATAAAATGAAATAATTTGTCTAAATCCTAGTTTTTCATACTCTCTCCTTTTCTTACACTACTTAAACTAGGTTATGACTGCTTCTACCTGACTTTAACTTCTAGTCTAAGTTTTCAAATATAACTCGAATTTCACATTCTCAAAATCTTAAAACAATTATTTTCTGTTAAGATCTATGGGGACAGAGAACCTCTGTTCTTCTGACTAATCATTGCAAGAAATTGTATCTAGGAATGTACGAGAGAACTTCTCCAAAATTACAACTAGACTCTCTTAGATTCAAACTGACATAAAACAGTCAAGAAATTAATGCAAAATCATTTGAGTGGGTACAAATGTTGAAATTATCATGATAGTCTATCTTTAACATAAATTTATTTTAGTTATCTGGTGGTTAAATATTTCTCAAATAGAGAACTCAGCCCTAATGGTGTAAAAACTCAAGGTTTTTTCATTGCCAGGAAGAAATCTTTGGCAATACTATCTAGGCTGCTCCAGGTAATATTGCTCTCTTTTCATTCAGATGCATAATTGTGATACAGTAAAAGATAAGTGTCAGAACAGATGGGAAGAAAAAAATGAAAAAAAAAAAGCACAACATCATAGCTTACTCCCATTTTACAGGGGAAATGCTTACTTTATCCATCACCACCTTTTCTTTATAACAGGAGGTTCTCAGCCTTGAAAATCTCACCCTAAAGGTTCCCTTTAAGTGACTGAACAGAGTATTTCTCTTCTCACAGGAATGGTGACTTCTATCCTCTTCCTTGGTTCTTCATTCCGCTTGGCTTTTTTTCACAAATGCTTTGTGCGGGTGTCATAATTTATTTGCCAGATATGAAATCCATTGAAGGGTTTTCAAGAGCATAAGGGATTATTAGACAGCTGTACTTGACCAAAGGGATATGGCTTTTAGAAATAATAATTTGAGAACAATCTCCCCTTCTATTCTTCCCAGGATAAATATTTGTGGGTTTAAGAAAAACTTCAAGAAAAAGGGTCAAATGCATAAAAGACTGCAAGGATACCAATGGCAGGAAGCAGTCTTGTGCCCTTAGAAAATGAATATCTGCTTGTCTTTTGTGAGGGTAGGAAATGTGTTTTTAAAAAATGTTTTTCCATCCCAAACTGTCCAGGCAGAATTGGATGTCTGTACTGCCTATAGCACAATGAGACCAAGATATTTGTTCAGTCCAGTATGGATTTCACTAATAAAAATTGATACTAGCATTATCCATTTCAGAGAACATGAAGATTAAATAAAGTTTTACTGCCACTGAGGAGTAATCTCAGAGATGTAGACAAACTGTCCTTCTAATAAGGGTCATTGTTATTCCTTAAAACTTTCTAAATGAAATGCCAATGAGCATTTAAAATATCAGTGCTATTCATTGCACTCTCTTTCAGCAAAATTACCTTGAGACCACTTATTGGCATTTTTCTGCAAAGCACATTGTAATAATTTCATTAGTGTTCAATTTAATTACCTCTCCTATTGAAGCTTATTTTGGAACAGCATCATCTATTGATGGACTACTATATCTTTCAACTTCAAGTTCTATATTTCTATCAAACATTTGAAATGTTATGAATTTATGATTTTTTTTTTTTTTTTTTTTTTTTTTTTTTTTTTAGGTTCTGTGCTGAAACATAAATCAACTAAAAAGGGAGGCTTGACTTTTAGACAAGTAATTCTAGCACAGCACTATGCAGTTGTTGAATTCAATTTGCAAAACCTTGCTTCAACTGCTCAACAAACTTTATACACAATTAAACAACTGCCCTGGGAAGCCCAAGCGGAATGGAAACTCCATTCAAGTCTGTGGATATTCCAGCAGTGACTTAAGTTGGTGCAGGATTTTTAATCCAATCTTGCAGCTGATTTCTTTTAGAAAATGGTAAGGAGGTAAGCAATGCTGTACTTAGGGGACTTAAGGAATGCCCTTAAGGGACTGTGGGGGTTTATGCCCTCAATAAATCATACCATTGAGCCAGAGGAGTAAGTATAAGCTTCAGTTCATTTAAATACCTTATTCTGAAATATATGACGGGTGTGCATGAGAAATAGGCCCATGAAATCAAGCTATTCATCACTTCAGATTTTCAAACTATTGGCAACATATTTTATTCAGTGAACATGGCAGTTTTTCCTAGCTAAAACACTATTTCCAGCCAATTGAAAGAATGGAAATTGGTATCATCCTATGAATTGCAGTTCAGCTCTTCATCAGGCTTATTAAAGTATGACATAACACTGCAAAGAACCTGGACAAACTAGCCTAATCTCCCCTTATTTTGTAATAATTTTCACTTTTTTTTTAATGTTTTTAAATACAGTAGATATTTTTCCTTCACTACTTCCTTTGGGAGTTTGTTCCACAGTCGTACTCTTCTAATAATTAGCAAGTCCCTAATTTCCAGTATAAATTTACTTATTGCCAATTGCCAACAATGTCCTTTAGCTTAAAAAGTTATTTCTCCTTCTGGGCATTTTGCTACCCTGCTCATTCCTGGGGTATTTATAGAGGGCAATCATGTCTGTTCCCATTATTTGTTTGAGTATTTGCTTTATTAATTGTGCTGTAAATCACATGGTGTTTCTGTTGCTCCCTGATTAGATTGCTGGACCTCTTAAATGCATGAGGGCTTTTTGAACTGGTTAAAAATGTTTTCACCAATACTCAGGGAATGGTGCTGTAGGCAAATATTTGTTTGTATGGAGCACATTGAGGCTGAATGTGATGCTATTCAGTGTACGGATTTTACTCTTAGCAGCAGCTGCTTCCTACCTAAAGAATGACACCTTCCACGTTGCAACACCTGCAAATGGAAAGCTTTTTGCAGCAGCCAATCTACCCCAGCAGCTGCCTCTGCTGACACAGAAGGAGGGCAGGGAGGGAGAGGGAAAGAAAGATAAAGGTGCCATTTAGCTGGTGTTAAAAACTATTCATTACCATGACCTGCTTCAGTGAATTTTAGTAGCTTTTAATCGTTTTAACTCTTTTCTGAGAGAGTGTTTTCCCACCATAAACTTGCAGTTCATTGCTCTCCATACAAAGAGATACCTGTTTGATGTATGCCTAATGAAATCTTACCTAAACCTTTAAAGCAAACCATTGATTGAACAATTATACTTCATTGGTAATGAAGTGTTATCTGCTCCCCCATTCATTCCTCTGTTTCGTTTTCTGACATTCTATAGATCCTTGTTATAACTCTATTTATAAGAACTGACACATTTAGACTGTAAATCCATTTTCCATTTTCATTGTATTGGAGAAATTGCTCTTCAATAGGATATTTCCCCCCTGGAAGGGCAGGTTCAGTGCAGCACTTAGATTTAATTGACTCACTAAGTTTGCTACTGAAGTCCTTCCAAAAGTTGCCCAGGTGAAGTAATCTGCAGTATTCTTATTGCTGAAAAACTATTTCAGTCTAAAATTAATGTTGAACTTTCTCACCTATAAAATAAATGGCTGTTAGTCTAGTTTGCGTGATACTGAAATAATTTCCTGGTTCAAGATGATTTTGAACTTGCATAACCTAGCTGCTATTTGCTTCTTTCAGCTCTTTGAAATGACTGGGACTACCCATCTCCTTACAATTTAGGGATATTTATATTGATACTAAATTAATTAATTTGTTTAAAATGTTAAGAGCATTCCCTGAAAGAATTTACAAACCCATTAAACTCTTGAAAAAACACCAATCTATCTTCTCAATCTAAAAGTTTCATAACAATATCCAGAATATGCCATGGAAAAAAAAACTCTCATTCTTTATGGTATTACCCTAAGCCTTTCAAAACAGAAATGTCCCAAGACTTGCTTCTCAGAGTTGTGGGGACAAAAACATGAAAGGAAGATTTTAATCACATTTTAGGTACCTGAAATCCATTACTACTGAGAGATCTATACTAAAACAAAATCCTTTGATGTCTTTCTGGACAGTGGATCTTTTCCCAGTCATCTGTTCAGTCTGATTGGTGTGCACGAACCGTAGAGTGCTCCCTCCAAATAGCCTTAAAGCAACACCAGAATCCACTGATGTTATTTTCAGTACATAACTAAGCTTACCAACTTTATTGTTATTATTTATGTGAAAAAAAACAAACAAAAACCTATCTACATGTTTTACCATTTTAATTCTTGAAAATTTTCTGAATATACATGTAAAATATAGATATTTCAATTGTTTCAAAAATAAACCACTGACATATGAAGGGAAAAAGATGTTTTACTAAAAATTATTTATTGATTTTTGCTACTTTTTGAGCTATGATGTTCTTTGCTACTGTTAATCCTTACTTAGATCAGTGTTATATACATCTTTGGAAGAACAGTGCTTTAATTAGTACATCATAAGGTTTCTTAATTTCCAATGAGAATTAGTCTCATTTTCTTCTTAGTTCTTCATGAGCTGAATCTTAGAAGCCTGGTATCTGTTTGACTGTGCTGCATTGCATTAATGATGGCATGAAAGGTAAGAATAAATATTAACATGGTTGGATCTAAGAATTTTAGATTCAGATCATTAATTTCAAAGTCTTATAAACTGTTTTTAGTCATTACTGAAAATTTTAAACATACTATCTCTATAGCCTCTGAAAATCATACAGAGTGAGACTTCTCAGGTGGGCTTAAGTGAATGGAAGTGGAAGAATTAAATAAATACAACCAAGTCTCTGAGGGAGTATAAATGCAGCACTTCTCAAATAAATTTTAATATTTGAAAACTTATGAACTTAAAAAAAGATGTCACATTTGTGTGAATGACTTCTATTTTTATACCTGTTGGAAAGTGGTAATTAGGAGTTTTTATGAGATTCATTTGTATCGCTGCACAACTTCAGACATAACCTTGAAATTCAACTTGCTTTCTCTGGGATTTTCTAATTTTGTTCCACTTGTTAGTATGGGCCCCCTCAAATAAATACCTGAGTTCAGTACAATATTTAGGTTTCTTAAATCTCAAAATAGGGAAATTAATGTGGCATCATCCCTATGGATTGTGGGGGTGCCTCTGTTACTAAAGAATTCAAAATGAAGAATACATGTGAAGATGTCTGGTGATTAAAAAAGGAAAAAAAATTCTACATAATAGAAGTTAAATTATACTGAATAATAAAAAAAAGAACATGTTTTGTTTCATAATTGTTGGTTGGTATCTGATGTTGCTTTACTGTGTTATTTTCTATTTTTCTTTTTCTGGAAGTAAAGTTCTGAAAACAAGCAAACAAATAAAAGGGAAACTGTTTATCTTTGCTTTTTTTTTTTTTTTTTTTTTTTTTTTTCTTTTGGGAAACTGCCTTCATTGCCATATTTCTGCTGTAATAGTCACTATCTAAACAGAGACTTGAGGAGAACTCACTTAGAATTGTGGTGATACTGAAGGTATCATCACAAAACCTGTGCACTGCAGGTTTTGTAAGTGTTTCACAGAACAGCATAAATTTTTGTTAACATTTTTTGTTAAAATTTTTCATCTCAAATCAAGTCTGGTATCACAAACACAAAGGATTAATTTTCACATTTGAGTAAAAAAATTGATAGATGTGACTAAAACCAGAATATTTTGAAAACTGAGAGTTTTTAAAACCAGCAATCTCAAACGTTATTGGTTAGTCAGAGAAAGAGTAGTTGAATTTCAAAGTATCACTGCTAGGAGTCACAGAATACAGAATAACTTGGACTCATTTGCACCTAAATAGATATACTTGCAAATTGAGGGCATTTCAACTACTATGAGTGCTCAAATAGAGAATCTATTTTCTCCTGCATGTACACAGTAGAATAGTTGTACTGCAGAAGAAGCAAAACAAGTTGTCTGTTGCCATGAAAAGAAGAAGCAAGACAAGTTAGATTAAAATTTCTGAGCTTTATGAAAATTTTATTCAGAAGTTTATTAAAAAGGAAGTTTACGAAATCGTAATCATGAGTTGACTGTTATAAAAGGTAATTTCATGCTGCAGTGAATTTAAAGAGTTAATTTCAGAAGGGATTACCCATGTATCATGAATGCCTAATAACAGTCACTGCCTTCTGAAATGAGAAGGAATTTTAAAACAGATGCAAAATACAATTTGTATGGGTATAAATAGCAAAAAACAAATTTTCTTAACAATTTTGCCAGTTGAACCCCACCTTGCTTTCACAAACACGTATTCAGTCTAAGAGAGGTTTTACGAATAGGGAAAAAAAACATCATCACCAACAAAGAAACTATCAACAGACTAGAAGTTCTTAGCTGCTGAAACCCTGTGTCCTCATTATTTTTTCCTTGCTTCCATGTAGCACATTAAATTTTCTTTCTCTACTTCAATAATATAAAATGCCAGCCAAATCCAGCCAAAAAAAACCAAAAAACCAAACAACACCCCCACCCCCCCCCAAAAAAAAACCAAAACAACCAAAACAACACCAACAAAACAAAGGGGGGGGGGGGGAAGGAAAATTTGTTCACACACAGCCCTAGAACTTGCTCCAGATAGTAAAAAGTTAACAACGTTTAAGGAATACATGTTATTTCTATAGTCCTAAAAAACACTGAAGTACTGCAAGCTCTTGAACTGGAAGTATTTGATTGATGACAATATTGGGGTGTTGTGTTATTATTATTCTGTTAATATTGTTTTCTCAGCATCTATTTGTATACAGTTTCAGGAACAGAACACTGAATTTCACCTTGATGTGGTTTACTCTTTCTTAAGTTTTACAAAATGATCCTTTTTTTTTGCCTTCTGTTCTTTATGCTGTTCTACTGATTAAAGACGAGGATTGAGGAAAAAAAAGAAAACAAAAATTAGTTGATAAACATGAGTGCAAGACAGATGAGAAGCATTAAAGATGAGGCAGATAACAGAGTGAGTGAATAGGGGTAAGGACTAAGAAGTGGTGGTCAGAAAACCGAAAAGAATCATCAGAAAACTACTTGTAACAGAATTAAATATTTCTAAATTCACAGACATAAGGATTGACTGTTGCTTAACTATCCCACATTCTCCAACCCACTAGATTATAGATGCCTAACCCTTTCCTTAATTTTCACAGGGGATATACTTTACAGAGACATCAGTTACAAGGGTATGGTTTTTCATATGCTTTTATGGTGTTGGTATTTCAATCATTTGTTTTTCTGTATTTGATGAAGGTTATCATTTTATATGTTCAATAGACTGGGATAAGTGTATATTTGTCATTTTTTTGACACTTTTCTTATGCCCCTGAACTCAAAGGAGGACAAATAATTCCACTTTCTATGAAAAACTGAGCAAAAATATTTAAACTCCTCTTTTTGCAGGTGGTAGCCTTCACCCTAAGAAAATATTCAGTGCTACTTCTTGTTTAAGAGCTGATATCTATTCTCAGTCATCTGTACCCACAACACTCATAAATCTGAACAAAATTTGAGGCTCTCTCTATGTTGTTTGAATTCATTCTCACAAAAAAAAAAAAAGAAACGAAAACTACCACCTGTGAGACTTATCATGCTGCCAGCTGTAGCTCATTGTGTGAAGAGGAAGTAGATAAATTACAGATATGGTAAATGGTGATGACATTAATTAGAGAGGGAATATGATAGGGTAAAATCTATTAAAAAAAACATCATTTGAATAAGACCTTGACTACATCTAGCTTACCTTTATTACATTAAATTATTGGGCTGGGATCACAAACAAAGCACAGATTATGGGTATGGAGAAGGCTTAACATAAAGAGTTGGAATGTATCCACCTTTCTGTAATGGCTTAGGAAAGAAAGGTGCATAGATAAACTGCTAACAGCTTTGCATCCATGTGATATATCTCAGGCAGGGTCCCAGAAAACGGTGGCAATTTAGTTATCAGCAGGTAATTGACTCAGTGTAGAGGATTTTGTGTTTCGTCTCACTCATTCTGACTGTTCCAGCTGGACAGATGGGATTGGAAGAGATGGTGCTGTTAAATAGGGGCAACACTGTTCTGAGCCAACTTCCTGCTCCATACTGAGAATCAGTCCTCTGACTGGACTCACACTCTGATGGAGGGCTCACAGAGCTGGCTATGCATGCATGACCAAAACAGGAAAAAAAAAAAAAAAAATCTAGTTTACACAAAAAGCATGCACCAGGTTAACTATGAAGGGAAGTGGGTTGGGCCTCCTTGCTCTCTTTTCTCTCTTTTGTTTCCTTTGTCACAATACCCCAGCTCCAGACCACCCATGTGGCAGGACCAACATGATATCTAAGGACTGGTGATGTTTTTTGCTCTCTCTCTCTCTCTCTTCTGTTAGTACTTTTCTCTGCACTTGCTTTTCCTCAGCAAAGCTCAGTCATCATATTCCAACCCGTGTTCCATACTGAAATCTGTCTTGGGGGTTGGTTAGAATATAGGAATGCTCCATGGCTTGTTAGCCAGCACCTCTGGGGAGGTTATTGTGGGAGCT
Source organism: Malurus cyaneus samueli (assembly GCA_009741485.1). Lineage (NCBI taxonomy): Eukaryota > Metazoa > Chordata > Aves > Passeriformes > Maluridae > Malurus > Malurus cyaneus. Next base: position 43,913,010 of record CM019215.1, read on the forward strand.
GAGAGCTTATAAAAACATGCTGTAAAAATTAGGAGTTTTCAGGCAGCATTGTTTTAGGAGGGTGTTGTAAGAACTTAAGGGATTGTTAGCTAATACCTCTTGAGTATAAAAACTGAACTGGTTGCTAGAATTGTGGTGACTGTACAATAAAGCATAAGAGCTCCCTGACACACATCTGGTGTCTTTGTTCAGACTGATGAGAATTCATAACAAACATCTCACTCCCTACCAATGGGTTGTGACACTTAGGACGTGAGGCAGTCCTTGGATTGTGCCTCTGGTGGCTTAAGCAGAATTTTTAAGATAGAAAGCAATAAATAGTGAAAACAGTAGTTCCTCCTGGGGAAAGCACACCCACAGATATGTTCATCACTGCAAAGGCTGAACTCAATTTGCCATCTAGGGCTTGGACATCTCAGACAGGTGGAACACATGTCCTGTTCCCTTCAGACCATGGTGCTGATCACAGCAGGACTGGAGAGCCTATGCAGACTTATGTGTGCATACATGAGAAGGAATAGGAATTGTTATCTAACTCCTGTAATTATCTAACTAAGCAGATAAATCTTAGATTTTGTGTTACTGTGCTCCATCACACTTAACTTTCCCTCTGATTGAGAACAAAAATCTTGGCAGCACAATGACATCTTACTTATTTACTTCTCATCAGTTATTGTAACATGGAAATCTCTTCACAAGTGCCTATTGCTCCTTTTTTATGTTCTGTGTTTGGGCCTCACAAAAGTTGTTCAGTTACATTGAGAAAATACAATTCACAGGAAATGTCTGTGGGTGGGAGGAAGATGGGCTGATTTCCAGTGTGGTAAGAGTAATTAGTAGGGAACAATGGAAAGTAAAGAGCACAATTTGGAATAGCTGTGGGTGGCAGAAGAGGCTGTGAGGAGACAGACATATTTTAAATAATCTGTAGTGTCTTCTAAAATTACTGTGAAGGCAAGAAGACAACTCTCATTCCTTCTACTAAGGAAGAAAATGAGGGGCAGGAGATGACAGAAAACTTCAGAGAGGTTCCTGCTGCTGTTAATTAAAAAATTAAGGGCGATATTAACAAAGATATAATCCTGTCCCAATATCTGCTTCTGCATCTTCCCATGCTCTGCAGATAGTAATGGTCACTCAAGCCTGAGAAAGAACTCAGATTTCCTGAGGAAGTAGGGCAGCTGCTTATTCCACCTCTTCCTAGTGGTGTCTCTGTTTTGTGCTATTTTGTAAGGATTCTCATTAAAGTTTTCCTACTAAATAGGTGACTTTGGCTTTCAAAATTCATATCCCTCTCCTGATACTCTCCCCACTTAATGGGACTCTGTAAAGATGTAGGTGCATTATTGCAGATGATCTGAATTCTAGAATAAATAATGAGATGTGATATGGACAGTTTAAAAAATAACGACATTTGAGATAAGAGAAAAAAAAAAAACAAAGAAAACCACACACACGTGAAATTGCTAAGTTAGTAACACCGGGATTTTGGGAAAAAAAAAAAGATATTGACATATATTAAATCCTGAGTAAAAGTCAGAGCTGGAAGACAGCAACTTAGCAATGCTGATGATTTGTCTCTACTGTGGAACTACAGACACCCACATCTTCGTGACCTCTATGGCCTGCAGTAACTCTCATTGTGTTCCTGATCTAAGAGTGAGCACAATCGTTTTTAACTTTGGGCATGATAGTATGAGCTATCTATTGTGTCTGTTAGCTCATGGCTAAACTGTGTGTTCACATAAATTGTGTCTAAATACTACTTATGATATTTGAGTGCAGCTAAGGATTTCCAAATGAAATTGTTTTAAGAGAGGATTGCACCTCTAGTATAGTTCCCTTTCACGTGAAAGGGAGCAGGCCTGGAATTATGGAATTTTATCTTTCCCATCCAGCCCTAAGGTTACCGGCTATCATATTAGCAAACACAAATGTAACAGCAAATTTTAATTTAGCTTGGAAATAATGTTATGACACTAGATAAAGACTTGGTAAAAAAAAAAAAAAAACAACAAACAAACCCAAGAAAATACACCTTAGATTAATACTTTTATTATATTTAAAACTGTCTTTTTATTCAATTATATTAATATAATGCAGCATCTCAAAGCTCAGGGTTTAATTTCTTTTGAATTTTAACCATCTTCCTAGATTTTTTTTTTAACTACTTTGTCTAAGGCTGATTACAGATGAAAGAAATATTTCTTGTACTTTCTTCAGACATTATTCAGAAATCCAATGGTGTTTTCAATATCAAGTATTAATATTAACTTTTTTATCACCTCTGAAATTACAGTATGACATTTATTCCGATTCTTTGTGTGCCACTGCTGAGATTCTCATAGAAAAAATTATTGTTATTGCTGATGTAAATGAATTACTTGGTTAAGAAAAAAAGAACATTTATGTTCAGAAGATTATATCAGATTATAAATTTCTTTTCTGCATGCAAAATAAAGAATGATGTGTTTAAACCCATTTTCTCTAAACCCAGAAATATTAACCTATGACTTTTAAATTAAACTTTACTTACACCACTTTTCTCAGGAAGCTCTCTTTCAATTCATTGAAGACAGGGCTTCCTTTAAACAGTCTTTTTTTCAAAAATAAACTAGTCTCAATATAATAATACAGAAATTTTGCACTTCTGAAGGATACTTTCCTTTCAGGATTTCAAAGCAGCTTAGAAGTACTAAGTACAAGATTTTTTAAATGAAGTGATTTAGCTTACTGCTCCTGTTAAACTGGAAAATTCTCACTAACTTCAATCAAAGTAAAACCAGGCCAGTGCTGAGTGTCTTGGGATACCGTGCCCCCACACTATCTACACCCTTAAGTTATTTTAGATAACTAATGATTTTAGGAAATAAATACTCAATATTCATACTTCAAACTGAAGGAAGAGCTATGATTCATTTAATCAAAGAACGATGGCAATCTTGTTTAGAAATGTGAGGTTGAATTTCAGAATATGTTGCTTTTGGGTTTTTTTTAGTAAAGATTAGGAGAAGAAATTTGCTCCATGAAAAGGAAATAATTTTAAATTATTGTTTCTTTCTAGAAAAAAAAGCTTCCAGCAAAATTCAAAACAGGAATTTTGGAAGTTTTGAAAATTTCCATTCGTAGTTTCTCCATTTATGACTATTTAGCCATTTCCCCATGGGCTTCTGCAGAGACAGGAGAAAAAAAGAATTTTTCACTTTCCCCAGTAGCTGCTGAAAGAAATGACCGCAGTTCCTCCCAGTGGCTCGGATCTGTTCAGTACTGGGGAAGAGCAGTGCCATAAGCAGTGTTCCTGGGTCACCTTTCACTCTCTCACAGGGGCACAAACATTTATGCACCTTCCATGGGGTGTTGCAGAGTCCTGACATGCAACATAATCCTTCAGCCCTTATCAAGGATAGCAAAGAAGGTGCAGCCAGAGCTGCTCCAGGACAGGGATTCTCATGTCGAATCTTGAAGGGAAGGATCACCAAGGAGGGTCATGTCACAGATATCCCTACAGCTCAGGTGGGGCAAGGGCCAGCACTGAGGGGCTGAGCTCCAGCACAGCCCTTGTGGAAGGCAGAGACCCCATGAAGGCTGATCCCAGACCTTCTCCAAAGTCACTCCTCCCTGGCAGCTGAAGCGGCCCTGAATCCCCTCCCCAGTCCCAGAAGGGGAAGGGAGGGGAATGGGTTAGGATGGACTATGCAGAACTTGTTGCAGCCAGGGATGTCATAAATATTTGTACATGATAAAACTGCTAAAACAAATCAGTGCTTTTCCTCCCTCAAATATGGGGGAAGAACTCTTACTCTTGTTATTTCCCTGCAACAAAGCAGAGTTTCATCCAGCACTGTCCACAGTCTGAATATTGCATATGACCTCAGTTATTCAATCACACAATTGTGCAAATGACTGTTAAATCTTTGCACCACAGTAAAAATACAAGCGTTATTCATGCAAAAATCAAATTTTCTGTGTTTTGTATTATCCTTTCTTCCCAGCAATGCGGACAACAGTGGTGATTCTCAGCTCTACGCGTCAGAAGAGAATCTGTTTTATACATTACTGATTCGACCTCTCTGCTCAATTGCGTATGTGTAGAGGACTTAAGGAATGCAGTTAAATAATCTTTTAAACTACCTGAGGTAGGTACAGTTCTTGATCATGCTAATTTGAACTTCATATTCATATATCACATTATACCATTCATATTCATATCATATTCATTTGGATTTCTTGGCCATTATCCACTTTTTCAGATACTTCTAAAAACTGTCTTGGGTTCTATAGACAACCCACGATATGCATTAATATGAACGATATTTATGATATATGTGTGATATGTGTGAATCAGCAGTACATCACAATCCTAATTCCCCTGAAGTATTTTCTAGTTTATTATCCAAAATTAGTTCATTGCAGAAACTACATCTGGTGAATATTGCCTCGGTGATTCACAAGAGTGCTGGCTAATGTTTTGATAAGTTGAGTTACAGGGGAAATATGACAGCATAATCAGCTGTCAGAGATTTCCTCTGCATGTGAATAAAACATTTGCCTGTTGATGCCAGGTATATCATGAACTGTCAACTAGAAAGATGGCTGTTTAATATGAAAGATGGAGCTCTGGAACATGCAATATTGTATTAAAATTAGAGGATGATTTTTTTTCACAATCAGAGCCAAGAAAAAATAGTAGGAATGTTATAGAAAAAATGAAATATTGGAAGTTGAAGATGTTATGGATTTTTATGAATTGCAGATTCATCAATGACTGGCTGTCATGATTCAAATTTTGAAGATAATATCTGACGTGTCTTCCCAGATAACATCAGAATTTTGAAAATGCGACAGTCAAAAGTGACAGAAATAATTTGATTGGAAGCCTTTTACTATATAATATGAGCATTAATATTTATAAGATAATGATGATTATAATTTTTGCAATTGGAAAATTAAAAAAAAAAAAACTTTTTTTTTTTCCAATTCAGCAAAATAATCTCAATACATTTATAAGTCAGCACAAGTTGTGCAGTTTCTTATCCCCAATTTTATTCTTTTTGTTTCCTGTAATTTTACATCCTAACATCACAAAACTTCTATAATTATAGCAAAGTTTGCATGGCAGAAGGAAAGTATGCTAATAATATAAAAAGGCTCTCAAAATCATATCTTTGGTAGTATTTGCTTATCTTTTGACATAGTCTAAATTATTTTATACACATATAGAAACTGGTCATAACACAACAGTGTTATCTCTTTCTCACTCTCTCTGTGTGCTTATAATAAATATTTCATTGCTGAACATTCTCTTTTGCAAATCAGTCCAAATATTTGATATGCTTACATGAATATATATTATGTCTATTTTTTCCTTTTTTGTTCCTTCTATTCCCTACAGTGAAAAGGTTTAGCATAATTTGACGCCCCAGGGTATGTTCCATATTCACTTAAAACCAGGTTATCATTGAAGCCAGAGAGACACCGTATGCCAGCGAGGTTTGTTTGCAGTAAGCTGCAATCAGATGTAGAAAATCTGCAACCACTGACATCCACAAATGTCAACTCTGTTCTTTCAGCATAACAGAATTTTCTGCAATAAAATCAAGTACTGCCTTTGAGAGAATCAGAACTATCTTAAAAGCGTAGTTCAAGGGAGCAAATGCTCACCTGTTTTTACCTTCACAAACTAAGGATAAAAGAATCACTCCTTTATGCTCCATGTAGTGCAATTGTTTAGTAACACATATATTCAGAGAGTCATAAACAAACTTTGCCTCCTTGAAAGTAATTTCACAGTCAATATTTCTCTCGAAAAGAAAAAAAAAAAAGAACAAACAAAGCATGACAAACTTAGTCTCATATTACAAATTAATTCTGGGAAGTTGTTCCGTTATTTTGGTGATACGAACCTATGTGGGAAAGGTCATAAAATATGAAAAACAGACACTTGTCACTAGAATAAATAGCACCACTCCTGGACTGCAGTCGCAGCAGTGCCGTGTTTTGACTTGTTCACTGATACAGGAAAGCAGAGCAACATGACAGGTTTAAATGTTAGCAAGATTCTGCCCTGTTACCTCCTTAGCAGGTGTCGTTTGGAAAAGGAATCTGCAGCTAAAAGTACAAGTGGCTCCTTTTCTCCCTTAAAGCGGGAGGAATTCACACTCTTTCTCTTGGTCCCCCTCTGCGGGTCTCCTGAAGGAGTCACAAATACTGGAATAATCTGCCTGTCCTTGAATTTGTAATCCTTGTGCCACTAGATGTCCCTGCGCACCAAACTTTTGGAAGGTCTGACTGGAGCAGCCCGACGCTTTTCGAGGTAGAGCAGCAGCCGCAGGGCGAGCGAAGAGAGCCATAAAATTTGATTGAGTGGAACTTGACTATTCTTTCTTTATTTTTTTTTTATTTTTTTTTTTTTTTTAGGTAATAATGGGGTAACTAGAAACAACGCTGAAGATTATCCACCCTGCACCAAACATTATTATTCATTGACACAAATGTAAGGTCCACAGCATGGTATTGACAGTGAGCATAATTTAATTTAAGTAATGTCTCCTCACAAGGGTGTGAAATGATGCACTGAAATCAGCCTGTAATGCCTGTTCCTTCAATAAACTTGAAATGCCCTTGGTGCTCTGTATGGAATAGCAGAATTAAAGCATCAACCATCTTAAAAAAAAAAAATAAATGTAATTCTATGTTAATTAAAGCACAATTTGCATAATTTGCATATACTGATTTGAATGCAATAAAGTAAGTATTTTTAAAGAACTGGAACAGGACATATATATATAAAAATTGCTTTTTCTAAGGTAATTTAATTTTTACACTCAATTTGATCCAAAAAAACATTCTCCTTGATCAATTAGGATTTTTTTAATGATTAGAAATACATCAGATGTTTGCAAAATAAATTGTACAGTTGCATGCTGCAAGGATACTTGTATTTGAGCAGCACTAGAAAACAGATGTGCAACAACTATTTTGTCATCTTCTGGAGATACTCAACTTGGCAAGAAAATCTTTACATAAAACAAAACATATTAGACGTCTGCTTGTTGTGGATATAATAGTGTTTGTTTTCTTGGAGAAAGCATTTAGGTTTAGCTCTTTCAGTTCATAACAATAGAATATGGCTTTGAATAATGTTCTTCCTGTAGATTCCTGCTTCAGAAATTCAGCTTCAGAAAGAAAGTTGGGTCACCTCCACTGGCAATTTAAAAATACTGCTTCTTTCAAGCCTTCAAAGTTTGAGTCATATTCTATTTGTGGAGAAAATAACTAAAGAGTAAATTAGCTACCATTAAGTTCATAACAACTGAAAGAAGTGTCTGTTTTTAGAGAACTAAATCAGTACTATTTCTTGGTTTTCTTGTGGTGTGCTGTTTCGGTTCATTCAATTGGATTAGGGAAGCAGCAAATGATCAATGCTCTTTCCTCTACTGTGGAATATGGTAGCAAGCAGTCTTCCCTAAAAAATGGAATCTGTCAAGGATTCAGAAGCATCTGGATGCTGAATATCACACCCTTGACTCCTTTCCTGTTTTATAAAAAAGTGGAAATATTTAAGTTTACTCTGACCCTTGCATCTTTCCTTTCTATTATGGAGTATTGGGTGTTTGGTTGTTGGGTGTTGGTTGGTTTAGTTGGATGGCTGGAGTTTTTGGGGGGCATATGAGGATGTTTGGGGTTCTTTTGCTTCTTTTTTTTTTTTTTTTCTTTCTTTTCTTTTTTTTCGGATAAATATTCATTAGAAATACTCTCCCTTTTCCCTTCGGGGTTAGGAAGATTTCATTGAAACCTTTTAAAGCCTGAATTACAAATATGTAAAACTAACTCTGAGGCTCTCAAATTATGGAGAACATACTTGGAAGGTATCACTTTACAATCATCCTGGTGTTAAATTCTTCCTTGGGCTGACACTATCAGCAGTTGGTAAAGAGTGAATATATGTCTAAAGAAACCTTGAACATTTGTTCCTATATAATGCAAGACACCTCACCCTGGGTTGGTTTTTTTGGTTTTGTTTTGGTTTTTTTTTTTTTTTTTGGTTTTTTTTTTCCCCTCCATTCAGAGCACATTTTTTGCACAGATCTCATCTACTGAAAGATTTATGGTTGCACATAACTGTAATGATTTTCTTGTTTGCCTTCTTGCCGTGAATGGAACTTCTACACACTGTGCACAGAGAAGCTTAGTGATACTCTGAGTTTTGAAGTATGAGGATACTTCTACTATTTTACAGTGGGAAAGCAGACCAAGGTATTGATTGCTCTGGGGAAAACTCCACAGTGAACGTGTGAGGGACAGAGATTGTCCACAGAGAAAGAAGTTTTAAAGTAATTATTTTCCACTAAGAAATTCCATGTTTGGCTTTAGAAAAAATGAGTAGCTTTGTTTTAGTAAGGAACACATGACGTGGATTTCTGTGTAATTCACTGCTGCTAGACTGCCAAGCTGTCTGCCCAGTTTTGCTATAAAGAAAGTTACACACAAGTAACAACGGTGCTATATTTATAGCAAATCCACAGCACACTGTTTTTTTGGGTTTTTTTTTTTTTTTTTTTTTTTTTTTTTTTTGTGAGGCTTTATTCTAGGCACTGCATCCTTTGTGAGCAGCAGGAATTGTGGAGAGATCAAATAAACCCATGACTTTGGGTTGGGATCCCCACTGGCATGTGTACCACTGACTCAGGCAGTCAAATATGTGACAGCAACAGCACGTTAGGCAGGAAATACTAAAAGTATAAACCCCCTGCTTCTTCCTTTTTTATTTTTCCTCAAACAGCAGGACCATATTTCAGGAATATGTACAGATTTATGCAATCATATATTTGTCAGACAATTTTCATAGACATTCCTGAATAAACTAGCACGGGCAAATTTTACTATTACTTGTGCCAATTATTTCCACGTTTTCTAAGGGATGTTTTTGACTGGTCCTCTTGTTGTATTAGATAAACAGGGAAATGTGTTGGAGGAGTTGTACTGTAGAAATGTAAGAGCCAAGAGTGTTTGAAGCAAAATATTCTTGGTTTTTAAATGGTCCTTAGGTTGAACTCTAGGTTTGAGATAATCTAGGCAAGTCACAGAAGTAGAAAGAATTTAGATAAAACCTTCATGGAATTACATTGAATATCAATTTGTTTCTGTTGTCAGCTTGTCAGTTTTGCAGGGTACACAATAACCAGGAGCACTAAGCAGATCAGCAAGTACAAGTATATAGATGAAACATAAGAATTAAATATATGTTAGAATGGCATAATTATCTACCCCAAATCTGGCCAGTAACTAGGGACTAATATTGTAAATTTTGTGAAAGTTCCAGGAAATGTTCAATATCAAAATGGTGAAGACATTAATTTCCCATCATATAGAATATGTCACTTCCAGCAGCACAGCAGAAGGTGATTGATGATTACTTGCTAAATAGAAATATCCCCACATTCTGAATCTCTAGTGCCACTTCCTGTAAGTTCCACAATTACTCTTAGAGACAACCACCTAAACTTCCCCATGGAAGAAAAAGATACTTCCTGTTCTGATTGAAAAACAGGTATTTAAGAAAGAAGTTAAAAAGAAGTACAAATAATGCTCTTCTCTCTTAACATCTATTCTGGCTACAAGGGAACAAGAAAGTCTAAAATAGTTTTATCTGGGGTCACAGGTCACCATAGCCGTGACCGTAGCAGTAGGAATGGAAGCTTTAGACTCTCATGATATTTTAAAATTAAATTCGCTACAGTCACACATTACTATAAAAGAAAGGTTCAGTAAAGGCATAAAACTATTGAAAACTGTTGCAGGGAGCAGAAACCCAAACATACTAAAGCAGAATTAGGCCTGGAAAAAGGAAAAAGCTTCTCTCTCAAGCACTTTGTTCCACAGAGTGGCTCATATTTGGATTTTTTTTTTTTTAAAGAAGCATAAAAATGTGGAATGTAAGTCACTTGCTTTGAACAGTCAGCTTGCCATGAAGTCCGACCTTGTGGCCTCCCAGAGCCTGAGCAGCCCTTGAGCTTGTGAGCAGCTCCTGATGAGCTGTACCAGCAAATGCAATCATACCTCCCTTTCATTTTCTTCTTATTATTTTGGTACTGACCCTTACAACAGGGTAGAAGCAAGCACACTGAATTTTAAGGCAGACTCCACTAGAAACGAATGTGTCAGCAGTAAGTCATACACTTTTTAATGATTTTTGCACATTGAACATGCACAGGGAGCTCATCTGGGGAAGGGACATCTAAAAAGAAGAATTTTTCATTCTTAACCTTTTTTGACAGGCAGTGATGGTAAAAGTATTGCAAAAACGTATTACAAATGTGATTCATGACAGATAATTGCTTATAAAAATACAGACGTGGGAAGTCAGGAATTTCAGAAAGCCCAAAGTTTGAAGCTCCAGAGAGTTTTACTTTCCTGGATTGGAAACTTGTGTGGATATCATCTCAAGAAAGGTCATTCAGGTCTCTAGACTTTCCTTGTCAAAGAATATCAAGTCCCTTGACTCCTGGCAGGAAAGGGAAATACCAAAGGGTTTTTTTCTTAAGTTATCTTGGGTCAGCATCCCCTGGAGGAATTCAAAGTGTCTCCAAACCTCTCACTCCAAACAGAGTCCGAGACCTTTGTTAATCCTCCTCCCACATGCTTACGTATGCATCTGAAGAATCTCAACATATTGCTGTTTGCTTTATTGAGAACTCAGGGAGAGAGAAATTGCTTGAGTTTTGCTGGGTCAAGGGGCAAAGAGAAACACCTCTTGACAGCCCTTAGTTGAACAATTGCCCACCAAAGACATGTGCTTTGTACTGTCCAAAGAGACAATGTTTTAGGTGTCACTGGGGGTCATTCTTTAACTACCTCAGTTTCTACTAATCAAGCTCATGTGATTTTAATTTTCCTTTTGGTCTGCTTTGTAGACACATAGAAATGTAAATCAGCACAATTCTTATAATTTCTTATTGTTTTATTTGCAAAAAGAATGTAGCAAACCCATACTCATGTCTCTATCCTTGATTATGGCAAAATAGTGCTTTTGTTTTTCTTAAATGCTCTGTGGTTAAATAAGAAGACATTATTTTAATGAATACTTAGAGAAGTTCTTCTCTAAGAGATTTTTTTCAGTGAGATTGTCTTCCTTCCTTTTCCATGGATTATTGTACCATATCCTCATAGTGACAAAAAAAATAATGATCTATTACACTGGCATGTAATCAGCATGGTGTTTCTCCAGCAATACATTAGATCAAATCATGAGCAGAGCAGCATTACAGCAGTATGATTTTGACAATGATTTAAGCTAACATATCATCAGTGCTACTGTACATCACTTCAGAGATAGAGCATGGTAATGGCTCCTCAGATTGATGTTTCTGTAGCAAGAAGTATTAGCATAATGCAGGGGTGATGTAAGCACAATAGGTAAGTTTTCTACTGCTGCTGTAATATTAAGTATTAACATAATGCAGGGGTGATATAAGTATGCTAAGTCCATTTTTCATCTTAATCATTTTTGCAATTAATTTATCTGTGGAAAGTCCACGTATATTCACTTTACACAGGAAGGTCAGATTGTGCTACTCTGGTGCTCATAACTAATTTGATGGGGACAATCAAGCCTGATATTTGCATTGCTTAAGTGAATGAGAATTTTGCTGCTGACTTACACGAGATAAATTTCAGTTGAGTAAAACTGTCTTGCTCATTATTAAAAAACTTGGATTCCAAGAGAAAGATTAGCATAATACATTGGCTGCAAATTCAAGGAGGTGCTTTCTGCTCCTGGTGGTTTTCTGATATGATTCCTGTGTTTATGATTGGATGCTACAGCAAACTGATTGAGTGATTTTGTACAAGCCACTTCTCACTGAGCAGTCTATCTTTCCTGTGGGACCTGTTTACTTCTCGTTGATTAAAACACTAATGTTGTTAGTTTTTTATCACTAGTATTAATAGAACGTGTATAGCACACCAGAACAGGAATCTCGGTTCCACAGTCTTCTAAATAGTCTTTTATTAGTCTTTAATAAAGATTTAATAAAATAATCCATGTGAGTTAGCACAGTTTTGGGATTTTTTTTTTGTTCTCTACAAAATAAAATTATTAATCAGCAAGATCAAAGAAAAGTATTGACACCAGATTTTGTTAGCAGCCAGAGAAGCAAAAGTTTCTACTTCTCCTGTGACTGGATTCCTGGAAAAGCTTGACCCCCCTTGATCTCCTCATGATCCTGGTGGAAGCTGGGAGCACTTGGCCAGGCAGAAAGGTTCTGGATTTTTTCCTAGCCTGAATACGTTATTGCTGGCTGTTTATTTTTCTCCCTGTAGTGGGAAGGTCATAGTCCATGTCCTTTTCTCCCATTTGGTGGCTGAGACCAACTGGGCTCTGAGGCTGTTACTTTTCTTGAAATGTAAGACAGAAATACAAAGTGAAAATATGGTGGTTTTGAGTAAAGGTACTAACAGAGACTATCCCTCAGATTATTTAGAATGTGATAAGGATGTCTGGATTATTTCCAAGGCACAGATAATTTTTTTCAAGTCATTCAAACCTGCATCAAAACATTCACATTGTTTACCCCACAGTCTAGTGCATCCCATAATCATTGCAGAAAATTTGTTTCTCTGTAAACCACTTACACACAAGATTCACTCACTGAAATTTATAAAAGAGTATAAGCAACTTAAGTTGAACAAGTTGGCTAGGTTGTCTAATTATGTTTATTGCCAAGAAAGTTTAGACCAGATGATCCTAGAGTTCCCTTTCAACCTGTTATTCCATGGTTTAACAGACTGTGGAAAGGAATGACAGGGCAAAGGCAGTTATAGCAGAAGTGCCTGAAAAATGTGATTTATAACAGGCTTTTGTGACTCAGCACATCAATTTGTTAAGTGACAAATGCTACACGTGCAGCCCAGTGCATTCACCCTTCCACGGCTGTGCAGTGACTGAAGTTCAGCAGGCTGGTATAGCATGCCTGCACTGGAAATCGGTTCATAAAAAAACATTACCATGCCAAGTCACTGAGCAGCAGGAAAATTCTCAGCCTTCCCATGAAACACACCAAAGCTGATTTAATGTTTTAATGCTAAGAGATTTTTTTATGGTTAAGCAGTCCATGAGCATTGTGTCACCTACCTCACTGCCCTGGAGAGATTTGATGAGACTCATCTGTCTGGTCCAAAATCGATGAGGGCTGCTTGTAATTTGACCTGCTGAATGATTATGCTCTGCATTCTGGTTTTGTTGCAGTCAAGTAAGCTACAGAATTTAACATTTTATTACTTTCTCACAGTCTTCTCTCCAAACTGACCTGAAAGGAAATTCACTGCCATTGGTATGCTCTTTCTGTGGTTAGGTTTCATATTAACAAAAAGTGAGATAAAATTCACAGTTTTCACATATTATATTCTATTTACCATAGAAATTATTTCATCTATTAGATTAAACTCACATTTTCCTCCATACCCAGTTAGAGATGTATGATTCACTCAACATTCTGTTAAAAAAACTAATTCACATAAGCTTCTTAAAAGTCTTTCTTTAAAAAATATTCTTCCTCTAATAACCTTCTTGTTCTCGAGGGAAAATATGTGGTGGTTTTGGCTGATTTGGAGTTGTGTTTTTTTCGTGGTGATCAGTGTTGAGATTTGTGCTGAACACAGGGTTGATAATACAGAGATACTTTTGTTGTTGCTTAGCAGGGCTAACACAGAGCCAAGGCCTTTTCTGTTTTTACATGGCCAGGCTGTGGAGGAGACTGAGGGTGCATGGCAGGTTGGGAGGGACACAGCTGGGACAGGTGACACAAACTGTCTGTGGGGATATTCCATCCACATGACATCATACTCAAGATATAGAGAGGGAAGAAGGAGGAAGGGAGTGCTTGGAGTGATTACACTTGTCTTCTCAAATAGCCACTGACCAGGATGGAGCCCTGCTCTCCTGGAGGTGGCTGGACACCTGTCTGACTATGGGAAGCAGTGAATTAATCCCTTGTTTTGTTTTGCTTGCATGTATGGACACTTTTTCCCCATTAAACAATCAACTTATGCATTTTCCAGCTTTTACTCTTCTGCTTCTCTCCCTGATCCCACTGGTGGGGTAGTGAGTGAGTGCCTGTGTGGGGCTTGGCTCCTGGCGGGGGTTAAACAATGACAACATATTACACATATTAAAAAAAATATATTTAAATATGTATCACTAGAGATAAGGAGACCGAGCAATGGAAGGTCGAATAGATAGTCCTATTCCTTCTGTTCTGCCCTGTAATGTGAAGCAGCTTGGACAGGATCCATGTCCTTTCCTCTCCTTTTATGATTTTAGTCCATCTTGTCTGAAAAAATGCCATGCATCAATGCATCTGAATTTCCTCTTGTCAGCTTGTGACAAGAAAAGAGAATGCTTTGACATGCAAGAATTTCAGAATGCCTCTAGATTTCAGTTAGCATTTCCAGACAAATTTTCGGTGGAACAAGGAAGAAGCATTAGGGTTCAGAAAGAACCCTGTTGAGATTTTAGTAAGATGACTCCTAACTGTACATAAGTGTTGAAATACAGTACATCTGCTATAATTCAAAATGTAAAGTATATATTTGATTCTTCCTTTACCTTTTAATACTCCTGTAGAGCTCTGGAGAAACAGATATCTTCCACACTTTTCATTTTTTAAGGCTTTTGCTCTGTGTCTGTGTGGATTAATAAAGCTCACATTGACAAGAAAGGCCACTGTGACACAAAGTAGTTACAGGGTATGTTTTAAAGTACCTTTCTCATATGCCTGATTTCTTCGCTATCATTATCATGTCATCTGTCATTTTCAGCCAATCTGCTGTGGTTAACAGACTCAATGAAAGAGTGCATCTTAATTTGTCAAAAGCAATTAAAATAATTCACTACACTGGGACAAGCATGCAGCCTGTGCACAGCTGAGGAACATCCTGTAAGTGAGAAGATCCTATTATCCCTTCAATTATGATCTTGAGTTATGTGTAATCGTTCCTTGTAGTGCATTCAAAGAAATTTAAAGGGCCTGTAAAAATTTTAAATCCAGGCCACTTGAACATCTGCCAAACTTTGTGTTCTGCACCTGATGGCATCAGACAAATGAACAGTAAAATTGAAATGGTTCAGGTGCAGAGCTCTATGAAGCATAGTTTTGTTTCCCTATTTTACTTCCTTTGTTTGTGATGGAATAGTGGGTTTTGTCTGGATGTGTATTTTAACTCTGCTCATCCACCACTACAGCTACTGCAAGTCCACTGATATTCCCTGTGGGCTGCAGTCTGCAGTCATTGACCCCCACATGAGCTCTGCTGCCGACAGCAGAAAGTGAAGAACTAGTTAGCCAACAGAACTCTGATCCATCTAATTATTGAGCAAAAGCTATTCCAATATCTGACATATGTGTCAGAATATGTGTGATAACTCTTTAATTTAATCAGAGAAATCCAGTAAAATGTAGAAAACTTTGGATTGTCTTCAACTCCAGTAGGCCCAGTACCACAGAGGTGGAAGTTCATACATGACCAGGAAGAAGACACTGGTCTTTCTGGGTTGTTACTGCTCTCTCTGAATTTACTCCTTCTCATTTGCTTATCAATAAATGGAATTGGTGTTTTCCAGTTCTTCTCTGATTTTTGCATCAGTTCCCTCTGTAATCAGAGGTTTTTAGTAGCTACTGACTGAGTCAAATGCCTACAGTACTTTCCTCAAGAAACTGGTGAACTATTATGGACACAACTGAGTGAACAGACATAAATAATGTTTATTTTACCACTAGAATTAAAGTAACTGAAGAAAATAAAAAACAGTCATGTGTATACTCTACACTTATCCCTAGACTTGCTGTCCCCTGACTTCAATCTGTGAAGATGTAACTTTGTTAGAAACCATAGGCAGGTCTCTTGGTGCTAATTTGATTCTTTGTTCAGTTGCCCTCCCTCCTTTAGGCTATTAATTTTCTACATGTGGGATTTATTCTATAGCAGGCATATCAAATGTTTGTTGACACACAAATTGCCTGTTTACTGGCTTTTTCTTTCCAGTTTCTTTTTCCCTTATGGCCATACTAAACAATGTTTAACACATTTAACAAAGAAAGAAAAATCTAAACCTAAGACTGGATTGGTTTGGGTCTTTCATAGGTATAATGAAAACTATTTTAAGCACTTTTCATTCTTATTGTGGTTTACACCAAAATGAAAATGCTTTTTCTGAAAAGCAGGGATTTTCTTGGCCCTTAGTGTTCAACTGGTCTGTCAGTGGCCCAAAAATGCTGAAATCCTTGTCAGGGTCCCATTATAGGGACCCTTCAATGACCAGTCCTGCTGGGTCAGCAGGCAGTTTGACTGACTTCTGGGGCACACACCAACAGGCTAAGGGAGGATCCTCAGCAGATCTTTCTGACCTTAGGACTCCTCAGTGGGTCTTCCACTTCATTCAAGTATGTTAACCATTGCCAGTGGCTGCCTGTGAACCAAGTTTATGGAATAAAACTCTTAATTAATATAAAAGTGTGACAGGTTAAGGTTCAAGCATTGTCAGTGATAATATCTGACTGCAAAAATGTATTCAAAGCAATACACAGGGAAGCTCCAATCCCTGATAAAATATTCAGTGCAAACATAGTGTGGTTCTTATTCATTTGGTGTCCCTATGGAGGAGAACACATTTCAGCCAATCAACTGATCCCAATAGTTGCAGTCGAGTCTTCCCTACCTCCTCCCCATTCTCAAGTTACTCTTACACTATTTCTTTTTCTTTAGATGGAGCTTAAATGCAGGTGTCATGGTTCCAGATTGTGTGTGTGGGGAATCATCGTGGAATAGGTTTTTGCCAGCCACATTTCATCCAGTGAGTATCAGTTGCATCTTAACCCACACTTTTTGTTACAACTTCTGTTAGGATTGAATACAGCTTCTCATTTTCCTCTAATTTTACTCCCAGTCATCTTTCCACAGTATGACACTAGTATTTTTTACTTAATTAATCAGACTACAATCTATTTTACACCTTTGGCTATTAAAAAAAAAAAAAAAAAACAAAAAACAAAACAAACAAAAAAAAATCAGAAACATTTGGGTTCATGACTGGATAAGCAATTGCATCAAATGAAGGTTGTAGAGATGAGGCAGTGGAAATATTTCTATGAAAGAGAGTCCTAGCATAATTGAATATGAGATTTCTAACTCTTGCATGAAAGTTTGTGTATTTAGAAATGTAGAAGGGAAAAGAAACAGCTCAGCTCCTTCCAATGGCTAGAACAATTGCTGTTTACATGTACTTTCAAAAAATCTACAGATTTCAAAAAATCTACAGAACATTATTATTATGTAATGCAGACTGAAAGATGTTTCCTGGTAACCGATAATGAACCTTAAAATTTTAATAAACCCACAAAGCTTCAATTATAATATGGCATAGGAGGAGAAAAGGAGAGAATAATCAGCCAAGTTCTGAATTCTACTGTTATATTCTTTAATGATTAAAATATTTACAAGTTCTTTTCTCCAACTACTTTGATTGATGTTGTACCAAAATCTCTTTAAATGTTTTTCTATGCTGAAATGATGGGAGTTCCAGCATGGATGGATAAGAAGGACTATATTTTCATGTAGTGTCTCCTTTTTTTTTAACAAGTGTTACTATGCTCTTATTCATAAGCATGGAAGGATGCACAGAAATATAAGTCAACCATACATCTGTGCTTACAATTTCAATTGTTATCTTTTAGACCAACAAATGTTTCAGCATTTGCTTAAAATTTTATATTGTATTCATGTTCTAATTATAGTCTTAGAAGGCAATTATAATCATGTTCGTTATCTTATTCATATCAGGATTTTTTTGTATGTTTCTGTTAAAAAAATAAAAGTTCTAACTGCTCTGAATAACTTTGCGGATTTTTGATACTTTATGTTTGTGAGTAGTTTGAGTCTACATTTAGTTATTAATTGAAAACTGATGGTTTCATTTCACTTATACTAATGTATTTTAGTCAAAAATAAATTATCATGACTTTAACTAGGGAAAGTCTCAGTGGCAAGAATTATCAGTTTTTCTACTGATTTGATGGCTTCTTTATAATGAGTTATCCAATCGCAAAAAAATCAAGGCTGAACACAAGTCTTTTCTTTTTTTTTGCTGGTAACAGCAATTTAATAGAAATATATCCTCACGTCCCAGTAGTATATTGCTAACAAAGCCATAGGTTTTGATTAAGAAGAGAAATAACATCTTCAAAACCTGGAATTGGCTTTCTGAAGAAACAGACATGATATTACAAGAGCAAGCAAAGTAATTTCAGAAAAGAAATTTCAAAAATAAGTATTTGGGTTTTAATGTATACCTTATGCAAATAGGAGCTACAATTGGTAAAGTTTAGACTCTTTTTATTTTTCATCTCCATAGAAAAAAATAACATTTAAGATCTGACGCCCTTCAAGCCACAAATTATTTTCATAATTTAATTTTTTCTTTCTTTTTTCTTGATTGAAGATTTTCAACTTTCTCTCACTCTTTCAGGTAATATAATTAATCAATAGACTTTGTAAGTTATAGATTATGAAAAAAGTGAGGGAAAAGAATTTATTTATTATATTTGTGAGAAATACTTAGTATTTAATGATTTCCATACAATTTAAAGCAACAAATTTACTTACTTTGCCACATTTTTCTTGCTGACATATCCCTATTCAGATTTCCATAAACCAGTAAAGTGCATCAATAAATGCACTTGCAGAACCTGAGGTTGTCTTGTTTTTTTCAGGCAGGAGTTATAGGACAAGAAAGAAGTGGAGGAACACTTCTTACAGAAGTTAGACACATCTAAAAGAAAGTCTTTTTCTATGGTATGTATAATTGTTTTCGATTAAGGCTTCACTGCCTGTGGTTGCCTTGCCATCTCTCAAAATTTTACATCTTTATTTCATGTTTTTGTAGCGTTAGTTCCCTTAGCATGGATAAACATGGCATGCTGCCTGCACTGAGGGTATTGTCAAATGTTCATTTTCACGAGGAGTCTTCCCCTCTTTGGCTAGAAATCATGGTTATTTCATTTATCTATCATGAAGTATACATTTATTTTTTTTTCCACACAAATTATGTTACTAAATTTGATTTTGAGTAGCTGTATTCTCAAGTGGTTGCAAAGAATAAATTGTAAACAACCTTTTTCTCCAAAGCTACTATCTATCAATATTCTTTGTGGATGTGTCCAGTCTATTGCCTCATTTAAAAAGTGGGCTGCTGAAGAACATCAGTTAAGATGATATAGACTGTAGAGTATTTAGCACCTTGCAGACACCCAGCTGTATTTCACCACATAATCTGACCTAAAAACTTGATTTTAAATGTGAAATCAATTTCTTCCAAAGGCCAAATAAAATTTGAAATATTGAACATAAAGTCATACCATTGCATTCATCAACAGTGGTGATTTTTGATAATCTAAAGGAAGAATTTTATTTGCAAAGAAAACTAGGACTATTTTACACCTAACTGCCAGCATATTTATTACTTTTTGCATGCCTTTTGTTATGATTAGCATTTTGCTGGCTAATAAAAATATTTTCCATTTCAAATAGGCAATCACTATCGAAGAGATTAGCAGAATATTTCAGTCACATAAGTAAACCATTTGTTCTGACCTAATAAGTTAAATATTTGACATAGATAATGGCCTTTAGGGTCTGTGCAGGAGTATGGTTGGCCTGTATATTTAATTCCCTTGCAACTTCATTGAGCAAAAGCCCCCTCAAGAAAAAGATAAATTCTTCCTCCAGTCACAGTACAGAGTGCTTTTACTGTGCAACACATGGACTCATTAATTAATGCCATGTTTTAAAGTGTCCTTTAGTCCTCTGCCATGACAGTTATCCTGTTGAGTTATGGTTCTCAGGTACCAGGGGATGGCAACTGGAGGCTGCTGCCAGGAAGTGAGTCTACAGAGTTTTGAAAATTAGTGAAGCTTCCCTGAGTAGGCACATCATCTGGAAAAGTTAAGCTGTTAATAATTTATCAACTGTGAAGTGGAATGAAAGCATATTTATTATCCTTAATATGATTTTGTCATTTTTTCCCTTAATATTTGCACAATGCTCTGCAGCTGCAACAGGATTGTTAGGAGATTGGTTTTCTGTCATCACTGCTTTATCTGTGCCGACAGTCAGTCATCAGAAAGTTGGCTCAGGAGTTCATGTGTTCAGTCAGACAGGCTGGCCTTTGCTACCTCTGATGCTTCTATAGAATAGTGAAACCATAAACCTATCATTTGAGATAAGGACTTGAAAAATACAGTTTCATTGCCTTTCAGATACTTCAGCTCCAAGTGATCCCATTAATTTCTTTGGACTAAAACACACAGCAAATCTGAAAGCAGTTTGATTTGATTGGGTAGTCTCTTGAGCAGAGGGCTCTGGAATAGGTATAGGTCAGATACTTAAGTTAAATTAGCAAAGCTCCATTACACTGTTGCACCAGTGCATTCAACTCCACTTAACCCACTGATGATTTATGAACTCTAATAAACCAATAAAGGTACTGTTGTGGTACTTCAGGTCTGATCCATGAAGGAATTACCTTCTTCAGAAAAACCATTTTGGAAGTGCACCTAATAAAATTACATCTTTTGTATATACGTAAATCTTTCCACTTTGAGACTGGAGAGTATAGTGATCTTCATTTCTGTTCTATAATGCTGTACACAGTAGATGGGTTTTGGAGCAAATCTTAGAACTGGTCGTAGACTTAAATGTAGAAAGCCAAATATAACTGTTGCTGCTCTCTGAACACCACCAAACACACACCCAGGCATCTGACTCTACAGTTGAAGCTGTTACTCATTAATATATTGTTCTCTCTGCTTATTCTACCTATGTTGAGAAATTATTCATAACAACACAAGTTCATGCTGTGCTGTATGCAAGGATTTTCATAGAGGCAATTTTTGAAGTATGCAGTAAATCATACTTGCCTACCACTTTATCATAGATGGAAAGGAAATGTATTATTTCAATTTTGTAATATATTATTAATCTTTTTTTAAAAAAAAACCCACAATTTTCCTCTGGTTTAGGTCTCTTATCCAGTTCCATACTGATTTTTTTTAACAGCCATTTTCATCATATATGGCTGATTTGCACTTGGTGGATAGACAACCGTCAAACAACTCCCAAGACAGAGAAATTGATTATTTTGGAGTGCATCAAACAGAGATGATTCAAGGATGCTCTTTGGGACCCCTTCTTTAGAAAAGTCTGCCAAAAGATTGTCACAGTGTCATGAAGCACTGGTAGCTCTGTGGTTAGTGTTGGCAGCACTCAGTTATGTCCATTGTGGTGAAAATCTCAAAGGGAGTGTGACAATTATTTTACCACCCCTGCTGAACCCATATTTGAGGTTCTTTGACTGAGAAGTATTCTGCTTTTCCCTCCAGTTGATTATCCTTCCAGTACCTGAAGGGAACTTACAGAAAAGATGGGGTAAGATTATTTCCAATGGCATGTGATGACAGGAACAGGGGGAATGTGTTTAAGTTAAAAGAGGTTTAGATTAGATATTAGGAAAAAAAAAATCTTTATTATGAGGGTGGTGAGGCACTGGAATGGGTTGCCCAGGGAAATTGTGGATGCCCCATCCCTGAAAGTTTTCAAGATCAGCCTGGATGGGGCTTTGAGTGACTTGATCTAATTGAAAGTGTCCCTTCCCAGAGTAGGGGTGTTGAAACTAGATAACTTTCAACATCGCTTCCATCTCAAATCATAGTGTGATTCTGTGAATGTCCCAATATCTGCTTCAATCACCCCAGTGAGCAGGTTTGGGGTGCACAAGGATCTGGGAGGGGACTTGTCCAGGACAACTGATATGAGATGACCAACAGGATTTGCCTTACTCTATGATATGTTCAGCAATAAAAGCTGCAAGAAAGGAGAAAGGAAGGATGTTCATGGTCATGGTGTTTATCTTGTCAAGTAATCATTAAGCAGGATGCAGCCCTGTTTTCGTGAAAGTGCTGCCATCTGCCCACCAATAAGAAGAAATTAATTAATTCCTTGCTTCTCTTTTCTTGTGTGTGAAGTTTTCATTTTACCTGTTAAACTGCCTTTAACTACCCATGAGTTTTCAGTTTTTGCTTTTTTGATTCTCTCTCTCACCCCACTGAAGAGGTTATGATCCAGAGGTTGGCTAAACTTAGCTTCTGCTCAGGATCAGCTCACCACATGAGACCTTTGTGGGTTTTTTTTGTTTATTTTTTGTTTGTTTGTTTGTTTTGTTTTTTGTTTTGTTTTGTTTTTTTCTTTTTTTTTTTTTTGTTTTTTTTTTTTTAAATTCATTTGAGGGTGGTACTCAGCAAATTTTAGTTATGTTTTTTTTCTTTCTGGCTTCAAGCAATGAAAATACCTTTTAATACAGCAGCATTAAAAACTTCTGATTTAAGCATTCAGTCAGCTGCCACATAGAACACACTGAGAGGTTCAGCCACTTTCAGGTATTGATTCGCACCATTGACAACACACTACATTACAGAAACAACAGAACACTGTCAGCAAATCAGCTGAAGTTTGTCAAGATTCCTGTTGCTTTGTTGCTTCCTGTAATGCTGTTTCATACAACAAGGTTTTTTTCAGAAATCTGCATGTAAATTTGTTGAGTAGTTAATAATGGATAAAGTGATTTGCACTGACAGTGTTCCTGAATGTGATTGATGTAGGCAGAGGAAAAAGCGGTCCTCTATGACAATTTTAAACAGATTCCATTACTTTATTTAAAACATAACGTGCTGTTTTATTTAGAAGCTATAACACACAGCTCAAGAAAAATTTTCTCCATCTGCTTGTGTCCCATTACCATTACGCCAATTTCCATAAAAATTGTATTTATTGATATGCATACCATAAATTCTCTAGCTTTATATAGAAAACCTTCTTTCTCTATTTCTTTCTTTCTTTTTTTTTTTTTTTTTTTTCCCCAAAGACTGAAAGAACTCTTCTTTAACTGAAAAACTAGTCAGCTAATATTTGACTAAATCTTACAAAAGTATGTTTTTACAAATCTGTATTTGTGTACCCTTAAAACTCTTGTTAACCTAATCTTAAAATGAGGAATAGAAAGAGAAGAAATCAACACAAAAAAAGACACTTATACATATTAAGGTACAGTCTGATTGCCTTACTCTGTGAAAGAAGAGCTCTGGGTTTCAAAGTCTCCACAATTAATTACACCTGCTTTTTCCATAATTGCACATGAGAAAAGAAAAAAAAAAGGACCAAAAAATCCTCCTCATATCAGAGGAGCAAGAAAAAAATCTCTTTGTATGACATTGAGTTCATGATTGAGAGAAGGGGGTCAATCTAGGAAAACTGGTTTTGTTTTCAAACAATTTAAATAATTTTACCTAGATTTAGTGATATTTCTAGCTTGAATTCTTAATTGTTCTTTCTCTCCAGGGACTATGCAAAATGCTCGGCATTTCAGTACCTTTCTTTTGGCATCTGAATTTAACACAAATCCATTTTGAATCCATCTACTTCCTGAAAGTGTGTCCCTTTAGTACATCTCCCACTATTTATCTCCCTCTGCCATCATATCACTTCCATATTTTAGCTTTCAAAGGAACGCTAGACACAAAGCAGTATTTCATAATCAGTAGATAAACTGAAATGACTTCCAGCAGTCAGGGCAAAAAAATCACAGTGAAATCCCAGACTTTACATAGTAAATTCTGAGCTGCCTGTTTCTGATCTCAATTGATCTTTGTAAAATCCATGATTGGTTTGTGGTCTAGCCAGAAGACAGGTCGGTGTAATCCTCCTGGATATTGACAGAAGCTGATATCAGAACAGTGGTCCCTGTGCTTGCTTAATGCAAAATACACAGGAGCAATATTATCTATTTTGTTTTGTCTCTTATTTATGTTGGGATATGTACGTCTCTTTGGAACAGCTTCTGTTGTTCATTGCTCATTCATAAAACAATTCTGGGTTGTTACAGCTATAGATTACCAAGGTTTAACAGTTCTCACTTCTGTCTAAAAGATCCTGGGTGTGTACTGTGTCCCGTTGCTATTCTTTGAGCGATCCTGACTGAGAAATTCTGGACACGATAACATGCAAGCCATGGAGGGGAATTTATCACTCTATGTGATGATTATGAGGAGCAGAAACAAGATGTTGTGCAAAGTACAAAAAAAAAACCCCATAGAAATGATGAAAAACTTACTTTATTTTTAGGAGAATTTGTTGCTATAATTCAATAGAAATTGAAGATCTAAATAAATGAGTTTCATATGTGATTTGTGCTTTCTGTGGCACCACAAGCTGTCCACGCAATGTGTTAGCCAGTCTGCTATTGTTAAATACTTCACCTTGAATCTTCTTCTGGCCCCACATCATGTCATTACTCTTTGGGGAAATTTTTCCTTGATTTTAGACTCCACTGCTTCCTCACTGCAACTAAAAGTTCAGAAGAGTTAATCAGCTTGTGGTTTTCAATTGTTGAGTTTTTGGCATAATTTTACTTCTCCTTGTCTCAGTGCAGGTCATTCAGTTGAAATTTCTTGGAAGTTCTTTATTGTGACATTTCTAGTGCTGTGTGCAGCTCTTCATTCATATACCTTTATTAGGAGACTTTTAACGGCAAAATAAAGATACATGCAGTGAACATTTTATGTTCATTAACTCTTCTAGTCAAAAGAATACTTCTGTCTGCTTTGGACTTTGGACTTTTTAACTTCATAAGATAAAGAACAAATTTCTAACTGCTTGGTTGAGTTTTTAAAATTAAAAGTACTGTGAAAGAGAAAGGTTTAAAAATGTTGAGTTTGCAACTACCATATGTATCCTGTTTATAATTTAAAATATATATAGTCTGCATAAAGTGTGATTTTAGTTGAATTTGTATTTTATTGTGTCCTTTTCAGTTCTGAATTAAAAAAAAAAAAAAAAAAAAAAAGAGAAGTGGTTGAATTTGAAAAGAAACAGAGGTTTTATCAACATATCAAAGACAAAAACTTTATGACTTTTATATTTTGAAGGATATTATTTTAATGCAGCCTGGTCTTTTTTGTTAGATATCCAATCAGTCTCTTTATTTTCTAATTAAGTCTATTGATGTCATTGGGCATTCAGTAAGGTGATGTCAGTATATCCTGGATGGGGAAGAAATTTTTGTTGACCCCTTAGGCAGGATCCAGGGAGTAAATGTTTAGAATTTGAATAATTCCAATGTAGTTATACTTTCTCTTTTAAGACTCCAAGCCTTTTTCCCTCATTAGAGAAAAATGTAGAGATATTTTTCTTTATATTGGATACTGAAAAGAAAAAAAATAGGAGTCCATTAATCTCTCTTTTTCTCTGTTTTGCATTGTTTTTCTGAGTTTTCTGCATGGAAATAGAGGCTTTTTCACTACACTGTGAGAACACTGTCTAAATCTGTAGTTCAAGTCAAGAAGTGGGGTCTGTGGAAACTGCAAATCCATCTTATTGTCAGCCTCTAAGATAATCTGTTTTTTATTAAAAAAACCCAAAACCCACTTAAAACAGAGGTTACAATTGTTGAGTAATTAATAAAGTCATACAATGTGACACCTGTATTAATTCTACATGTTCATGAAAAGTCCCTGTTACACTTATCTTGACACACCCTGCAGAATATAAGAATCATAGTTTCATGGATCTCATAATGGAACTTAGAATGATTCTGTCAGAGCTATAGAGTTTTTAATACTCCCATTATAACAAATGGTAAAAGACAAACAAGCATAACATCAGAAAGAACAAAAATTAATGAACCTCTAACATAACCTTGTTTATTGAAAATCATAACCATATCAACACTTATTTATGTTTGTTTTGAAAGACTGAGTTAATGGACTTGAGCAATAGAGATTTTTATGACAGTAAAACACATAAGTGCATGTTTCACCATCCAGGTCTCCTTCTTTCTTCTTTCCTTTTGGTGTTTAAAAAAAATCAAACCAGAAAATCTACAGTATTTTGTAACAAATCTTACCTACGAAGAAGTGTAATCACTGCAGAAAATCAACCTCGTTCAACCAACCCACTAAAAGCCAGCCCCAAAGTCTCTGGCTCTGAACTGTAAGAAATGTAGAGCATTTCTCCTGAATTTACTTACAACTTCTTGGTAAAAAAATAACGAGCAATTGACAAATATATCTGTCTGGCACATTCAAGTGTGTAAGTAGGCTGGTTGCACTTAACCTACTTCCTTTCTAAAATTATAGTTTTTATAAAAGGATTTATTGTATATCTGTAGCACAAAATTTAGATATTTCAATTGAAAATTTAGACAAATGAAGATTTGACTTCTACATTGCTTCCATACACAGATACAGCTGTTACATAGGCAGTTATTTTCTACAAGATTTATCTCTGATCAAAGAGTTAAAGGAAAAAAATACAAAAACACTTATAGAATATTGAAATCAGCTGTCTCTTGCCCCTTTTTGTCTTAATTTCTTTTTTTTCTCTTAAAAACTACTGGATTTCCAGATGGCTGGCTTCTATTGTTATTTTTTCTTTATTAGAAAATTTTAATTAAATTTGTTTAAACATATTCTGAAGAAGATTAATACATTCAGTGCGAAGAAAGCTATTTGCTTTAAATATGATATAAATATCAACTTATGTCAGTTAGAATGGTTACTTAAATTAAGCTTAATATGTATCTTTCATTAAATGCTTGAGAGAGAATCTATAAACCAAAGTTAATACACAGGAGATTAAAGACTGAGGTGTCTTCTCAATTTGCAAGCTCTTAACACCATAAGAGTGTTTGTGTTTTGGCCATTACTGTATTGCTGAATGAAGTTTAAAACCTACTGAGACACAGTTTTACCAGACATTGCATTTGATTCATTGCTTGATAAGGTCATATTCAATCAGCTAATATGCTTCTTCTTAGCTCTGCCAATTTAAATGTAGAACATTCTGATTGTCATGCCATTGACATGCTAACCAGACAAGGAGGGGAGTACTTTACAGAACTGTTTCTGTCATTCCAGTCCTTCCTCACACTGGACGAATCTCAGTGCTTTTCCTGTTGACAATCAGATGGAACTAATGTCAGTATAGCTGGTTTGAATGCCAAAGGTAAAAACCTGGAATGCACATCTGAGAGCATCAGGGACTCTGGAGCTCAGGTAGATTTTCATCAGTGCTCCTGGTCAAAGGGAAGGGGTTTGGTTTGAAAAGGTAGACTGAATCCAGTTAATCAATAAATGGTTGCCAAACTGGTGCCACAAAGTTTTGACTCCTTAGACCATGGGACTCACTTTGAGAAACCTCTACTGGGGGCAGATGGAGTCTGTTTGCTCAGGAAAGGGAAAAGCTTCTCCAGTCATGGGCTTGCCAAGCTGATGAAGAGATCTTTAAACTAAAGTTGTCAGGGGAGGGGGACCTCAGTCCTACCTACTCCCAGTAGTCAATCCTATTCCTACCATTTGAGTGCCAATGCCAGTGAGGTGTCCAGAGCCTGGAGATGGATCCCAGGTCCGCAGGAGAGCAGCTGAAGAGCAGTGCAAATAAATTTAATCCACTCAAGCCAGTAATGCAGTTCCACTAGGAGCCCAAATTAAATGTCTGCATGCAAATGAACTCAGTACAGGCAATAAACACGAGGATTTAGAGATGTGCACACACCTACAGGGCTACAATCTTACTGGTGTCACAGAGACCTGGCGGGATGGCTGCTGTGAGTAGGGTGTTGGCATGGAAGGATAGGAAGGACAGGCAGAGAAAATGAAGAGCAGCCACTTTCCAAAATCCTGGTCCTCTTGGGGAACTTGAACTGCCTTGATATCACCTGGTCTAATTGAAGGTGTCTCTGCTCACAGCACAGGGGTTGGAAATAGGTGCTTTTCAAGGTCCCTTCCAACCCAAATCATCCTATGAATCTGTGTTTCTGTGATCCTTTTTGGTAAAGAATTGGTGCTCAAAATAAAATTTTATCTAGATCCTCCAGACTAGAATTAATTATTAATGCTAATGTATTTATTATTATTTATTATTAATATTATATTAATATCATTCATGGTTCATGAAACTACTTTCTGCTTCCCCAGATTCTTTGTCTTTAAGTGGCTGATACTTTTGTCTCTCTATCTAACTTAGTTTGCAATAAATTTAGAGGATCAGAAAAAGAGCACAGCCATGTGTTCCTATGGATATGAAAAAGCAGAAGGTATTTGTGATCTAACCCATCTGTAACCAGAAATGTGTGAAACTTTCCTGTTATTCTTGCAAATGTGTTTATTGTTTAAATAGAAGTAATTATTTTTCTTCTGCTGGAAATTTAAAATTGAGCCAAATGTCTTTAGCATTCTGCTAGCAGATATTTTCGAGTAGTGCACATATGTTCAATTGTTTTATAGAAGAGATGGCAGGTAGTAACAGTCAGATGCTTAAATGTGTAGATACAGCTTCTGGAGAATGCAAGTCTATGCACCAGTATGTTAATTAAATAAACAAGTATTCAATGAAAGGTGGTTTTAAAAATCCATTGCTTTTATTGCACCATATCATGCTACGGTGTTGAAACGGGTTTTCTTTTCCCATTGTTTGGTTGACATTCTGTTGTCCCTAGAACTGTCAAAGTGCAAGTTTCGTGATAATTTGGTTTTGGTTTTTGTTTTTGGTTTTTGGTTTTTTGTTTTTTTTTTTTTTTTTTTTTTTTTTTCTTTCTGCTGAGTTTTGTGGAAATCGGACTCAAATACAAAAGAACAGAATGCTTCAATAGGTTATACAAAATATTCTATTAATATGTTTTTCCTCACTGCAGGGCTAATGAATGGATTAAAACCATTCATTTAGATTGCATACAAGGACCTAAAAATAATAATTTAGATTGCATACAAGGACTAAAAGCTTTACATAGCTCTGGGAAAGACTTACCAGTGTTTACCTGATGAAACTGGAGCTGTTTTTCAGTTCTGCTTTGACTTCAAGCTGAAGTCGAAGAATATGTAATTTAATTCCCATACCTGCTTTAAAACAAATGCACCAAACAGCTTACAAAAAAAAAAAAACAAAAAAAAAACAAACAAAAAAAAACCAAAAAAAAAAAAAACCTTTACAATTTCAGTTGAAATATCACCTGTCCCAGAAAAATACCATATTCCTACATCTTCAGAGTTCATTTTATTTCAGTATGAACTGAATCACTTGTGCAGGTCAGACTTATTTTCTGTCAGAAAAAAACCAAAGCACATTCTTTCATACTTTGGGCATGAAGTATTTTGTGAAGTAATTTAAAAACCTACACGCTAAGCTTGAGCAACCTCAGCAGTAGCTGTTCAGTCTGTCCATTGGAAAAGACAGGATAGCTCTGGTTTGAAATTTTAGAGCAGACACCTAATCATAGGTAAATAATTGAAAGACTTGTAGCCTTGACAGAAGGAAAGAAACAAGCCTCTTGGAGAGACAGGTAACTTTAAAGGTCAGTCTTAGAGATCATCAGATGAGCACTGGTTTTATTGAATTCCCAGGGTTCAGGATTTGATCTTGACTAAGGTGCTTAATTCTCCCAAATATTATATAAAGAGAGATGACAGTGAACTGGTAACTGCGTATTTCTTACTCCTTTTATTAGGTCTCATCCTATTTTTCAGAGAGTGTTATATAAACTCTGTTTAATGCCACTGGATCTTTAAATTTATGTAAACAAAACTAAAATTTTATTATTTAGATGAGCTTGTTTTTTTTTGTTGGGTTTTTTTTTTTTTCCCTTTCATCAATTGTATAAGATTTAGCTTTTGAATACTTTAAGGCTTGATACCCTAGAGCAGAGGGACATTTTGCCTTTTGAAGACTAGCTTATTTGTCTGATTTAAATTGAGAAAATCTTTTTCAGTAAAAGCTTGTGTTTATTTCTAAATGCAGTTACGTCAGAGAAATGTTCTACTAACATTGACTTGACTTCTCTAGTTTATATCCATTGATTGCCTTGAATAAAAAGCTGCTTCCAATATAATTTTATATTTCTGCTCTTCAGATCATCAAAGGAATATATTGACCAATTTTTTTTTTTTTTTTTTGAGACATGCATAAAAAGTGTTAAATAATAATTTAAAAAGAAGAGTTCTGTTAGAATTTCTATTTAACTCTTCTGGTATGAAATAAGATAATTATCAATTTCCATGTTTATTTCCCAGCATGCACTATCAGTAATGTTGTTCCAGAATTGTTTTTCCATTGAGTATACACTTTCTGAGTTTAAACTAGTTTTTCTGTTCTTTTTCTGTTTTTAGAAAGCCCTCTGTACCGAGATTTACCTTTTTTCATGCTTTCTTGCGGTTCAGTAGCAATAAATTGCACAATCAGGGCTATTTTAGCCCACTGTGTAAATTTGACTTTTCAGATTATTTTCACTTCTCCAAAGTTGGTAAAAGTCATTATTTCTTGTCCAAATGTCTTCAAATAGTTATCAGACTATGTATAAATTTAAGGTGTCTCAAGACAGACATCCTCAGAGGTGTAAAGGTTACTATCTGCAATGAAAGTTTCTCAGTAAACATAAGTATTTTTTAAAGTTTGCACAAATTGCAGCTCAGACTCTCTAGGGAGATTTCTGACAGGAAAAATGATGATTTTGAGTTTTTAATTCTTTTGGTTTATTTTTTTTCCTCTTAATCTAGTCTGTAAGATACTGTTAAAATCAGTGATTTCCGATCAGCTTTCTCGAAATGAAACACCAATTTAACTAGTTTTAAAGTTAATACCTTGAGATTTCTTCTTCCATCTTTGCCAATAATTTAAGATATATCCCCTTGTAAATATACCTTCATACCTTTACAGGAAATTAAATTATATATGGAAGATTTTACAGGTCAAAACAGATCCCAGATTGATCTTAAAAAGAAACAAAACCAAGCAAACCAAAAATAAATGAAAAGAAAAAAAAACTAACACAGCTTCCTCCTCTTGCCCTCCCTGTTTATTTCTATTGAGAAAGATTGTTTGCACTTTGAATGCTATAGAGCTACTAAAAGGTGTAAGTAAATTTCCCATGCTTTCTATCAGTTTGCTGCTTTGTTCTACTTTAATCTTCCTTCTTCACTCTTTTCATTACTAAAACTACTTCATTAATTCTAATGACAAATTACTTTTAAATCATTATTTTTTGCTTGTTGAAGTGATTGATTTTATTTGTTATACATTCTATATGCAAAGTGTAAATAGTTTCAGAATGAAAAGATATCTTATACATATACAGGCATTAAAATTTATTTGCACATATGAGATGAAGAGATTAAATTAAAGGTCCTTTGTAACTGCCAGCTTCTGCTTCTCTCAGGCATTTGTTATACACAGGATAGAAGATAATCTTTGGAAGCTTCTGTGAAAGTAAAGAACTTTTATTTATCTCATTAGTTGGGATTTGAATAAACTTCTGCCTTGACAGAAGAGCTTTTTATTATGCATATAAAAATAATAGGGGGTTAATGTATGGAATGGGTTAATGTATGGACTGACTGCAAGGGATGTTGCTTGTAAGTGAGATATCAAAATTTTGTCTCTGATCCCTCTTGTTCTGTGATGTGCTGAAAGATTCTCTTTCCTTAGCAAAATGTGTTTTGAGGCAGTAAAATATAGATGCAAATATAGGAGAACAAAGATACAGGAGTCATGCTCACTATAGAGAATACTGGGATTTTGTGAAAGACACAGGCTTTATGAAGGACTTCTGCCGTTTGTTCAAAAGTTTGATCTAATATTTTCACATTTTTGTCACGGGTCCCTCATCAGTTTGTCATCAGCAAAACACAACTCATTTCTCTAGCTCTCTCAGAGGAGATAAATTCTTGAAAAGGTGCAGTTTCATTTTCCTGCCATGGACATCACTTCTGCTGGCTAATATATATATGGGGATTGAAGTCATGCACCTCTTTCTGTCTTCCCACAGACCCCTTACAGAATTATCTTATATAAATAGCAGCCCTGCTTTCTGTGTGACCATGGAGGAAAACTTTTCAGAAATCCTAGGGGTCTACAATGGTATAAATTTCAAAGGAGTAATAATTATAAGAGAGGGTTGAAAGTGTCATCACTTTAATTCCAGAGCTTATTGAACTACCAAGTCTTTTACCTGAAATTATGATGAAGTAGACATCTTTGTACAATGCTTTGAATCCTTCAAGAATGGACATTGCTAAAACAATCAGTCTGAAACTTTGAGTTTAAAAGTTGAAAGTAACATGTAAATTCAAAGTACATTTTTCATTTTTTAATGTCAAAATAGTGTTTCCAGAAAAGAGAGAAAATGAATAACTATTATAATATTTTTGATGTTATAACCAAATCAGACATAAAAATAAATCAATAAATAAATGCCTTCAAAAAGAGTGGCTTAATTTTCTAGCAAACAGAGCTTACAGGCACAGAGCTGAAAGCCTGTTGTGGTCATGCAGAATCTTCTGAAATGAAGTCATTTATCTAAGTATCTTCCTAAAAAATTATTTAAGAGCCTCTTTTGCTCTCCTACCTTCAAAGATTTTAGTTCATCATTTTCTCAGTGCTGTAGGCTGCATGCGACTTTGTGACATGTAAAGGTTTTAGCTGGCTTCAAACTAGGAGAAAATGAACTCATTTGCTATATGCAGAGAAAGTTTCAAAAAAGATGGAGACTGTGAGAGAGAGAGAAAGAAGAGGCAGAGAGGGGTGAGACCATGTAGAGGAAATCTACTGAAAGAAACATACAAAAAATGCAAAGTGAGGCAAAGATGAATACGTAGACAAGGAATAGTGATAAAAGGGAAGAAAAAGACAGAAGCAGATTTTAATGGAAATTTTAATGAAAGAAACCCAAAGCATATTCTCTCTTAATGTCTTTTATTACTGCTGGCTTTAGTCTGAATGAGTAGGCACTAAGCAATTATTTTGATCTAAATACTTAATGTGATGTCTTTACCTGTGAAAGATAAACATGCTTGTAAAAATATTGAATTGCCACTGGAAAAAGTAATTGCTCATAAAGCCTGAGAAATTGCATTAACTTTAATATTTAAGGAAATCCCTGAAACAGACTGAATCCAGTGCTGTGGCAGCACTGCTCTGTGTTTTGCCCTCACTTTGCCCATTTCTCTGGTTTCAAAAACATCATTGTTTCATGTAGATTTTTCTCAATAAGGCTAAAGATTTATATACATTATTGTTTCATAGACATCTTCTGGGGTTTATAATCCTGCTCCAGTTTAAGAGCCTAATTTTAAAGCCCAGTCTTGTTCCTGTTGAGACTGCTCCCTTTGGTGTCTGTGGGAGAACACAACACTCCTTTTGAATACATTTACTCCTGCTTAGAGTATAACAGAGACAGAGATTTTAGACTATTGTTTAGTGCAACAACCACACATAAACTAATCACAGAAACTGAACATTTGTTACAGATTTTTGTGGCTAAGTGACAATTCATTATCCAAGCTTAGAAAGAATTTGAGTTGGCTTTTTATTTCAGTGTCGCAGCTTTTTGGCACTTGACTTAAAGGCAGGTTATAAACATGAAAACAACCTACCAAGGACATAACCATGTTATAGAAGATCACAGTGTCTCATCAGGCAGTTGAACTTTTCTTCTTCATGGCCATTCTGTAGATCAAATTTATACCTTGATTTTACCAAGATCTTCCACTTTAAAATTAAAATTTAATTGAAAAAAGAAAAGCAAGCATTATCATATCACTGCAGAGATCAAGCACTATATTCTGAAAACAGACAACAAATGGCAGCTAAGAAAAGCAAGAATTTCTAGTTTAAGTATTTTGAAATTATATTTGTAGGGATTTGCACATACCAGCATGCATACCTATAATGTTATCTATTTTAAATTCCTTTTTGATGAGGGATGTAATAAAAATCTCACTAGTGCTTAGAGCAACATCTTTTCCATTGTTTTCTACTAGCTAAGCTTGACTGCCGGTGAAAAATGCTGTGGAAATGGACTGGACTAGAAAGATACATGTGTTACTCAAAATAAACTAAAGCTAGGGTTATAATGACTGAGGGAAAACAGCCACAGGCTAAAGGATTAAAACAAACTGAAATCTCATTCTCCAAAAGTGATTATTTCAGCAGAAAACAATGCAATTCTTGTTTACTGGCTAGGAAACATGAATTTATAGTGATGATAGACATTAAAACCCCTTAGGGAGATCACTATGAAGTAAAACCCACATTTTAATTGCAAAGGAATGCAAACAGCTTACCTTGAAAAACTGCTGATATAAAACCAGTCAAATTTCATTGGAGATGAGATGCAGAGTTTTAGAAAATAATTTATTACCATTTTCAAGTGGTGACATGCTAAACATTGATGTCAGAAGGCAAATGCATTTTCAAAAACAAGACAAGAGGAGCTATTCTGATCGCTTTCGAATTCGGTAGTAAACCCTATATCCCGGATGGAAACACTGATTACTAGTACTAGTTACCTTTAATCCCTTTATGACCTAAAATGCTGAATTATGTAGTAACAGACAAGAATTAAATACACTAATCACCAATCTATTTACCTGATACAACACTGATCTTTTATTAGAACTCCTTTATAGAGGTCTCCACCCTTCATGCATGTGGATTTAGGGAGAAATATTTATGTAAATATCATAGAAAACTCACTTTTAAGGGTGTTCACCTAGCAAGATGTGAAAGCAAACACACTTTGTATTATGCTACCTGCATATCAATATTCCTGTTTCCTGGTAGCTGAGAGATCTGGATTCTAACCTTTGTTTTGACACAGTTCTTCTGTCATCTTGGGCAATCATTTGGGTCTAAATTTTCCAAATGAACCTGTAATAATTGGGCCCCTCTTCACAAATTTCTGAAGAAGACCACAAGGAAGTTTGGACCATGAATATGAAGCATTTATTAAAATTGTCACTCAGTCTTTTCCAACTGTTCCTTATGCTTGAGTTACTATGTCGACACTTAGCTGTAGGAAGGAACAAATCCACTAATCAGACACTGCTAAGGCCCATACATATTTATTCATTAAATCCCAATGATTAGTTAAAATACATAACTTTTTAATAAAGGTTTCCTCAAGGTTAAAGACATCCCAAATGATAAGAAGCTAAGACAAGAGAAAATCTCTTCAATAGTTTTAGACATAAACAGAGTGAAAAAAAAAAAATCAGCCTAATGATGAAAAAGGAAGAAAAATTTAATTCATTTCCCAGCCTGTTGAACACAAAGGAGTTACAAAAGGTGTGTTTAAAATTACCCAACTTCAGATGTCCACATTATACGTAGATAATTGAATCTATACACTTATACAGTTCTTTCATACACAGCAGAAAGAGGCATCTTCCAGAGATGGTATTTGATCCACATTGAACTTGATTAGGATAAGTGAAACTCTACAGACATTAATTTCCCCCAGTGACTACAAAAGGAGGTTAAGTGACTGGTTCTGACTTGGACACTCACCTTTTATCTTTTAGATTTACAAAGTCAGATGAGACCAAGTGTCTTCACATTGGTTAACCTTGGGCTTTGTCTCCTAAAAACTCCTCCACCAATGTATAGCTTGTAATACATTTTTATTGAGAGCATTTTAAAATTAACAAATCTAATAAATGACAAAAGAAGAGCTAGGCCAAGAGAAAAAAAGGAAGAAATAAGAAAGATGAAAGATAAGAAAGTAAAGGTGGAAATACAAAAAGAAAAATCTAAACTATACTTAATGGATATAACAATCAAGAGTAAGAAGTATTTTGTGTACATTTAACGATTCTAAATTGCACAGTTGGCACAAAGATACTATTGTTAATAGGCACTTTGAAAATGACAGTGATAATATGCTGGATTAGACAATGACCATTTTCTGATCATCACTAGCTCTCTGTTTAGAGTAATTGCTAGAAGTGACCTTAATTCCAGAGAGGACTAGGTTTGCTGAAATTAAGCTTCCAACATCAATGGCTAAACTGTCTCATATAGCTGTTAATGTTTATACATTTATTTGTTCAGAAAAGGGAAAAAAAAAAGAAAAGTGTCAGATAAATCTTTATCTGATGTAAATTACCACAGCCTACATGCTCCCTAAGTTGATTTACACAGACTGGTCAATATGTACTGCAGTTCACCAAAAGCCAATATTCACTTTATTTACAAATTGGAAAATAAGCATGCTTGCTGCAGGGAAGAGTAAAGCATGTCTTTGATTCTTCCTTGAACAAATAAAAAAATTAACTAGATTCTTTCAAATGCAGGGGTACTGAGTCATATCGCAGTGTCATTTGCAAAAAGAACCCTGAGGCTGTGGCAGGCCAGCTTATCTTACTGTTGCCAGGTTTATTACTAGCAGAGTTTTGAATGTTTAACACTTTTTGAAGGATTTCAGAATGTCAGACTCTGACTGACAGCCTTACTTGGTGACTTCCTTGCTTGTGAGTATATGACAGTTTGACAGGTGTCCTTAGGGTTCATTTAATTATTTTATGCAAGTCTCCTTACTGAATAACATTAATGACCACTTTACATTGTATGCACAGCAGCAGCAAACTTACCCTGCCACATTGCATTCTATCCTAGCTCCTCCACCTACTAGCTCCGGGCATTTTTGTGCTTTCTCCTCCTCC
The DNA here is from genome assembly GCA_009741485.1 of Malurus cyaneus samueli. Taxonomy (NCBI): domain Eukaryota; kingdom Metazoa; phylum Chordata; class Aves; order Passeriformes; family Maluridae; genus Malurus; species Malurus cyaneus. The sequence continues at coordinate 43,949,600 of CM019215.1, forward strand.
TCCTCCTCCTTTACCCAGAAAAGTATATGTAAAATAACATAGTCACACAAAAAGGTAACAGATTGAAGACTAATGTTTACATGGTTTCTTATGAAATTAAAATATCATCAAATGTTAAAAAAAAAATGAGCAGGTGTTTATACTGATATGAAAGATTTATTCTGGAAACATTCCTTTAAAGGAAATTAAAAGCAGCAAAGGAAACACAGGGAGAGTAAATAAGAAAAGTTTTCCAGTTCTGAGTAAAACATTTATATACAATCATTATTACAATTAATACAATTGTTGTTGTTACTATTGTCATTGTTATTAAGGTTTATTCTCCAGCAGGTTAAAAGTATACATCTATCCTCAGAGCTGCTTTAATCCATGCAAATACTGACTTTTTTTTTCTCATGATGGCAGGTATGGTTACTTTCTTAATAGTCAGACAGTCTTGCAGCAGCTGCCATCGATGTGGAATGGCAGATGTGATCTATAGAGTCATTAAGTAGCTAACCTGCTCTGGAAATGTTCATTAACAGTTCTGAGGTTCAGAGTAGAAAGCTTACATCCATTCTGACTGGGTAGCGCTGTGATGTGGTCTTTTCCTGTGACTCACTTATCTTCTGCCTGCGAATTCCTTGCCATTTTTATTACAGCACTTGAAGAAGAAAGGCAGACTGTAGAAGAATCACAGACTTAAACACTACATCATTGACCTATCTAAGCTATCACCTAGTTTCATGGGAGGGGGAGATGAAAGTATTTCTATTTCTTTGACCATTCTGAAAAGAGAGACAAATTAAAACATTCAATAGAGCAAAATTTGACAGCAAAAATATGTATACTTTATAGGCTATGAACATTGGTCATAGAAAAAGACTCTTTTGAAATAGACATATCTGCTGCTTTTCTACAGAATATCAAAAATACAGGAAAGTTAACTCTGAGTGCCCTAAAAATTACCTCCTGCTCCTCTTCACTTAAGAACAAAGTACTTAATCAGCGTTGGAGTTTCATCAATGAAACACTTTAAAAGAAAAAGAAGTATATTTTTCTGCCCACCGAAAGTATCTGACTTTTTTCCCTTCTTGTAAATGTGATTCAGTTCCTACATCCTGATTCACAGGATTTCTATTTCTGTGATCTTCTCAGGGGGTCTGGGTGCCATATTGAAAGACATGGAATGAATCACTATTCAGAAAATGTCAGATGTGCATAAAGTGATGCATTAGCACTGCTGTTGGAAGTTCCCACAAGAAACTGAAAAAAAAAAAAAAAAATAAAAAAAGATAGAGTAATTTTGTAACTGAACATTGCCTAGTAGAATTTAATATTAACTTGGCTTTATCAAAAGCCTAGTTAGGCTTCCTATGTAGCCCCAGAATAATTGTGAAAGGCAAAGTGCTGTTTCATGAACTGCATGTTTGCTTATTTCTAGAAAAGCGGTTTCACATACATACTTTTAAAAATATTGTTTATAAAGTGTTGAATAATTGTAGCTACAAATGGAATTGATGAAAATGCTCAGCATTTCTATGACTGGGGCAATAATGAAGCGAAACAGAAAACAATGTACTGGAGACAGTTATGGCTCTTTCACTCAGTGTTGAAGAAGCAGTTCTGTGTTAAGTCAAGTGGCATATACATAATAATAAAGGGATTGATAAATCTAATTTTTGTAGGTGTCAAGATCAGTCTTTTACCACCTTGACCTCTGCCTACACTTATTTGAACAGCACAGAAGGCATCCATCTTATTCTACTATAGTTCAGGTCCCTTCTATGTTCTGAAAGAGACTTTTTATTTGTTATAGAAAAATTAATTTAGTTGCATATTACAGGTAGGGCTTAGAGTGGGAAGCCAGAGATAATGGTTCTTGATAAAAATTTGATGGATAATCTCTGTGGTGAAGGCATCATCAGAATGTGAGCAAAGTGCAGCAATGATGATTCATTCAATTTTCTACCAGGGCAGATCACCACCAGCTATCATTATGCTGAATGTCACTATTTAATCAAAAATAGATATAAGGATTTGGGATGAAAAAAAAATATTCTTATGCCACCATTCTTGAAAAGACCTTCTACCCTTTATTCCATCCCTTGTTGTCTTTCATGGAGAAAATAAATCAATTGTGTGAAAATAATAGATTATGCAGACTATTCATTATTATCATCACACTTTCTGGGCTTCACTGACAACTCCTATCTTGTGATTATGTTGTGTGGAGGTAAAAACATCTGCTGAATTAATGACAAATCTGTCAGTGCCTTTATCTGCTGCCCTGTTTGAAATGATTAAACTCATCGAGTGTTTGCTTAATCTATTTTTCTTTTTCATATACCATGCTCACTGCCTGGGGCAAACCCATCTAATAATTTTCAATTGAATAAAACCATAACTCATGACCCAATAAATTATTAAAAAAAACCCCTGCATTGCATCAGATTCATCATTCATCTTACCATAGTGGCAGAAAGCCCACAGAATTCCTTAACAGTTCTTGCTGTGATAAATAGTTCTATTAAAATTTATGAATACAGTGGTATATATTAACACATATTTTGTTACTGAATTATCTGTCATACCTTTTTTTTTATACACCAACATGTTGCATTAATAATTTCACTGGTCTGCAAAACTCACAGTCAGCTATAATCATGTGTTTTATTGTTTTTTATTTTTTAACTTAACCCTGAGATCCCTTCAAAAATGAGGTAACAATGCTGTTCTGCATTGCTTTTTTTTCATATCTTCTGTCTTAATTTCTTAAGAATTATTAAAATTTATATCCATATGAAGGGGTTAATTGCAAAACAGAAGTAGAACTTTCTTGACACACAATAGGAAGAATAAATAATGATTTACTAAATAGCTACCATAAGACTGAAAGGTAACATAAATTAGGTGAGATCAGCCTAGAAGTGAGTAGAGTGAATGTGAATTTTTTTCTGCCCCACGTTATTTTAATTACACAAATTCATAGAATCATAGAATAGTTTAGGTTAGAAAGTACCTTAAAGATGATCCAGTTATTCCTCTGCCATAAGTAGTGGTCACCCACTAGACCAGGCTGCTCAGGGCCCCATCCAACATGGCCTTAAACTCTTCCCAGGATGGAGCATCCACAGGGAAACGTGTATCAGTGCTTCACCATCCTCTGAGTGAAGTAATCCATCATTAGAAATTATATTGTCTGTCACACACAGTTTCAGAGAAGATACTTTCATAGCATATTGAAAAGTAAGAAATTTGCCTGAAGTAAATAACTTCAGACTCTGTGTTCCTTAATTTGCAACAACACTCTTATTTCTCCCCAGTAAAATAAAAAAGGTACATACATCCCTTCCCATTTTCCTTTACAAGGAGATGCAACATCACTTTGGATGCAGCCCTTCTTCCATGGGGAATATGAGAGCCATCATTAATTTCATACCCTTTTATTTGACCTGGGCTGAGGGAATAAGGTAGTTTGCACAGTGAAATTGCATTGCATAGCTCTCTAGCAGCAGAACCTCCAAAAATCCCTGAGGATGGACTCCATGCTCATCAGAATAATGCTGGAAAAGCTATCCAGCATATGCAGAGCTATTCTGTTCCTACCTGGATTTGCATTTATTTCTTCATGGATCATACTTTCACAGCATGATGAAAATATATAATCCTAAAATATTATTTGATGATTATAAGTTTTGGTGATAGGCATATTTTCTGCAGGTAATATCATACCTCGATATATAACCTCTCCTGCCTGTACACCAGGTTTTGACTTGGTCACAAATCCACAAAGATTCTTTTTCAAAAGTCTTACATGGACAGTAAAGATGTCTTTAGAAAAGACTTTAAATCATGGAACTTAAATTCTCACAAAACCATGTCATTTATTAGAGTGCAAAGACATCAAAACTGGTTTGTGGTAATGCACTTTGACCATTCCTGGTATTAATGTTGTAGAACTGCTCTGTTTTGTTTTAGAAACAGCTAAAATGAGTAAATGCATTACTGCTTTTTAAGGTTTAACACAGCATGGCTAGGAAAGAAAAGATAATAAGTGTTTTTATCAAGGAGAACTTTAATGACAGAGCCACACCTGATAATGGAAGGACCACATATGTATTCAGCTCTTTGTGATGCCTATATTTGGATGCTCACTGCAGGGCCCAAAAGTTAATTACAGGTCCTCATAAAAGCTGCATCTCCCAGGGTTTGAGAGCCAGAGAGCAGTCAGCGTGGGCCCAGGGACAATCTTTGCTGCTTCAGTACAGGATGAGAGGAGCCAGTCACTTCTGCTCAGTTTGAGCCCTCACTGTGTTTAAGCTACAACTTGTTTTTAGTGCATATAGTTGTAAAGACCTCCCACTGGTGCTTCACACCCTCCCAGAGGAAATGCTTCTTGCTTGCCTGTGGTCAGGAAGGTTCAATATCTGCAGCAGCACCATGGGGACATTCAAAAGGCACAGTATATGGATAACAGCACATTTAAGACAGATGGCTTTTTTTTTTTTTTTNAAAAAAACAAGAAATAATTGTGTGTTTATGACAGAGTGTTTTCTCTGAACTCAATCACCTCATCAAAAAGCAACTTTTGCCTGCAGTTGCAGTAAATTATAGGAGCAGTAGAGGAGCTCTGCCTCAAAGTCTTACAGGTTTACCACTTTGTCTTGCCTTTTTTCACCTCTTTCCCTTTGTCTCCACAAGATTAATTACATTTTTCCTTATAAACCATAATGTTAGTAATTATTTCCCTCTCTGCCCCAGAAGTGTCCCTCACCCTCAATGCTAGAACAGCTCATGGAAGAACACTACAAATAAGTTGATTGTTTTGTTTTAGAAAAAGCTTTAATATAATTAAAATACCCAGAAGTGGGTATGAAGGCACTCAGATGGCCTCTGCTATACAAAGAGACCCTAGCTCTGCCATTTCAGCCCTATTCTGAATATTTGCCATTATCTCCAACCAGGAGGACATCACCAAAAGAAAGAGCCATGCTTGTTCCTCCAGGTAAGATTCTGCTTACAAGAGAATCAGTTCAGACTGGATCACAGCTAAGTGATCAGTGAAGAAGCTGAAAAACTCTTCTCAAGGAAATCCTCTCTGCTCAGACACCAGATACAAACAATATGGATCAACCAGTTTACTATCTTTGCCACAGTGCCTGCAAAACACTCATGTCTTGCAGAGGTAGAAAGGTGACTGAATGAGTCTGTTTTTAAACATGTTTTATTTAATCATGCTTCACCTTTTGCCACTTACAGATGAGCACTGCCATGCTGTGTTGCCATTCAGCTTCCTTTCAGTCTGCATGGAAGACAGATCAGTCTTACTCAGAGGTTTGTTTGTGCAGCTTCTAGCAGCGCAGCTGTTCTGGCTTGGGGGGGATTTCGCAATGCCACTGCTGTGGAAATTGGAGAAGATGAGAAATCTGCAACATCCTCTGCATCCTTAGAGTGACAACTTAAACATAAGACTTGATTCTGTAAGCAGAAGGAGTCAGAGCAAGGCCAACATATCCCATATCCAACACCAGCACACATGCTACCCCACCAAAAACACCTGCATCATTTAGGGAAAAAATGCTTTCCACCTACAGTTTTCCAGTGTTAACATGTAGTTATATTTCGGGGACATACATCAACAACATGCAAATTATGATGAGGCAAATATATTCAGTCCCTTTGGCTTCAGAAATTTTATCTCAATTTTATTTACCATATATTTTTTAGAAAAAAAAAAAATCATCCACCAAGAATAGGGAGATTGTATGTATCAGCGCCCATAAAACATATTATTTTCCCATTGAAGAAGTTTCATAAAAAAAAAAAATCATGCAGAGTAACAAAATTAAGCAGCCTTTATTTGAAGGATGATATGATCCAAATGGGGCATTATATGGACAAGCAGGTGGACATATATGGACAATCACTGCATGCAGGCCAGATTTTAAGCTGGTAGAAATTGGCAGAAATCCCCAAACTTCAGTATTAATTGATTCTTTTACACCTCAGGACTTGGTTTCCACATATGGAACAACAATGGAATAAAATTTGCCTATCTGAGCTCTTGCTTCCTCAAAGTATTTTATTGTTTGCAGCCAGTTTTTTCTCCTTTACAGAGAAAGAACTGAAAGTCTGCAATGTTTCTGTTTCAAGGTTCTGAAGTCCACGTAAATCCCTCCATCTCAAACCTGGATTCTTCTGAAGGTGTAATTCCAGTCTGAGGTGTGGGGTGGGAAACTAACTTTAAAATAGGAAGGTTTTAAGCTCTCTGGCTCTGTACCTGACTCCATTGTAATCTCCAGCTAAGAAATCTGCACTAAGCTTTATCACTGTACAGTAAGTATGGGAAATAAACCCCCCAAATAATCAAGGGAAAAAGTATTCCTGTTTTATTTTCTGAAGTACACTACAGTGCGCTTCCTTTTGAAATGCTGTGTCACTACTAATGATATCAAAATTATTTTGGACACATAATGATCAAAAGAATACATTTTTCTTTATCATTATAACCCTCTATCAAAGCTATATTAATGTTATTTTGTGTACACAGAAGGAACTTGACTGCTCTCAGAAAGGCAAGATACAAGCTGGCATAATGTACATTTGAAATTAGTGTAATACTGGGACTAAAATTGTAATTGTCCTTTCACTGTGTTTGAAAACTGTACCACATAGAAGGTATTGTATAACAGCTCAAATTTGTTTAGGATATAGATTTGGATAAGAGCTCATGTTGCAAGATCTTTGTCAAGGTAAGTAAATCCACTAGGCCCTATGAAATTTGAAGTCTATTAAAAAAACAATAAAATGAATTGAAAGGTGGATTATCTTCTATCTCTTGTCATATTCTTGTTCACTAAGTTCAACTTGGAGAAGAATGTACTATTATATTCCTCACTTTTCAGGGAGCTGACCTGTAATCCTGTAAAGCAATTGCCCTGATACATTTACCAAAACACTGTGCCTTACAAACTTGCAAGGTCTGTTCAAAGCTATCAACAAGTCAGGCTTTAACAAAAGCATGGCTAAAGGTGTAGGCAGGGAATTTGACTTTGGTGGTTGAAGATCTTAGTCACTTGGGAAAAGGGAACAGCATTTAAATTATCTCTTTTGTTTCTGTCCCAAGACTTCAAAATGTTGACATCTGAATTACAAGCTGTAAGCATCACATCAGACATTTAAGGAGGGAACAGATGAACAGAAGAAGAAAAATCAACCAAAAGGAAAAAAAAAAAAAAACCAAACAAACAAACAAACAAAAAAACCAGAAAACCCAGAACCCAAAAACCAGAAAAAATTACCCCAAAACAACAAGTCCCACCCCAAAAAAACCAAAAGGAAGCAAAACCCAAAAGAAAACAAACCCCAACAAAAACAATAATGAAACAGAGTAGCTATATATATGTCTTTCCAGAGAAGACAGAAGTGAAGGTAAAAGTAGTTGGATTATATGAAATGTAGGCATTAATAAAACCCAAGCACTTAGATGAGTAAAACAAAAAAGCATTTCTAAATCTCTTTAGGGAAGAATAGTAAAGAAGTATAGTTGAAAAAACTTCTATTTGTGACAGAAAACTGAAATATGAGAAATACTAATAGCTGTGGGAGCCCTTGTATTATGGTAGACTGTAGCTTCTAAAGATACATATTCCAGAAGAAATGTTACTAGTACAAAAAGTGCTGAATGCGATAGGAGGGAAATTTATTCTCCTAATTTGCATATATTCAAAGAAGAGGGTGTCACAAGGAAGGTGAAATTGGAGAAGCTCTGATTTAGAGAAAACATTAGGGAAAGGATGGAGAACTGAATAAAGAAAAAAATTCAGTGTTTCTAGGATGTGCTGGAAAAGGAAATTACCAAGCTGCAGAAAGATTACCAGTAGTTTCATAGTAGTTTCTGTTAAACTATAACATTTTCAATATTTCAAATATCAGTGAGATTGATGCCGAAAATATGTGTGTGGTAACCATGTAATTGGAGATATGTATTTTGGGATAATTGATAAAACAGAAATTATTTAAAAAATAAAAAAAGGATGGAGTGAAAGTTCAGTAGTATAAAATTCAAGGTCATGTATTTGAAAACAGTAAGATAAACCTCTACTAGGAGTTTATATGCTAGAACAGCCTAAATTTGTGCATATTGCTTCATCACAGAAGTGATGAGCAAGTGTCTTTGCATGGTGTCGTTCAGTACTGGAACAAGAAATACAATCTGACTCAAATATGGAAGGAGGATATGATCACTTTTCAAAAAAATTTTCTATGCAGGCAAGCAAACTGCCTTTCTTTTACTAGAAATTATGCTGTTTTCTTTTAAATGCAATGAAATATTCTTCACTTATTGCTTTTCTTCAGGGTGCTAGAAAAGGAACATATAGGTATACCAGCGTGTAATTCCCTTCTCCCCAGCTGAATAGTCAAACCTATATCCTACATATCTTCCCCATCATACTGATAGGGTTCATACAGTTTTGCCACTTTTGGTCTCTGTTGATGGCTCTTTCTATGAGTGTTATGCCTTTTTTATTGTTTATTTTATTCTATAGCAATAGAGCATGATACATAAGACAAATACAAGCTTCAACAGAATCAACAACCAGTGCTGCCTATCTCATTATTCCTTTTCTTAGCATTCATTTTGGCCCAATGATTTAATATTTTTTGCAAGAACAGCAAATATAAGCACCCTTTGAGTGCCATACTGATTCCACTACTATAGATGTTAGTGATTGCACAGACACACATACAGAAGCATTTCAAATGTAATTTGCATGTTTGTGCCCCAATGGAAATAATTTAGTGTAATGTTATGTGGTAGGAAGCTGGCTTGGAACATTGGTTGATTAAGGCCTGGTGCTTCCTGCCTTCATTGTTACAGTTATTAAGATAATACAATAAGCAACAGTAACAGAAAAGGCATTATAAGAGTTTTTTTCTTCCTCAGCCCTTCACATTTCCAGATATTTTGCAGAGTAAAAATGCGGGGTAAGAAAAAGAGAGGCTGTTTAACTGCAGGCAGTATTTGACTCTCACGATTCTTTATTTTTAATCAGAATAATTAAGCTACTATTTCCTCCCTTGTTTTCATGGTCCATCTCTGCGCCCCAGCCTGGTTGCTGCTGAAATATGAAGAATGTAATTATGAAAACAAGCATGTTATCGCTGGAGCTTATGGCAAGAAGGAAAATGGGGATGGACTCTTGTTGTGTACCCAGTAACAGAATGAGAGAGAAGTCAGGAATTTAAATAAAGGAAATTTTATTTAAGCATAAGAAGAAAGAAAAAAAAAACAAAAAACCTCAAACCCAACCTTTTTTACTGTGATGGTGGTCAAGCACTGGAGCAACTACAAAGGTTGTGGAATCTCCATCCTAAGAGATATTCACAACCCAGCTGGACATGGACCCTGAGCAGCCTCTTCTACATGACTGACCTTATTCTGAACAGGGGCATTGGATGAGAGGATCTCTGGACTCAGCACTGCTATTGTTCTGGGATGATGTGTGTTCAGGATTGTTTTTCCTGAGCAGGTGAAAATTGTCAGGCTCTGCTTCTGTATTTTATGCTTCTTTAATTAATGTCTCCTTCCTGTTACTTTTGCTAATGAGGCATAGTGGCACATTAGCTGGCATGAGGTTCTAAAACCAAATATTAATCATGTGACATGTGGTATTACATTTTAAGGGAGAAATGACACAATGTAAATAAGCTCTAACTTATTAGCTATTTTCTAACATTTATCAAAAAATCCTGAAAAAATCTAAGTTATATGATTTATTGGTGGAAATCTTAATAAAAAATTGTCATATCATAAATAGGTCTGTGAGTTCTTTGTAGCAAATATTTTTATGGGAATTAAACCTCTCTACTGATGGGAAAAAGGAAAAAAAAAAAAAAACAGAGAAAAAATTGACAATTGTTAATAATGATCATTCTAGTTTAATAAATGTTACAGCCCAAAATTGGATAAAACAAGTTTTTCAATTCCTTTATGAGATTCCACATAGACCAATATTTTGACTTCATTTACAAGCACAGACAGTCCTGAAGTGTCTCATTTTGCATGTCAACTCAGCTGATTTTCCACCCACACCTCATTACTTCTGCCGTATAATGTCACTTTTATGATTTTGCTTAAAGTAATAGCTATGGTTGGATAACAAGGGAAAATGGTGCTTTCCACCTCTGCTAGTTATATTTTTTGCTTTGTAAAGACACCAGGAATATTTTACTGTAATATTTGGCTCAGTAACTTATATTCAGCAATATGTATAAATTACACACATGATTCTAGATAGAAATGGTAAATGCACAATATTTATTTTTATAGTTAACTTATTTTTTAAACCAGGGGAGATGTTCATTTTCAGACTACATTAGTCTCATTTATCTCCATGATGTCTTTAATGTTATAAGATGTTACAGCAACATTACCGGCTCCTGCAGGCCTATATCAGCCTTTAGCTACTCAGGCACATTATTAGATTGTCAACATAATTCAGACATCTCATATAAAAAGAGCTAACCCACCGGCTCCAGTCTTTTGTAAATGTATTTGCCTGATTTAATACCTTTAAATTTATCGAATGTTCTTTTTGATTTTCATTACACAGACACTACTTGGAGAATCTTGTTTAAGGCTGCTAAAAATACTAAGAAAGGCAGCATTTAGCACAAACTTTTGCTATTGGAACATACTCTTCTATTCTGGTATATCACTGCACAATACCTGGATGAAGAAGAAAACTCAGAATATTTTTGAAACAAAAATAGAGAAATATTTTGAGGTGACTTTGGCTAACTGATATGTCTGTTTAGAGCATTCTGATTTTTTTTCAGGAAAGTTACCCATTTTTCATAGGATTTAATATCATTGAAATTTTTTTGAATGTGCTAGTTAATTTGTGCTTTAAAAAGAAGATATTTGAAAGAAAGAAAATTCAGGACACATATTTGAAAGAAAGAAAATTCAGGATTGTGAATGAATAACAAGAGAAAGGACGGATGCTTTTCAAAATGTCTTCTTTGATATGCTTTTCAAATAAGTCACTTGAGCCCCCATCCTGCATAAATAAGACAAGTATTTAGCTATTCTGTTCGTTTGCAATTTTAATTTTTTTTTTTAGCTATGCATTGAAGTACAAAAGTTATTAATCACCAAAGTCCAAAGACAGAAAGGAGATTATCAATAGAACCTACTGTATAATTGTGTGAAGATGAACCATGCCATCTCTGTGGCAAAGCAATGTACATTGTTGGAGTTCAGTGCATTTTCACTTCTTAAACTTTTTCTAACATATTAGATAATGCTAAACACAGAAAGCACAATAAGTCATCAAACTTCAGTAACTCATTTTCCAAAATTTTATTCTTGTGTTTTTCTGTGTATCTGTACACACACATTCACAACTGCATATGTCCCACAAAAGTTTTACAAAACAATATTGTTAAATTTTCTCAAACAAAAATATTAGATTTTTGTGGTCATTGCAACAGCTTTTGGAAGCAAGGTATTGAAAATGCAAAAGCTTTACAGGGATACCTGAATGTTTTAAAGGGAAAGATTTATACAAATTTGCTACATGTTTTATATTAGGCAAAACTAAACACAGATAAATCACATAAGCAATATAGTTATTCACCTTCCAAACCTCATTTCCAACTGCTGTAATGATGAACAGATCGATCATGGAACAGAACTGAGCAGACACTCTAAATCCATCGAGCTTTTGCATCTGGAACTGAAGTCAGTGAGCTAATAAATGAGGTAGATTCAAGAGAAGATGAGTGTGCCCAGAATGTTAAAAACATTGAGCAGGTGCTAAATGTAACTGGATAAGACAAAGCAAAACCCTTTTCTGAAACCTGTTTTTTTTAATAATTTTTTCATGTAATCTAGATGGAAAGTGGATATGAAAAAACCCAAAACCAAGTAGGCTAAAATTTTATGAATAGAAAAACAAATGTTTTGGCTAGGTTTCTGTCCCTTGGGGACTCTGTCCATGTAGAGTACTGTGAGAGCTTTTTGTTTGTTGGGATTTTTGGAGTGGAGTGGGAGTATGACAGCAATCAGTCAAAAATTTTAACTTAAAAATGCCTTTACTATCGATTCTACTATCTCTATACATGCCAAGGGCAACTGACTATCCTGTGCTCTTTGTTAGCATCTATCAAAAGCTGACATTGGGCACGTTAGCATTTGTGGTAGAAATATATGGGTTTGCAAAGATTCTGATTTACTGAAGTCATTAAGTGTAGTAATATTCCTTAAAACTCCTTTCATTTAAATGGTGGAGAAAATATGAAGGAAGGCAGGAAGAAGAAAGAGAGGGAATGAAGGAGGGGGAAAAGAAACAGATCACATGCAGAGGTGGGTTTATGGTTTTGTAACCTCATATGCATATTATTGTGGTGGTTTGAAATAAATTAGCTGTTGATTTTCTTACTGTTTTACTGGTTACATTTACTATTAAAGGAGAGAACTTGAAAAATTTCTAATGATGCATTTTTTCTTAAAGTTGAGTGAAGAATTTTCAGATGTTAAAATACTTGTGAAGTTCCAGTCTTTCAAGGGATAGAATACCTGCAGGTGGGTGTAGAACTCCCCGTGTGTCCATTTTCACTTGTTGTCTATGTCTTTGTTTGGGATTTATTTTGTTATGCTTCTTTTACAGTGAATTTCTTTTGAAAGCCAACAAGACAAGAAAATAATTTGTTAATGTGTTCTGTCTCAGGAGCCAACATACCATTTGATCCAAGCTAACCCAGAGAGTTTATGCTGTAGTGTTTACTTCTACTTTGTTTGAATCATTAAATTAGTGTGAAACATCACAGTTTTTTACTTAAAGTCTACCTGTACCTATTTTGGCATTCTATTTGATAAATCAAACTCATTGATAAATCTAGTGATCTAGACCTAATAGCAGGCATCTGAAAACTATGTGATTTTTTTTTTTTTTTTAAAGAATCAGTGAAAAGTTCTGTGAAGAAGAAAAGTTGTAATTCATAAAGAGGAATATAACCCATAGTCAGTTACCATAAACATCTTTGCAGACTGGAAGCAGCGTAACAGCTTGAACACATTCTCAGTAGCAGGTGTTTCAACAAGAGGTGACATTTGGGAGCCCATGAGTCAAGAGAATGATGTTGTTAGGAATAATACACAAAAATGCCTTTTTGGAAAGAATGAGGTTATTAATATTGCAGACGAAGACAATAAAAATATATAGTTGTCAATCTACACTTTCTTTTTTACATTATATAAATTGTTACAGGTTCAAAGTTAAGCCCTAAGATGTAATTTCCTAATGGATTAACTCAACAGAAACCTGTGGGTCTTTGCCTTTCAAAGGAAATTTTTTGAAAAAATGCAAATCATTGAGTGGGAAGGGAACTGCATATAAAGCAATGTAAAAGGCAGCTAATGGAAAGTAATCAGTCTTATCCTAGCCGTGCTGCTGGCTGACTTCTCTGCAGGTGCAGAAGAAAATGCCTGTCAAGACTCTGTCCCTGGCTGCTTAATAGATCTGAAGTGATATGGTTTTACCAAAGGGCATATGTCCATTAAATAAAGAAGTGAAAGCTTCCTTTCACAGTGAACCTGCTTTACATAGTGACAGAACTCTCAAATTGCAATTATTTTAATACTATCGTTTCACTCTAGGTGAGTTTTCATCCTCCAATCACATTTTTTTTTTTCTCTTACAGAGAGTCACATGCAGCATATGGGAAGTTTAGTAAGTAAACCAGAAAAATCTAATCTTTGCATGATATTTTACAGCCTGGAAAATGTAAAGTAACTACAGAGCTAAAAATAATATAGAAGTGATAGAAGTATGAGGGATGAAAATGTTTCTCTAGATAACGCAAAAGGAGGTCCACCTGGCACTCTGCAAGATGCTGCCAATTACACTGACTTTTAAATATCATTTATAAATGAAAGTTTGACCTTCACATTTTTGCAATTTTAATTAAGCTTTTCCCAGGGAGAATAAGAGAAGATCAAATGCATGAAGAGGACAAGACTGCATTCTTATGATGCTCAATCTCATTGTAATGTAGAAAGAATTATTTTAAGCAGGGAGAGTGACTGGTTATTGTAGCAAATTATGAGATAAAATGGAGGATTTGGGGTACTTTCAAGACAGTTTGGATCCTTTCAGAAAAAAGAGTTTTATCAAAACACATATTAGAAGATTCAATGACAAAATAAATTGGTCACATAATATGGTTTAAGCTATGAAAGAAGTGAATTAAGTAACCTGACGTTTTCTCCTAGATGTAGTATCTGAGGGCCTGTTAACAGGTGACACAGGAAGATTTAAAAGTTCAGACAAGTAATTAATTGCCTGTAGACAGATAAACAGGCATAACATCACTACCATTTTCGTCACTCTAGAAGTAGTTTGAGAGTCATGCCTGATTTTCCGTTGTAGAAATAAAAGAGTGGATAAAAAATTAGGCAGCCTTGATTTCAAAAGGAATGACATTTTAAAATGGGAAGTAATTAATAAGTCCTGAATGAAACTGCGAGTGAGGTTCTTAAAACTGGTGAGTTTCTCTTCTCCATTAAACTTCTGCACTGTTTCACATGGGTAGGTATTATTGAGTCCATGAATTCAAAAATGATCAGCATTTCAGTTAATATACTTACTCCAAAATTTTTACTTCCTCAGGTATTTATTCTATGCTTGAATACCATACTTTTGTAGACTGTTCTTTAAGAAAAAGAATTCATGTATTTCTTCCACTGTATTGTCATAGCTACCATAAGTTTTTCTTAAATGATAGGTATTTGCTAATATTTATATATAAAAGCTTTCTTTCAGAATAATTAATTATAATCTTTATTATCAATAGCCAGTAGAAATCATAGAATCATGGAATCATAGAATACCTTGGGTTGGAAGTGGCCTTAAAAGTCATATAAGCACAATCCCCTTGCCATGGGCAGGGAGATATTTCGCTATATCAGATTGCTGAACACTGCATCCAAGGGTGAGAAGAGATCTAATTAGAGGATATCAGCAGCATTAATGACAGACAGAGTTTTAGCATGGGAGAGGGAAGAGATGGAATCCTGACTCCTCAGTCTCTTTAGATAGTGGGAAAATCTTGGTTCTGCTCTTGTTAAATTTCCCATTTGGGGAATTCTTTGCAAATTGAAGGGGTTCAAAATATCAAATTGTAAAGTGGTTTGCACTAAATTTATGTTCATTTAACTTACAATTTTAGGAAGTGGAATAAAGAATGCCTCTAACAGGTCTGCAGTTCCCTGGATCCTCTTGCCTTTGTTGAAGACAGAAATAAGATTTACAAGTTTTTAACCTCCTCTGATTGCATGACCTTTCGAAGTTAATTGGGAGTGGTCTTGCCATTGATATTGATCAGCTTCATCAACACCCATCCGATCCAATGCACTGAAATTTCTTCAAATAATTTCTAACTTTCTCATCTGTGATTAAATGCTTTGCTCTCACAGATCCTAGTTCTAAGGACCCTAGGTTCTATTTTTACTTACTAGTAAAAATGAAGGAAAGACTTCACATTGAATTCATCAGGCTTTTCTTATGTTTCGTCGCTGAGTGTCTGTCTCCAACGCATAATTGAACTACACTTTCCTTATCTTTCCCTTTGCAAACAGTGCTTTACAGAAACTCTCACTGTCCTTCACATCCTGTGTGAGTTAAAACTCTTAGATTTGTCTTTTTTTGCTCCAATCCTGGATGCTCAGGCACTGTCTCTGTACTACTCCTCAGTAGCTCATCCCTCCTTCTACCTCCTGCACACTTCCTTTTAGTATTTGAGCCCAGCCAGGAGCGCTTTGTTCATCAGTGCTGGCCTTCTGCCACGACTGTAACTCTCTGCAAGTCGAAACAGACTGTTCTTGTGCGTCAGAAGGTCAGGTGGAATATCAAGTAGTTCTCCTGGGCCTCTTTGCCCTTCAGGGCAGTCTTCTACAGGATCCTGCCAAGCAGATTCTTAACAAGCCAATATCTGTTCTCCTCAGGTCCAAGGCTGCAATTCCACTATTAGTCTTGATGACTTCTCTCAGGGTTTTAAACTTCACAAAGTTTCTTCTGCCAGTGCTGAATTCAGCCTTCACAGCTCCGACTATCCTTTCTAATTCATAGTAACCAGCAGGGAACAGTTGGCTCGTTGATCCCCCATTTCATCAACACACTCCAGAAATCTGAATAGCATTGCCATGCTGCAATGTAGTTAAAGTCCTGGTCCTTAAAGACCAGTTCCAGTGTCTGTAATTATGAGGCTTCCTCCAGTTGTAATGAGGTTTGTCTACTACCTTCTCAAACCGAAACACCTACCATGATGTCTATGTTTTTTGTCTGCTTTTTGATCCTTATCCATAAGATCTCAGCTGACTCTTCACTTGTCTGCACACATTCAAACCTTTCCTTTGCCTAGAGTGTAATCTTTCCATCCTATCTTCTCTATCTTTCCTAAAGAGCCTGAATCAAACTACAGAAATCTCCATTCATAGAATTTTAGAATCACTTAGTTAGGAAAAGACCTTTCAGACTATCAAGTCCATCTGTTTACCCAACACTGTCATATCCACCACTAAACTGTGTCCCAAAGTGCCACATTTACTCTTCTGTTAGATAACTCTAGGGATGATGACTCAGCCACTTCTCTGGGTAGCTCATTTTATTGCTTGATAACCCATTCTGTGTAGAATTTGTTTCAGAAAATCCAATCTAAGCCTTTCCTTGTGCAATTTGAGTCCAGGGAATGGTGCTGTTACATCATCTCTTTTTAATCTCCATAAGATAATAGCTCTGGAACTGTGCACAGACTTCTAAGTTCTTCTTGTTGTTTCCCAAATTTCATGACTTTGCATACAGACGAATGTGACAGCCCCTTAGGCATGAAGCTTTCACAGAAGGTGCAGAAGAACTTTCTGTTAAGCTGAGCTCTGGGGAGGACCTTCTTATTTTTGTCTCTTGGGTTACCGTAAGCATCCTCAAATAAATCTAATTTAAAGCCCTCCTCTCCTAGTTAGCATGTGTGCTGGTAAAAAAAAAAAAAAAAAAAAAAAAAAAAAAAAAAAAAAAAGAAAAAGGTCTTGACCCAGTTTACATCTTCTTCATTCCTTTTTCTCCCCAGAAAGCATTATTTTTCATAAATTATTCCATGCTCTTAAAATATGAAATCCTGCTTCAGCACCAGCCATGCAGCCAGGGTTTTTCCTGCAGTGCAGTTAACTATGGTTTACCCCTCCACCAGCAAGACCAGGAACTCTGCCTGCATTCTGATGCTCTTCATTATTACTCCAAGGGACTTGATATCATTCATGTTGCACTAAAGGTCTCTCCAGTAGCATCATTTGTCTCTGTATGGATGAGGAGCAAAGGATAATAGCTTGCACACTGAGTGAGCCTCAGCAGTTTCTCTGCAACATTTCAGACCCCAGCCGCTAGCAAGCAACAAACATGCCAGTACAACAAATCAGATGTGTTTCCATCCCCTGCAGATGTTACTCACCAACGGCCGGCAGCTGTTTACATTTGGGGACAATTGATTACCCAAAAATGCTCTTGCTGTGTATAGGTATAGATATGGATATGCACTGTTTGAATTTTAGTGACATTTTTGGTAAAGGGAAGATCAGGAGTCACAGCCCATTATTTAGAACTTAGAGCTTTCAGTTTTCAGTTTTTTTTCTTTTTGTTTGCTTTTGTTTTACTTAAGTTTGTTACCTTCCTGTACATTTCTAAGGAGACAAAACACTCAAGAAGCAGTATTGAGCTGTGGGAGCTGCCTCTTCTCCTCTGAGGTAATTGGTTGCTGTTGGATGGCTGCTCTGCAGCTCACTCCTCAGAGTGAGCTGAATTGATTGCTGTGTCTCCTTGTAGGTAGGCACAAGACAAGTTTCCACTTCACAGAAAACACTACAATAATTTGACTCTTTTATTGGAAGTCCCCGCAGAGATACTAGGAAATGAAAGGACTTAGAGGAAGAATTATTCTGTCATCCTGCCTTGAATCAAGCCCTCAGGTCTGGGAAGTAGGTTGGAAGCAGCATGTGGACTTTTTTTATACACAGGCATATGCTGCATCTGTTCAGTGAGGGGAATAAGTTTTGCATGCTCTTTTAATTCTTCCAGTAGGGACTTAACTACGGTTCAAGGCACCATATTACAGTCTTGCCCAGCAAAGTTGTCCCAACTGGGAAAAAAATTCCTCATCCTTATTTTATTATGGACTTATTCCTTCTTGCATTGGATCAGAAGATTTTTGATACAGCTTCAGCCAAAGGGTAATTATTTTCCAGTTCAACACTAGTTAAAGTTCTGGGCAAAATTTTAATACTGTCTGTAGCTGCTTCATTCTCATTCTTGAACATCCATACATAGTTCTTGATTAGCATTAATTCCTGAACTCATCCAAAGAAATAAAATCAAATATCTTGGCCAGGGACAAGGGGATCACTTCTCTCTCTCTCTTTCTGTCTCAACTCTCTTCAACCTCACTCCAATCTCTTTCTCTTGTCCACCTTCTGTCTCACATCATAGTACAATTAATCAATCAATCCAATTAATTAATCAGTATGTCAAAAAGAGGCTTCAGAACCAAGAAATCAAAAATTTATATGTAAAATAAGTTTTAAATATTCTAATATCTTAGAATTTCAGAATAAAAAAAAAGTCCAGTCATTTCAAGCTTTTTCTTCTCTTACTCAAAAAAAAAACCCCAAAAAGCAACTTATGAAAGGGAAAATATTTAAAACTGGAGGGACAGCAATCACATGAGGTCATAACGCTTAAAAGAAAAAAACTTGAAGCTAAACCAATAGTGACTAAATTAATCTAACTGAAGAAATTCTAAAAACTATGCTGATTATTTCTAGATAGAAAAAAAGTTTTGGGGGGAAAAACCGTGCATTCTTTTAAGATCTTTTTCAATCAGTGCTCTTGAAAATTTACTTTTAGTAGACGTATAAATAGATCAATCCAGAAGATTTGTTACACAGAAGTGTGGAAATTGAAGTACTTGGCTGAACTAGTCCTCTGTAAAATGTCTGAACAGTAAATAAAAGATCAGATACAAAAGTTCTGCAAATCAAAATACCTCAGTTTTGTCCATTAAATTTGGCTGCAGCATGCAAGGTAACAATCAGAAACAGCACTTGTCTGAAATACATAAATAGCCAAACAAACTCTTCTATTTTACCTAGGAGTTAAAATACCTTGATGCAATCATTACTAAAAAGAAGCAGTGTGGCAAATTCAGCAATGATCAGATTTCATTTCACTTCTTACCAAGAGTAGGGTACACTGGACATTTATTATATATGTTCTCCTATCAATGAGGCTTGTTCATCTCTTCTCAGAGGTGCTTTGGAAAACAATCCCAGCGTATGTCCATAAGAATCAACTTCATCTTTATTCTTTCATGAACAGTATGTGTTGTCAATTTGAGATATTCTGGCTATTTTAATCCCAAATTAATTCCTAGAAAATGTGTGCTAGAAAAGGAAGATTACAGATTTGTATTTACTTGTCATAAATGAATAAAATAGAGATGGCTGTTTAGATCAGGTAAATGGATGGCAGATGAAATCTTAGCACCCTGTAAATACTGAAATTTACCTATATGCCTACATATCCCTGCAATAGTTCTTAGAAAGAGAAAATAGGAATAGAATAACATCCTTAATATTTCTGCTAAACAGATATAAGGAGTGAGAATCAAGAAAGTAATTATCAGGTTACAGAATTAAACCACTAGCAAATTTATGTCAGGAAGTCCCAGAATAATTATTTCTCTGTGTCAAAACTCTTTCTGTGTTAGTACTTTATTCATTACTAGTTTGAACTAGAAAAAGACAGTAAAAACATCAAATAGAAATATAGTATTTTATTAACTATAACCAAATGTGTGAGGAAACTAAATGTACATGCAGAATTTATCCTTGATACTGTATTTACAGATTCTGGGCTGTTGGTATCAGTGGGAGTTTTTCTGCAGATAGAGAGCTGTGTGCAGCTTGTTGTGTTAGATTGATGGCCTGAGCAGACAAATGCTATTTAACCACAGCAGGTTTTGCTTGTTAGCTGACATGGAACAGCAAAACAGAAGCTAAAAGACGTAGATGAATTAAGTCTACAAATAAATTTCAAAAATAATCTGTTCATCTCTTTTCTGTCATTTAAAATTTTATAAAATCTAGTTTTCCCTAAGAATTTTTTGTGGTGTTGTTGTATTCCCTGCCCCCCCCCCCCAATCATCCTGCTCCCTGACCCAGTCTTATTTCAACTAATATTAAAATATATATATATATATATATATATATATATATATATATATATAGGCTGACTATTGAGACACATGAGGAGAGACCATCTACCCTGTGGCCTATTCTTCTGGTAACTAGCCTAGAGGAAAGCATAATTCAATAATTCCTGTGAATAGAATAAATTCCTAATTGTTATTTTGTAATAAGCAATTAAAGATACATGATAAAAAATTGCACCCACATGCTATAATGTTATGAGAAGTTAGAGGCTGCAAGGATTTTCCAGAGATGTTTACCTTGGTTAAGAGCTGAAAACTGGATCCAGATAAGGTGTTACATTATTTTACAAATCGCAGAATAATTTAGGTTGGAAAATATGTCTGAGATCATTGAGCCCAACCTTTAAGGGGTCACCACCTTCTCAACCACACCATAGCATTAAATGCTACTACATCCAATCATTTCTTAAACACCTTCAGGCATGGTTACCCTAACATCTTCTTTCTTGGTCGTTCCATTGAAATGTTGAATAACCCATTCCATGAAGAAATTTCCCCTGATGTCCAGCCTGAGCCTTCCCTGGCTCAGCCTGAGGCCTTTCCTCTTGTCCCATCACTAATTGTCTGGGAGAAGAGGCTGCCTCCCAACTTGCTACACCCTCCTTTCAGGAAGTTGTAGAAAATGCTCAACAAATAATCTAAATTTACAGACATCAATTAGTGAGAATCAGTTCAAAGTTTCTGTTCCTTCCTTGAGTTAAAAAAAAAGTTAATTGCTTGATTGCTCAAAGCTCTTATAAGGCAGACCAAATAACCTTTTTCACTTTGGAGTTTACTTACCTCTCAAGTGTTAAACTGCCAGACTTTGCTTTTCCTACTCTCAGCTGCATTACACAAGGATGAAAAATTCGTAAACCTCACAGTAAGTAGTTTTTGACCTTTTCCTTTCCCTGGAATCCCAAGTCTAGAGGACCAAGCCAATGAAAATACTCCTAGTATTTCTTTCTCTGGCTGCCTCAAGGCAGCACTCTATTTTTCAGAAAGTTTGAAGTATTCTGACAATTGCTTCTCAAGAAAAAGGATACAGATATCAGAAATCCACCAGATGTAGACCCTTGTAAGTGTCCCTATGGTGAAAAGTCTGCTGGTAGAAAAGTTTGGACAGCATCCAAAACAAGCCAACTGCTGAAAAATGTGGATAGTCACAGAGACAGGAAGAGGGTTTGACCAGGGTAGATGTAAGTTGCAATAATTCACTGCCAGGAGCTGAGCCTCACAACTGAAATGTCAAGTATTGCAGACAGTGCTGTTGTGGGAAATTGTAGTAAACTTTTTAAGAAGACATATGGAAATGAAAGAAATGTTAATAGATTCATTTAGCTTGGGGGAAGCCGTGCTTCTTGTTTGCTTTATCATTCCGTCCACCTTTCTCACAGCTTTCCTCCTCACACAGTTTCTGCCTCCAGGCCACTGAGTCTATAAACAGGAACAAGGTCATCAGTAAAATACAATTTAGCTCTTCTGAGAGCCTGATAATTAGTGTTTACATTATTGAGATGGAACGAGCTGAATTTATTGTTGATGGTGTACACTGTGTTGATTACAACAAAATCAGCTTCATCTGTCACCTTGCTGAAAATCCATCATTCTGGGTGGGTAAATATGAGTACTCCTGTGCTGTTATTAGCTGAAAGGAATCAGTGACTCCTGCTTAAAATACATAAACAAAAAAAACCCCAAACCAAAACACAACCCCCCTGCCCCCATCACTCCTTTCTTTGTTGTTTTCACTGACTGAGAGACGCTACTGCAGACTGCAATCCCATATTTCGCATCCCCTTTGCATCACTCAGCATTATGGGGACACGGATACCTGTGGCAACTTATCTCCTTGTCTTTATCTCAACTTAGAAGCCTGCTCATCTTTTACTTCTGTCTTATTGAAAAAAAAAAAAAAGGAGTTAGGGAGTGACTAGGTGGGCATCTGGTAGCCAGCCAACATTGTATTGTTATGAATGCAATATACACATTCCTATATACATTACTGGGCTTAATTGACAAAGTTTCCGTCCCAAAATGATACTCACAGATGCTTTAAAAATCATATGATGAGATCTAGAGACTGCTGAGAATGGTTTTAGAACAAGAGAAGGAGAAACAGATAAATAAATCTGGTTAAAACAAACAAACAAACAAACAAACAAAAAACAAAACAAAACAAAACAAAACAAAACAAAAAAAACCCGAAAAAACAAAACAGGAATAGGCTCCACTATGCCACAAAAACACCCAGATAAAAGCCAAAATATGGAACTGGGGAAAACATGTTTGCCAAAGCAAGGTAAAGCAAGAAAGTTGCTCTTGCTTCTTTGATTCCTCCCTTATTAGTCATACTTATCAAAGTCACCTGACATTACTCTCATGAAGTCCAGCTTCTAATAAGAGCAATCTGCAAAACTCACTGTTTTTGGCTAGCCACTAACTCACAATTTTTGGCCTAAAGAGGGGAAATTTGCACAATGTCCTTAGCAATATTTCTGTTTGATATTCTTACTTTTCCACACAAATATAAAGATTGTTTCTTACAAAGTATTTGCAGAGTTCTTTGTTATTTTTAAATTCTTAGGCTTTCTTTTTCAACAACTGAATCAGAATGAGGCCAGGGGTTTCATTCCATGAATTTGGTTTCACATTGTTCCCCATGCTGCATTCCTTTTCATAACAAGAAATTTTCTTTAAATCTTTTTGTTCCATAAAGGAGATATTTTTATCGCTATCATTTCTGTTGAATCAGACAACGGCCCATATACAATAAAGTTTTAGCTTGCTTTTAATATTTTCCCTCTACCTTATCACATGCTCTCTTAAAATGTGACACACTTAGCTTTAGATATAAAAAAAAGTGGGAGGCCAGCTAAGGTCTTCTTCTGGAAGGTAAATCAGCATTTAGAGAAATGAATAGAATAGCTCCTAATTCTAAGTGTAGCTGTTCTGAAGGGGAACAAAGAAAACCACTCTCAATTCTTTACTTACACCTGTGCTATATCCAGATGCACAAAGCAAGAGTTCTGGGTTACCCTTATTTCAGCTTCAGATAATGGATTTCACAGTGAAAAAAACAAACAGAAAATAAGAAAGATGAACGTAAGCCAGCAGAATATTTGTTTTGGTTTGGTTTTTTTCATATCTACTTTGGTCACTTGGAGCAACTGAAGTAGGCACAAAATTTAAAGTGCATGCTGTACTTCAAGTGGAAACAACACTGAAACTTATGTTTTCCATGTATCAATTTCCTTAAGAACTTCGGTTTTAATTGAGAAGTTTTTCAGAGAGTGTCTTCATTGAACTGCAGTTGAGATTCCCATGTTAAATATCTCTTTTCCCACTTCCCCCTATCTACCTGTCACAGACATCTGCACTGCTTTTATGAGAAAAAAAGGTGTATTTTAACCCAAGAGGCTTTGCTCTTCCTGAATGAAATAACCAAAAGCAAATTCTTTCTCTTTTCCTGTTGAAACCTGTTTTCTCTTTTTGGGGGTAACACCTTGAAGATTATAATTCATGCTGAAAAATTGTCTTCCAAATTTAAAATGAATGAAATAAAACCTAACATTTTAATATATAGGGCCAGAAATCTATTAACAATGTGTCTTGGAAGCACTAGAAAACCGTGTGTACTTCGAAAAGAAAAACCTAAGACCTGAGAACAAAAATATGTCTAAAGAACATTTTATATAAGGGTAGAAAATATTCACAGCTAGCCTGATGAAATCCCAATCAAGGCATATTAGTCAACAGTCTATACTAGTTGGAAGGACATTACAAAAATATCACCTATCCCTAGTTGTAATCGATAAAATGTATTAAAATCATATTGTAGCATCTTTGTTAAGGTATCAAACCCTCAGTATCCCTCCTGTAT
Organism: Malurus cyaneus samueli; assembly: GCA_009741485.1. NCBI lineage: Eukaryota > Metazoa > Chordata > Aves > Passeriformes > Maluridae > Malurus > Malurus cyaneus. Next base: position 43,973,766 of record CM019215.1, read on the forward strand.
GGCTACAGCAGGAATTGTTTCTGCAAGACTGCTGTCTTTGCATATGGTGGCTTCTCCTGCAGACCCCAGTTGGTATTTGCCTGACTCTAACCAGTACAAACACCTTCAGTAGTGCAGTTTAACAACCTTCAAACAACATTGTGTTTCTGCTTTGGATTCAGTTTTGGTTTATTTTTTTGTTTATTGACTTTTCTTTTTCTCCTGCGACTTCAGCATCACTTTTTGTGAATATTCATTCCTGAGGGTGTTTTCTCCCAGGAGACACAAAAATCAGTATGGCCTGATGGTTTTGAGAAATTGCATTATCTGGATAACCTGTGCCAGAAAAAATCTGGTGAGTTATTTTATTATTTACTGAAGAAAGGAAAATTTTTAAAGAAATTGAATCTTATGCTGCCATTATTATAAAATAACTGTTGTTTGTCAGATAAGTTAAAATATTTTATTTGGAGAGATGTTCTTTCAACATTTCATTTCGATATAATACTAAAAGTACTTATGCATGAAAATATAATTTTTGAAGTTTAGACATCTGAAAAATAAAGAAGAATGTTTCATCTAAGGCTACCTCCAGCCATTGACTCTGTTATACAGAGTGAAATTCTGATCTTCATTTAAGAGTTGATAATTTGCTTCTTTTGGGACCACAGATACACCACCTAGAAAAAATTCTATTTGCAATTGTATTTATCAGTGATGTAGTTCCCTTGTGTCTCATTCACTTTACTATGAGTGATAAGTCTCACATTGCCATGAACAATATGGGGAAGGGGGGGCTTTTAATGAAAAGTCTGAAAATAGTTGTTACAGGTAATCTGGCTGATGGAACTTGAGTTTCAGCTGAGGAAGGGAAGGAACCACTCACAGAGTTAAGATAACATTAGCACTGGATCTTCAGTATCTTCAGATCTTCAATAAAGGGTCAGCAGAACCTTAATTCTGCCTCTATGGAAGTTTGATATTTACCTTAATCAGAGTAGAACTAGTTGAAGAGCATGTTTGTTCAGTCTTGTTTGTTTTTTAATCTGAACTATGCTGGTCAGATCTTCACTCTGAGATTTTAAAGTAATGAAACCATGCTGCATTTGATGTTGAAAGCAATTGGAAACAAACTCAAGTGCAAAGCTAGTCTTATAAAACATCTGTGTCCTTAGAGACTGATTTTGTTTTGTGCACTGCATGAGTGGAATGATAAATTGATATAAAATCAACTCTAAAATTGGGTCACTTGAGAGAGTAAGTGGAACTTTTCTAGTTCACATGAACATGAGAAAGGATGCATGTACTCAAGGTGAAAAAGAAAAAAAAAATAGTAAAAGGGTCAGAAACTTTATATGCATATGAGAATAAAAGTCTTCTTACTGCTTAAAAAATAAATGTCTCATAACTGAAAAGGAAAGCAGTATTGAAGATTACATGTGTGATTTCTTCTTCAATCACAGTGATTTTAATTGAGCAGACTTTGGTGCTGCAAGACTTTTATTTGACTCACTTTTTTTTTAAATTATATCAATAAAGGCTTTTATCTGCTATAAGGAAAAGCTGTGTCATGTTAACTGAGCAGGTACTCTGAGGCATTAAAATATATTCATATTTTTAACATTAGATAATTTAATAAAAATTCCTATGTCTCAAGAATTCCAGCTCAAGAAGAATAGAAACTTGAGAGGACATGGCAAAGAAATACTTTAGAAAGAGCATGAAAACAGAGAATCAAAGCCTGTGAAAACGTTAGGGTCAAAAAGCTGAACTTTAGCACAATGAAGAGAAGAGGCCAAATCTGCACATAAAATTTAGCCAACTCCAACTAAACTCAGGTTCCATTTGATTTTGTAAAAGTATTATATTTGGTCTATAGTATCATTTTTTCTTCCTCATTATTCTGGCATCATTAGATCAACACAGTGAATAGAAAGCAACATTAGATATGTAACTAGAAGATGAAATATAGTGAGTGTTTGAATGGAAAAATTACTTTGAGCAGAATTTTTTTTTTAAAAAAGTGAATGTGAAAGGCATACTATATCAAACTATCAGCTGCTAACTAAGGGACAATAAAGATTATTATCAGGTCTTCTTATATGTGACTTATCATGGTTAATTGGCTTAATCTCTACAAGAGAAACAAATGCCAGGACCACAGGTCATCGATATCCTACCTCCTTGTATTTATAACCAGCAGCATCAAACTGGAGTAAGGAATGGGAATGCTATGACAGAAGAATAGACTTTTTTTTTTTTTTTTTTTTTTTTTTTTTTTCCACAGTATAAATAACCAAACATGCTTTTCTTTTCCTATAACAAACTTACTAGTTCCTTAGGTTTTCTTATCAGGCTAAATCTAAAGGCATAATGTTACCAAGGATTTATCTACAGATTAAATCCTCTCTGTTATGTGTACCAAAAACAGATGAAGTGTTTCCTGGCTACCTTGTATTTTTACGTGAAAAAAATATTTGAGTTTTTTTACTGGAGATGTTGCAATATTAACAAGACTTTTCCTGGCTTTATTGTAAAGAAAAATGAGATATAATGAAAGATTCTACCAAAGAATCAATATTGAAATTTTATTTCATCTGGAAAGAGAGGGTATTTCTCTAACTCAATGGACTCTTGTTCAAAACATAGCATGTCCTGCATATGGTGGCAGAAGCAAGTGCAAGAATGGCCCCTAAAACTGCTAAAATATCTATGAAAATCCATTGACTAAGAAAAAAGAAGACAGGCAAGTCCTTTTTGAACATGATTTGACCTAATCAGTCTTTCTCAAAAAATTATTTTCATATGGATGTCTGTCTTGTGATGCTCAAAGAATTCTCTGTCATCATACAGGGAAGAGGGCAAATCATAAAATAAAACTAAAATCCAGTCAAATGCCATCATTCTTGAGCTTTAGAGCAACTGAAATGAGAACCTTACTGTTTTGCATTTTCTTGTAAAGGTTATTTATTTCTAACCCAAGCTGTATACCAAGAGCAAAGTATTAATATGTGGCATGTTGTTACAAGTCAACACTTTTCTATTATGAATAAGGTTAAGACTTGCTGGCATTTAGAGAAGAAAACTAGTGAAACCTGTTGGGACAGACAGGAACTTGAAATAATTACTCAAATGCAGTACATACTTCTCAGTCTGGACAAAACAGACCTTTAGCAACACATTATTAGTCATCTGCTAGTCAGCCTCCTCTTGTCTTCAGCTGCTAAACTAAAAGTAGTAAATATTGATCTGTAGTCACAGCAGGTGAGATATATTCTCAAGAAGGAAGAAATTATATCTCAGATATAAAGCTGATATTCATTATTTCTATGTATTTTAGGTGTCAAAAAAGACAACATCCACTGCATTTTATTAAAATTCAGAATCACAGAATCAATTAGGTTCAAGTGCCACATCCAGTCTTTCCTTTAACACCTCCAGGGACATGACTACCACCTCTCTGGTAGTCCATTCCAGTTGTAAGACCTTTTCTGTGAAAAATAATTTCAAATATCCAACCTCAACCTCCCCTGGTACATATTAAGACTGAGTCATCTTTTCCTATCCCTAGTTAACTGGGAGAAGAGGCTGACATTCACCTGGCTACAACCTCCTTTCAGGCAGTGACAGAGAGTAGTAAGGTCACCCCTGAGCTTCCTCTTTGCCAAACTAAACAAGTCCTATCTTCAACACATTTACTGCTGCAAACACATGAAGGTTCCTGAATCACTTGCAAACAATGATTGAAATGAGTGCTTAAAGAGTTCTAGCTGTCTTAATGCTCACATCTTGGGAACAAATTACATAAACATCAAAACTTTCACAGAATGAATTTGAGAGGGTACTTTCTTCCCCAGCTATTCTTCCAACTGGCAATGCCAAGGAAAAACTATTTCAGTGTGTTCTTACTTCTCATTCTCCCTCTCAGCTTCTGTCATTTGGGTTCTCATTGCAATTCAAACGCCAAATTTTGTGTCTTGCCTTTATAAAACCTCTGAACATTCTTGTTATTCCATGGTAATGGGGTGTTAATTTTTCAAATGCAGCTTCTCTGATGCCATAGTCCCTGGGTATAGATTGCTTCAGGGACTCTTTGGATGCATATGCCTTTATCGAGTTAATGTCACCATTTGTTCTGAATGCCTCTTTAAGTGCCTTCTTGTGTTCTATTCAGGGTATCACAGATTCTTATTGTTTTCTTCTTTTGGGCAATTTTACTTTAATGCTTTGTTTGTTTGCAGTCTCCCTGATTTGTACAGGAGCTTTTGCCTCAATTTTCCTTCAAAGTGGATTCCAGTTGTGTTATTAGGTGGAGTACAAAGTGGTTTTCCATCACTTCAGACAGTTTTATACTTGCTTAATGGGGTTCGAGTTTCTGTTTTTGGGGATGTGACTTGACTTATTTAGTGGGSGTTTAGTCATGTGCAGTATTCAGTGACTTTGTTGGCTGAACCTTTTCAATTCCCTCTGTGTGTTTGGTGTTTCTTGCAATATTGTTCATTTATGATCAACTTCAGCTGTGTGATTTCATGGTTGAGGTTTGCAGAAAATTCTGTTTTTCAGTAACTTCTTAAAAGCTGAGGAACTTTCTTTTTGAATTGCATTAGGCTACAGAATTCACCGAGCCCCCCATAACAAATTTTGTTTTGATGTAATTTACCTGTGGATGCAGGAGTAAATATCACTTTATGGAAATAGAATGTCCAACTAGAAAGGTTGTGTTTCTCCTAACTCTGCTCCCTGGTTAACAACCACTTCATATATTTTAGTGCCCTCCTGAGAAACTTGGATCCATTATGTAAAACTCTGCTTTAGACCTCTGGGTTTGTTCACCTTGAACAGAGGTGAGTTGAGACATTATAACTCCATCCTTCAGGAAGGAAAATATAACATTTTCAGCAACTGACTACCAAATTTTCATTCTGGATGTGTTTATGGATGGAATATTAAATTTAGAAGGAGATTAAAAAAKCTAATTACTATTAATACCCCCATGGCTGATATTTAAACTACTAGATTTTTGGAAAATGAAGATTTCACAGAGTCCAATACATTATGGAGGAAAATGGCCTAGTTTCACTGTGTGGCTTCCAAAAGAGGGTTTGATTCATATCCACAGGGTGGATGCTTCTGACATGGTCACCACCCTTCTTCTGCCACAAAGTTAAACCAGATAAGGCTCCTCTGTGACAATGGGATTTTGACACTCTAAAATCTGTTTATTTTTTTATCTGTTTTATGTTAGCTCAGTTAAATGTATTAGTCTTCCAAATGTAAGAATATAGTGAGGATAAAATAAGATAGTTTTGCTTTGAGGCTAACTTCAAGTACTACACCAGGTGATGTATCATATCACCTAAGGTAAAAAACACAGCATTTACTGCTTTTTCTTCTTTAAAGTCATGAAACCATGAGACTTGATAGCTGTAGAGATAAATTGTTTTAGTTCTGAAATACTTCAGACAGAAAAGCTTCCCATAGCTACATTTTAAGGATTATTTCCAGGGAAAAAGGAATTTGTCTTGGTTTATGTTTCTTCATGGCTTATAAACAAGCCTGAAAAGTTTTGTTTTTATTAAAGGAATGATTAGTGGAATCCTCAGTATCAGAGACTAACTTAAAAAAAAAAAATGAATGTTTGAGAAAAAAAGCATAATTTTAATTTTCAATTCCATATTGCAGGTCTTTGGTTGTAATGAGGTCATATTTTAAAGCCTTTCTCAGTGACTGTCAAAACAAGAAACTCCCTGAGGGAAAAAAAGGGTTGTAAACATGGGATCACTGCTGTGGGGCTTCCAAGTAGGTAGTTCAGCGGTCTTCCTCATGAATGGGATAATTGCATTATGGAAGTATTGCTTGGAAGAAGCTTTGGAACCAGCATCTGAAACACAAAACCCATTTGATCAGCTCAGATTCAAGAGTTTCAATATTAGATGTCCAAAAGGCAGGACAAGACATTTTTATTTCTCTGCTAGTCATTTATTCAGAAAATAGTAAAAAGTATTTCCAGGAGATGGCTCATTCCAAACAAATATTGTTCAGGATAGGTCAGATGAATCACCCTTTACCTTCTTTTATCTATTGGCTATTAGGGAAAATTAGATTTATTTCACCACAAAGAAAAAAAAAAAAACAATATCTAACCATTTTAATTAATATTATGTGATTAGTCCTGACATCCCAGACTGACTTGTTTACTATCTTGGTAACAAATCTATGAACCACACCTTTAAAAGAGGAATTATGAGGTGTATTGATGCACGTATCTGGAAATAAAATATTACATGTTTAAACAACCTTTTGTAATTGTCAAAACAAGAGAGTATAATTGTTGTGAAGATTAATCACAGCTCAATTTGTGTAAGTATCATTTATGTTCTTTGCCGCTCAGACTTGCAGGTATAAAATTCTGTAATCAGTCAATGCTCTGGAATCAAGTACTGTAACTGAAAATAATTGTTTTGTCATCAGAAGTCACTAATTGTTAATCTACCTTGCAGTCTTTGGAAGATTAGTTCAGGTTAGACTGATTTTTGAATTTTCAGCCTCTTACTCTTGAAAAATTTGGAAGACACTTTAACAAATCTTGAAAGGTACTTTTTCACTTCTAGCAGTCAAAATATACCTAGAAGTTCCAACCTTTATGCAGGTTTGTTTGACATCGTTTTGAAGATTTATGCTATCAAAACCCAAAAAAAATTAATTACCTATGAGATTTGATTGAGTGATGGGTCTTATCAATAGTAATATTCCTCTTGATCCAGGAACTAGTTGCAACTCTATCTAGATTCTGACATTTCTTTAATATCTTTTAATAATACTAACTCTCATTGTCTTCACAAAAAGCCTTGATTCTGATTTAAGAAGTTACTAAAAATGAAAAGATGTGTAGGCATAAACTTCTAGTAATGAAAGATGGCACTCTGCAGAACCTTGAGTTCACTTAAAGAAACATCCACTGAATTKATATATAATAGGATAAAAAAATAAAAACTACTGTCTGAATTAAAATGTTGGAGCAATGTTGGAAAAATATGAAAATATTATAAAGATAAGTGTTTACTACAGGGAATGACAAATCAAACAGATCAATCAAGTAGAACGTTAATGTTGTCTAATTTTTCATTCCTGTGCATATCAGTGCATGGTAAATGTCTGGTATTTTCCAGCTTTCTTTGGGTGCCAAAGGTGAAAGCAGCAATCCTATTATGAGTTCAAATCTGCCTAAATGATGTGAATGTCGTTTTTTATGTCAATGCGAACAAAAGCAGATTATTAAAATGCCAGTGGTCTCAATACCTTTAGGTGAAGTCTGAACAAAGTGAAGAGGCTTTTTTCAAAATGTGTTTCTTCCCAGACCCTCTGCATTCACCTTGGGACGCAAAATGGACATTGGAGAAACAAAGCCAAACAAGGGGTATTTCTAGGCTCATCATTCTTAGTGAGGCTGTTACAAAAAGTGAGACCTCTCCCGTAACAGCAGTAGCCATTATTCATAGTCTCTGACCTTCTCCTCAGGATCTGTTTTAGGGAAAAATAAGCGTTCCTGTGCTCTGGAGTACAGGAGTAAACTGAGTACCACTTTACACATTTTGTTCCCCTTGGCAGCAAATTTGTCTGCGTACCTACTTATCTTGCTTGTGTCTGCAGTTGATCTTGGCTGAAAAGTAGTCACAAAATCTTTATTGTTGTAGAGGGAAGAAGGAAAGATTCTTTGCAAAAGCAAGAGAGGTGGAGAAGGAAGGCTACAGTAGTCAATATGTGTATAAATACATGTATATATAGTAATTTAGTTTCTCCTGGATAAATATAAATAGCTCTTTTTCTAACCTATTTTAATGTCATATTTATGACTCTCCACAAAAATAATTTATATTTGCAATTTATCACTTCCTTCCAAATAATGATTCTCAGAATAATTTCTAAATATCTTTTAATTAAAATTTTCCAAATATTTCTTCTTTATCTTATGAGAACTTTGTGTTTGCATTTCTAGGTAAAGAGATTTTGACAACTGATTTTGTATACACTATCCATGTGATTTTTTAATGTGCTGTTTATTAGTATTTTCTCTAGATACATTTCAACCACTTGCACAATTTGCATAAAAGAGATTTTTTATTTTTTTTTTGCCACCAGTTTTCTTCCTCTATAATTCATTTGCAACTTTCACAGGACTAAAGTAATGTGAGTAGGAAAGATTGTTCATCATAATTATATTACAAGCATCTTTACCTTGTTGGAGGGCTTGATTATTCCTTCTGAGAGAAATGGTAATTATAAATGATGAAGATTCCTCCTTACTTTTCAGAATATATCTATGGACAAAGTATTGGACCAAACTGTTTCTCTGATTGTTCTTAAGAATCCTCCTGGTCCAGCCCATCAATCCATTTTCATAAAGCACATGTTGCAGAAGTCAGTGATATTTTCATCAAAAACCTTGCTGATTTTTTTCAGGTATGACAGTGTTTCTTGTTTCTTGAAGTGGTTGTTTGGATGCATGCTTTTAAAAATAAAACAAACATTGAAACAATGGATAAGTCCATAAGGAAACTGTATATTTATATTATTGTCCTTATAATTGCTCATCATCTGATAATGCCAATCTGCACATAGGCAGGTTTAGACTTTTTGAAGTGCCATCCATGTTTATCTTTCATCAGCATTGAGGACTGCACCCCAGAATACAGGACAGTATTTTAGTGGAGCACATTGGCAGAATAGCTTCATGAAATACAGAGCAAGGATTTTGGGAAACTGCATGCGCTGTGGTTTTTGGAGAGCTGGAAAGATTTTTCTTCCATTTGACAATGACATACATAAAAAGTGTGGCAGCACAGCTTGAAGAAAGCTGGGTCATGCCCTTGCTCTGTATTTATCTCCACACAGTTCTTGAAGCCATTAATAAAGACAGCACTGACAGAAGCCCTGCTGAGCATGCAGCTGGACATTTAACATAGGACTTAAAAGTTTTCAATATGTTTTGGCCACATCATTGGACACAGAAAGTTCAAAACCAGCTTTTCCTAGAGAAATGGAAAAAGCCTTCAAGCCACTGAGGAGCCACTGAGATGGCTTCTGCCATGATGGTTTCTGTTTGTCTTCAAAGGACAACATTCATCATCATTACAAATGGGAACAAGTCAGTTTTAGTGCTTCTCTCCTGCCAGTGACTAGTGGCATTGGACATTTTTTCATGACTCATAAATTGATGTGCTCTTTAAAGTAGGACAGAGTGTACACCTCTGAGTGATAATGCATATGTGATGGATCACCCTGCTAATTCATAGAATGGCTCAGCTGAGGAATCAGTAGAGTCAAAATTCACATTAACCTCACTCTGGCTTAGGAATATCAAACACCCATCAAAATAGCAGAAGCCAAAGGTTGCCTGTTATAAGTAAAGTTGTAGAGCATGTTGAGATAAAATCAATGATTTGAACCCTATTATGCCTTAACCTGTCCTTGCCACATCATTTGTAAAATGTGATTCTTCTTAGCATAAGCTCCTGTCACATTACCTAGCTCGAGTTTTCAGACAAAGACTAATAGGGAAAGCATCAATATGGATGACAAGAAGGCATTTAATGATGAATATTCCATATCAGGCATGACATGTAGTTCATCTTCCAAAATATTTCTAAAAGTATTAAAACTGATATGTCCATTGCTCATATTAGAGAATGCTAATTTAGAACAAATCTATCTCTGTCTGAAACATGGTTTTAAGTAATATTAATTAAAATATCTCAGGAAAGCTGTGCAACCTAAACTCAAAATAAAGTTTTTAAAAGTTGGTACAGCAATGATCCAGAGGCTATACAGCTTAAAAAAATCTTGTATTTTTTATATCCATTTGTAAAAGCAATTAAAAATATAGTTTGAATTTATTTGACACATTTATTCCATGTGCTTCATGGAATAAAGTTATTTAAAGCAAATATAACAAATTTGCAGAGAATAATCCTCAACATATGAGAGAATTGTCCAAACAAAACAATAAAATTTAAAAGCAGGGTTAAAAATTTATGTCATTATAGCAATAATTTGATAATTGGGGCAAATATGCATTAATCCCTGACTATAAAGAGCCTTGAAAAATTAAATATAACTGCAACATCAAATTAATTCTTGCTGCTTTAGACTGTTAATATTTTTTAATTATTAATACCTTTTTACAGAAAAATGGCTTTTACATTATAGTTGACAAAGAAGTATGTAGAGATTGCAAACATAAGCAACAGTTTTTACAGTCTGTTATCACAAAATATTCAAAACACTAACGATAAACTTAATTCTAAAAGATCAAGAGTAAAAATTGAAATGTGAATGTGTAATTTAAAAAGAGGTTAAACTTTTCCTCTTCATTAAACTGTGATTTCAGCCAGTTCAAACATCATTAAATGTTCACTGGGCTTTCTGTGGTATGCTGTTTCCCATTCTCTATGGGTATATAACTGCTTTTCATCTTATCAAGAAAAAATTATGTTTCCACTCAGAGTTGATTCTCACCTAATCCAAATGAAATGTTCTGGTTTACTACAATATTGTCCTGCTCACATGATTTTTTTATCTTGAGCGTTTTACTTTTATGAAACTTGACTTGTCTTACCAGTGTTGCCCTAGTGAGTAGTAAAATTTAATTGCTATTCTGTTTCAATATAAAGAAAAGAAAGTAAAGAACATTTCTGCTTCATCTTTAAAATTATTAGCTGGCCAACTTGACAGGCTTTTGTAAAGTTGACTACCCATTCCCAGTGAGAAAAATATTTTACTCAGGGGTTGCTTTTTAAAAAAAAAATATGGGCAAAAATAGAATGATTTTGAAGCTAAATCCATGATTCAGTTACCTACTCTAAAAATAGGTAGCTAATCTGTGGGAAAAGTCTAAGTTCTCTCATAGAATGAGATTAAATTAGCCTGATTGGACCTATTAAATTCTATTTAATTCCTGATGAAAAAATAAACCCTCATGGCCAATATTATATAATAATGACAAAAAATATTCCCCCCAAAATGTTTTCATTGTAGCTGCTGACAACAGCTTCATTGCATTCTTAGCAGTTTTTTTTGCTTTTAAAAGAATTTAAGTAAAACCATGGATATACACCTTATATTGAAAGAAAAATAATCTCCAATGACATGTAGGGGATATGACGTGACTTTTTTTCTGGTGTATTTTTAAAAATGAAAACAGAAAAACCAACTATTGATACAAGACGATAAAAAGATGTTCAGAAAGCAATGACAAAATCAAGAAACTATAAGAATTAGAATTAAAAAATATTTGGGTTATAAAATTCAGGAGGTGCTGAATTTCAACATTCACACAACAAATCTTTCATTGAAACAAGTATATAAAAAAAGTTTTGAAAATTTATTGATATTTTATGATTAGAAGAAATTTTATATTTCAATCACAGGTATGTATGTTTTGGATATAATGCTAGAAGGTCTTTGCATGCTTCAGAAAGTGTAAATCTGTAGTTCAATTGTGCCATATGCCAAAGGAAATTTTAGTTTCAGATATATGAATTATCACTGAACAAATCTTTAAAAAGCTCAATAAAATTTCTTAAAGATTGCATCATTATGTTGTTATCCTAAAATATAAGAAATCACACACAGCGAAAGCTATTATTTTTAAAGGAAGTATTGCAGTTATTTTCCAGTGCCAGAGCCACAGTGCAAGCTTGTCAAATTACTTATACTGAACAATATGCCCTTGTAAAATCTATGTGTATTTAAATGCCAAAACCTTTTTCTTTGGCATAAAGATAAAATGCAGGTGAAACCACATTGCTGCATTTCACACAAGCTGGTGTGATTTTATACAGCTACTTTTGGAACAGCACAATGTCCCGTACTTACAAATTCACTCAGTAAAAAACATAGCACAGACACTTAGCAAAAAGGTGTAATATTAAAAAAAAAAAAATGTTAGGACGTTTTTCACATTTTTTCTTAACCTCACTGCTTTCTGTTGAAACTGTAGTAGAAAGAAAATCTGTTATTCTGGAAGACAACACTTAATGAGTGACAATGGTACTGACCTTGTTCCGATTCCTTATGTTCAAATGGTCTCGTGTTTTACTTTAACCAAAAGCCATTCTTCTGAAATTAAATTTCCTAACAGAGAGCCTTAAATATGAAAACTGAGGAAGTGTCTCAGTTTTCTGAATTTCTTTGAAGGGTGCTTTGAGGACTGCAAAGGTGTTGCAGCCTTCCTTCATGCAACTGAACTGTAGAAGGTTTCATGTATGTAAATTTCTAAGTCTAATATAGAATCCTCACAGATGATTGAGAATCAAATAATTTAAAAGATTTATATAATTCCTCACACAAAAATTTTATAGATTCAAGATTGTAATGCATAATCGCTACAAAAGTGCCACACAAATAATTTCTTTGTATACAGTTTTTATGATATCTTCTACCACACAGGAGTCAATGAGGTCATGTCAGGGACACATCAGGTCCTGGAGTACATCCAATTTCTCAGTGCTAGGGTAAATTCCTGGTTTAGAGTATTTATATTAAACTAAAATGTATTCCATCACTCATAAACCAGTCTTGAACACATACCCAATTTATCAGTGCTAGGGCAAGTTCTAGGATTATAACACTTGGTTAAACCTAAAATGTACCTCATTACTCAGGCTAGACATATTCTCAAGGCAGAATTCATCCCTCATAGAACTTCATCAGCAACACTGGGTTTACTGACCATGAAAGAATTTTCCCAATGCCCTACTTATGAAAGTTTTAATAATCAATTGTCTTGTAACAGGGAAAGCTGAGAAATGACCTGTTATTTGCTCAAACTGATGTTGAATGACATCACTTAGGCAGAATCAACTCTGTGCTTACCAAAAATCTGGGTCATTAATTGATTTTTTAAATAACTCCAGTTTATAGCTTTAATCAAATAACCAAAATTTAAATAGTCTTTCAGAATATTTTCATTATGAACACAATCCTAGACATGATAAATTAAATTATTAAATTTTTATTTTCCAATTTAGTGGAAAATTTATTTATATTAATGTGCTTGTACAAAAAATAACAGTAACAATGAAAGCTAAAAGCAATCAGGCCATGCTCATTTCAGCTCAGCTATTTTTTTTAGTAAAGGGCAAGGCAAGCAAACTAATGAATGAATTATCCCTTAAATAACTGGATTTTCTCAGATTAAGTAGAATAGCAGTTCTCTAAGTTTAGAAACATTTCAAAGTCACCTTGATATGCCTTTATTTTAGCAGAACCAATGTTACCCCTGAGACAAAGCCACCCACCTTTTATTCCTTTGGCCACTTGTCTGTCATTTTTTCCTTTCCCCTGGCATTTTGGGTATGTTTGTTCTGCTGTGGGTGGGTGTAAGGTAAGGTTCTGAAGGTTCAATATACCTAACTGTTATTCATTTTTTTTTCCATGGCCTGTTGACACTTGTTTGTCAAATAAATGGGTTTTTTTCACTTTTATCCAGAAAATTAATTTTCGTATTGGTAAGAAGGGATTGCTGAAATGTTTTTTTTTTTTTTTTAAGAGGGAAACATTCATTCCTCAGGAATGAATAGAAACGTAGAGAAACATGACAGAAGCATAAAATGCACCATGATGATCAAGAGAGAAAGACGAATTTTATTTCTGGGGGAATTCACTAGGCATGAAAAAAAACTCTAAAGGAGGCAAACCTTACATGTTCAAAATAAAGTAGATATGTTCAAGCATGAGTTCTTTTTTTTTTGTTCTCTTA
>CM019215.1:43987528-43997558 GCA_009741485.1 Malurus cyaneus samueli
ATAGACAGGAACAATCTGGTGAGCCTGCATTTCAGCACCTAATCCCACACACAGAAAGAAGACACGAAGGCTTTCACCAAAAAAAAAAAAAAAAAAAAAAAAAATTCTGTTCTAAACCATGATGATGAGCAAGCTACCTGGGAAACAAGCACTCCAAAGCTTTCTTCTTCATCAGTATCTTTTTCCAGAGGTATCAAAGTCCTTAATACCTGTAGATCAGAGCAAACAGTTCCTGACACTCCATCTGTCAGTGGCAGTGTGGCATGTCTATGAGCTGAGGGAAGTCAATTCCAGAAGATTCGTCAGAGGCAGACGAGTTTCTTGAAACCCAGAGGTAAACATATAAAAGAACATGCAATGATTCAACACAGTAAGAGGAAGAAGTTCCCATTAAATTTTTAGAGTTATGTCTGAACACCAGTGCAGACCTTATTTATTAGATCTTGACCTAGAATTCAATATCCAGTCTGTGAGTTTTGCTCTAGGCATATAAAACCCTTTCTTTGAGAACAGATGCAAATATTTTTCTCATAGTGGTCATACAAAATCAAAAGCTCTGATTCACTAGTTCTTTGTATAAACATAAATGACTGGTTCCTTTTTTTTTTTTTTTTTTTTTTTTTTGAGAGAGAGTACATGTTAGTTTAAACAAATTACAAAGAACAACTAAAAAATGTCAAAAGAATTGTTAAATTGACATTAGTTGTTCAAATTAACATCTCTACACTGATCAGCAAAATAAGGTTGAAATCTACTGAACTGTAGAAGGTTTCATGTATGTAAATTTCTAAGTCCTAATATAGAATCCTCACAGATGATTGAGAATCAAATAATTTAAAAGATTTATATAATTCCTCACACAAAAATTTCTATAGATTCAAGATTGTAATGCATAATCGCTACAAAAGTGCACACAAATAATTTCTTTGTATACAGTTTTTATGATATCTTCTACCACACAGGAGTCATGAGGTCATGTCAGGGACACATCAGGTCCTGTGAGTACATCCAATTTCTCAGTGCTAGGGTAAATTCCTGGTTTAGAGTATTTATATTAAACTAAAATGTATTCCATCACTCATAAACCAGTCTTGAACATCATACCCAATTTATCAGTGCTAGGGCAAGTTCTAGGATTATAACACTTGTGTTAAACCTAAAATGTACCTCATTACTCAGGCTAGACATATTCTCAAGGCAGAATTCATCCCTCATAGAACTTCATCAGCATCACTGGGTTTACTGACCATGAAAGAATTTTCCCAATGCCCTTACTATTGAAAGTTTTAATAATCAATTGTCTTGTAACAGGGAAAGCTGAGAAAGTGACCTGTTATTTGCTCAAACTGATGTTGAATGACATCACTTAGGCAGAATCAACTCTGTGCTTACCAAAAATCTGGGTCACTTAATTGATTTAAATAACTCCAGTTGATAGCTCTAATCAAATAACCAAAATTTAAATAGTCTTTCAGAATATTTTTCATTATGAACACAATCCTAGACATGATAAATTAAATTATTATAATTTTTTTATTCCAATTTAGTGGAAATATTTATTTATTAATGGCTGTACAAAAAATAACAGTAACAATGAAAGCTAAAAGCAATTCAGGCCATGCTCATTTCAGCTCAGCTATTTTTTTTAGTAAAGGGCAAGGCAAGCAAACTAATGAATGAATTATCCCTTAAATAACTGGATTTTCTCAGATTAAGTAGAATAGCAGTTCTCTAAGTTTAGAAACATTTCAAAGTCACCTTGATATGCTTTTAGATTATAATTATGTTTATTTGTTTTTTTCATTCACACCATAAATACGTCTGTTGTAGTAGGTAAGCATTTTTCAAGAATGCAAGCTTGGAGATAATAAAAGGTATATCTTGAAGCTACAAATACCAGAAATTGAGTTCCCATGGATTTCTCCAAAAATAACATTGGAGATGTGTAACAAATAAGCTCTGATTGCAGTGAATGCGCAAATAATTGTATTTAAAGTTTGAGACACTGTTTTGAGCAAGGAAAGGAGGGAGTAAATTAATGTAAGAATTAAAATATGGCTGAGAAGATTTAATGAGAGGTTTCTGAGTCATCTAAGAAGCTATTATGTAAAAGCAGGAATAAGTCAGTGAGAAGCCACACACCCATTTAAAGACTGGTTTTAAATTAAGTCTGGAACAAAAGGAAAAGGAAAACAAACTGGGAACACTTGAAACAAAAAAGAATGTTAATTGGGGAAAGTCAAACAAGTGTATAGGCATAGAGGTTATATTATAATCCGCAGATTATTCACCTTTTTGGTTTACACATCTGTCAGTTTGCAAGCCCAAAATTGAAATGAACAACAAACTACAATTTGGAGAAACATGTCGCTTGTTAGGTGTATTAATACATCAGTGTAAGTGGGTTGCTTGGATAATCTAGTTCCATTGTGATTAAAAAATGACACTGTCTTCCCATGCAACTTATTTTTCACAGCCCAGACCCTGAGAACCAGGATAACTGGTTTTTTTCTGAGCAGTGCATGAAGCATCAAGGCTGTCTCAATGAGTTATTTCCTCAAAATGCAGTCATGAAAATAAAATATTTCAAATAAAGTAATTAATTTGAGTTTTCAAACAAAATATTCACAGCATATTTTCCTCTATATTTTGAAAATACTAGAGATTATGGTACTTATATCTACAGCAAAATGAAACTCACTTGTACAAAAGATCAGGAGACATTTCTGATTAAAAGCCCTTGAGATTCAGTGTTTGCAAATTAACATGGAAGCCAGAGGCTAATATTTCATGCTGCTGGAAAACCCAGGGCGAAAAGAATATATTAATCTCTTCATTAAAGTAATATATAAACCTGAGGGTAACAAGCAAGGATTACTATGCCTGAGGTAAAAATAAATGATAACAAAAAACAACAACAAAAAAAAAAAAAAACACCAACAAACCAAACAAAAACACAAAAAAAAAAAAAAACAAAAAAAAAAAAAAAAAAAAAAAAAAAACCACAACGAAAAACACAGCATGTTAAATGTTGTCTCACCAATCACAAGATAGTATTGACAATAGCACTACAGGCTGGAGAAGAAGGAATTCTGTCCTAATCTATGACATCTGTCCTAATCCCTTTTTAACTGCATCAGGGAGAAGTAGATAGAAAGCTTCAGAATTATGAGTTAGTACATACAAGCATACAAGAACTATTATTTCTGCAGAAAGATGTGTGAAGTTGAGATTGAAAACATCTTGGTAGAAAATGAAAAGAGGAAAAAATATATTGTCAAAAAATTCAGAGATATTAAATATAACTGATTTTTTTTTCTTTATGCTTTATGCTTTTGCAGTGTCTGCTCAGTAAAAGAAGGAAAGGTTGAAAAATACCAGAGTCTGTCAACCTTATTAAAATGTTTGCATTTAAATTACTCAGCAGTTATAAAAATCCTGAAATTCTCTGTTGACATTAAGGCAATATGTAAATATGCACACTAAAATTTAATCTCGCTTTCTCACATAGATTAATTTAAATGAAATAACTTGGAAAGCAGTTTGCTCAGAAGTCTTCTCAATAAGATAGAAGCAAATTTCCACCATGAAATGGAAGCATTACAAGTGACTGGAAGGGTCATGTTTTCTCAGCTATGTCACCTTCATCCACAAAATGGAATGTGTATGTCTACACACCAAGCATCTTTATGCATATATTTATATTATTGTGTAATCATGTCTGGGAGGTTGTCAATCCTATTCAATTATTTTCTGCATGTATATACTTACCTGGCTTTTAAAATTGATTTTTATCTCTATTTTTTTTTGTTGTTGTTGTTTTTTTGAATCTAGCTTTTCATGAATAATCTTTCCTCTCTATGTTAGAATTACTTGGGTAAGTTATGCAAGGGAACCATCAACTCAAACTCATTGCAGTGCACCCAATTAGATATAAAAACTAATTTGTCTGAAAACTCCAATGGATTCCTGTCTGAAATTTCCGAAGGATTTCTGATTTAATACTCTAAGTCTCGAAAACTATTGAACACAAGTTAGTCAACATCACCATTATCAATACCACCAATCAAAAGTACTTTATGTTAACAGAATATTTCATTATTTTTCAAAATAACATGTAAATATAAGTCCAGCAGTTTTTGGGTAAATGAGTATTTAAAGAACGTTGTTCTTATTACATATAAATATAATATAAGGTATTATACCCTCTACATTACATATTGCATTCCACTCTACTAAATCATACTAATTAAAACTGCTTCTAAAGAGAATGGAGAATAAAATATGTATTTATATAATAGTAACCAAATAAAATTAGATTGATGCACTAAATTCCTATGTACTGTTAGAATTCTGTACATCAAACATTCTTCTATATCACATGAAATACTATATGTTTCCCTGCTCAGTCCCCAAACATCTGGATTTCAGAGAATTATGTGTAAATTCCAGTTTCTGGAGAGAGTTGTATAGTCTAAGCACATCCAAGAACACCACAGGACTCAGGTGACAGGATCTGAGGGAATGGTATGAATTTGTGCCAGGGAAGCTTGGGTCACACTAATATACAGGAAAATGTTCTTCACCGAGATGTATGGCATGACAGCTCCCAGGGAAGTGGTCACAACAACAAAACCTGACAGAGTTCAAGGAGTGTTTGGACAATGCCTCAGGCACATGGTGGACTCTTGGGTGTCCGTGCAGGACCAGGAGTGGAGTCCTGGTCTACAAAAAGTAATAAATAATCCATATTACAAAGTACTTCATGCAGCATGTTTTTCCAATCCTGTCACTAACTATATGTTATAAATATTATTAGTGATTTGTATCCACACAGATACACATTTTGATTTTTGTTTGCTTTTTCTATGAATGCAGGTTTTTACATTCCTTTTCTAAGTCATTTAATAAAAAAGTAAAGAGATACGTGACTATCCGAAAGCTATATTAACACATCCTGTTGAATTGAATTGCTTTCCCTTTTTGTGTGTTTTTGTCTCATAATAGATCGTAGAATTTAATTATGAGTGATGAGTGCAAGATATAACAGAAACAGAAAAGCACACAGGCTGATTTGAACACGTGGATCTTTCAGACGTCTACATTCAGTGAGTCATTAAAATATGCAGAAAATTTCTTAATTATTATTTTAACCTCATGGTGTACAACAAATATATAATTATATACACATGCATTTTCAATACTTTTACTGAAATAGCCCCTTTCTCCTCTGCTCACTTTGAGATCTAGTTGGGAGACATTTTCACAGTTCTACAGTGATATTAGGCTCATTGACTTCATGCAACCAGAGCAATAATATCAGGTACTTTTCAATGTGTAACACGGCTCAAAAGTGGCACTGTGCATGTCCTGACCAAAGGCAGGAACTCTGACAGCACTTGGGTCATCTATATTTCACTACCAGCCAGGTAGTAAGTCTTCCACACAGATACTGTTAAAGGTAATTCAAGGCTTGTGTAATCCTGCATACCCAATTTAGTCGATCTCAACAAGTTATGCCAAACAGTTTTCAGAGTATCATGAACCAAGATTTACAGGTCAGATTTGACAGCTGGATGTCAAAATAGAGAGTTTTATGTTGAGAATAGATCTATCGTTGGAAGGACATCAAAATGGGATTTAGCTAGCTGCGGTCAGGTGTACTAGAGGGCAAAAATCTGGGTTGTGTCCATCCACCAGAAAGTTGTAATTGATGCTTTTTTTTTCCCATCAGTTTCTCCCTGGAGCTGTTTTCTCTCTGACTAGAAATATATTTTTGAATCACGCGACACTAAATGCTGAGATTATAAATCTAAAATGAAAGGAGGTTAATTCCATCACAAGTAAGAGATGGCAAATTTATTTTTGTGAAAATGTTGGTAAATGTTTATTTTGAATGTCAAGTTTGTCTGTTGTAAATGATCTGCGTGTATTTTCTGATTGTCCTTGAAACAGTGAAAAAGTTCCTTCATCCTCAGTTCTTTTATTAAGCCTCATTTCCACACTGCAGGTATTTAAATCAGAGAACTTCACAACATACCAAAAATTAGTGCATGATTAAGCATTTTCTTGAAAACGAGAGCCAACATTTTCCTCATTCAGGGTGCTAAAGGTTCTACTCCGGCTGTCTAAATGAAACAAAAGCTGTGAGTGTGGGAATAACGCAAATCCATTACAGCCCTCAATTAGCACTGAGGGTTGAATGCAATCTCTGTCATTACCATCATAGCTGCTTTCCTTGCCCTCCAAGCTGTGGGAGCTATTCTCACACTGTAGTCAAGTATGCAAAGCTGGTAGCAGCACTGCAAGAGAGAGGAGGTTACAGACTCTTGTGTGGTTAATTAAAGAACTCCTTTTCCACATCTGTAATTATCTCTCCACTTCCACCTGTAGTATTTCGTATTGTTCTGTATAGTGCTAACTTTAATGTATTAGATATACAGTGTACATGCTATCAAACTGAGGTCATAGCTGCTTTCATTTTTTTATATCTTCAAAGTTTGCTTTGAAAGCACAAGAGCCTGAGCTGTCACTTGATTAATTGGAAACCATACTCCCAAAAAGGTGAAGGGAGGTCAGGTCATATGAAGCACAGGAAACTCACCGTACACATTTTCTAACTTTCAAGTGCTTAATGTTTCAACCATTTCAACCAAAAATGTTGTTCTTACAAATGTAGTGAGAGATAAATACAATTTACTATGCTTCTATGGCTCCCTAGCTAAGGAATATATATTTTTTAAATAAAAGTGAATTCCACAGATTGAGTTCTTAAACTGTCACCAGAATCTCTAAATCTTCTAGATCCCTGATTAAATGATATCACAAAACTCCACCTCATATCCAATGAATGATGTGAATAAGAATTAATACAGAGAACACATTCCTGAGGCACACGCTATTGAGTCTCCTACATATCTCAAAAGGACCAGACTCAAGAATTATATATTTACTTTTCAAAAAGTAATTCACATTTTCCCTCCTCAGTCTTTTTCCAGCCGATGTTGTCTACATAATGTTTCCCCCTCATTCTCTCACCATCTCAATCTTCCCACCTCAGCAGTTGTAGACCCCGCACTTCATAGAATCACAGAACCACAGAGGTTTTGTGTTGGAAGAGACTTTTAAAGGTCATTTATTCCAACCCCCTGCTTCCACGTGCAGGAACATTCCTCTAGGTCAGGCTTTTCAAAACTCCATTTGAGAATTTGAACACTTGCATCTTCATGTTCTTCATCCCGGACTTTTGCAAACAACTGTGCTGGAATGGCATTCACATCTCCTGCCTCTGGGAATCTTCTCTGTCAAGCAGGATTTCTCATATTTCAAGTCCTTGTTTCTTCTCTCCAAAGCTCATACTGTACTTACGTGTCCCTCTTGCCCCTTTGCCCAGTATTTTTTTTTTTTTTTTTTTAATACTGCCCTGTGGTCCCCTCATTCTCTGAAAGCTCCTTGTTTTATTTGTCCTTTTTATCCTGTTTGGTCTCCTTACCCAAAGACAACGCAACAGATTCATTCCTTCAGCCAGTCTCTCCCTCCACAGTATCAGCTCCTTATTTATAATTCACATGTTTCAATAGCCCCAGAAGCTCTGA
This sequence comes from Malurus cyaneus samueli, assembly GCA_009741485.1. Classification (NCBI taxonomy): domain Eukaryota; kingdom Metazoa; phylum Chordata; class Aves; order Passeriformes; family Maluridae; genus Malurus; species Malurus cyaneus. The sequence continues at coordinate 43,995,124 of CM019215.1, forward strand.
ACTGAATAGATACCATTCTTTGGAATCATGAGTGAAATATGTTACTCTTACAGAAATTAAAGTTGCTGAAGTATAAAATGTCAATTCCCAGCACACAGCACCTTCTGAAGAGCAGGGACTTTTCCAAAGACATTTAAATTAGCTAAATTTTGGCAGAATTCCCCAATACGCATTAAAAAAAAAAATAGGCTATGTCATAAGGGCATTCTTTAAATTTTACCTCTAAGCTGTAATAATTTTTATTTATTTCCATACCTTAGAAAAGGCTTAATTCCTTGCTAGAAAACTCTTGGGAAATATGAACCCTTACAAGAAAGATCAATAGCATGCTCCAGAGGAAAAAAAAAAAAAAAAAAAAAAAAAGGGGTCTTCAAAACTTAAACTAGGAAACCTTCCTCTTCATCTCATTTTTGGCTGTTTTTTGATCTTATATATGCAAAGAGATACAATTACTAGAACAGTGATAATTTTTTTTTCTTGAATGGCCACACCAATACTCCCCATCAGCTTACTTCTAACCCTGATCAAAATCCTGCAATTCAGAGAATGAAACATTTTGCAAAATTATATGCCTAATGCTTTCATGATAGAAGAAATTTTATCTGCATTAATTTCAAAAAAATTCAGAGCATGAGATTAGAACCTTTGTTGCATGATCCAACAAAAATGATTGAGATTATTCAATCCGGCTTCTTACATTAAGTGGGTTTAAGTATTTAATCTCAGATTTTAAAAGTTTACACTGAATGTTTTTATCCAGCACTTTTAAAATTTCTCAAAAAATATTTTTTCTTTTCTTTCTTATCATCATTATTTCTTAGCATTTACTTATCTTTTCCATTTACCTGCAAGCATTTGTGTACATCCTTCCTTTTTGGCACTAATCAAAAAAACTTCTAGAAAATCTTCCTGATTTTTGATGCAAAAAAAAAATCTCTAAATGTTAACATTGATGTATCTTTCATCAGCACAAGCCAAACACTGTAAGACTGCTATGTGCAGACAGATTGGCCCATATTGTTAATATCCAATTTTCAGGAGAGAATTTGTAAGGATTTTTTAAAAAATTGTTGACTGTATTTGTGTACAATGTTGGTACTACACTGGATGTCAAATATTTGGAAATTTCAACATCTTTAGAGAGGTCATAGACTCTGTATTTTTAAATTATCTCTCTAAATTTACAAAATTAATTATATATGTTGCATCAATGGCTATGTCTCCCTTGGTTTACCTATATTTGAATTAAATGCATTAAAAATATCTATTTAACTAATACTTACTACCTTTATATCTGTACATGTCAATTGAAATGATATTTATATTAATTAAAATTCATACATCTATACGCATACATACATTTGTTCATGTATATATAAACAATACAGAAACACTCACAAAGTGAACTACATTAACTACGAAGTCACAAGCTTCCCGGGCTGGAGAAACTCCATTCTTTGGAGACAGGTTCTTCATAGGGTTATGTGAATATCTGTCTGACATGATGACGGTCCTCACATATTTGTAGATACGTTGCTCCCAATGTGGGCACAATAATAATTTGACTCTCCAAACCATGGCTAAAAATGCTGATAGCTCTGTCCCTGAATTCAAGCAAATGGCACAAATATTTGCAAGCGGTGTCCTGAGATAATAAAAAAAAAATCTTTCTCATTGTGATTTAGCTCAAATATGAGCCAAGGTTTCCAGAAATGGGCTACCTAGCCAATTTAGAATATGGTTTTCTTAAGATAAATGAAACTAAAGCTTCTCAATTAATTATGAGTTTTCAGGATTTCACTGTCAGACAAATTGATTTGGTTTTATACTTGATTTTGTGCTGGACAACAAATGACTTGCTTAGAAAATAAAGAAATGTGGTTGGAACAGGGCTTTAATTAATTCTATTGAAAAAAAACCTCAAATTCAATGTACCCTGAAGAAGTACTCCTCCAACTATATTCAATAAAGGTTGTTTATCAAAGTAATTATTTCCTTTAGGGAATTTCTTAGAATTTTCTCTTTAAATAGATGAACGCTCAAAAAAAGCAAACTTTTACTTTTGTGACCTTGAAGAACACCTCAGTACAAACAATTTGTTTCAGGAGGAAAAAAAAAAAAAAAAAGTGGATTTTTTAAAAAATATGTCTTTTCCTCTCTTATTAAATCTTATACTAAATTACATCTCAGAGGTCTGCTAAAATGTCTGCTCCTGTTTTTATTCACAGTACACCTTTCCAGTTACGGGAATATAGTAACAAAACAAGATATACGAGAGAGATGAGGAGTACTTTCTTCAGGGTACATTGAATTTGAGGTTTTTTTTCAATAGAATAATTAAAGCCCTGTTCCAACCACATTTCTTATTTTCTAAGCAAGTCATTTGTTGTCCAGCACAAAATCAAGTTATAAACCAAATCAATTTGTCTGACAGT
>CM019215.1:43997568-44015853 GCA_009741485.1 Malurus cyaneus samueli
GTATAAAACCAAATCAATTTGTCTGACAGTGAAATCCTGAAAACTCATAATTAATTGAGAAGCTTTAGTTTCATTTATCTTAAGAAAACCATATTCTAAATTGGCTAGGTAGCCCATTTCTGGAAACCTTGGCTCATATTTGAGCTAAATCACAATGAGAAAGATTTTTTTTTTATTATCTCAGGACACCGCTTGCAAATATTTGTGCCATTTGCTTGAATTCAGGGACAGAGCTAGACTTAGAGTATTAAATCAGCATTTTTAGCCATGGTTTGGAGAGTCAAATTATTATTGTGCCCACATTGGGAGCAACGTATCTACAAATATGTGAGGACCGTCATCATGTCAGACAAGAATATTCACATAACCCTGTGAAGAACCTGTCTCCAAAGAGTGGAGTTTCTCCAGCCCGGGAAGCTTGTGACTTCATAGTAAATGAAGTTCACTGTGTGAGTGTTTCTGTATTTGTTTATATATATATGAACAAATGTATGTATGCGTATAGATGTATGAATTTTAATATAAATATCATTTCAATTGACATGTACAGATATAAAAAAGGTAGTAAGTATTAGTTAAATAGATATATTTTAATGCATTTTAATTCAAATATAGGTAAACCAAGGGAGACATAGCCATTGATGCAACAATATATTAATTATTTGTAAATTTAGAGAGAGTAATTTAAAAATGCGGGAAGTCTATGACCTCTCTAAAGATGTTGAAATGTCCAAATATTTTGACATCCAGTGTAGTACCAACATTGTGCACAACTACAGTCAACAATTTTTTAAAAAATCCTTACAAATTCTCTCCTGAAAATTGGATATTGACAAATATGGGCCAAATCTGTCTGCATCATAGCAGTCTTACAGTGATTTGGCTTGTGCTGACATGAAAGATACATCAATGTCATACAATTTAGAGATTTTTTTGGTTTTTTTTGCACCAAAAATCAGGAAGATTTTCTAGAAGTTTTTTTGATTAGTGCCAAAAAGGAAGGATGTACACAAATGCTTGCAGGTAAATGGAAAAGATAAGTAAATGCTAAGAATAATGATGATAAGAAAGAAAAGAAAAAATAGTTTTAGAGAAATTTTAAAAGTGCTGGATAAAAGCATTCAGTGTAAACTTTTAAAATCTGAGATTAAATACTTAAACCCACTTAATGTAAGAAGCCGGATTGAAATAAATCTCAATCATTTTTGTTGGATCATGCAACAAAGGTTCTAATGTCATGCTCTGAATTTTTTTGCAATTATATGCAGATAAAATTTCTTCTATCATGAAAGCATTAGGCATATAATTTTGCAAAATGTTTCTATTCTCTGAATTGCAGGATTTTGATCAGTGTTAGAAGTAAGCTGATGGGGAATATTGGTGTGGCCATTCAAGAGAAAAAAATTATCACTGTTCTAGTAATTGTATCTCATTTGCATATATAAGATCAAAAAACAGCCAAAAATGAGATGAAGAGGAAGGTTTTCCTAGTTTAAGTTTTGAAGAACACTCCCTTTTTTTTTTTTTTTTTTTTTTTTTTTTTTTTTTTCCTCTGGAGCATGCTATTGATCTTTCTTGTAAGGGTTCATATTTCCCAAGAGTTTTCTAGCAAGGAGATTAAGGCCTTTTCTAAGGTATGGAAATAAATAAAAATTATTACAGCTTAGAGGTAAAATTTAAAGAATGCCCTTATGACAATAGCCTATTTTTTTTTTTTAATGGTATTGGGGAATTCTGCCAAAATTTAGCTAATTTAAATGTCTTTGAAAAGTCCCTGCTCTTCAGAAGGTGCTGTGAATGCTGGGAATTGACATTTTATACTTCAGCAACTTTAATTTCTGTAAGAGTAACATATTTCACTCATGATTCCAAAGAATGGTATCTATTCAGTTCAGAGCTTCTGGGGCTATTTGAAACATGTGAATTATAAATAAGGAGCTGATACTGTGGAGGGAGAGACTGGCTGAAGGAATGAATCTGTTGCGTTGTCTTTGGGTAAGGAGACCAAACAGGATAAAAAGGACAAATAAAACAAGGAGCTTTCAGAGAATGAGGGGACCACAGGGCAGTATTAAAAAAAAAAAAAAAAAATTACTGGGCAAAAGGGGCAAGAGGGACACATAAGTACAGTATGAACTTTGGGAGAAGAAACAAGGACTTGAAATATATGAGAAAATCCTGCTTGACAGAGAAGATTCCCAGAGGCAGGGAATGTGAATGCCATTCCAGCACAGTGTTTGCAAAAGTCCTGGGATGAAGAACATGAAGATGCAAGTGTTCAAATTCTCAAATGGGGTTTTGAAAAGGCTGACCTAGAGGAAGATGTTCCTGCACGTGGAAGCAGGGGGTTGGAATAAATGACCTTTAAAAGTCTCTTCCAACACAAAACCATACTGTGGTTCTGTGATTCTATGAAGTGTGGGGGGTCTACAACTGCTGAGGTGGGAAGATTGGAGATGGTGAGAGAAATGAGGGGGAAACATTATGTAGACAACATCAGGCTGGAAAAAGACTGAGAGGAGGGAAAATTGTGAATTACTTTTTGAAAAGTAAAATATATAATTCTTGAGTCTGGTCCTTTTGAGTATAGTAGGAGACTCAAATAGCGTGTGCCTCAGGAATGTGTTCTATGTTATTAATTCTTATTACATCATTCATTGGATATGAGGTGGAGTTTTGTGATATCATTTAATCAGGGATCTAGAAGATTTAGAGATTCTGGTGACAGTTTAAGAACTCAATCTGTGGAATTCCACTTTTATTTAAAAAAATATATATTTCCTTAGCTAGGGAGCCATAGAAGCATAGTAAAATTGTATTTTCATCTGTTCACTACATTTGTAAAGAACAACATTTTTGGTTGAAATGGTTGAAACATTAAGCACTTGAAAGTTAGAAAATGTCTGACGGTGAGTTTCCTGTGCTTCATATGACCTGACCTCCCTTCACCTTTTTGGGAGTATGGTTTCCAATTAATCACAGTGACAGCTCAGGCTCTTGTGCTTTCAAAGCAAACTTTGAAGATATAAAAAATGAAAGCAGCTATGACCTCAGTTTGATAGCATGTACACTGTATATCTAATACATTAAAGTTAGCACTATACAGAACAATACGAAATACTACAGGTGGAAGTGGGGAGAATAATTACAGATGTGGAAAAAGGAGTTCTTTTAATTAACCACACAAAGAAGTCTGTAACCTCTCTCTCCTCTGCAGTGCTGCTACCAGCTTTGCATACTTGACTACAGTGTGAGAATAGCTCCCACAGCTTGGAGGGCAAGGAAAGCAGCTATGATGGTAATGACAGAGATTGCATTCAACCCTCAGTGCTAATTGAGGGCTGTAATGGATTTGCTGTATTCCCACACTCACAGCTTTTGTTTCATTTAGACAGCCGGAGTAGAAACCTTTAGCAACCTGATGAGAGGAAAATGTTGGCTCTCGTTTCAAGAAAATGCTTAATCATGCACTAATTTTGATTATGTTGTGAAGTTCTCTGAATTTAAATACCTGCAGTGTGGAAATGAGGCTTAATAAAAGAACAGCTGAGGATGAAGGAACTTTTTCACATGTTTCAAGGACAATCAGAAAATACACGCAGATCATTTACAAACAGACAAACTTGACAATTCAAAATAATAACATTTACCAACATTTTCACAAAAAATAATTTGCCATCTCTTACTTGTGATGGAATTAACCTCCTTTCATTTTAGATTTATAATCTCAGCATTTAGTGGTCGTGATTCAAAAATATATTTCTAGTCAGCAGAGAAAAACAGCTCCAGGGAGAAACTGATGGGGAAAAAAAAGCATCAATTACAACTTTCTGGTGGATGGAACAGAGCCCAGATTTTTGCCCTCAGTAAGACACCTAGACCGCAGCTAGCTAAATCCCATTTTGATGTCCAAAAAGAAACCAAGGATAGATCTATTCTCAACATATAAACTCTCTATTTTGACATCCAGCTGTCAAATCTGACCTGTAAATCTGGTTCATTGATCCTGAAACTGTTTGGCATAACTTTAGTTGAGATCAAGACTACAAATTGGGTATGCAGGATTACACAAGCCTGAATTTTTACCTATTCAACAGTATCTGTGTGGGAAGACTTACTACCTGGCTGGTAGTGAAATATAGATGACCCCAAGTGCTGTCAGAGTTCCTGCCTTTGGTCAGGACATGCACAGTGCCACTTTTGAGCCGTGTTACACATTGAAAAGTACCTGATATTATTGCTCTGGTTGCATGAAGTCAATAGCAGCAGATAATATCACTGTAGAAACTGTGAAAATGTCTCCCCAACTAGATCTCAAAGTGAGCAGAGGGAGAAAGGGGCTATTTACAGGTAAAAATAGGTAGTATGAAAATGCATGTGATATATAAATATATATATTTGTTGTACACCTATGAGGTTAAAAATAATAATTAAAAAAATTTTTCTGCATATGATATAATTTAATGACTCACTGAAGAGAATTGCATATAGATGGTCTGAAAGATCCACGTGTTCAAATCAGCCTTGTGTGCTTATTCTGTTTCTTGTTATAATAGCTTGCATTCATCACTCATAATTAAATTTCACGATCTATTATGAGACAAAAAACACACAAAAAGGGAAAGCAATTCAATTCAACAGGTATGTGTTTAATATAGCTTTCGGATTTAGTGCACGTATTCTCTTACTTTTTTATTAAATGACTATTAGAAAAGGAATGTAAAAACCTGCATTCATAGAAAAGCAAACAAAAATCAAATGTGTATCTGTGTGGATACAAATCACTAATAATATTTATAACATATAGTTAGTGACAGGATTGGAAAAAAACATGCTGCATGAAGTACTTTGTAATATTGGATTATTTATTACTTTTTGTAGACCAGGACTCCATCTCCTGGTCCTGCACAGGACACCCAAGAGTCACACCATGTGCCTGAGGGCATTGTCCAAACACTCCTTGAACTCTGTCAGGTTTTGTGTTGTGACCACTTCCCTGGGGAGCTGTTCAGTGCCCAACCATCCTCTGGGTGAAGAACATTTTCCTGATATCTATTGTGTGACCCAAGCTTCCCCTGGCACAAATTCATACCATTCCCTCAGTTCCTGTCACTGGTCACCATAGTGGTGTTCTTGGATGTGCTTAGACTATACAACTCTCTCCAGAAACTGGAATTTACACATAATTCTCTGAAATCCAGATGTTTGGGACTGAGCAGGAACAGATAGTATTTTCATGTTGATATAGGAAAGAAAAATAGTATTGAATGTACAGATTTCTAACAGTACATAGGCAATTTAGTGCATCTAATCTAATTTATTTGGTACTACTTAGTCTTGATTTAAACAACTAAGTTTATATTCTTGTATTTCTTTCACTTAATAAATATCAAGTCTATTAAGCCAGGTTTAATTAGTAGGATTAGTAGAGTGTGTCTGTATCTAAAAGTCAGAGTCAAATGAGAAAAAGACATTATCATTATCGTTTACCACATTTATTTTTCTTTTAAAACCATCAGTATTTCATAGTTCATAGTTAATAGATTCTAAGTCTTAACAACAAAACAGTTGTCACCTCTGCTGCACACTTTTGACAGGTCTCCTAACTTCCTTCTTTTTGATGACTGTATTTAAAACTTCTATTTACTTTGATATTTGGTATTCTCCCAGGGAAATAAAAGTTTTAAAAATATGCATATGGGCAAAAACTTTAGGGAGTCTTTATAAAACTCAGCTATGTGTTTATTAAATTTGAAGAGAATGTGGTATCAAAGTATCTTATTGACAGAAATGGACAGAGACTAGATTAGGTGTCACAACAGTCACTTACTACTATGCAACAGAAATGTCCTTCAGGAAAGTACTGCTTTGTATTGCTCTATTTGTTAAAATCATTTACTTCTGACAAAGCAGCTGTAAACATTTAAAAAAATCCAGCAAAAAAATAAAAGCTCGCAATGAACATTTAAGAATGAAAAAATGACTACATGGCCCTTACTAATTCCTGTATTTTCTCTCTACCTTATTCAGATTTCTATTGCATTTTTAAGAAACATTCCCACTGGGATAAACACTCAATGCAAGTAATTAATACAGTTATTGAGCTAGATGAGTTTTCTTGGGAAGATTTAAGAGTCACAGGACTTCTTGTGTCATGCTCAGTATACATCAAGTTTATTATTGTTTTTATCAAACATGTCCTAGTATTTATTAAAGGAATAATTACAGGAATAATCATAAGACTCATAGAAACAGGAATAAGCTGTCTATCAATATCAGCTTTGTACTTTACATTTTCTTCCTGATGTGCATAAAAGCAAGATGATTAAATCAAAACTACGGGTTCTGAGAGCCACTTGATTGCATCAGCAGCTGAAGAATTCAAAATACAGCCTTCCTGGTTTATACTGCTTAAACATTACTGAGAAGAACATAGATAACAAATGGGAGCTAGTCTGAAAATTAACAAATAAATTTTGGGAAAATTATAACACTCTAAATGTATATAGGGAAACAAACTTCTACAAATCTCATTTAAAAAGTGCTTTGAGAGAGGTAACGCTGAAATGTTTCTTACAGGTAAGAAAGTTAGAGAGTCAAAATAATCAGCGACAAGAAACACAGTGATTAATGAAAAATAAACCTTAACCCATAAGTGACGATAGCTGAAAAATACTTTTTTTTCAGTTGATCAGAATGAAGTTCCTTGAAAATCTGTACATTGTATAAACTAAATGCAGTCTCTTTTGTGTAAGACTGTCAATACTAATTCACTTTTAAATTTTCTTTTCATTAAAATATCTGTAACATTTATACCATCAGAGTTCAAATTATATTCCTTTGACATTTTATAATTTATAATGTTATAATTTTCTGTGGAAATCTTTGAATTTGCCTTTCAGTTAGAAATTTAAAAATAAAATTTTGATTTTTTTTCCCAAGAATAATATTTTTTGTTTCTTTTAATTTCTAAATGAGAAACTATTTCTCCTTGAATTATTGAGAAAAAAAGAAGGAAATTTCCTATTTTGAAAAAAAGTACATTGAAAACAAAATTAAAACCTAAGCATGCAAAGGCAACTACAACATTAAAGTGATTAATAAAAGTCTAGTGTTGAAAAAAATAGTTTACTAGAAGGGAAATGGGGATTTTATGTCTGCATGCTAATTTTTTTCTTTAATAATGTAAGCTTAGATGTACCGTCTTCAAAAAAAGGCAGTCGCTGTCTGTACTGAATTTATTTGGATGCAATTGCTACCAAGCATCCCAATAAGAATTTCTCCATGCATAATACTTCTTGTCTTCTGCAGTGAGGACTGATGATTTAACATAACTGCAGAGAAGAATAAGGGCATAATTTACCAGTTCCCACAGAACAGTCTCTTTGAAAGGCATCATATCACTTGATTTAACATCCCTTTAAATGGTGGGATTGAATGTGCAGGTACCAGTGTCATTAGGGATGGTCATTCTGTTGGACAAAAAAAGGATATTAAAAATAAGAAAAATTGGTAGATAAAAAAATCATTAAACACAGTGAAAAGGTGAAATAATGAACAGTGAAGTAGAGCTTCCTCTGATTGGGAACAACATTGGTATTGTGCATTCAGGCCGGATTTTGAAGGTCATGTGTATATGGAAGGTTATTACTGCAGCTGGGGTAAATTTTTGGCTACTGAGCCACCATTCCTCAGAGAAAAAACTTCTCCAATGCAAAAGGGCATGCAAACACCATAATACAGCAGCAGCTGTAGCTCAACAGTCCCACGACCTCAGTGAGTTTCCATCCTTGATGAGATTTGGTGTGTAAATATTTCTGCTGAACACTAAGTAGAAATGAATATTGCTTTCTGACCCTTTCTCTTTTAAATAGCCTATTGGTATAAAGAATACATGTCATCTTGTCATAAGATGAGTACTAGGTCACACTTAGACATGGCTTCTTAAGGCAAATTTAAAGATCACAGTTATGATTTTACCTGATCTTACTCTAGAATCAAGGTCAAAGCAGTCCCCTGTAATAATCAGTTCTCTAAATTCAATAGGTATTGTTGACCTAGATAATTGTTATTTTAATATTCATCATAAAATAAATATTCAACTAAAATTCCATTATGGGTTTAAAATACTTTTCACCCACATACCTAAATTAAAGTGAAATTCTTATTTTTCAGGCTTCTACATGCTGATTCATGAAAAAAAGTTAGGAAAAGAATCTTCAGATTTCATTTTACTGAATGAATTTATTACCTTTGGCAAATATTTTTATTTGTATGTATGTGTACTACATATTGTCCTATAAATATAATTCTTTTAAGTTTATCTCATTTTAATTGCCCTGTAGATGATAGGTAAGCAAGGATTTAATGCATTACTTTGCCTCAAACACCAATGACCATTCAAGTGGGAAAGTTAGAACAGGATGTGCTCAGGAAGGGAGGCAGTATGAATGCATGACAGAACTTTTCTGGAGACAATTTTCCTGTTCAGGTCCATGATGACAGCACAATATCCAGCACAAGCACAGAAGTGGGGTCAAAGAGCAAGCAGGACCAATAGGGGGGAATTGAGAACACCTAAAGTTTCTCAAAGCCCCTCAAGCCATTTCCAGAATGCTAGAGAAGAACACACTGTGCATGTTAACTATGTTAGCTTGAGACGTAATTCCAGAGCAAGGAAAACGTAGTTTTAAGAAAATACCTCACAGAGCCTGTGTTGGACATGCCAGGACCCTGGACACCCTGGTGAACCCAGGAGTGGTGGGCCTCTGTATCTCATCTCCCTTTCACTGTTCTCCTTCTTCCCTCTTCCCTCTTCTCCTTTTAATTGTTATTATTATTATTAATTTATTATTATTATTATATTATTTTATATTATTATTAATTTTGGTAGTAGTAGTAGTATAAAATTATAACAATTTCCATGCCAGGTATGTAGTGTGATAATAAACTTTGGTGAATTTTTCTTTATTTTTTTTTTTTGACCCTTTTGTCTTTTGTTATTCCTTTTTGAACCTGGGCATATGCAAATCTTGTATGTTCTTTCCTGTGTAGGAGTGGGAAGCAACATACACATAACTTAAAATTTTCCTGGTTTTTATTGTATTTTTTGCCATCTTAATTCAGTGTCTCAAAACTAGATGGACTGTTTGCATTGCAGGGATTAGAAATGTTCAAAAAGTGAAATTAAATATACTGAGGTGCAGGATGATTGACAGGGTTAGCATGAACTGTTTTCTCCAGGAGTTCACAACTGCCCCTCATTCTTTGAAATGTAAATGGTAGAACAACTTCTGCATCCAAAGATGTTTGATCTGACAGATGTTCTGAGACAGCTAAAGGTCTAGAAAAGGAAAGAAGCATAAATTCATGTATTCTATCTCCTTAGAAACCCTTTTATTTCCTCTCTATAAAAGGAAATAAAGAGTAGCGGTACATGTAAATGACCGAGAGTTTTGGAGCAAGAGCTGCACTCCAGCTCCTGTTACACTGAGTTGCTACTGATTCAGTTTGGTGATGGGCACCTGAGTTAGTAGGAAAAGGAAAGGATTACATCATAAGGATCAAATCCCACCACTGCCATCAGCCTAGGATTTGAAGGTGATACTCACAGCACTACGGATGCTAAACTTGTTGGAGAAAAACTCATTTGGAAGAAAAAGATTCATTACATTCTTGGCAGTAGAGTCCACAACTGGCTACAGCAACACTGTGATTTGTCCTATGTTCCTAAATGAAGAAAACTGTGTGTCATAGAGAAAGACTTGTTTCTTGTTTCACTAAATATCTAAATTCTTGTTTCATCTAAATATCTGGTTACTATTGTCTCCTGACCTGGATAGACTGAGTCAGGTTGATGAACAAGGGAAGAATTTGTTTTATTTTCATGTCTAGCTTTTGTAGACAAACAAGGTAAATCATCCTACTCTTTCTGACACAAATGTGCAGTAGACACTTTCTAACTCTCTTATATGGTAGAGGATTGCGTAGCGTGGAGTAGGTAACGGGTAATGGAAGCAGATAACTTGGAATCTTCCCCATGGCATATCCATAAAATTGGTCTTTTTAGGATGATCAAATATTATTTTTAAAAACATAAAATAAGGAGAATAAAATCATGCCAACCTCTTATCCAGCTCCTCCTAAAAATACAAGGATATTTACTCTAAACAAAAAAACAACCAAACAAAAAAACCCCACATCCAAAAAGCAAACAGGCAAAAAAGAAATACCAAAAAAACCCAAAACCACTAAATTGTGGGCAATTAGTTTTTCTTGAGAAACCATTCTAGAATCTAGAATCTTAACATTTTCAAGTTTTGCTATATTGAGACATAGGTTCTTATGCAGAAGATGCACTGGTAATCTTTAAGTGCTTTGTGCCAAATATAGTAGGAATGGGGAAAAATGGATAATTAAATTTTAATGCATTATCATAATACTAGTCACTTGATGTTGGTATTGGCATTAATGGTAATGTTAATGAATCTGGCTTGCTACTGAAAACCATGGATATGTACATTTATTTTGAGATAAATGTTACTATCATAGAACTCTTCTCTCAGTTTTTTATTTACTTTTTAAGTCCATAGCTAAACAGGGAAGGCCTGGCTAATAATTGTCTTTTGTTTAATTTCTTTTTTCCTCTCTCTTCTCCCATGTTTTAACAAGAAATACTTCAAATTAACTCAAAACATTTTAACTAGTGTATTTTGCTGTGGGAAGGTTAATGTTAGGAGGAAATTCTGTCTTGCACAGTTAAGAAAATGTCACTTGGCACAAGAGATTAGAAAATTTTCATCAACCCAGTCTAAAGAAAAGGGCTGCCATATGTCAGTGATGGATTACTCCTCCAAAGTCAGGCAGAGTTCATTAGTTCTTGTGCCTTCAGGTCCTCGTTCCAGGTTTTAGCTCTCATATGACAATACAAATTAGGGATACACGGAGTCGTAATGGCATATTTAGTCCTTGCTGTGCACAATAGCCATGCATCTGCAGCGAGTGGCAGAACGTTTGTCAGTTTGAGGAGGCTTTGTGACGCAGAGAAGGCGTCCTGCAGCCAAGTCATTTGGCTGAGCTGACAGCTACTGGTGACTCTATTGCTCTAATGCATGTTTGATCCATCCAAACACATCCTCCCATTAAGATATAAAGCAGTTTCAATTTTTCAACTTAGAGTTTATTAAATATACCTGGCTGAGTTCAGTGCCTTTATTGGTACAGATTGCTTTTCTGTTGTGTGGGATTTTTTTTTCTTGCGGGGTGGGAGTTTTTGGGGAGGTTGATTGGTTGTTTTCCTTCTTGGATTAATAGTAAGAGAGTCAAGTTCTTTTTGCAGTTTTACTTAAGAAAAAAATGATACACTTGGAGGTTTAATAGCATGCAAAATTCCTGCCTTTGCTAGGCTTTTCAAGGTGCATGTACATATTTACTTTTAAGGATTGATTGTAGAGTCACTTCTAACATAACATTTTCACAGGTTATAGCAAGGCCACTTTATACAAGTAATGCTATTGATCCCATGAATTCTTAAAATACAGGTTGAATACATCATTGTGTTCACTGTATCTTTGTGATATAGCTCTTAAAACAAAAGGTTTTTCTCGAATTTTCTAGTTTAGTCCACTGTAGAGTTTTATTACATTTGTAGAGAAATGCAATTTCTTGGTCTCCAAATATGATTTTTTTGAGCTATGCTCATTTTTACCCATTCACTTACTGAAAAAGAATCTTCAAAAAGTGTAAAATCATAATCCAAAGCTATTTTCTTTTGAACAACCATATAATTTTAAAGAGTTTAAAAATGTGGGTGGTGAAATTAACTAACATATAAACTACTTCTTAAGCCTTCAGTGCAAATACATAAATTTTTAGGTGAATTGATGCCCATGTGAACTCATACAAAGAAAGTTATTTGGCTCAGAGGTATCTAATCAACTAAATTTGCTGTTTCAAAAATCCACAAAAACCAAATACAAAGTCTAGTTATGCAAACTAGAAAGGAAGAACTGTTGTTTTTCTCTCACTGCTTTCATCTGTCTTGAAAATGACCAAAACAACTTTAAAAGACTCTTCCAAGTTTATATACCCTTCTTTTAATCTTGAAGGAAAGTTATATTCCCCATGGTTTCCTTTGAAATTGGGAAAGTTAAAACTATTTCTAAATGAAAAATTATACTTGAAGTCCCAAGCACAAGAAATATATATTTTTTTCCTGAACATTTTGAGATTATACAACATGAACGATATACATTCTAACATAAAGAGCACTGTGCTAAAATTATTGCATATGAGGGGGGGGGGGGGGGGAAGGAGAGGGGGGAAGGAAGGGGAGGAAAAAAAGAGGAGGGGGGGGGGGGGAAGGAGTGGCAGGAGGAAAATTAGTAGTAAAATAGGAAACAAATCAATAAAATATGGAAACTATGAAAAGGTGTTATTTTGAAAGAAAGTAGCATACTATGTACATAAATTATTGTTTTGTATTTGTCAGAATATAGTGTTCAGTTGCTTAAAATGTCCCATTCGTAATGCTAATAATTGGTGACTCTGTTTATTTGCAGTTTAAACAGTTCATTATTTTTTCTACATCCCTCTCATTATTTTGTCTAAGAGTACAGTTTTCTAAAATCTAAATAATTTCTATGCTTCAGTGACTCTCCATATGTCATTAGGAAAACTCCTTCTAACATCAACAAATGATGATTCTTTTTGTTGTGAGAGTCCCATGATAATTCATAGCAAATATCAGAGCTTTGTTTAAAAAAAAATAATAAAATAATTTAAAAAAAAGAACCAAAAACAGGAACAGTCCTTCCCTGTGATCTTCCCAGATGATTTTTGATATGGTCCTAGACTTTATCCTTTAAACACTACATTTTTCAGATATTTTTGTATAAGTTTTTTTACAGCCCTCAAACAAGTAAAAACTATCTATGACTTGGAAACATTGAGTTCCTAAATTTAGCCCTCCAACTTCCATGTCTGACATTAAAATTTTAAATTTCTTTGTGAATCAACCTCTTCTAGTCTCTGAATAAAACACTGGAAATGGATATATAAAACAGCAGGTAATGTAGCTGCAACTCATATAATCATTCCCAAAATTTAGCCAGAAGAAAACCAGCCCAGGAAAGAAAAGCATGCAGGAAAATGACCCAGCTACTTAATTGGATTATTAACTGTGTTTTCAATATCCTAAAGGGTTTGACACTGATACAACTGTAATAAAAAATAAATGGATAAAATAAATCATCATATCTACATTCTTTTCCTTTTTTCCTACATTCATCAGTGTAAATTTGAAATCTAAATTTAAAACACTGAAGAAAGAAAAAGAAAGAAAGCAAGAAAGAAAGAAGGAAGGTAAAAAAAACCAAGAAAATCAAGGTGTGTTAAGAAAAGCATAATTTGTGCCAGAAGAATGTGACAAAGATTCTCTCAGATCAAACTTCATGATGTCTCACAGGATAGCCATGGCAAAATATCCTCACTGCACAAATTGCTAGTTTATCAAAGCTTATTCACACTAATCTGGCCAGCCGTGTACAAAAGGGAACATTAGTACTTTCTCTGTGGTGTTGCATCAGTGCTGTCTCTTACTGGCATGTTTTTTATTGAGAGACAGAAAATTTTTAGTAGGATTGCAATCATTCAGTTTCTTTCTTCCTCAGCCTTTACCTTTTTTCACCTTGAATCTCGTATTGTTCTGACTTGGCTTGTCATGACCCATATTTTCTTGATTACAACATCTGGGACATTCTTGCTTCTCACATGAAATACCTTTTCTTCCTCTTTGATAATTATGTATCTTTTTGAAGATTTAATTTCTTATGAATAAAGTGGTGTCAAGGACAGTTAATATATTTATTTAATTTTTCTTAATTACTTTTAGTTTCTGCCTGATTCTAATTAATTAAAATATTGGAAAATTATCTATTTTTTTCTGAAATGAAAAATGTAGGAACTAATTAAAATTCTCATGATCAGGATATTCATCCAGATGAAAATTATAATTACGTGTAATTGTATCTTATTTATGCATAACCAGTGTCGTGGAAACTTCGTTAAAATCAGGAAGATGTCATGATTTCTGCTGCAGCTGATGAAAGAAGCAAAATTTCTCAGATAAACAGTCTATCTATAAAAAGTTATAGCCATAATCCGACATACTTTAAAATAAATTAATTTAAGGTGTCTCATTCACACCTCAATCTGTCAATGTTTTGTACATTATTTCTCAAATCAGCATCTCTCAGTCTATACTTGCTACCACGATAGCATTTCCACCTGTAATTTGTGGCTTGCCCTGTGATGTCCCCTAGCTACACTGCTGGGAAGAAAAACAGTTTCAAGTTTTTGTTGCTTCATCAGCAATACCAAATCCCATACTACATAGTTAATTTCTATTGCAATAGCTTAGGTTATGAAATCACTGCATTTAGTTCGTTATTCAGTTCCTGATTAGCAGATCTTTGAACCCTACAGCTGCTGGAATTGCCTTGTCAGTGGGAACAGGCAGGAAACTTCACAGATGACTTAAAGTTAAGTCTGGGACCCCTGATCATGCAGAACTGGAGATTTCCTTCAGATATTTTCTCTTCAAGTGGGGGACTAATTAGTTCATATTCTTAAAGACATTTCTGTTAATCTTTAAAAAAGGCAGTATATATTTAAGACAACACTTCTTCATAGTAGTAGAAGTATTGTCAACAATGAAAAACATTTTTCAACTTGCAGAAAATAGCAATATTTTCTTCCATGTAAACTGCTGTAATCATAGTGATGCCACGATGACTCAGTTACAGCAGTATTTCTATAAGGTGTGACTTTCAGAAAATTTTCCTTTTTGACAAGTTTTATGAGGTGTGGAAGATGTAGAAGTATCATGCACACAGAGAATCCCACACTGAAATAGATGCAAATGAATATATGTATAAAAGAAAAGCAACACGAAAATAGAGTGTGAATTCTGATCAAGGAACTAAAATATGTATTGCTCTTGGGAAAAAAAGGAAAATAACATCTTCAGGAAAACATTCATTTGAAATCCAGAAAAAGCATGCCTGTGTACAGGAGGAAAAAAATCTTTGAGGAAAATGCAAACTCCTTTGCCCTTATAATACATTTAAACCTTCAAATTTTATTACTGTTTGCTTTGGAAGAAAATTAAGGATTTTACTTTTTTTAATTAAATGAACAATGTGATAAAGAAGTATTTCTGAAAAATTGCAAAGCCATACACAACTGATAAGATACTGCATCATTAATTCAGAGAGCTCTTTTCTACTATAATAGAAATTGAAATTTTATCTATGACAGCCCAAGTGAGCTACCAGCAATCATGTGTTATGAACACACAACTGTACCAAATTATCAAATACACTTTGGACTAGATAATCATTACAAGGGACTTAATTTAGTCTTGTTGGTCTGATATGTAAGAGAATAGAAGAAAACTGACTGCTGAGTTGCATATCAGACACCAAGATTAAGACCCAAAGATTAAGACTCCAAGATAAACACCCAAGAAATATGTTGACCTTATGGTCCGAGCATAATGGAAACCTCACTTTAAATTTCTATTTCAAATTTAGTTTCAAAGTCAGCTTTTTAAGTTATGTATTTGTCTCTTTGGGTGAAGTTGTGGACATCTAATGAATATTTGAACAGAATATTCTCACAGAAGTTCATCTTGACCTTGCATGCAACATGCTAAGGAAAATATCTTGCAGTAAATAAAATGTTCCTGATTGTCTTTACTTATTTTTAGATGTATATCTATACAGATAATTAATCCATGAGTGAGATATTGTCCTTAGCAAAGCAGAGAAAGGGCTGTCAGAATAATGCAGCATGAAAATATCTGAAGTTCCAAGCATATTCTGTCAAGAGTGTCTTTTTTCTCTAATGTTGCAAACCGAAGGACAGCAAGCTCCTTCCTTACAATAAAATAATTTATGCCTCCACCCACTTTCTTTTTAAATTTTATTTTATTTTATTTTCCTGAGAAAAACAACAGGAAACATTCTGAAGGCTTTTTATCATTTCAGTGTTCCCCTTTGACTGAGGAAAAAAAAAAACCCAGTGTCAACAAAAACAACTTTTATACAAGCTTTGTGTCAACAGATAAGCACAGCACTCCACAAATGTGAGCTCTGGGACACTGTATTATCTACTACTATTCTTTTCAGATGGTTAAAAACAACATTTTAGTATAAAAAAAAAAAAAAAAAAAAAAAAAAAAAAAAAAGGGAGATTTTTTTCCTTTGCATGGAGATTAGCAGTGTGTACTTGCATTTCAGAAAAGCCAACTGCATCTTGGATTGCATCAAAAACAGCATGACCAGCAGTGTTAGGGGGCGATTCTGCCCTCTCTTTGCTCTCTCAGAGATCCCATCTGGAGTGCTACATCCGGCTCTGGGAGTACCAACATAAGTGGGACACAGACCTGTGGCAGTGAGCCCAGGCGAGGACCATGCAAAGATGATTGGAGGGCTGGAGAACTGCTGCTACAAAAGCAGGCTGATAGAGCTGGGCTTGTTCAGTCTGGAGGAGAGAAATCTCCAGAAGACCTTAAAGGGGCTTTCCAGTACAAAAAGGGGATTCAGAGTGCATGAGAGGGACTTTTTGTAAGAGCATGTAGTGACAGGACAAGGGGGAATGGCTTCAAACTAGAAGAGAGTAGGTTTAGATTAGATATAGGAAAAATTCTCTTCTGTGAGGGTGATGAAGCACTGGAACAAGTTGTCCAGAGAAGTTGTGGATGCTCTATCCCTGGGAATATTCAAGGCCAGCATGGATGGAGCATTGAGCAATCTGGTCTAATGGAAAGTGACTGTGCCTACAGCAGGGGATTGGCATTAAGTGATCTTTAGGGTACCTTCCCACCCAAACCATTCTATAACTCTATGATGATTATTGACTGAAATAAATATTTTTGTTATGTCTGCTTCATGAAATTATTTTTAAATTAAATTTCACTTTTAAAATGGTTTAAAAAACTTATGGAACTGAGCAAGCCATCTCAGCCACAGTGTGTACATGGTAATAAATATATTCTTATTAAATTATGGTACTGATTACCTGGAATGTATTATTAAAAACAGTTAAAAATGAGTGGTTTAACATATGTCTTGGACTTCAAGTTGCTCAGATATAAAACCAAAAGTGAGCAGCCATCTATCAACAAAAGCAAATTGGTTGTAGAATATTTGTTGTAGAATAATGAAAGAAGGCTGTGGTAAGCCATTATGGACTAGCTGGTAAGGGCGAGAAGTCGTGAATCTGGAACATTCGTCGTGGCCACGTTGGCCGACAGCCGCAGTGCTGTAACATTCAGTCGGTATCTCGAGTGCCTCGAGCCGTGAAAGCCACAATATAACTCTATGGTGAGGCAGTCAGCACGAGCTCCCTGCAACGGCAGAGCTACCTTATAAGAAATGTAGAGCGTTAGTAAGAGCTTCTGTACGTTAATTACCGTTATTCTGTACAAAAAGCGTTACGTCTAACTGCTGCCGCCATTACGAGCCAAGGTATAAAAACCGGCTTCCTTAATAAGGGATGAGAGCACGTACAACAAGTCTACGAGGTCGTTTATGTGTCTCTCCCCGTCCGCAAATGGCCGCGCCAACAGAAGGCTTGTTGGCTTTCTCAAGAGTATTTATACACACAATATAGAGATTTTAAGATATATCTCTAATGCGTACTTGCACTATTTACAGATTTCTCCAAGAATGATCCTCATATTTGTTTTTGAAGATTGTATTAAAAAAAAACTAAAACAAACAAACAAAAAAAACAAAACCAACTCGATTGTATATTGAAATATTGTACCATGGTAGAGATAATTTCAAAATAATCTGTACCACAACCTAAAATAGAATATTCCAACACTAGGTCTCTGTTTAGCCAGGCTTGTCTTCTTCCTTCGTTTGTCTTCAGACACATGGGGCATGGCCTGTCCCTGTAACCAAGTTTTCCTTCTTAAGGCAGATCCAGCCTTCCTGTTCTCCTTTGCCTTTCCAGACTGCCTCCCAAGGGACTCTCTCTACATTCTGCCCAAGACCCTCCCTCTGGAAGTCCAAGGTGACAGTTCTGCTGAACTGTCAGTTCACCTCCTTACTGCTCCAAGAATCAAAAACAGTAAATTTGTGATTGCTATGCCCAAGAGGGCTTCCAACCATCATATCACCCATCAGTCCCTCTGTGATCACAAACAGTAGGTCCAGAGAAGAATTTTGCCTGTGGGCTTCTTGTCCAGCTGTGTCACAAATTAATTGTCCACAC